>BTSY01000006.1:14233312-15433312 GCA_036245785.1 Pristionchus fissidentatus
CCCCGATTGTCTCTTTTTTCAATATTCCCTCGCGCAATCGACGAAATGTAACTTTCTCAATACTTTTCTTCATAAGAAAGACGTTAAGATTAAGAAAAATCGAATCATGAATTCTCAGCAACATTTCTATTGAGATTCAGAGAAGAGAGAGAACGACTACCTTGAAACTCCCATTTGGAAAGAGAGAGAGAAATGAGGGAAAGATCTCAGGGGGATCCATCAGTGGTTTGGAAGGGCCATTCTGTCTCTCTCTCTCTCTCTCTCTCTCTCTCTCCTCCCCTGTCCCCACCTTCCTTTTCTTCTCCTTCCTCTCCCTAATTCTTTTCCAATTTCCATTATCCTCTACTCTAACAGGTCAATTTCTCCTTTTCTTTCTCTCTCTCTCTCTCTCTCTCTCTCTCTCTCTTCTCAGTCTCTCTCCTTTCTTCTCTCCTTCCCTTCCAGGGGAAGATTCCGTAATCCCCTTCCCCCTCTCTCTCTCATTTTATCTAAACTATGCAGTCTCTAATGCACTTAGTCCACTCGGTCGCATGGAAACGAATGATTCCGCTATGTCTTCCACCTCCATTTCTCTCTCTCTCTCCTCCCCTCTGCTTACCACCTCCTCCGTCCTTCTCTCCTCCCTTTCCTACCTCCTTCCTCCCCTCACCTCCGCCTCCTCCCTCTACCACCTCCCCTCCCTCTCCTCCCACCTCCCTGCCCTCCTCCCCTCTCCCCCTCTTCACCTCCACTCCCTTTCATATCTCCTCCTCTCGAAACGCGCATATCAAGTGTTATAATGCCTGCAATAACTCTTCATCTCTTCTCTCTTTATTCGGGGAAAGAACAAACTCTTGAAAGATTTCTCTCTCTCTCTCTCTCTCTCTCTCTTTTCTATCTCTCTCTCCTCCCATACCGGTAGCGCTCTTTTCACCATTTTCTCCTCCACTTCGTCTCGTTTCTTTGTGTGAAATCAATCACTCTCGTTCATTTCTCTATCAAAGATGGTACAACGCCGAACTATTCTTGTTCTATACTCAATGGGAGGGAATGGGTGATTGTTTGATGTTGATCACAAAGGGTGAGACGTTATGGAACCCCTTTTTGTTTGTTTCCGGCAATTTTAAGAACATTAGGAAACTTTTATTTTCGGGGTTCTACAGGGCGTTCAATACAAAATTTAAAAAAAAAACGAATTGATGGTGAGACCATCGTCCATTTACTTGTGTTGACAAACCGAATAATCGTATTCGTGAATATCCTTTGTTCTTGCGATTAGAACTATTTACATACTATTTTCGCAATCTCTCCCATCCTGTTGCAATTTGCGTAAGCTCGCCAGAATGCCGTGGTCCTAGGCGACAGTTCAAAAACGAAACATCACCCCCAAAGGATGCTTCACTTCCGCCCCTCCCTCGCTCTCTCTCTCTCTCTTCTCTGTCTCTCTCTCTCTCTCTCTCTCTCTCTCTCTCTCTCTTTTCTCTCTCTCCACCATCACCTATCACCTTATCACTGGTTATCACTCGTCTCACCATAGCTCATTCGTACCGACCCTATATATTTGTATGGGCTAAACGATCACATTCCACGTGCTGTTCAACCTTAGAAAGAGGCTTGGAGTGAGAGAGCGTGTGAAATCGAGAGGGGCCCTCTCACATTTGCACACTCTCTCGCTCTAATCCTGGTCCGTAGATTTCCAAGCATGCCGGTTCATTTCAATCCATCGTTCTTTTTTCTTCCATTCAATCTCTCTCTCTCTCTCTCTCCTTTCCCATCTTAAACGATCCTCGGATCTCCTTCGTATCACTTGCAAAAAAGTCTGAGTCCACCTGTTGCTTCGATCACTCATTCGCTCCTTCCTCTCTGTGTCTCTTTCCCAATCCACATCGTTTATCCAACCGAGAGAGAGAGAAACGTTCAGAGAGAGAGAGAGAGAGAGAGAGAGAGAGAGAAAGATTCCATCCATATGTCTCTCTCTCTCTTCTCTCTTTCATTCAGTCCGATCGGCCTCTCAACTCTTTCGAGTACTTTCTCAAATCTCAGTCAATAGTCCGAACTACTTTCGATTCACTCAATTGGACCTTCCTTTCGTGCAAATTTAATTTTTTTGCGCTTTGACCTACCAACCTTCCTCGATCCTCTAATGATACTCTCTTTCAGAAGTAGTTCTCTACACCACTTCTCCCATGTCCTCAGCTCGGTTTCTAGCGAGGTCAGTCATTTTCTGCTCGTTCTCTTTCTCTCTCATAAATCCGCTCGTTTCACTCTATTTCAATCTCGATTCTGCCATTGTGTACACTGTCACAACAAGGAATGGATCAGTGAGAGAGAGAGAGAGGGAGAGAGAGAGAGAGAGATCGAGGGGGATTGAGATCCGTATCTGACTTGTGAATGATGTAATGCTATGGCTTAGTCATACGTTTTGACCATAGATTCAAGCTGCCTACGAAAATAGAGCATCCCATTGTAAGCGTTTCCTCGGGACTCGCATAAATATTATATTATTATAGTATTGTAATAGCAAAGAAACGCCTTGGAATTTAGAATAGATGATCAGCGAGAATTTAATGCAAAAACATATACGTACAACAATGAAACAGGGTAAGAATAGGAATTTTGAAGATGGCCCTTTTCACCTTTCCTTTCGATCAATCTGTTTGGCATCGCATACAATTGCCTTTGTGTTCACAATCGATAAAGATACGACAGAGATTGAACCACAGCGTGCGTTTCCGAGAGTGTGGTTACGGATCTTTCGTGGATAATTGGAAACCCTGTTCTGCAATGTTTAGTGTTCTGGAGAGTCCTTAGAAGTATCTCTTGCAGTGTGCCATAAAATATGCCAGAGAAGTAAAAACTCAAGTATGCCATAAAAGAAAGCCTTGAAAATCCATTTTCCCATTTTCCAGGAAATAGTTTCTCATCTCCTGTTATTTACTCCCCTCCGCTTTCCTCTCCGTTCGTAATCGAAAAGAATAACTAACGCCCAGAGCGAGTTTGTAACTCTATTTTGCGAGAGAGTATACGGAAACAAGAGATCTCTCATTTTTTGCACGCTCTCTAGCATTCGAGTTTCGAGCTCTCGTTCCGTCCATATCACGAAGAGAGTTCTATTTTCTTTGTGATTAATCTCTTCTCTCCTCTTTCCACAACATCCGAAAGAGTTTCCGCGAGATCAAGTTAGAGAAAGAGAAAATCATCGAGAGAGTGCGCGAAACGAGAGAGGCAGACAACGAGAAATTGGACTCCTTCTCTTTTCAGGACAGGCACATGGTTTCGTCGTCGATCTCGATGGATTTTTCTCATTTTAACTGCGTTTGTCTTCTCTTTTCTCCTCGTTCAACGACAAAATTTTGCAATCGTGAGTGTATTTTATTCTTTATTAACCATTTTGAATTGTTTAACATCCTTACGTTTACGCTACTAACAGGAAAATTACCTTGGCTACTGAACTATCAGGAGAAAGATTTCTTCATTGCTTGAAAAATTGATTTGGCTTTCCTTCGCTCAAACCATTCTCTAAACCATCTGCCGTCACTTTGTTTGCTTCCTCAAATCCTTTTGTTCAACACACTCACAGGCCGGAAAACCTTTCTAGTTACAGAAAGGTTTAGAGTGAGAGAGTGTGTGAAATTAAGAGGGTCCGTCTAAGTTGTGCACGCTCTCTCGCCCTGACCCCATTCTGTCGGTTTGGATTATGTGAACTTTAACTAACTTCTGCGTGCCTAACTCCTCTAACGCCAGTTTGCAGTGGACTAATCCTAATCTCTTATCTGGTGGCTGGCTCGTGTCGAGTGACGGGACGAGCAAGTCTCTGCAGCCTCTGCAGCAGCTGCAGCAAGGAAAACCTGCTGCAGGCGACCATCCAAAGGTCGTCAATCTTACAGAAAAGGGTTTTGAGTGAGATAGCGTGTGAAATCGAGAGGGACTCTTTCAGATGTGCACACTCTCTCACTTTCACCTCTTTTTGTAGACTTGGAATCACGTATCCCCGACTGATTGCTTTACTAACTATTTTGCCACCGAGTCGGGGCCAATTCATCAAAGTTGGCTTCCACTCTGAAGCTACTCACTCCAGTTCTCCTCATTTCGCACACTCTCTCATCTCGGGGCGAGATAGTGTGTGAAATGGAGAGAGGGCAGAGAGTGCAGTTTCGAATTTCGTTTGATTCCTGTTGAAGTCATTCAATCTCTCCTCTTCAGGATCTAATGAGATCGGAGTGGAAATTGTTGTTGAATCCACGAAGGAGCAGTGAAATATGCCATCAGAAGGAGAGGGAGGAGACAAAATATGATTATGATGTGAGAATATTTATGCATTTATTTATTTTAAACACACGCGAAGAATGTAACGGTAATTAAAGAAACGAGGTAGGAGACGGTAATTAAAGAAACGAGGTAAAAGATAACCAACATATGGGTAGGAAAGGTCGGGTGAGAGATGCAGGCTAGAAAACGGAGCACGATTTACCAGAAACGAAACATTTGTTCTTTGATCTCTGTAACCAATCGTTTTCAGTTACATGATCTCTACGATACGGTCGTTGCGAGAGCCGGTGTGATGAATAATACGGTAAGTCGACAATCGATAGTTCAGTAAGTCACACTTCGTACTTTGCAGCAGTCTCGCGTTCGTCCCACGGCTCAGGGAAAACTTCGAGTATTCGTTCTTCCATTTACTCATGTTGATCCAGGTTCAATTTAATTCATTGGATTACATTATCTTTGAACAAAATTTGGTCAAAATGGATTCAGAATTATTTTTGAATTTGTGTGAAGAAATGTGCATAACTATAATTGTTGTAGGTTGGTTGAAGACCTTCGACGAATATTCCGTCGATACAACTCGAATTCTCGACAACATGCACTCATTTATGATGAAGAATCCAGCAATGAAGTGAGCTGATCTTTGATCTTTACTGCCCAGAAACAGATTTTTTTCTTCAAAAGATTCTATTTAAATATCAAAGTGAATATTTTTACAAAAAATTGTCTGGAACATCTGAAACAAAGGTTGTTGTGGTGCGATATGTATTTTCTTGCTGAAGAGTTTGTTTTATTATTTTGATCTTTGATCATTGCAGATTCATGTGGGCCGAATTTGTCTTCTTCGAGAGATGGTGGAAAGATCAGAAGGAGGAAGTGAAGAAGGATATCAGAGGGTGAGAGAATTGATCTTTGATCTTTAATTTGTTGGCTTTCGTATAATTAAAGTTTCCGTAGAAACAATATAAATTACTAATTATCATACTTATATTTAATTGTTTTTGTTATTGATCTTTGATCTTTCTCAGATTGGTCTCCTCTGGTCGACTCGAATTGGCCTCAGGTTCATGGGTGATGACTGACGAGGCAAATGCATACTTCCCCGTTTCAGTCGATAATATCGTAGAGGGACATCAATTTATCCAACGCGAATTTGGTCAGTTGATCTTTGATCTCTAATCTGTCTCCTTTATTTTTAATATCACCGACCAACCTACGCGTTTTGTGCTTCGCAAATTCAATTTGTTATAGATCTTCATCCCTTTCCGGTTATTGTAGATTGAATGCTCAATCGATTGCAGGTCAACTGCCCACCGTAGTCTGGTCGAACGACCCCTTCGGGTACAGTAACTCCGTACCGTACCTCTTCACACAGGCCGGCATGAATCGGTGAGATTATCGATTGGTTTCATCGATCAATTCGTGATTGTAGTACCGTAATCAACCGTATCCATCACGGTCTCAAGGGTCATCTGCAACAGCAAAGGGCGATTCCCTTCCAGTGGAAGCAGTACTTTGGTAGGTGATCTTTGATCTTTGATTGCTCTCATTCATTCCTATCCTAACAAACAACTAAAGATCACTTTCGCTTCGAAAGAGCTGTGACCTTTGTTAATCTACATCTCACTCATTGATAGTGAGATGTCTCGCTAAGATCATTTGGTTGAATCATCAATTCGTATCTTTGATCAGAATACCAATTGATCTTTGATCTTTCCAGATGATTCTTCTATGTTGACTCAAGTTCTTCCCTACACTCACTACGATATTCTCAATTCGTGTGGTCCCAATGCAGGATCTTGCTGTCAGGTGAGTACATCTTAGACATCGACAGATGGATGATGAATAGAGTGTCGATGTTCAACCGATTGAGAGAATGTGTAAAATTATGAGAATTTTGACCCCTTAAAATGAAAGGATGAAAATGAATCCCGCATAAGAGAAACGAGATTCCTTGCCTCTGGGCCAATTGTGTTTCACTCTTCTTTCTTTAATGACCATCAAGATGTTGCCATCGCTATTGATTCGTTGAATGTGACATTGAAATCAAATGAAAATGTTGTCTCAAGATGAATGCATGATCTGGGGTGGTATTCTTTCTTCATTTTCGGCATGCCGAAATATTTTAGCGGTGCGAAAATTTGGGCACTCTGCGAAATTTTTTCGGCAACTGCCGAAAATATGGAAAGAATACCACCCCTGTATGCATAAACCGAGAAAAGAATCCATTTTTTGGAATGAAAATGAGAAAGTGAATTGCAGTTTGATTTCCGTCGCATCACCCAGTGGAGCTGCCCCGGACCCAAGCCCGTACCCATCACTGATCAGAATGTTAAAGATAAGTGAGTAATCTTTGATCTCTATCCATTCCTCCCCCACTCAATTTATTCTTTGATATTTCTCATCAATCCGTTTTCCATTCGGCGTAACTGATTCCACGAAAGGAAGAACTGAGAGAGCAGCTTATCATGTTGTCATAAGCAGCTACTTCTTTGTCAATCGATCGATAATGTCTGTTGTTTAGATCGAAGCTCCTCATCGATCAACTCCGTCAGATGGCTTCGATGTACGAAGCTCCAGTGATGCTCATGATGCATGGAGACGATTTCCGTTTTGATAATGCAGAGGTGACATTATCGATTGATTACTCGCAGCATCCGAAAGAGTTTCGGCAAGAACAATTTAAAGAAAGAGGGAATCATTGCGAGAGTGCGCGGAACGAGAGAGTCAGATAACAAAGTATATTCTTGGCATGGTGCTAACTCAATGCTGTTTTACTGTATCTCACACATACCGTATTACATTTATTAAATGATACGAACACGCAAAAAGTCAAAATAGTACTTCCTGTGTTTACCAAAGCGAGAGAGCGGGTAAAAGTGAGAGGGTTGCGTACGTGCATGTGTGGTATACATAATATGAATGTAATAGCTGTACGATTATTCTTTATTTTATCGATTCAGGAATGGCCCCAACAGCACGACAACTTCCTTCCCCTCTTTGCAGAGATCAACAAGGGCGATCAAGTCGAGATCAGGTATATCGATTAATCCATGATTACCGTAATCCAGTTACCGTATTTCAGTTTCGGTACTTTCTCTGACTACTTCAATGCAATGGAGGGATGGTATGCCAAAGAGAACGTGCAACCACCTGCTATCACTGGCGATTTCTTTCCATACATGTGAGTGACCTACATCGATTATCGATTTGTCGATCACAGATATACCGTACTCTACTTATTCTCAGGTGCGCTCTGGGAGACTACTGGACGGGCTACTACACGACGAGACCATTCTACAAGAAGCAGAGTAGACAGGCACACGTTAGTAAATCGATCCATCGTTTCGTCTACTAATTACTCTAATTTTTGCTATATATTGGATTTTTCACCCCATCCATTGATCCCTGAAAAGGCCATTACTTTTGTTCTTTGATCTGTATCCTATCTCTCTAATCATCCTTCTCCTTCAGCATCTCATTCGCACTGCCGATCTTCTCTCAGCAGAAGTTGGATTGACAGGAGCATACGAGAAATTGACAAAAGCGAGAAGAATTCTCGCACTATTCCAGCATCACGACGCAATTACTGGTTAGAATAGTTATTTACATCGAATTATTGATTGAAATGCTTTCCACTTCAGACTATCAAGATTTTGCGTTGATGAGTTCTGACCCCCCCCCCCTTTCTGACCCCGATTATTGATTGATTTCAGGCACGAGCAAAGTGCATGTGATGAGAGACTACTCAAAGCAGCTATTCGAGGCAGGAAATATCGCGAAAAGTGTGATTGAAGAATCGATTCGGAAGTTGGAGAAGGGAGATGAGAAAATTGAGATGGTGCGTAGAAATAATAGTGCACTTTCTTCATTAGAAATAGATGCTGAAAAGGCAGAATCATAGCTTTTCCAGTGGCAAATATTTTAATCACAGTGTCTCCTCTTTCTGACACATTTCCCTTCAGTAGTGAAAAATGCAGTCTGACTTTGCTTCTTTTCTCTGCATTTGTCTTATACGCGACCCCCGTCATGACCTACCATCTTTCCAGATTGAATATGCTGTCAAAGTGGACGAGACGATAGAGAAGCGTCTGCTCAACGTGCAACAGGGAATTCCAATGTGAGTGTCTCTAACCGTCTCTCCTCCCTCGATACTCTCTCGCCTCTTTCTCCTCCCTCCTCCTCTCGTCTCAACCCCGTCTCGTGTAACGCGCGCTCTCCCCTCATAGTCGCTCCCCTCTCTTTTCAATTTGTCTTCAGTAAGGGTCAATTCGTACCTGAATCTGAGTATGATGATCCTGGGCGATGAGTCTCCGTGACTTACAACGCACGGTCATCAGGAGACTGCAACCTCCTGATGCTCCAGATCTGAACCAGACTTCTGAAGACACTGCATTTTCAATTTTGGTTGCCCTTTTGAAGGGAAGATTGGTGCTCTTTCATTTTCTTTACTGTTAGAACAAAAAATACACATGAATACAGTTTAAAATTAGATTCATTGGAAAAAAGAGTTGAGGGCGGTTCTTGTAGGGAAAGTACAGCGAAATTATTCAACCAGTCTTTTCAGTCACCTTTCCCTCTACAATTCCCTCCCATACGTTCGTCACTCGATCATTTCCGTTCTCGTAACAACTGAGAAGTGTTCCGTCTTGGATAGTGAAGGGAAGGAAGTCGAGGCACAGATCGAACCGACTTTGATCCATGAGAGATGGAGGACGCAAGGAGTTGTGGTAAGGAGATTAATCTGGTCATACTCTCACGGATCCGTATCGATATTCGTATAATATCGATATACAGAATTAGCTGCAACACGAGAAACGAAGAGAATTTTGCAAAACAAAGTCCAAACCCAATCGCTTTCAGCTCTCATTCCGTGTTGTTCTTCCTCCTCTTTCCTCTCGAGTCTACACAATTCGACAGTCCGATTCTCCCTCTAAAACCTCCATTGCCAAATTGTCAGCGCCCGCATTCAGTGTGGAAACACTCAGGAGTCTGCTTCCGAGGTAGCATCCCCATATTCTACTATCCCTCAACTTCCGTACCCTTTCAGCTGTTTCACTATCGATCCGGTCTCGACGCCCACCATAACTCTTACCAACGGACGACTGACGACCACCCACGATGCATCGACGGGACTGATGGTGGTAGGTCGAGACTACGGTATATCAATCGATGATGCATCATTTGGCAGAGTGCCAAGTCGGATGTTGTCGGGGACGTTGCTCTTTCTATGGGAGTGAAGCAGTTCACTGGAGCTAGCGGAGGTGCCTATCTGCTCAGAAACCACGGAGCTACGAGGGTAGGTCAAGACTACTTTATCGATTGATTGACCGGAAGTGACGTCATCTCTTGCAGAATATCTCGATGCTCTCTGTTCTCTTCGTCGCTGGTCCAATCCAGTCGTCGGCCTACTCACTCGGATCAATTCTGCAGCATTGGACTACGGTAAAGGACTTGCCAGGTGAGATACTGTAGCATAGGAGAACTACCGTAACCAACACTCACCGTATCCTATCAATAATCAATCGATATTCAAATCTTCTTTTTAGGAGCTCTATCTGACCAAGTGCACATTTCCATACGAGTCGATATCAGTAAGGAGCACAACACAGAGATGGTGTGGAGTGTCGAGAGTGCACCCAATCAGGCCGACGATTCCGCCTTCTACACCGACTCTGTCGGACTACAGGTATGCTGCAACACCAATTTCGGATTACCGTATCCCTGCTAACCACCGTAACTCTTCAGATGCTTCGTCGCAAGTCCTACGCCACTCTACAAACTCCCGCCAATTACTATCCAATGCCAACTGCTGCCATTCTTGAGGATTCCAGCAAAAGGATTACGGTAGGAACTGAAGAATATCGATCGATTACTGTAGACGGAAGAGTACGGTAGCTTATCGATCGATTGTAGGTCGTTACTGATGTCGAGCACGGAGTAATGGAGACGGGAAGGATGGGAATGGAAGTTATGATTGGTGAGGAAATGACGTCATCACTAACCAATCAATCGATAATCAGATCGTATGCTGAATCAAGACGACGGAAAGGGATTGGGACAAGGAGAAGATTCGTATCCAACTGATCTACTCCCAGTGGAAATGCACTTCACTGTAGTACTCGAGAAGAGAAGTGCACTAACGAAGGTGGGAAATGAGAAAGGCGACTACCGTAATCCTATCTCTGCAGGCAACACACCACACCTTCCATTCGGTAGCCGGAAATCTCGCCCTCCAGAACATTCTCTACCCGACGGTCCCTCTAGTTACCACCAAAGGTAAGATCTCCCTGAGTACGGTAGTTGTGTCACGGTATCTATCAATCGATAATTCAGCTTCGTCATCTCACGACCCACAGAAGTCGTTCCCCTGTGATCTGCAACTGCTCACTTCGAGATTGATTGGGCCTAACATGTGAGTGGTATCGATCTGGTGTACTGTAGATACAGTACTCGGAAAATACCGTATACCATTTCAGAATGATGGTGACGCTCTTCCGCAACGGCGTCGATTGCACCGTCGACTCGGCCGTTTTCTGCAGCGATTCGAAGATTACGGTAGGTAGAATATCGATCTTTCAGTAATCTGAATCGGTTCGTTGTTTCAGGACTCGATTCGCTCTCTTCTTTATCGATTGGGGTCTAAATCTCCCATCAAGAGAACGATTCTCAATGGAATCCAAGTGCTGCAAGAGTATTCCTCTGTCGATTCAATTGACGATTCAGCCATTCCCGAACCACAAAAGTTCACCACTCTAGTATTCGACGTATAACAAAACTGTAGATATAGAGTAATACCAACATAGTATTCACATAGTAATAATAACATAGTATTGATTCAATCGATCTTGCCATAAGTAAGAGGTGTGTGTTATTGACTCCAAATTATTCTTTTCTAGTCTCCGATGCCTTCCATTATTCCTTCCATTTCTCTCTTTCTCGGTTCGCATTTTAACGGGTTTATTTTACAAAATGGCTTGTACCACCTATAATTATCCATGTGATTTTAAAACCTCTCAATATCTTTCCATGACCAAATCTGTGATTGACTACCCAGACCGGCTGACTTTTCCCTCCTTATTTTGTTGTCTGTTACTGTGATAATAGGAATTGATTGTGAGCAATCGGAACGAGATAAAATAAATCTTTTTTTATTATTCCGTCATTTGTCTCCATAGAAAGGAATGAGTTTGTGAGAGGACCCGTGAGAGAATCGATGACCAGATGAACAAAGGTGGAAAGAATCCAACCAAAATAGATGACAACCGAATGACTATGACTATTGATTGCAAGGTACGGTAGAAGATCGCTTCAGGACGCAAATTTCTTCGATATCCGCACTTTCCTCCAGAAATCCGCTCGTCGACACTCATAGTTGTCGGACATTTCGCAGTTTTCGGATATTTTGAGATGTCTGAAAAGAGAATTTGAGAAGGGAAGAGAAAGCAATTCAATTGCTCACTTTAGACTACTCGAATCAGTGGGTTCCCATTGGAATGTGAAACAGGAAGAGTCTTCGTAGGCTCCGTTCGGGTTACTGTAAGTGATCGATAGACATCAGGGAAATCGTGCCGAGACTCACCCGAACTTGACGAAGTTAGCCCACATTCGTGTCATGAGATCGATCATTCGGTGATCGGCTTCGTTGAATTTGAAGGAGAAAACGATGGAATGACCAAAGAGATACGTGAGTTCAGTGCAGTGAGTAGCCCCTGGAGGGACAATCATTATTATTTATTTTTATTGATTATTTATTTTATGAGACCGAGAAGCGTGACCTGGATGAACAATCATTTGTGTTATTGTTGATTTTTTTACGGGGCCGAAAAATAAGAAAAAGGTAAAGAAGTCATTTTTTTCATTAATGTGTACATACGATGAAACACATTCACAGGAATAAAATGGAAATAACCTTTGAATGGCGCGCGGATTGAGAGAATTCCGAAACTACGAGGATTGTAGTAGTCGAAAGTGTAGAGAAATACCTGCAGAATCATTGCTCACAATTAATTTTGTGATTTCGTGATCTACCGATAGCAAAAGTACAAAATTGTTCACGATATTCAATCGATATTTCGCTCAAAATCGATAATTATCATTATATTCAATCAATAATTCGCTAACTTTATTCCCCAAATCGCTCATTCTCGCTGCGTATTCAGCCGTTCCATTGCACACGAAAATGTCGCTGTACAACTGAAAAATATTTTGTTCTTCTTTGATGTTTTTTCTTGCATTGAGTAGCGTTCCCAAGGGGGATCTCAAGTCTGAACATTTGAGTGACTGAGGAGAAGGAAGTATCTTTGGAAATTGTCCCAAATACACAAACTTGTACTTCATTACCCTGGAGATTTGTCTTTCGAATGAGGTCTAACAGGGAAATAAGTCTACGAAATAACAAGTCTAAGCTGGAGAGCGACGGCTTCAAAGTCTAAACGCCTCACTCCCCCGCACCTTTTAAACTTCGAAGTCCTCTTTGAGCAGCTTATACTTAGGGGCCGCAACGTGATCTTCCAATTTCATGCTAATTGAAAGAAAATGTGGTCAAATGAACCGCTAATGTCTCAATAACATCATACTTTTTGCCGTTTGTCGATATCTTGTCTCTGAGCCGCGCTACGCCTCAAAAACCATGCGCGTCATTTGACAGAAATTGGTGAAAGAGAGAAGTGGGCGGAGCTAATCTACATCTCTAAATCCTGACTGATTTTGAGAGTGAAAGAGCACTCCTTACCCGTGTTCCCCCATGGCTCAGGCGGTTGAGCATAGTCTTTATAAACAGAAGGTCGCTGGTTCAAATCCAGCGGTTTGCAAATTTTTTTGCTGATTTTGCAAATATCTTTAAAATCAAATGACAATTCTGCGAATTAATAAAATTTTAATTTTTTTGTTTGTATAGATTCAGCATGCTATTGCACCTATACTGAGACTTGCGCAGCTGTGTCGGTCAATTGGAAGTGTTCTAAACACCTACTCATGAGGCTTTCAGTCAATTTTTGATCTACTAAATGGTGTCAGAACAAGGTGCGCAACGCCTCATTCGTAGAGTAGATCGAGAGAACGCGAATAAGCATTTGAACGCGTGATTTGGTTGAAAATGAAGCTTGTCATTCGATTGGGACAATTGTTCCCTCTCGTCGAGAAAGGTAGGGGCGGAGCTTGCGCCCCCTACTTATACTTATGGAGTAGTAAACGTATTTCCCCATGAGATGGGATGACTCGTCAGTCCTTCTCACCTTCACATAAGCTCTTGCCACTTCTTGTCTATCGTACTCATCAACTCCCTCCATATAAATCGATTTCGCTTCTTCTCTTAATTCTTTCCACTCGGGATTCAATTCGGGTGGAATCACAATCGATAAAAGTTTATCGATTCCCTTCTCATCGAACGAATTCGGAGCGAGAACCGCTGAAAATATTTTTTTTAATAAGTTGAACTTTTTCAATTAATCAATTTTATCTCTGAGTGAAAAGAATCAAGATTCCATTTTAGAGTCCACATAAATATTCAACGATTCTCAATCCATCTTTTTTTCTATCTCTTTACTATCAAGAAAGTTCCCATTGGAGAGTCATGGAATTTCTCGATTTCACAGACAGTTTCCCTTGATGGGATGGATCTCTTCAACTCTCTCTCTCTCTTTTTCTCTCTTTCCTGAGATCTTTGTAGGATCAGCAATAAATCGTCTTATTCGGGTCGAAATCAACAGTCCGTGAGAGAGATTCCTATTGAATTTGAATGAGAGACCAACCAAAGAGAAGTCCCTCATGCTCGCACGTCCCCACCATTATGTTCTTCTTCGGCGCCTCTTTTCTGCAATTATCGATTCATTCCAAGCCCGATATCGATTGATTACCGTAGTTCGTCGATGGTCTTGGGAAGAAACTCGCCATCGATAACTGGCGCCAAGTCGAGACCCACTTTGGACACGTCCATTCCCTGATAGAAATTAAACATTTTGGCATAGAATATAAAGAAAAATAACATAGAAGGATACATTTTATACAGCTATGGAAAATCATTCATCACAATCTCAGACCATGAATTCAAGTCTCTAAACCAAGAATTGGGATGGCTTCGCAAGAAGTGCGCTCATGATTTTGCACATTATCTCGTCGGTCAGATCGGTGAATTATTTCTAGCGAAGTCATCCCTAGTCAAGAGTGTTAGCACTCGTGTTGTCATAATCGGTTGTTTATCTATCTAGTCCCGTTCCATTCTGGGATCTCCAACTGGAATGATTTGCCTTCTCTCAGGCTCATCTCTTGGTTTAAACGCTCGATTAATCTCCTCTTTCATCCTCACTTTTCTGCCCAGAAGTCCTCTCTCGAATTCTCTTCCTTTTCTCGTTCGAAGGAATTCGATCATTTCTCTCGATGTCTTCAATTCTGAAATGTTTTTTTTAAATAACAATAGGAAATCGATTCAATTTCCGATCCATCTGTTCAAATATGAACGCCTTTCCTCTAAGTGCCATTGAGTTCGCACACTTTTCCCCCTTCAAAAGGCAAACACTTGAAAGGAAACTAACTCGAATAGAGAGGAAAGAGAGAGAGAGAGAAGTTTTGAGTTTGAACCTACCAGAAACGCTAGCAAAACAGGCAAAGAAAAGTTCTTTAAAAGATTGAAAACTTGTATTTGTTTGGTGCCAAGGGAGCGAACAGTTACAGCTAATGCTTATTTCTAAAAATAAATTAAATAAAATAATTATTATTTATTTATTTTAACTGACCATTATCTGGTTTGACGAATCCTTTCCTTTCTGCGAATTTAGCACAAGCATCGAGAATTCTCTCATGGGAAACAGTGGCCCATTCACATTCCGCGTTGCCAGCCATGGGAATTACTTGATGGAAAAGATCTGAAATTAATTAGTATAATTAATAAAATTTCTTGAACCGGAAGTGCCCGGAAGTTCAAACCTCTTGAGTGAGGACTCAAAGTGAGCAGATCCACACTGGCACCGCCTGCTGATTGACCGAATACCGTAACCTGCAGTTACCGTATTTGAAAAGTAATTGATAAATGAGTTTTCTAACCTTTCTGGCGTCTCCTCCGAATGCTCCGATATTCTCTCTGACCCATTGGAGAGCGAGAGTTTGATCCCAGAGGCCGAGATTTCCAGGACAAACAGCGTCTAAGGGAAGAGAGAATCAGTGGATTCGACGAATTTCGAAGAAGATTCAATTCTTACAGTCAAAAACACAAGCAGAAATCAATAAAAATGAGAAATTAAACAGATATGGCTGCAAAAAAATATTAGGCTGACCTCCGGTAGAAAAGAATCCCAGCAGCCCCAGTCGATATTGAATTGTGACCACTATGATATCATGCCTACAAATTTACATAATTCATTCTTTTCGAAAATAAGGAGTTATTCCAACCTGCACAGATACTTTGCAATTCCCTCATCTCCGTATTTCACTGCAGAATCAATGAGAAATCCTCCGCCGTGGACGAAAACGAGCACTGGGAATCCCTCCTGGAAGGAATTTATAATAATAGATAATAATAATAATATTTAGAATCACGATGAAAATACACAAAACATCACTGGACAACAAAACAATAGGGTCACATAAGGAAACTGCTCAATTTTCCGGATTTTGAGAACGATCATTCCGCTCTGGGAAAGAAACATTATTTTCCAAGCCATTAATTCGAGAAAAAAAGTTTAAAATGGTGTGAAATAGCGGGTTTTCAAGAGGTGAAAAGAAGATAATACCTCGGGTTTCTTCCAAGCGGGCGCAAACACATTGAGATGCAGGCAATCTTCAGATTTCGGTCCGAGTGAAAGTTTCTCCCATATGAAATCAGACTGAGGGGCACGAGGACCAAATCGAGAACAGTTACGAACTCCTTCCCAGTGGTCGGCCGGCTCGGCACGCTAAATTATTGTTAGATAATCTTTAATAGTTTACCTGTTTTTTTTTAATTAAAAAAATACTTACTACTTCTGCTCATTGAAATGTTCATGGTACATTTAGTGTCACTGATCTAAACGAAACCTCCCTCTCCGAAAAAAACTCTCGGCTACTCTCAAAAAGAGACACTAAATGAACAATTTGAATTCGTTAGAAATGCAGTTCCTGCTCAAAAATGAGCAGGTGTTCATCTCGATTCTCCCTCAGTCCATCAAAAACCACACAGCTGCTCTCACTTCCTTGACTCTATTCACATGATTCCAAACCGACAGACAGGGGTGAGAGAGTGTGCAAAAGTGAGAGAGTGTCTCTCGATCTGACACACTCTCTCACTCCAAACCCCTTTCTGAATTCAAATGGACTCACAGCAAATCGTCGATCGCCAATGGGAGGACGAGCGAAGGGAATTCCGAGGAAGATATCTACCTCAAATTAAATATTGTTTATTTTTAAATCAAAAATTTAAATATTCTTTATTTATAAATAAATATTGTGTATTTTTAAATCATTTAAGTCCTCTGAAATAGAGTCAAAATTGTGAGACAGTGCGAAATAAAACAGAAAATGCATCACTTTGTGTGTTCTTTCGCCCTTCTTTCAAGTTTTGTTTTTTTGCTGTGAGACAATTATGTTGTTTTCTTAAGCTCTTTCCTACTATATTTCATCTCTCGCCTACTCTTCTCCCTCTTTTTCCGTCATTTTCCCGCAATTTTTCCTGTTTTGGCGTCTGGAAACGCGGAAGCCGTCGACTAAAACCCGGCCGTTGGAGAAGAGGAGGGAAATGGAGTCTAATCTAATATTCCCGTCGGGGTGGTCTCTCTCTCTCTCTCTCCTCACTTCCAAATGTGTGCAAAAGATGACTCAGTTGAGGCAGTTCACAAAAAAGGGATTTCCCACGCTTTTAGCGTTCGGATAGAGTGGAACTCTCTCGAAAGAGAGGGGGGCGCACCATTTCACAGGCAGGACAATCGTACAGAAAGGGGAACTCTCTCGCTTTCGCACACTCTCTTATCCCTGACCCCTTTATGGAGGGATGGAATCAAAGAAGTCACCTGTCTTTCTCCCTCAATGGGTAGAATGAATCCTTGTACTTCTCCAGTAGAAATATGGACTACTCTTGATGGAGATCGAATGGTCTCACGACGAATCCAAGGAGGAAGAAGGGAAATTACCCCACCCATCCTGAGGATTTATATTAATACTTTACTAAATATTATGCATTCACAATAACTCGTCCAAAATAATAAAACGATTCGCTCCTAAACAACAGATACGCGTAAGAATGGCAATGCGAGAAATATGTATAGTAAGAGAGTGCAAGCACCAGTACTCCATTTCATGAAGGTATCATTTTAATATTGTAAAAAAACATACATACAAAGTCAAAGTAACAAGAGGGATTGACCGATGGCATCAACCTCTCACAAGCAATAACTGCCTACAATTACAATGCAGTAGCCACTGAGTGAAAGAGAGAGAGAGAGAGAGAGAGAGAAAGGCAGAAAAAGAGGGGCGACGAATGATGATATAATACAACATCGGGTCCCTCTCCCTATAGCATCCATAACTGGACAATGGTTATCGAGAGGGGGGAGGTGAGAAGAGAAGCGGGAGGATTGGAGGGGATGAGAGCGAGAGAGAGAGAGAGAGAGAGAGAGAGAGAGAGAGACCGGGGCAGGGGATATATCGAGAAGGCTGCAAAAAGGAGCCAAAGTAGATAATGGCGCGAGTGTACAACTGGTCCTTTCTTAGATTCACTCTTTTCTCTCCTTCGAGACGTGAGATTCGACTTTTGAAGTGAAGTCAAGGTGTGAAATAGCGAAGAATAGAGAAATACCACTAAACGAGGCAATTTTGAGGTGACGAGCGGGGATTCAGAGGATTGAGGAGAGAGAGAGAGAGAGAGAGAGAGAGAGAGAGAGATTGAATGAAAGAGAGAGAGAGAACAAATAGAGAGAGATTCTGAAGGATGAGCACTTTATTGATTGGAATGAAGCAAGGGAGAGAAGAGAGGAATATGGAATTGGATAGAATTGTGTGAGACTGAGAGACTGATTCAAGAGTGTATCACCCTCTCTCTCTCCTCCCCTCCCTTCTCCTCCCTCTAACTCTCCTCCCTCCTCCCTTCCTCCCCTTCCTCCCCTCTCTTCTATCCCTCCTCATCCCTCTTCTTTTCCTCATCCTCTCCATGGCAAAATGAGTCATTAATGAAGTGAGGGCAAGAAAGAGAGAGAGAGAGAGAGAGAGAGAGAGAGAGAGAAGGGCAGTGAGATTACTTGGATTGAAAGCGAAATCCCCCGCCCCGCAACCCAATTCAAAAGTACCAAAACACAAGGAAGGGATAAATTGCAAAAGGGAGATGAAAGATGAGAGAAACAAACGGAGATTGGTGGGATTGGGAAGTATGTCACACAGATAGCACATGGTATTAGACTTGTATGATTTAGTGCGAAATGGGGGCGCTTTAGCGGAATCGGCCGGCGAAAATAGTGCGCGAAATTATGATACAGTCGTTATTTTGTACAAAAGTCTTGTAAAAAAAGTTTAAATATTGATAATTATAATATATTTGCATATTATATACATTCTTTAAAGAAAGAAAGAAACTACGAAATGAAGGTGAGAAAGAAGAGGAGAAGAGGGGGAATTCATAGACTGTGAGAGGAATCGGAAGACAATCTCTTCTTTCGCGACGAGTGAAAATATGAGTGGGAATGGTAATGAGGGAAGGGAGAGAGAGAGGGAGAGAGAGAGAGAGAGAGAGAGATAGAGAGAGAGACCGGGAGGAGTGGATGTAAAATGAGATGGAAACGAAATAGAATCGGGAGAATGCAAAGTACTGGAAAAGAGGGAGTGATCGGTTAAGTACACAGGAGAGGAACCTAGAGAGAAACGAGTTAGAGAGAGGTACAGTTAACAGAGAACAGAAATGAACTATCAGGAAAACGAATGACACATCATTCTAGCTAGTTTATGCAAATTGAAGCAAACAGAGAAAGATTGCGATAATAACCAGTAAAAGGGGCGATGGTTCCCCAACGAATTCAATTTTGGCATTTTTCCCAGAAGTGAGTGACAAGAAAAGTACAGCAATTGAGTGGTTAAGGTAAGTCAGTTATTCCCAGTTGAATGTGACATATAAAAGTCGGGAAAGTTCCACATGACTAATTTGATAGAGAGAGAATTGATAGTGAACTCGCATGTGGGAAATCGCCCCCGAGGCGACCTTGTGAGACGATTTGGAGAAGAAGGTTGGCAAGTAGGCAAACCGAGATGAAAACGAGATTTGTATACCATCATGCTTGAGCTTACACGAGAAAGTTCGCTATTCATAGCATGGGAGGAGTTTGTAGGCATGAAACACTTCAATGGGATTACCCCTTTCGATACATCATCACTTTCTCTACATAATCTTTCATTCTCAGGGTCGCTCAAGCGTGTTCACAGGGAGTGAAGTGATCTTTTTAGTACAGTAATATCGTGAGAAGATAATTGTAACAACAAAGAGAAGTCCGACAAATCCATTCAAATTCCCTCGATTGTTTGTATAGACGTGCGAATGTTCTTTGTTGAACAATCGACGAACATTGAATGAAAAGAGAGAAGAAAGGTGGAAGAAACGAGTGTGAGATGAAGAGGAACACCAGTAGTAGTACACAATGCTCCGATTTCGTCATCACTAGGTAATTTCACGGAAATTCTACTAAATTTCAGTATCAGGGGAATGCTCCTTGACAAATTCCCAACGAAGAAATGAGTGTGAGATGAAGAACACCAGTGAGTAGTAGTACATGTTCTAGTAGTATTATGATAGCTTCAATGTTCTTCAATGCACATCGATGTACTTTTCATTACACTCTCTCGACCGGTCGATGGATGAAGGTGTGAAATGAAGAGTACATTTATGTACATTGATTAACACTGAGGAGGGAATTATGGATAAATATATTTACATCGACGAGTTTTCGTAAAACCTGATTGCACTTCACAATAGTGCAGTAACGAAGAACAATTCACACGTAGGTTTGGCTTCGTGAGAAAAATGATCGCTCCATTTCTTGCAGCTCGAGAAATTGAATATGATTACAATTTCTCCAACATGAAATGGCCGGGCGATAATCGGTTTCGAAGTCTCGAAACCTATCGAGAACAAGTGAGAAATCGAGAACATTTTTGAAGATTTTTGCAGCAAAATGGTTGGAATGTCTACACAATCGAGTTTCGAGTTCTCAAAACTCAGAACGATAATTGGATCAAGAGTTTCGAGATTCTCACGAGGCAAACCCTACAAGAGACGGCATAATTGTTGACCGGTTTCGAACCAATTTATATACATGTTCTTGTTTTGCTGATATAGTTTTGTAGTTAGTTTGTCCGTTGATCTCCTCATGTTCCAATTCTGTGCACAAATTTGTGCACATCTCCGATTTTGTGAGTGCCCCTCTATTTTCATCCTTTCAAAGCTCGAACTCAAGTTTTGTCATGTGACGATCAGCCAGAGTTCAGCTCACGTTTGATCAGAAACTATCACGATTTGTTATCTCAGAGTTTGTCCAGAAAGTAAACAGACGGAGGAAAATAGACGAAAGTGACGCAAACTGTGTGATTACAGTCGATTCGAAAACTTTTGGGCGAAGTCATCCATATTCACTGTAGGACGTCCATATTAGTGCTGGAGAGACACACTCAATTACACAATCTGTAGAGATTGGTGGTCAATAGAGCCTGCTCAGAGAGCGAAGTCTCCAGCTTTTCTTACTCTGGAGTGTTCACATCTCCAATTATTAGGAGAAGTGATGTCTCCATCTCTCGATTTCGCATGCTCTCTCACCAGGAGACAAAATCAAGGAAAGCTCGAGAGTTCTGTGTACGGAATTCCTCAAATCTCAGATTCTGATAAAGATTGGGATTGAGATTGCATAAAATTGCGTAATCACAATGCAATATCACTGTCCCGGAAGCTCCGATCCCTGAGGGGGGAATGCTGGGATACACAGAACCGCGTCTAAAGTTGTCTCTTCCTTTCCCTCTTCTCTGACCATTCAACCGTCATGGAAACCGAAAACCAAAGCGCATCTCTGGGGAGAAAAAGACTCGTGTGTGCCCGGTTCTGTAGACAATGATGAGCATGGAAGAATGAACGACGCTTTTTTTCGAAAATCAAACTTCCAAATATCGACGTACAACGATAATTTAAGTGTCATCAAAATTGATTGAAGCCGGATTAATTCCTCGCACACATCGTTCCACAGGCCGGACATCCATACAAAAGGGGCTTTGGAGTAAGAAAATCGAGAGGGACTCTCTCAGTTTTGCATACTCTCTCGTCCAGACCCCTTTTTGTAGCGCTGGAATCATGTGCGCTGACATCTACCATTTTTTTATTTACATTGGTGGTGGAACAGAGAGTGATCAACATCTATTCTTAGTTTTGTTCGTTTCAGGAACCATTGAAACATATTGATTACTTGTCCCCTTGAATCAATATTTCTCCTCCTCCTCATTTCTACTCTGGATCTTTCTCAGATTCCGTCTCTCATCATTTCTTTGTGATGTTTCATCTCGTAGAATGGTACACATCCTCCATTATTCATTTTCCATCTCATTCGACTGAGTGGACTTCTCTCTCTCTCTCTTCTTTTCCTCGATTAACCACACGATACTCCCACTTTCCGCCCATAATTTCCGAGAAAACGAGAGGAAATTTAAAAAAAATTGCAATAATGCGTATCACTGACTTCTCCTCTCGTGCCCGCTAGCAAGTAATACTCTACAGAGAGTCATATTTTTTACTATAATTTTCTACTTCACGATTTATACATAACCTCGTTGCGCCCTCGGGCGTTGACGAAATATTTATAAATGTTGAACACTTCAGGGCCAAGCTTAGACGTAAAATGACGGAATTCGACAGGTGTTGTGAGAAATTTGGGAAGTGAGGGAGGAAAAAGGTGAAATTGAGAGTGGCCAGCAGATGAATTAGAATATGATCACATCTCTTCCACGCGCTTCTTTCGACGTATTTGAATGGTCTCATTCATCTCTCCAAACTCGATTATTCCTCATCATAAAATGGACCCGGAAGGGAAAAGAAAATGCACGGGAATCTCGAATATCGACGAGTCTCCCATGTCAGAATGACATGAGAGGAAGACGAGGACAAAGGAGCTGCATTGCCCCACGTTATTTTCTTATTTAGAATTGTCCCTCTCTTTTTTGTTTTACCATTTTTTATTCGCCAAATTTATGTTCATGTGACAATTATCGAAGAGCAATTGTTGTCAATATTGTATTGTATTGTATTAATTATACAAATGCTCTTCGATAAAGTTCACCTGATCTTCGACCATCCCTTCATCTATACAATTCCCCTTGTGAAATGGTCCTCATTTCTCTCCCATCATCCAATCGTTTCTTCCTCTTCTTCTCCTTCTTTACGATCCTCTTGTAATCTTCCACTCGCATCAATTTCACCATCCATTTATGCTTTCTATTCCAAGTTTTCGACTCAAAACACGGCGAATTCCAGAAATATCCGAGAAAAAGACGAGAAATGAGTGGAATCCGAGTAGAAAACGAGGCCCACGCAGAACAATTTCCTGTTTTAGGAACTCGTGACTGCACTTTTTGATTGGATTACATGAAAAGTTGTCCACCTTCGACTCGTTGTTATTTTAGTTCCTGGACATACCGAAAAAGAGACAAAGAAAATACTGAAGTTGTCTCAGCACCTGTGTTCTGTGGCGCATTGAAAATAGTCTGTGAAAAGAAATTTTGGAGGACCGATGCATCAACAAATTCTAGTGGCCAAATTTTGGAATCATTTTTTCTACTGTTGCAGTAAATCTGATCACTCAAATAAGCCGTGACTTTTCTCATTTGGCATTAGTTTGCTGAAATTTGTAGTCGACGTGGAAAAAAGAATGGTTAAAATGGCCTTCGCATGTGCCGTCCAACTACGAAACTCCGTCATAGTTGCAACTACGTTCTCTTCACCTCATGACCTACCTACAGACCAGGGTCAGAGCGAGATAGTGTGCAAAAGTGAGAGAGTGCCTCTCGAGTTCACACGATCTCTCACACCAAATCCTTTCTGGAGGTTTGGAATCATGCGATCCTCTTCCTGCAATCTCATAATCTTCCTCTACTGCAGTTTACTCAATTTCTCTCCACTACCGGAAATATCTCCAATTATTGTGCATTCCAATCTAAGCATCGCATCTCTCCCAACACATTTACCGAATGGAGTAAATATAATGGGGATAAGTAGAAGTAAATATGAGAGATGGACGGAAAGGCAGAGAGAGAAGAAGGCAATCTACACACTTCCCATCCGTCACTTTTTAAAGATCCGTTCATAAAGTTTTAGGACTGCGTTTTGGACACGTTGCGACATTCTAGAATACCGTAAAGAAATATATCACTTCTCTTACAATCGTGATTACTTATCAGGAAGTTTATGCATAAGTCGTGATACCTTTACCTATCCCGATTTTTAACCCTCCAGAATTGGTCAGTGCGTGAGATAGTGTGAAAAAGTGAGCGAGTCCCTCTCAATTGTGCATGCTCTCTCACTCGAAACCCCTTTCTGGTAGAGTAGCCTGTGGGATGATGTAGTGCAGGACTGTTAGTTTGCCCGTAGACTAGCAACGAATTCAGATGCCGTCATTGCAATTCCACCTTCAGTCTTGAAGTCCTCTTGAATAGGAGGGGGAGGGAGGGACAACAGTAGGTCATTGAGAGAGAGAGAGAGAGAGAGAGAGAGACCGGAAGTGGGCAGGTCAACCAGACGACCACTAATAATAGAAGTAGTGAGAGGGTGGTGTTTGTATGCGACATTCTCTCGTCGATTACGACAATCGAGAGGAAATAGTGTCAGTCTCGTATAGAAACA
This sequence comes from Pristionchus fissidentatus, assembly GCA_036245785.1. Lineage (NCBI taxonomy): Eukaryota > Metazoa > Nematoda > Chromadorea > Rhabditida > Neodiplogasteridae > Pristionchus > Pristionchus fissidentatus. Next base: position 14,257,377 of record BTSY01000006.1, read on the forward strand.
CGAGGGCGGAAGATGATGATGACGTCATCAATATGAAATCAACTTCGGCACATGTCCTGAGGCTGATTCAGTAGGCGTTCGGAAGTCCAGAACGCCTGTCTCCCAAAATCCAATTTGGTCGTCAAAAATCTAAAGTATACCAACTTTTTCATAATCGAGTGTACTTCGTACTTTTTCCCTCTCCCATCTTCACTTTTTCTTCTTCTTCTTTCTTCATCTGAGTCCATTATGGGCGTACACTCCTTATTGGAGATAATAAAAGCCCGAGAAAAGAAAAGACGAGATTGGTTATTGGATCTGCGGGTGAGGGATGAGTTATGGCAATACATTTGATAAATTTGATTTTGCAGTAATCAATCAGTTGTCTAATCAATCCTCACGATGACATCATTCTTTATTACCTACCTTCTGGAGGCGGGGAGAGAGGGAGGAGGGAAGGGAGGGAGAGAAGCCCCGCCCCCTTCTTTCCCTTTTCGAGTCCTCACTTTACATAGACACGGACAGCAATGGCATCGTCCTCTCCGATTGTTCTTCTTCTCGTTGCCTCTCTTCTCCTCCACACAATCACCGCACAGAAGTGAGTACGGTAGGAGTACGGTAGAGATACAGCCCCCGGTGGATACAGTAGTCACGCACCATGTACGGTATTACTACATATTCGTTTTTGTACAATATCTTCGCAGCATTTTTTTGTAGTCCTCCACCATTGCTGAATTTATAATTTCCCTCCATTTCTTTTCTTTCTTTCTCTAGTTTCCCTGTCATTGACATACTCTGAGAGGGAAGTAATGGAATAGACGGGCTTAGTACTACTCATCCCATCGAATGACCTCACTCTGCGTGGCAGCCCCTCCCCCCGGGGCAGCCTCGCAGTCAATCGATAATAGTCGCTAATAGTCGTAGTAATCAAGCCTCTGACTGTGGGGGAATTGCAGGCGGCGTTTGTCTATGAATTGAATATGAGAGAGGAGAAAGAGAGAGAGAATGAATGCAGATGCAATGTAGTGATGAGAAGAGATATATCTGATAAAATATTTTTATTTTGATATTTTGGAGTATTTTGATGTAATAAATATTTTTTTAAACGCATTTTCCCACATTTTAATTTATTAATTTTATTCGATAATTAAATTCAGCTACGACGATTTCTCTCGAGACGCGCGTGCTCCAAAACTCATTCGATTCGGTCGAGCTGGACCCAAACTCGTGAGATTTGGAAAGAGAAGCGACCCGAATTTGAATGCAGAGGTGAGTGATCTACCCATTATCGATTGATGCCGTAATCGTATTCCGTTTGGAACCAGTCAGTTGACCTCCTTAGAATAATTTCCGAATTCGACCTCGTTCTCTGTCCTCAATTGTCTTTGAATTTGGGAGAGAACAAAAAGAGGGCGAAGATTTGGAGAGTTGAATTGGGAGATGAGAGAGATGGAGAGAGAGAGAGAGAGAGAGAGAGAGAGAGAGAGAGATGGAGAGACAATTCAAAGCGGGGGGAGACTCACTACGAACAATTGAAGAGCCCTCATTACATTCTCATGCGTTTCGCTTTTGCTATTTTGGATATTCGTAAAATTAATCAATCCTTCGATACCGTAACCATCTTTTTCCTTTCAGGAATACGATAATATCCTGAACGACATGTACTACGGCAGCGCCGACAAGCGAGGAGGTCCTAAGGTAAGCGATTATCGATTGATTACTGTATTCTGAATCTCGTTTCTTACAGCTTGTCCGATTTGGCTGATCGTCGAGGAAAGATTCATCGTACACTAAAAGGGTCGACATTCCATTCCGTCCAAACACTCCTCACCCCTTTTACTCTCATGTGATAAAGAGTATAGAAGGTTACCGTATTCCTTGACTACCGTACTCCTCATTCACTACCGTACTCTCTAGATTCCACCGTACCTCTCTCATGACCTTTCTTCCTCTTAGTAGATCACGGGGGGGGGCCTTACCTTCCTTCTATTTCCTCCTCTCGTCTCTCGTTAACTTCTCTCATTACATTGACTTTTGGGGCTTGCAACGGCTCAAATTTCGCTCGAATTTGCCTCCTTTTCTCACTCAATTGCATCAAATATCGAGGAATTGTCCATTTTGACGCTCTAAAGATCACGAGAATTATGAAAGAGTTCATCAATTACTCACTTGAAAAGACGTCATGCAAATGTAGTGAATGAATGGAGAATTAGATGAATTATTCCCACTTTGACAAGTCATCTTTTGTCTCAACTCCGAGAAGAGAGTCTGTCCACGCAGTTTTGGCACGGAGACAGTTACTCATTCCTTATTATTCTATTTTTCTCTCTTTCTGTCTTACTCCCATACTCGGACTTTTCAACGCGCGATGCGCGCCGGATTTCACAACAACGGCCGTTGCAACGGCGCACATCGCGCGCAGCTAAAATCCGGCGCACATCGAGCGTTGAAAAGTCCGAGTAGGTCGACAAGGTGAGTAGGGAAATTTAGAAAATGTAGGTAGGGTTTTTTTCTCAATTTGGCCATGAAAATGCCCCAATTTGGGTAGGCTTCGCTTTTTCGTACCTCTCGACCTCTACTTACTCACACTATTCGTCATTCCGTCCAATCTCTTCACTCGCAACATCACCAACTGACTTTTTTCTCCCGTCTGCCAATATACATCATGCACGTTTATTGAATTTCCACGAGGATAACTTCTACCCGTGAATGACTCAATTCCAAGTGGAAGGGAGTAAAAGATACAAGATACAATTAACAACCGAGTCAAATAGAGACATGATGCAAAAGAGGAGCAAGAAAGAATAGAAACTTGAACAATAGAGTTGACAAAATGCAATCGGAAGGAGGGGTACATGCTAAATTCGGGATGAGGGAGAGAGAGAGAGAGAGAGAGAGAGAGAGAGAGATCAGCCCACAATCTTCTCCGTCGTCTCAAACATGGCCACTCGTCCCTCGATCATCTTCACGAGTCTACAGTAGACATTCTCCTCTAGTTGCCACAATTCGAGAAGTGATCTCATCTGCAAAAACAGGATAGAAATTCACATATTTTTCAAATTCAACTGTGACGTCATCCACCAAATACCACACTAGCCGATCAGTACTGTGTATGACCACCCCTAATCAGCCTCCCATTGAATCTCATCTGCTCATTCAAACACCAACATACACACGCGCATGCCTCACATCACTGATGCGTTCACGGTGGTCTCTCTCTCTCTCTCTCTCAGATACGACTACTTGTTCAATAGTGGGCTGCCCATCAGACGGGGTGTATAAACAGGTCTACTTCCTACACCACAATACTTCTTCCACTTGTGGTGTGTATCACAACAATACTCTCTCTCTCTCTCTCTCTCTCTCGCCCCCGTTCGTTCCATTATACTTAGAATCGTAGGCCATCGAAACCCCGCAATGTCACTATTTTTATCGTATTCCTCCCAGATTCATAGATTTCGATATTCTCAGAGGGAAATAAGTCATCGACCCTAGACTTCAGGGCTGTCGTGCGACAACTTCCAAAGTCTAAACTTCTCCCCTGCGCCTATTGACTTTGAAGTGATTGCTTTGAATACGGAGTCGTAGACTTATTTCCCCGTAGGTCGTATTGCACCCAGATATAGTGGTCATCTACAGTTCACTCATCTCTCTCTCTTCTTCATCTAGACTCTCTCTCTTTCTCTCTCTCTCTCTCTCTCCCCTCTTCTCCCTCTTGATACCGGGGATGATTCTGACGCAAGCCAACCAGAAAGAACGGTATTCATGATTGAATGGGAGGAGAGCACCGCTCTTTTCATCCTCGATCCAACGTAAGCAGAAAAGAGAGAGAGAGAGAGAGAGAGAGAGAGAGAGAGAGAGAGGGAGAGAGAGAGAGAGATCGACAGTCTCTGTGAATGGGAGTGGAATGGAGTCTGACTCCCATCTACCAAATGAGTCTGCTTATTAGCAAGGGGGCGACCATTACAATACATATCTTCCAATATCTCACAGTGATTCTCTCTCTCTCTCTCTCTCTCTCTCTTCTCCACTTTGATCTGCTCTTTCGAAAGCATTGCATACAAGGCACATATTCCACCCTCCAAAAAAGGGTTTGGAGTGAGAGCCCAGGCGAAATTGAGAGGGGCTCTCTCACTTTTGCACACTCTCTCGCCCTTAACCCTCTCTGTAGCTTTGGAATCATGTGAAGGGAAGAGAAGAAAAAGAGAGAAAAAGGAGGAAACGTCACTCCAAAAGGGGACTGAATGATTGTTTCGTGGAAGGGGAATTGTGAGTAGTTAGTCTAATCCCTCCCCTCTCAGTGACCTACCCCCAGCATGTCTGTTCGTGACATTCACTTACATTATGCAGTCACTCTACATTCTCTCTCTCTCTCTCTCTCTCTTCACTTCATTTTCTCCTCTGCAACATCGAACGTGCCACTTCATACACTCTGCATCAAGCCCAAATTCGAGAGTAGGAGTGAGAAAAGACAAAAGGGCGAGAGAGAGAGAGAGAGACTAGAGGTCGGACAAATTCATGCATTTCTCTCTCTCTCTCCGCAAAGTTCATCCCTCTCCAGGATAAGCGCCATTGCACATTCAGTACTCACTCAGCACCATTTTCGACGGAGAATTTATTGGAAGGGGGAATCAATAAATAGTAGCATACGGTAAGCAGATCACCTCATTCGACAGTACTCCATTGGGGAAGAAGTCGTTCTCCAGCTCGTCGCTCAGCATGCACACACTGTAACCACACAATCATTATCGATTTATTTGTGAAAGGAGGCACCGTTAAATATCAGCCCCAGCTCTGCTATGAGCGTTAAATGCATTCTTGATCTAATCAATGACAAAAAAGTAGCCCACCATATGGTTTACAATCGAGTATCACCCTACATTGTATTTGAGCGCATGCTAGAAATAGTATGATTTGTGAGGAAATTAGCAGAATATGCGGTGTATTCTCAGTCTCAGCTACCACCCTCATTCAGTCTTCCAAGTAGCCAGAAATAATCTCTGCTGCTCTGCTTTTGACATCAATCCCCCCACTTTTCCCCCAGCCGTCTCAAAATAAACAAACAAAGCATCTAATTACACTAACACTTGCGTCATATCACCCGTCTCTCCCCGTTATAGCATCCTGAGAACTAATGAGAGAGAGGGAGAGAGAGAGAGAGATCCTGTAGGAGTACAGTATCCGGTGTAATAATGAGTGTCCATTCCACCTGCTCTCCTAGTTTCCCAATTACCGTGTCCAATGGGTGTTCATAACACTCAGAATAACAATGATATGTTACGAGATATTTACATGACGAGAGGATGTAATGGAATACCGCCCCGTGTTTGCTTTGTAGTACAATACGTTCTCTACACTAAGATATTTCAGGCAATATGTTAACGTAGGCAAGCATCGAACCAATAGGTGTACAGGTACCGAAAAAAACCTACCCGAATTTTGACATTTTCAAGACCAACTTTTGAAAATCACTGCCCACATTTTTGGATTTTGAGAAAAAAACTGAAAACCCAATCCACATTTTGATGTTTTAATGGCTAATTTTGGGGGGAAATGTATCCGCATATACGACTCTTTCCAACCCACTTAGTTGATTTATGATCAAATCAATAAATAAATAGATAATCAATAAATCCCTTACATTCTCCACAATCCGAGTGTGATCACTCTAATCTCTCTCTTGCTCCATCCAGTGATCGAATGAGAATCGAGAGAAAGAGAAGCGACGATCGAATGGACGTCCTCCAGTCGAGTAGAACGGACATTCAAATGAGACTCCAGCGACGAAAACCTGCAAGGATTACTGTAATTACTGTATGATACTGTACTTATATACTGATGTACCATATAGTACAGTGTACCATATAGTCCTTATATGATGTAAGGATACTGTAACTGTTGCTAAAAGTATACTGTAACGTACTAAATATACCAGAGTACGGTAAGACGTGATTTGGTTCACCGTCCCACCAACGTCATTTCAATAGTTCTTCCCCTACGTCTTTTCCTTGTTTTCTCTTCTCCATCTCTGCATGGATAATAGTGTCAAATTGAGCATGCTCTCAATGCTCTCAACGCCCTCCTCTTCCTGTATAAAAATGGCCATTCTCAGAAACTCAAACACTTTCTTCCATGACACAGACACGCTTAAACCGTCCAAGAACAGAGATACGGGAATTAAATGCCTCAACTACCGTTGAGAAATGGCGAAATATTCATCTATGAGATGGTGTTTAGATGAATGGATACACAAATGAGAGATGGGTGCTGAGTGTGAGAAGATCCACGTACTCGCCATGGTGTTGACATAGTGTTTAGACGGATGGATTTGGAATTGAGAAGAACGACGATTCTGCCATCAATTCGCTCAATCCATTCAGTTCAAAACACCAATAGTTCATCCTCTTTCTGCATGCTTCATCTCCTCCTCTCGTCTAGTCATCGATAGAATATTCGAAATACAGAGACTGGAGTCTCTCAAAGTGGAAGTGGTCCAAAGTGAAGAGGAACGACGAGAGATGGATGGACAACAGCTTCCCCCCACTCCCCGTAAGCTGCAGATGAATCAAGTGGAGAAGAGAGAGAGAGAGAGAGAGAGAGAGAGAGAGAGAGAGGCAGAAATGACTAAAAGAGAGAAGACACCACCCATGACACACACTCAAAGTCATAGAGGGGACTACTATTCAAATGATTGTATCGACAGCCTATCAATTACCTATTGAAGATTAGCAGTGATCTCAGACATGTCCCCTACCCTTGCACCATCGAACCACCGGGTCGTCTCTCTCTCTCTAAATCTTGCATGACTTCTTCTTCGTCTGCCGACCTCTCTTCTCACTTGATCCTCTCCCGGTCACCGACCACTCCACATCATTCTCTTCCTGCTCTCTCTCTCTCTCTCTCTCCCTCCTGGTGGAAGGCCCTCTTGGAGCAGCCGGTTGACGCGCACTCTCCTCATGCATGCTTCGATGGAGAAACGAGGAGGGGTTCAGAATGGAGGAGAGAGAGGAAGGAAGGAAGGGAGACAGGAGAGACAGGGATATGCTACCACACCATAGCATGTGCGAAGTATACAAAAGGGACCCCGGTTGCATATGCACAACATAAACCCTATTGTTAAATGTGATTGCATGTATGTCCATGAAGTTTTGTGAACGCTACCGGGCCTCAATTCGTACAACTCGCAAGACATGATCGATAAATGCTCATGGCCTAATACATCACAACAGCTGATAACGTTTTTAAAAGTAAAAATATCAAATTGGATCATTCGCCCTGATCTAGATTCCGTGTGGGTGGGCTAATCAATTCTATTTCGGGTCCTCACTTTGACATTTCTCTCTTCATCGCGCGCGAGTACTATCAAGTGGTGGGGGCGAGAATTCGATGCCCAATTAGCCGCCCTTTCCATTGTTTCGAGCGATCAAATTTCCCCTCCCCATTTGCGCGTCTTTTGTTACGAAATTGGAATGAATTCGTACATTTTCGTCCACCAAAGAATAACGCCATTTCTGAATTAACTGTTAACTGATCAGAATATCAACAACAACTGTCACATCAATACCGCAAGTTGATTGAAACTGGTCCGATTGGGGTGTGATTCTTACAAATATTGATCTCTCGTACATTTCTAGATCTGATTCGAGTCTTGAAATTAAATTTTCGTAATTCATAAATTGTTCAGACACCGAGATCTATGAAAATGTATGAATGAATTCGTACGTGGGTTTGATGGAAGTGAGCATGATGTCGATTCGACGCTTACGGACGTCACAGCCATCGACCATCGGAAGACGAACCTCTTCCTGCTGAAAGAGATCAAAGATCAATCCGCAGCTAAAAAGACACCTCCCTCGCCTCCGTTCGTTTCATAACCCTGCCTACGATAGTAAGCAATCGAAACTTCTCAATTTCGCATGCTTTATTATCGTCACAGATTAAAAGGCGCCGTCAACTGCCAGTTCAAGTTCACCTTTCACTTCTCTTGTTTTATCGAGAGCGAAAAAGAGGGCTGCCATGTATTTCTGGTCTACTAAATGGCAAACAGTAGCCAACCACATGGTTTTCTATCGAAATAATCGCCCACTTTGTGCTTTTGCGCCTCTTTGAGCTAGTTATTTAATCTGTGAATCAATGATACATCTGGGTAGATCATACTAATGATCTACCATGTGGGGATTCATTATGGCAGTGCCTCCCACGTGTTGAATCATGTTATCTAGCCGCAAATGAGAAACAGAATAGTTGTACATCCAATTAGTATATTGCACACTGAAATAGACTATAATCTACAACTATATAAATATTCCGTGATCTACCCAATCAATAATATCTGCATCTCTCACATTCTCCAATGCCTCTGCCTTGTCTCCTGCATAGAATCTCTTCAATAGTCTATCCACTTCATTCACTGGCCTTCTTCCTCCCATTCTCACAACTTCCGTTGTCCGTCGATTCAGCCAGTCACTGCAATCGATAATCGATCGATATTCAAGTCACCACTTTCATAGCCGCACTTTTCGCTTCCCTTCATAGTCTCCCCACCCTCTCTGCCCTCTGCGTCTTGGCGCACTACACCCGCTCTCGCAACCATCTACCACTTAGTGTACTGGTTGGAGGCGCTGTGTACCGCCCGAAGGTCGTGGGTTCGATGCCCCGCCAGTGCATTTCACTCTGTGAAGAACAAAAGATGACGAGTCCTACGCGTCTTCGTGAGGAAACTGAGGCATTTGTCTGAGAGCAACCTTTTGCCACTTTTCCTTCATATATTTTTAATTCAATTTGAGCGGAAACGAGTTCGCTCATGGGTAAAGTCATACGTATGCAACGCAACTCGACTCAACATACACTCCATTACTTATTTCTTGCCCGGAAATTCCGGGGAAGTTGCAGTTCCCATGGAAGTTTGGTTAAACTACAACTTTGACCTACCCTCCCCAAGAAGCCCTGCCACTTCAGAGTACCACCAATCCCAAAAATCAACACCTAATAATAGCCACCCATCCTGAATACATTTAGATGACTTATAAATTAACTATATTGCTAGAAATCGATTAAAATATAAACATCAATCGAAGGTAGGCCACTCACACGAATAGTTGTGCTGGTATCTCCCAATATTTCGTGAATGGGATCGTCTCCTCTGGAAGTTCTTCCAATTCCTCTGCAGTCATTCCATTTGACGGTTCTTGCGCCACCGGCTCTGACGGCTTCTCACGCTTTGCCTGCTCCTGCATCTGCAATTATTGATTGATTGATTCAGTGGCCGAATACAGTAACCTCTACAAATACAGTAACCACATACACAAATCAAAGGGAGTCTAAACACAATATTGATATAATATGTACAGCATGTAAGGAGCACGCAGTGCAAATCTATCCTTTTTCATCACTTCTTAGAGTCATGAAGCATGATCTCACAGGGAATTCCAGAGCGCCGAAGAATCAACCATCACGTCAACCTAACCCCTATCACCTACATGAACAATGCTGAATAAAGTATTAAGTATTATATATAATCATTATCGCTATCAATCGATAACCCCTAGGGTTGACCACTCGAAATATCCTTTGTTGGAGAACAAAGGAATATTAACAACGAAACAAAGAACTGTTCCGGAACGGAGTCGAAACGCTTTGTTTCGACTTTTCGAGTGGTCAACCCTAATAACCCCCCTTCCTCTGATCTACCCACCCTCTCCTCCTGTCTCAATTGCTCGCTCGTCAATGGTTTCGCTTCAGTCAGCATCGCTTTTCTCTTCGGCGCCGACTGTCGATTCTGAAATAAGTGTCTTCGTGTTTTTTTTCGAAACCAGTTGATTTCCTGTTCTTGTTCTGGTATATTAGCGAAACTTAAGCTCCTCCACCGATATCCTTTCGATTTATACTACACCACACCTAACATTCAGCTCGACTATTTGATATCCCGTCACTCAATTTCCTTCTTTTATCATATCTTTTGCTCATCTTTTCTTTTACCTTTTACCATCTTTCCCTGCGTCTCGTCTTTCTCAAAACCCGTTGATTTCATGTTCTTCAGTTGGTATATTAGCGAAACTCGAAAAATGCCAACAATATGAAGCACATAGGTGTTGAAGTATGAGGTATCTTCAGTATTTGATGCCCCCCTAGTCAATCCCTCTCATTTCTACAATACCTTAATTTTCTCCCTGAGTGCCTTCAACTTCTCCTCTTCACTTCTCTTATCTTTCTTCTCTTCTTTCTTCTCATCAACTTCCATTTTCTCTTCCTCTTTCTTTCCTTCCTTCTTCATTCCACCAGAAGAAACTGTGCAATATCGATGGATCGAGGAGAGGAATTCACTGTCCTGAACTACATGATTAAAATATATCAAACTAAAGTTTACTCTGATTTGCCTGACATTTACATGCTACACCGTGTTCACATGTTCTAACTAATTTCACACCAAAAAGATTGCCTACGGTTCGTGGATCTCACCATTAAAAATATCGAGCAATAGTTTACAGCAGCCTTCCATTTCAAACTAAACTCATATTAGCAAATAAGCTGAACCCGACCGTACTTACCCGTAATTTCCACGTTACAGCATATCCACATATTATAACTAATCTCGCTTCAAACTGATCACTGTTTTCAAGCCTATTAACTCTCACCTCTGCCTTCATTTCCATTCCTTCTCCTCTCTCTTCTTTTCCCTCTTCCCTCTCTTCTTCACTCGAGTTGCCATCTCTCTCAGCAATGAAGAGATTGTCGAGTCTGCTGACGAGGAGTGAATCTTTCACAATTTCCACTCTTCTCTCCTCTCCATCCATCGATCGACGAGACGAACGAGAAGATGAAACAGAGGGAGAAGAGAGCGAGAATGGAGTCACTGCAAATCGATATTGGAGATCTAAAAGCACACTCGATATGATCAAACATAGTATAATACTGATTAATTCGTAGAATCGGCGAAACATGAACGACGCTGCTGAACTACTCCCTCCTGGTTAATTTTTTATCTCGACCCGACAAATTCATGCCGCGTCCAATGAATGAATATCAAACATTTGTATGGAACACCAATTCCATGAAATCATCGATTCCTAAATACTATTGTTTCAGAACGTCTGTCTGTGTGTGTGTGTCTGTGCGTGTGTCTGTCTGTGTGTCCGTGTGTTCAAACTTTATTTTGCTGAATAACTCGGGAACGAAGAAAGATTTCGACACACTCTCTTCACTATCATGTGCGTATCCACAAAAGTAAACTTTTAAATAAAAAATATTTAAACAAAATCCATGGCCAAGTGGCTAAAGCGCGCGACATTCAAATCCGACCGACGAAGGCTCGACCCCCGCCGCGGGCAAATCTTCTGCAGCATTTTTCGCAAGCGTCAGAAGCTGTCCTAACACGTTTTTGTTCGTTTCCGTGTGCCTCACTACCGTACCTGTTGCCTGTCCCGTGACCCATAGTGGTTCCTGTGGCAGTTGCTCTCTCAGGGACTCAAATCGATCGTAGCACTCTCGAGTACAGAACCCCAGTCGATCTGCGTGGCCAGACTCGTAGATCTCAAAGGGAATAAATAAATCGATTACCACTGATTACCACTGATTACTACGGTACCTCACTACCGTATGCTACGCGTGTTTGCTCACAATCAGCCGAAAGCAAATATGAAAGAAAACTTTTTAGGACGCGGACGGAACATTAAATTGTTATTATTTAATGAGTAGTGAATAACAGTAGCATTTTCTATCACTACCAATCAATATTATTTGCATACGGTACCTTTCCCTCGATTCGATCGATCTTATACATTGGGTCTCCCTTCGCTTTCTTCTCCCTCTTCACTTCTGCACCACAACTGGGCAGGGCGCAAAGTTGGGCGAGAAATCGTTCCTCTGCCACTTCGGACCACGATGATCGATCGAGATACGGTAGCTGCAAAGGGAGAGTACGGTAGAAGAATAACATTGACGGAGAGTACCGTAGTCCGAATTTACATTTTTTTTAAATAAAAAAGTCAGTAAACATTAATTCAGCTACCGCACTCACATGTTTCATCATAATCTTTTCATCAACTGCATCACTCAATGCCATAATCGCCTCGAAGACTCGCTTACGGTATCTGGAAAATATCGATCAATACATGCACGGACTAGTGCATCCAGCTGCAGAACCCTACCGCTTTTTTCCCGAGAACCCACCCGATTTCGGTTCAACCAGTCACGATTTTGGATGAGAATCAACTGCCTTTTGCTCAAATTCACAAGGTTTTATCACCGAACGACCTCCATGCACCTCTCAACTAACCCTTTCTCCTTCGCTTCAACATCTTTTTCCTTCCCTTTCATCACCATTTCCTCTGCTGCAGCGACCATTTTACGCTGTAGATCATTCATGGTAGACCACTGAATCCAATCGATAATTGTTCAGCTCCAACTACTTTCGGGTTTCCCGTTTCTGTTCCAGATATCGATCGATTGATGTGCAACACGTGAACAAATCTCATCGATTATCGATTACTCTCCACAACATTTATCACATCGATATGTTCTCAGTAATATGCATACAAGCTTTCTCTTTCTCTCTGTACATCGAGTAGATATAATAATTCAAAAACCAGACAAAGTATCGATTGACTAGATGAGGATTGGATCCTCCTGGAGCAGGAATACGGTAGTAGTCATGTCAACACTGTAGGTAACAGAGAGAGATTATCGATTAGAAAGAAGGGGGCAATAGTCACCAGCAACGGGAGATTTGAATGAACCACAGAAGATTAAATCGTATCACGATCATTATAAGCGAAGACAAAAATCAATCGATGCATGCACTCTGATAAAACGAAACTGTACAAAATATTAGGATAGATACAAGGATTTGGGAGCTGCTAGGAACAGAGAACGACCGGGACTGAATACACGAAATTGACCTGAGGATTACTAAGAAAAGAGGAAGAGTAAATATTCCAAGCACAGTGTCACTCCCGTTAGGAAAATGGCGAAAACGAGCAAATAGGAAAGTGGAGTGATATGATTAGAAGAAAGGAAGGGAAAAATGAAGTGAGATCAGTGACCCGAGCAGAAATTGAGACAGTTCCGAAGGTAGAAGACACAACCAGAATCAGCGTCGTCGTGATGGTGATTACCGCCAGCTTCCTGCAGTTCAGAGTTATGTCATCATTATCTAACAGTTTTCTTCGTTTCATTTAGATCTTTTTAAAACCTTCCTAATGGTTTAATTATTATAGACCACACGTCTTGAATCGCATCGCACTATAGTGAACTCTATTCATGCTACTCCTGCAACCCCACTCCACCGAGCTCCTCTCTCCCCTCCCTTCCCTTCATTCTCCCCTCTCCTCACCTCATCTCTCATCCTCGTGTGTCCATCTCTCGTTTGCTGTCGTGGATAATGTCCTGCTTGTCTCTTCAGCATCTGATTCGTAGTCACGCCTTGCGCGATCTGCAATCAAATTTTACTTATAAATTATACTTATTCTCACTATTTCATCAATACATATTTTTCGTAGCTTCTATGAAGCTGCTCGTTCAGCTTTCTTACCTCACTTCATTGCGAGTTATAATGTTCTTTAAAATGTGCTGCACATGCTATCATGTTTTGAAGTAAGATAAATATAATTATTTTTAAAAAAAATAATCTGACCTGCATGCTCTGGACGACGAATAGTGAGGACATGAGCATAACGTGAACGAGTGCGAGACAGAAAGTGAAGATCTCCCATGGATGGAAGTAGAGAAGAGTATCTGAATGGGGGAGGGGTAAACACAAGTAACGAATATCAATAGTTCCCTTTCAAGAAAACCTGGACAACACTAAATCCCTAGTCGGATCTTTTTATTGAAAGGTTTCGTGAAACCTTGACTTCCCTACTCATTATGACAAATAACGCTGTAATGTCACTCCCGATCTACCTTCAACTCCCATATTCCGAGTAATAAGAGTGTTTGAACTGACTGAATGTGTGGTCTCTCAGATATTGGGTGAAGAAAGCGATGAGAGAGGAGGCGAAGACGATGGAAGTCATTCCAACGGAGAGAACAAAGAGGAGAAACTCGCGATGATTACGACGAGTGACACACGCATTCAACCACGGACAGTGATGGTCGAAATTGACGACGCATCTGGAATGAGGTGCCAAATTATGAACCAACAATAAAATTAAGATAATTTCGCACATAAAAAGATCGGATAATCTTTAGATTATACAAATTGCATGATCTTTTTTTTGTTAGAAAATGGACTACTTAGTTCTTTCCCGTTTCAAGTATATTTGATAATGGGTAAAAACCGTCAATGAGGTTCATCGTATGGTTCCAACCCCAAAAACCCAAAATAACTATTTATCTAGCTATAACATGAAGTGTAGAGTTCATGCTATCTATTTGGAAACTTCGTTATTCTTCCTCGTCGCAATAGTTACATTTTACATATTGATTGACCACGGAGTAATGTCAAGAAACACATTTGATGCAACCCTTCCTCTCCCCTCCCCATAGACTTCAATATTCTCAGCATTGACTCACTTATCACAGATGGCGCAATGCTTGCTTCCCGCAGGTCGATTGACGAAGCAAGAGTAGCAGAAGTAACTGAGTCTCTTATCATCAACTATCTGCTTGAATTCCTCGTATGGCCTCTTCGAAGGAGCGATCGACCCCGCATCGAATAGAGCGCATCTACAAATATTAAACATTTCCCATTTTAAAAAAAATGAAAAGTTGCAACAAATTTACTACCCAGGGACGGGAAATTGGTTGCAACTTTAACCATTTCACAACCTTGCAATTTCGTGCTTCCACAGGTCAGCATAGACATATTTTTTTACATGGATATGATTAATTTTCGGTACTCTACGGCTCGAATCCTTTACAATTTCCACTAATTCATAAATCTGACACAGCATCTGCTCCCCTCGACCTCCCCCCCCCAGCTCACTCACCTGATCAGTGTGCCAAAGAGCGTAGCCATGAAGAATAGGAAGAGTAGCTGTGCCCACCATGGGACCCACCAGTGTTGAGAGAACGACCTGCCAACCCGGAAATGAGAGAGGCTGTCCCTTTTGGAGACGGTCATTAGTACACAAAAGGGGTAGAGATTCGATCGAATGAGATCAAAGACTGTGACGAATATTTTAATTATTGTGAATTTGCATAAAATCAATAACTATCAGTCTTTTACCTCAACAGGACAGGGGTAAGAATATTCTCACACACAGTATGGACGCAGTACTCACCAAGTGAAGAGCATAGTCAATGCCTCGGCTATCGTTATTCCGACGGGAATGAGAGTGTGTGTGATACGGTGAATGTCCATCTGATTAGATATATTATTAGACAATTTAGTAATGTTTATTATTTGCTAATCATAGCGATCCGTGATAAAACGAGTTTTATTCCCGCTCCAAGTAAATATAAGACAAATGAAACCCGATTGTAACTTGTGCTTTACATAACGGGGAAATATTGCAAGTTAGGCTAGGGAGCGAAATAATCATACCTATAGCTTTTATGCCACACTAACTCTGTAGTACTGTTAGAAATTGCGACAGTTATTTGTAAATTAATTTAATTAAATTAAATCTCACCTTCATTCTCAGGAGAACCGATGCAATCAAGAGAATGACGAATGCGATGACAGGATGGAGGAAGTAGAAACAGAGGTAGGCGAGACAGAAGAACATACCTGCAATACGCATACGCTCCAATCTTTGATAGAGTTCAACACAAATAAAAGATATGGCAACGTAGTATTTACTACACTATTACAATCAAGTGGGAAAAATTCGTAGCTTTTGTTTTCAGGTGAACACGGGATCGAATTCTACCATATCCAGAATGCAACAAGAGATCGATGAAACTCGCGAGTACCTGGTTTGCAAAAATACCTTGTAGGTACAGTCTATTTTCAGTAAATTCGAATTTATGTCAGAAGCAATTCCTCCTGATGTTTGATTATAAATCAATAAATTGTACTCACTGGGTCCGACCAATTGGAGTGTCCTCCCCATTGTCTGATTGTCTTGCATCGACTTGATACACGAAGAAGGGGCGATCGATCGAAGACGAGCGTGCTGCTCCAGTAGTCTGCAACAGCAAAGACATTTACAAGTTTCCACCCAACCCGCATAATGCGTCAACTCTTTTCCTACAATTTTCTAAATCAAGCCGCACTAAAAGCACTCGCTTAGGAGCATTTTCGAAATATTAAACTATATTTTGAATGATTTCAATCAATAATTCGCATAATAACTCACTTAACAATCTTGGAATTCCTCGTGTTCCTAGCCACATCCAATGGCGTCTCTTGCTGGTTGTTAGTCGCCGTCATATCCGCCCCTCCAGCCAGCAACTCCCTGAACACACATTGCGTTATCACTACGTAATCAAGATTAATCAAATTTGTCCCTAATTGTTTTAAAGTGTTCAGAGGTGAAAGATTAATAATATAAACAATAAACAACTCACTTGACTGCACTCAGATTCCTCTCCTGGCAGGCAAAGTGGAGGGCGGTGTTGCCCTGCAAGAAGGCGGTTTTAGACTCTTTACTCATATGCATAGTATTCGTACACATTTGCTGTGCCAGTTGCGTAAAGTATATATAGGCAGAAAATTATACAAACTACATGCAACGGAAGAACGCGGTTTCAGTCACTTTACTGATACCCGTAGTCTTCGTGCATAACTAATCTCGCATTATCTTCTTAGTTAATCACAAATCACTATGACTTCTCTCTCCTCTCCCCTCTCACCTGCAATGTCTCAGCAGCTCTCAGATCGGCGCCTGCTCTCACAAGCAATCGAAGTGGGAACATGTCGAAGTTGCGGTAGCTGCACCACATCGTAGTCGTCATGCCTGTAATGCGACGCTCTCATCAATACAAATGATGAATTTTTTCTTTTTTAACATTGCCTTTGCTATATTAAACATACAAATTTCTACTGCAACTTACGATAACGGCGAAGCCTGTATGCGCATGGTTTCAAACGTATGGACCAACTTCAGGAAATATTAAATATAATCGAAATTTCTCAACCTATCGTACCACTTCGAAAGTTCTTATATTTTTTTTCGAAATGTCCTTTTATAAATAATAAAATGTACCCGAGTTGTCGGTGACATTGACTGCATAATCATAATGGTGGATGAAGTAGGCGACAATGGGAGTGAAACAGCCTTGCACTGCCAGATGCATCGGAGTGTAGCCTTGAGAGTCCCTGAGAGAAGAGATGAGAAATCAGGAATTAAAATGGATCGAATGAGAAGTAAGCGAAATTATGGAAATCACGCAGCTATAGCGAGACCTTGTTACCAAATTACTTTCGCCAATAGTTCTTTGCTCTCCCAATTAGCTCACAATTTATTTTTTCTTCGATATCGCATTCGCAGATAATTGAATCAGGCTAAAAACATTTCCCAAGTAATGAGTGAACAACCCCGAATCACCTAGCACCTTTTCCTTTTCCCATATATCAAACCCTGTTGCGCCTCGGGCGTAGATAAGATATTATTATTATTGTCCTACCCCCATCTTGTCAACGAATGCCTCCTCTCACCTGATATCACATCTCGCTCCCGCTCTCGCCAGCACCGCACATGCATTCAGATTGCCCACTCGTGCCGCCCAATGGAGAGGAGCTGAGATGAGAATGCCACCGAGGATATTGACATCCGCTCCCTCTGATAGCAGTCTGCAAACAAATTAATGTGGTGATTAACATAATTCTCTCTGATGAGATAAAACAGTTAGACAATGTGGAGGGCTTTGAGATATTCATCATAAGATTAAATAAACTGCCCTAATGAATTATACGGAAAATTAGTACCGTACCTCTTGATGATCTTCTCATGGTTATTGATCGACGCCCAATGGAGCAGCGAACACCCGTCACCGTCAGTGTCATTCGGCTACAAATGATGAATAACATTACAATGACGGGATATTTTTTGAGTCATTCTTTAATCAATCATTCACTTCGGACAATTAAATACTACAATCGAGGGCGAATTTTGAGCTGTGATTTAGTGTTTCGGTGGGAAGGTAAAAGTCCTCGACTAAGTTAAATTGCTAGTATATTCCCTGTACATGGAGCGAAATAATATTTAAATTTGAAGTATGGTAGCCTTAATTCATACTTTAGTCGAGAGTGAACTTTGCGCCGTGATTTAGTGTTTCGGTGGTAAGCCAAAAGTCCTGGGGTTGGTTAAATCGGTAGTGTATCTCTTGTACATTTGTACGCAGAAAAGTGTATCTAAATATGAAGTATGCTATTTAACATTAATTCATACTTAAGTCGAGAATACATTTTGCGCTGTGATTTAGTGTTTCGATGGTAACCCAAAAGTCCTAGACTTGGTTAAACCGCTAGTATATTGCTTGTACATGGCGAAAAATAATATTTAAATGTGAACTAGTCATAATTCATACTTTAGTCGACAGTGGATTTTGTGCAGTGGTTTAGTGTTTCGATGGTAAAACAAAAGTCCCGACTTCGTTCAATGGCTAGTTTTTCTTTCATTCATGACAATAAAGTATATTTAAATATGACATAAGCTAACCTTGATGCCCTCCTTGAGACAGACTGCCAACTCCTCCTCGACTCCCTTCTGAGCTGCCTCGATCGCCCGTTGGATCAATGAGATCTGAGGGGGAGGAGGGGGAGGGAGGGGATGAGAGGAGGAAGAGGAGGGAGGCAGAGGAGGAGTCATCTCTGATGAGGTCGACACCTCATCTCCACCTTCTGGTGTCGATGATGATTGTCTGTAAAAGGAGAGTTTGAAAGAGCAGAGATGAAGGGATTTATAGTGACAAGAGTATGTTAAGTTATGCAGATATGCAAACACAGAAAAAGCGTAGGGCACCAAAAAGTGTAATCCTACTACTCGTAGTTTACTTCTGCCTCTACTCTAATTACTATTCTAGTCTCGTTTTGGCGTCAAATCAGTACTGCTTACTAGACTTCGAAAAGTACCGATGCAACTAGTTGTTTTTCTACCCTCCTCATTTCTCCCACTCTTTCTCGCGAAATCGATTAATTTACCTATTATGTGACTAGTTGAGCCGTTATTTTTCAAAGTCAACTGCTCACCTTGGGTGGACATGGACAAGTTCATCGTCCTTCTCATCCATCCCTTATTCTTCTTCTTCTCGCCTTCCTTCTCCAAAGGTCACTTCCACCTTCAATTCAATCAATTTTAATCGATACAATTTTAAAGTCTCGGTAAAATCGCCTAATCAGCGCGTGGCGATAAGAGTTGTAATCGCGACATGCATACGCACACTCACAACAAATATCAGAGTATTGGCAACGCGTAATGAGTAATACGAGTGGTTCTGAGTGAGTGAGTGAATTACGAAACATGATGAGGGTCGAAAGGGTAAGAGTAGTAACTGGACAGAGGGGAGAGAACTCTCGATAGTCATCTTCCCCTTTTCTTTCTCTCTCTCTCACGCTTACGAACATTCACGCTTCTTTGCAGAGAAATAGACGACAAAGAGAGATTATCGGCAACTAGAGGGAGAATGGAGAGAGAGAGAGAGAGAGAGAGAGAGAGAGAGAGAAGGGGAGAAATCAGTGGGATGAATCGATGCAAAGTACTATGGAATGTGCCACCACACAGCCTACAATAATCCAATCGATAACGGCGACTACTAACCCATTCCCATTATGAATTACGAGTGGAAGGGCAAAACGAGCGATGTCTATGGACGAGCAGTCGACTAACATCAATGGGACAGCGTGAGACATTCAGTATTCCGAGTGAGGGATGAGAGGAAGAAGGAGTGAGGGAGAGGGGGAGGGAAAGAACAAGGAAAGGAGGAAGGAGCAATCGAGGCTCACCTGCCACACAATCTCTCTCTCTCTCTCTCTGCCTCCTTTTCTACCTTTCTACGGTCACCGATCTAATTGAGTACTACTGCTCTCCATCACATATGGCAGACAGGCCAACAGCCCCGTAATTTGCCACAAAGATAATGCCGATGAAATGGATGCTAAATGAAATTAGAGGACGACTCAATTCCATTTCAAAGAATGTGAATCCAGCCTTTGTTTACCCATTCGATTGATGATCCGTGTGAGAGATTCTAGATTGGAGGTGGACAAAAGATACGTCGATGCACACAGATACACTCCGTAGAGTGTTGAAGGAACGACAACTGGTCTGTGGTCTATGCCGTCCCTTCGTCGTATTATAGAATCCTTTACTCTGACAATCAATCGTTCAATCTACAGTTCTACAAAAATAAGCAGTGAGAAGAAAGAAGGGGCAATATCTCTCAAGTGAGCACACAGGATGGATCGACTCAGAGATAGTGGGACTCGACTGGAAATGGGAGATAGGAGAGGAAAGGGAGATAACCATAATATGCAAGAAACTCTCTAACTACTACTTACAATGGAGGGATGAGCAGACAACAGTAGACTGCAAAACGGGAAGAAGAAAGGTGACAAACCGGGTTCCTATTCTGGGTACGGGGTACTAGTCTACTATGGGAGAATGGGGAGGACTCATCTAGTAAGATCTGACCTTGGGAGGCACCCAATCGGTCTCAGTCTTATCAAGAGTAGTGTCGATGACGGGTCGATAGTCGAGAGACACCTTTCCAGTCTCGATATCCGATCGGATGATCGAGTGCTTTCTCCAATGGTTCTCGAACGATTTCTTCGTCTGTCCCTCAAGGGACTTCGAGTAGTCCAATTCGTCCTCTCTGTTGGGGAAGTCGTCACGGGCGTGAGCACCACGAGACTCCTGCAACGATTATGTGTACGATGGGATACTGTAACACTTTATGATATTCTAAAAAAAAGAATGAGAACGTAGTAACAATCGATAATGCCCTCAATACAACGTACCTTTCTGTTCTCAGCAGCGACGATGGTCTGGGTGGCGTTAATGAAGAGATTCTGCAGCTCGAGGGTCTCGATCAGATCGGAGTTCCACACGAGACCACGGTCGGTAACCTGAAAGACATATTGTATTGGTATAATAACTAAAGATATTCGAAACAATTTTTTTCTATTAAATGCTACTATTTAAAAATATCTATCATTATTTGCACGTAATTTCCAGAATCGCCACTCCCTCACCTTGAGGTTCTTCTGTTGTCCGTACAGCTCGTTCATCTTCTTGACTCCCTCCTGGAGTACATCTCCTCTTCTGAACACAGCAGCGTGTTTCTGCATCGTCTTCTGCATCTGCAGACGCAGATCCGCGGTAGAGATGTCGCCCTTCGCGTGACGGAGCTGAAATAAACAGATTCAATAATCAATGTCACTCCTTTTAATCGACATATAAGAAGCATGAATTCTTGCATGTAAACGAGTTGTCACACTGTGAAAAAGTACCTTGTCGACGTTATCGACGGAAGCCTCTCCTGCTCCCTTGGGAAGATCGGGCACATTCACTCCCGCCTTGTCCTTCGACAGAATGTCGATGGCACACGAACGACCGAAGATGACCTGTACGATTCAAGATTCATTTAGTGAACATTAGAAAATGTAGTTAGATAATTGAATGACTTCTCGCTAATAATTCAAAGTCTCCTCACCAGATCGAGAAGAGAGTTGGCTCCGAGTCTGTTTGCTCCGTGGACAGAGTGAGCTCCGCACTCTCCAGCAGCATAGAGACCAGGCACGATCTCGTCGCCCTTCTCAGATGAATAGTTGAGAACCTCAAGATAAGAAGTAAATTAGCATAATTGATGAAAATGAAACGTGGGAATAGAACAATCACGAGAATAAAAAAAGGAACTTTTCAACAGTAGGCGACTCAATTAGAGGATATTCACAGTCATACCTGTCCCTTGTAGTTGGTGGGCACTCCTCCCATGTTGTAGTGAACGGTGGGAATGACGGGGATGGGCTCCTTCGTCACGTCGACACCTAAACAAGGAAAGCACGTTAAGATGTTCAGTTAGGGAACCAGTGCAGCAAATGTACTGCAGATGCCGATTCATAATCGCATACCAGCGAAGATCATGGCGGTCTCAGAGATTCCAGGCAAACGCTGCTGAAGCTGCTCAGAGGGAAGATGGTGCAGCTGCAATTACACAAGTATACCATTTCAATCAATATGGATCTTTCCACTTTTATCAGTCATGTAAATTAGTTTTCTCCCTACCTGAAGGTAGATGTGGTCCTTCTCGGGTCCGACTCCTCTACCCTCCATAATCTCGAGAGTCATCGATCGAGAGACGACGTCTCTGGATGCGAGATCCTTGGCGACGGGCGCGTATCTCTCCATGAATCTCTCACCCTTCGAGTTGACGAGGAAGCCTCCCTCACCTAAACAACATAACTTATCATTCAAACACAATCAGCACATCTGGTATTCAGTTAACGGGGAACCCTACTGGCTACGTAAAAAAATATTAACGTTACCTCTGGATCCCTCAGTGATGAGACATCCGGCTCCGTAGATTCCAGTGGGATGGAACTGGACGAACTCCATGTCAGAGTTGTTGATGCCTGCTCTAGCAGTGAGGGCAGTTCCGTCTCCAGTGCAAGTATGGGCAGAAGTGCACGAGAAGTAGGCACGACCGTATCCTCCAGTAGCCAGCACAGTGTTCTTGGCACGGAATCGATGGATGGAGCCGTCCTCGAGGGACATCGCAACCACTCCCACGCACACACCCTGGAGAACATAACAAATTTGCATTCCATGGTTTCCTTTAACATGTCGTATTTACGTAATTCAAATCAATAAACTAGAAGCTCGTTCACAAACCTTATCCATGATGAGGTCGAGAGCGAAGAACTCGACGAAGTAGTTGCAGTTGTACTGGAGGGAGGCGCCGTAAAGAGTGTGAAGAAGGGAGTGGCCAGTACGATCAGCGACGCAGCATGTGCTGTATATTACTTATGAGATAAATCGCATATTATTGCATATTAAATACAAATGCAATCGCTCTCAAATTCGCACCGATGTGCTTGTCCTCCTCTTCCAAAGTCG
Source organism: Pristionchus fissidentatus (assembly GCA_036245785.1). Lineage (NCBI taxonomy): Eukaryota > Metazoa > Nematoda > Chromadorea > Rhabditida > Neodiplogasteridae > Pristionchus > Pristionchus fissidentatus. The sequence goes on from BTSY01000006.1 coordinate 14,280,296, forward strand.
TTCGACTGTCCTCCGAAGGCTCTCTGGTAGATCTTGCCCTCGGCAGTACGCGAGAACGGCATTCCTGAATTAGCACAATGAGTTGAATTAAGACTGTATGATAATTACCGTAGTTTTCGAGCTCAATGACGGCTCTCTCGGCCTCGCGAGTCATGTAGTGAATGGCGTCCTGGTCTCCGAGCCAATCGGATCCCTGAAAAAAACAACAGTGCGCATAATGGCTTTGAAAGAACAACAACAAAGGCAAATTTGAGGTAGCAAACTAATTCATACAATCATGTTGGAGAAAATGAATCTAACCTTGACGGTATCGTAGAAATGCCACCGCCAGTTATCCTTGGCCATGTTACCGAGAGCGGCATTGATTCCTCCCTGTGCGGCGACAGTGTGAGATCTGCAGAATGCATTTGGTTTCCGAAGAGAAGTGCTTTTTTCATATGCAAAGTGATATGCAGAGAAGCAAAAATTAAGTCAACGTGGAACCTGGTGGGGAAGAGCTTGGTGATAACCGCAGTCTTCAGTCCACCCTCGGACAGACCCATAGCGGCACGAAGACCAGCGCCACCTTTAATTATGATTATGGGAGAAGAATGAGAAGGAACAAATAAGATTCGGAGTGTTTGAAGTTTTAAAGATGTAGCGCGTATGTTCAGCTCCACATTTAAGCAGTAAACAACTTACCAGCTCCGACGACGACGGCATCGTATGCGTGGTCGACGACCTGTAGATGATACTATTGCAAAAACAGCGAACGAACGACAAAACTTGTCTTTTACGGCGAGCGGCAAACAACAAACCTTGTACTCGGCGATGTTGCTGGTCTTCTCAGCAGCGGCCTTGCTGGTGGTGGCAAGGGAGCGAGCCCCTTGCAAGGCTGCGCGACGAGAGCTTGCCGAGAGCATCTGAAAATTAAACACAATTGAACAACAAGATGTCAAAACAGGTCAACAACTGTTAGACAGCTGAAAACGTGAAAAGTAATATTTCAACGACAGCCCAAGAAGTTTCACATGATTGAATAGATGAATTCATCCATTATGAATTGCCTTAGCCGATTAGAATATGAAAACTACCGATAATTAATTCACAAATTTAATTTTACAAGTTCAACTCGGTTTCGCACGCAGAACGACATACAGTAATGCGAACTGGCGTTGGAGGGTGATCCGTGCGGGACCTAAATCATTTTAAACGATACCGTATAATTTTTGTATATTTCTATATTTAATCATACGGTATTAGAGTTCAAATATTGACTTTTTCGTATGTTCACTTACCACTGCTCATTACTTCTGCCCTTTGCTTCTCTTTCGCTTCATACTTTTATCGGTACTTAATGTATTAATTTTAGATGCGGCCCAACATTTCTCACCTGTTTTTAAGCACACGATTAATTGCTGAGGTACGGTGACCTCCTTGTTCTCGATTTATTCATTCCATTCAGAATGTGCTCCTCAAAGTCGATTATACGACGCAGAAGTTGATGATTATCGATGAGAGTAGACCCGAAGAAGTGTACAGAACTGAACAAATCAAGAGTCTCGAGGTAATTTCAAGTTCAACACATCATTTCACAGGCCGTCCAACATTACAGAAAGTGGATTGGAGTGATAGAACGTATGATATCAAGAGGGTCTCTGTTACTTTACACGCTCACCCATTATGATCCCGCTCTGCTGGTTTGATACCATGTGCTGTTTTACAGTTCTTCTTCAAGGAAGTTGGTCCTCTCTCTTCTTCCTACTTCGAAACATACGGCGTTCTCACATTCACCGACGCGCAGTGTCTCTTCGACTGGGAGATCGACTACGATGAATCCGTTGTTTTCGTGATCAAGTGACTCTTTCCTTCTTTGTTCTCATCTCATCTACTCTACTCATCTCATTAAGAGGCGCCTTCAAAGAGTTCGAATCTCTCCAGAATCTCTTCATTCGATTTCAAGAGCATCTCAAGTCCTCCATAGTCAGATTATTACGTATGTCGTTGTTCCTTGTTGCAGCTGAAATTCAGGCTTGCCCCTTCTAGCGTAGTAGCTAGCTACCGTAATACCACTTGACAAGGAACACCTTTAACTTTATATTTTGTTGTTCCTTGAATGTTTCTCACGGGCTAATTTTCCCTTCCGTCTAAGCAGTTCGAGCTCTTCGACCTACTAAAATCTCAATATTTTCAGCCATAATTCAATCTCCTTCGTGTGTCTTCGAAGTGCTCGATATTCTCTTTCCATACTATTCCGGAGATCTCATGGATCGCATTGAACAGGACGAAGTAATACCTGTATGTACTATTAAAATATATTATCTAGTTTGACTAAATGGTATATTTCAACCGTCACTGATGTACATGCATTAGTGGTGTGATCCCGATATTCTGAGTATATAATTATTCTTGTTTGTGGAATATAAACTAGCGAGACAAGTGCTGCAGGAAATATGAATTATACGATTTTGCAAAAAGGCGACGGAAGTTTATAAACGGTTAATGATCGTTAGTATGCTGAAGGTAGATGCGAAGTTCATTTCAGCCTACACCTTCTACTTTTTCAACAAAAGATTGCGTTTCGCTAAGCAGTGGTGACTACGTAAGTTAGTTTGAATAAGAAATTTTACAATATATTCGTTTAAACATTGAAATCCAATCGTTCGGCAGCAATTATTTGATGGAGGTTTGACGCCCGCTAAATTCATTATGCTTTATTTATCCATAAAATATTATCGGGTTTCCTCAGATTTTTTTCAGTTACAGGATGAAATGCCCTCTCCACCGTTGTATTACAATATCGACGGAGAAAGAACACAAATCACACCGGTTTGTTTTCTCTATGTGATGAGTTATTTTTTATACGTACAGATCTTTGTTAACTATTTGTATTATTTATTGAGCTCGAACATTCTTGATCGTTTTTAAAAAAAAGCTATCTCTTAGGAGGGAATTAGTTCATTGGACGAAGGAGCTTACATGAACGATGAAGTGGTCAATATTGCATTCACCATGATACAGAACAGGTTGGTTAATATTTCTGAATATACGTCTGATGTGACGGGCATAAAAAATTAAAGAAGAACATACTTAAGAAGAGTGTACTCAACGTATGTACAGTAGGTCGAGAAATTCAGTAAATCGAATACAGTATCTTGATAATCTGAACACATATTGATTTTCTTCAGATACCCTCACGTCCACATCTTCAACACTTATATCGCATCCAAGATATTCGCTGTCTTTCAAAATGGATCGTATGAGCACAATCTGAAGGTACCATTTATCTTTATTGTTATTTGGAATCTATATTATTATTACACATTTAATTGTTTTATAGATGTCGGAAGCTGAATTCAATAGCTCTTTCGGGCAGTTGTTCTTCAATAAGTGAGTGATATTTCTACATTTTTCTTCCTTCAGATACAACGAACTGTGAATAATTGGGTATATTCTCAGTAAGATTTATTTACTCACTCCTTTATTCAGAAGAATCGATGGGAAACAGTCAAATTGTCAACGGAAAGACTCATTCTTCGATAAGAAAATGTTGATATTCCCTTTCTGCCACCATCAACACTGGTATCGATGATTTATCTCTTACTTCCATCCATATTTATCAATTTTTTCCCAATTCCGTTTATTAAAGATTCCTCGAAAAAGCTGAATTCCTCGTTTACAGGTTTATCGTTGTTGTTGTCAATCCCCTGTACAGCGATGTCATAAAAACGTGAGTTGATTTGATTGCATAGGAATGCTGCAATAGTATCGTATCCATATCAGATTAGTGATTGATTTTCTATATTTATATTGTGATTTCAGTACACTTGTAAACGAGTAACGTTTCAGTGAAGACAGTAAACCATCGGGTCGTAAATCAGCTGCTTTCTATCTCGATTCACTCAAGGGGCCATCCAAATTATCGGTCAATGTCAGTTCATGGATACGGTATTTAGATACGATATTTTATAATAAAAAAATATCGCTTTTTTCGACTTGCAATACCATGGATACATTATATTTAAAATAATTATAAATATTTAAGGTAATGCTGTTTCGACTGGAGGTCAAATGGAGATGCATATTCACCTTTCTTCGATTGGCAGCACTTTTCCACTCACACTCACATATGAATCCCGACCTCGTGATGTGAGTGTCTCACAAAGAACTTGAATATGCTGTACTGTATACAGTGTATACAGTATATACTTTAAAGATACTGTACTTTTGCAGGTGCGAGTACGATACAAATCTCCCCTCGCAGGTAAGTCGGAATATCGGGTTTTTCAAGTTATTTTTCTAAACATTCTCTGATTTCTCTCCGTTCTTAATAAACCGTATCTTTCAGGTGAACAACTTCGATTGTGGTCCACACGCGATCGTCAATGCACAAGTGATGGCTGAGATGTACGATAAGATGATGGTCAGTATCGATTGTTATTATGAACATCATACTGTAGAAGAGGAAATCATTTTGGGTACGGTAGTTCCATTCACGTCTTTTGATAGGACAACAAAGTCAGTAAGAAGAGAGATATCCTACGGTGTTCTTATTCATAGATGGAAATAGAGAGCGACATTGAGAATGCTGACAATATATTGTGCAGAATCGAGTCACTGCTTGAATTCTGAAATTGCTATACTCAGTTTCCCGAGCAACTGAAATCGGAAAAGTTTCGCTGGGGGATTCATGTTTAGACATCTACGTGCTTTTGCACCGTTTATGCATCATTCAAATGTCTCCTCTATCTAAAATTGAAGGGGATTCCCATTGTGGATCCATTGTAACCCCTTCCTTTCAATAGGTAGTTGAGGTCATCGTTGACTATGCTGTCTGACGACATTCTAGTTTATGGCCGGAAACTGATCTTGTTATCACCTTGCTTATTACTGAACTACGGTTTCGTTGATCTACCGTATCAACGACTAACCTTATCAGTTATCTGCCTTGTCATCACTCTTATCAAGTTTCGTAATGAACATTATCCCAGGTGAATCCATCGATTAATGTGAGCGAGAAGAAAGTGGAAGAAGTACGGTATCGAGTGGGCAAATTCAGAAGAAATATGAGAGATTACCTCGCCAAGGCAAAAGTCTGAGGTGATTCTGCGAACTTTAGACATTGTCTATTTCATTAGAATGCATTAAAAAATATTTCAAATTGACAACCCCATTTAAATAGTTAATAATTAAAATGGTTTTTAAGGGTTTCGCCCCCCATAATGCTTGATCAGTTTCTTTCTTACATTCTAAATTTCGATCTAATTTACATACTTCCTTGCCATTTTTTCAACGTCCGGAAACTTGCATGTTGTTTTTTTAGTAGCAATAATGCTAAATGATGAATTATTATGGTATGTATCTTTGTACATTTTACCTCACATATATAATAATCATTTATCATAATTATTTACATTATTAAAACTTGGCGGTGGTGAGCAAAAAAAAATGGACATTGGAATGGAGAGAACCCGTGGATTAAATTGACTACGATATCCTAATTCTAAACTAGAGTAAAGCTGCTTAACCAAACCCCAAGAGAATCGAGAACAAAACCAGTGAATTAAACGAACGACAGAGGGAAGAAACAAATCCATGAATTACTGTGTAAAGCTTACGGTAGGGAGAGAATCAATAGATAACTCGGGGGTCGACTACAACTAATCAATAGTTACAGATACAGTACCTATTCATCTCTCTATTGTCATTGTTTGGGGGGCGCCACTTGATGGGAGAGATACATGGAGAACTTAGCTAGAGCAACGACGGTCGTGTTCTCTGAGAGAGTCTCACTCTTAGCATCCGGGTCAGGCTTCTTCTCTTTACTCGCCCATGGCTGCAATCCATTGATTAGTTATACCGTATACATCGAAGGTCAATCGATAACTGACACAATATACAGTAATCATCAATCAATGGGTAGATCACCTGTCTCTCCGCCGATCCCCAGAGAGTGAAGAAAATGACTGGCAAGAGAGCGACGACTGCTGATATCTCGAATACGATGAACCATTCGTCTGTTGATCCCGTTCTGGAATGGAAGAATATCGATTCATTGACATACTGTAGGCTACAGTGGTAATAATGGGGAAAACCCAGACAATTCCGGGTAATGAAAGAGACTATTTCCGTGCAACGGATTGAGATGAACTCACGATAGGATTGTATTCGATAGGAGTTTGTTGATAATGGAGAAAACGGCGACGACAGAGAAGGAAAGACCAGTGACGATGCCAGAGAAGGCAGGGGCGAGTTGGATGAGGGCTGTTTGCACTCCCGGAGTATGCAGACCTGAGGATCGGGAGATGATTACAACTAATTTTAGAAGGAAATCAACTTTAGATAACAGTGAAAGGCCTTTTTGCTTCAGAAAAAAATGTACTGAGGGAATGGACACGAAAGATCAAAAATCAATACCTGCGAAAGCATTGGCGAGACAAAGGACGATAATAGCCGGGGCGGGATCGGATGCACTGCTCATGAATGGAGTCACTCCCACACAAATACCCAATCCAAGTGAGGCAACGAGATTGAACAACTGAAAGAAAGAGTACTGTAAGTTACTGTAAGATACGGTAGACTGGATTCAATACAGTAGGTTGAGAAATACCGTACCTTACAACTCGTCGTCTTGCCCATCTTCTGGTTCGCTGTTAGGAGTGATGCTAGTGATGATGAAAGAGTTTTGGACACCCAGAGAACAGCGATGGGCAGAGCAGAAATGAGACCATTTGTAGTGGAAGAAAGTTGGAGAACGTCCGAGAAGTACTTCGGAAGCAACTGCAATCGATAATCGATGGATACAGTAGTCAACGCAATTCTTGGCGAGATCAAACTCGATATTCCATTGAGCAAAATTCGTTGTGAGATTGGGGGAAAGTCTGTTTGTCTTTGACTCAATTCGCTCTGCATTTTTAGTAGTGATCGACCTTTGATCTGCCCTGGATACACCGCATAATCATCGTGTTTGATTTGCGCGCTCCAATTTCTTTTGTGATCTAAGTCTGGCGTGTTCTCTCACAGTATTTGTTCTTTCTTCCTAGATCGGGATCAATTTGGAAAGCACTCTGCACGTTTCGTCTACTTCCTACACGTATTCACCGCAATATCAGAAAAATTCTCGACGAGACAAATTAGAGAATGAAAGGCATAACGAAAGAGCGCGCTAAACGAGAGAGTCAGACAACGAGAGACGTTCCTGGCATTGTGCGAACATGACGCCAAGTTCATAAAACAGAATGTACACAGCGTGTACGGCAAGATTGTAGTGTAAACAGAGTGGGAGTTCCTCCTACCTGTAGCATTATAACAAGCGGATACTCATGGCAGACTAGAGCGAAGATAGATACGATCAGTGGTCTGAAAGGGAAAATAATCAATCGATATTCAGGGCATCTACAGTATACCTTGAAGTGAATATCTCCTTCCAGGGTGGTCGACCACGCTCAGTTCGTTTTCCCAATGATTCTTCCTCGATCTTTCTTGCTATGTACTCTTCTTCCCTCTGAAATATCTCTATTATCGATCGTTAATCTCCAATCTACCGTACCGCTCTGACACAGCAATGCTTGCTGGGTTTGTCTGCAGATGCTATCAACCAGATGAGAAGGAAGATCACGGCTACGATAGCTGATGCAATTATCGATTAGTATTTCGATCGATCGGATTATTGATTACCTGACAAATAGAAGATCGCTGGCCATCCTCCAAATCCATTGGATGAATTCGAACAGAGAACTCCCGCCACGGGAAGGATCAATAGACTTCCTGGAATACGATAACTTCAGGTTACTGTAGACCCACTGTGACCTACCAATTTGCCTGCCGCCAGTGACGAATCCAATGGCGAACGGTCGCTCCTGAGAGATTATCGATTGATGAGGTAGATCAATAAGTACCGTACCTTGGGGGGAAACCATCGACTGATCATTGAAGATGCAGAGGGGAAAAGGAAGGAGTCACCGACTCCAGCGAGAACTCGAAAGGCGAAGACCCACCACACCTGAACGAGATACGATAATGTGATTACCGTAATCGATCACTTTCCTCTTTTCCCCAGAATCATAATCACCACTTACCGAAGCAGTGGCGACAAGGGGGATCATCGCATTCGAAATGACCAGGAGAACGAGAGCAACGGTAATGCACCATTTGCCTGAAATCGATCGATCGATACCGTACTAACTTTCTACCGTACCATTCAACTTGTCTGCGTGAGACCCGGTCAGCAGCATCGTCAATGATCCAAAGTTCTGTGCGGCGAAGACGAAGCCTGCAATCGATTCCGTTCATCAGCTACAGTATCCTCTACCGTACCTTGCTCGGTGGGAGTCCAGTCTACTTTATTTGATTCTGAGCAGGGAACCACTGAGACTCCCTCATCATCTACGAACTTCCTGCAATTATCGATTGATTGCGTCTATTCTGGTTCAAACTCGTTCAGATTGCGTAAGCTCGTCACTGGTATGGTCACTCATTTCCCTCTCGTTTCGCGCCTTTTCTGCCCCCCAAGGACACACTTTCTCATGTTATCACTGTTACACTGGAACTGACGAGGTCAGCGATACCTATTATGAATTCGAGAACTTGATAAGAATGATGACAAGGCAAGTGATAAGGTAAGTCATTGATAAGGTAGATCAACGAAACCGTAGTTCAGTGAAAGGAAGATCAGTGTCCGACCGACCATAAACTAGAGTGTCGTCAGACAGCTTAGTCAACGATGACCTCAACAATAGAAAGGAAGGGGTTACAATGGATCCACAATGGGAATCCCCCTCAATTTTAGATAGAGGAGACATTCAGATGATGCATAAACGATGCAAACGCAAGTGGATGTCTAAACATGAATTCCCCGCGAAATTTCTCCGATTCATCATTTCAGAATGCAAGCAGTGACTCTATTCTGCAGAATATCTTCACACCATTCTCAATGTCGCTTCTCCCTCCATCTATGAATCAGAACCCCGTTGGATATCTCTCTTCTTTCTGACTTTTTTGTCCTATCACAAAGAACTACATCTATGAATCAAAACACCGTAGGATATCTCTGAATTTTCTCTGATTTTGTAGCAAAGGCAGAGAGAATTCATAGATATCCTAAAGGATTCTGAATCATAGATGGAGAGGGAAATGGAAATTGAAAAGTATTTGTTGTCCTATAAATTCTCACTTGGGACACGATGAATTGTCCTGTTTCTCCATTGTGTTGTTGCTTGTTTTCCTCACCATGCACACCATTGACAAGGAGAGATTCGAAGTTGCCACCTGCAACAACGACGGTAAATAACCCTAAAGGCGTTAAGTCTCGCTTTAGGCTTAAGTCACAGCTTAGACTTGTTGTACTTATGCACCCTTTTCTCCCCTTATTGTGTGCTCTAAAGGACACCAGATACGAGGGGAGATAATCGAAAGAACCAACAAATTAAAGGAGTGAGACAGGAACGAAAATGCACGTAGAACCAATCAGAACTCATTGAATCGTAGGGGAAGGAAGTAACAACAGAGGGTATAAACAATCCCGATCTATCACAGTTTTCGGGTTAATTGATGCCGGAATTGACAAGGATATTGGCAAAAACAACTCACTGATAAACTGATAAAACACATGCAGAGGAGGCAAGCCATGAAAAAGCGAGCGGACGGGAAGATTTTAGACGATTCTGATACGACTACTGGCGAAGATCTGTAATACGGTAGGTTAGGAAGGATTACTGTAGATACAGTAATACTCACTTTTCCATATCTTTGACGTCAAATACATCCTTGTGTCCCTCTGGTGGTTTGATGGGAGAGAGAGGAGCTATGCGAACCATTCCTGTGAGAAAGATAGAACTATGAGATAGAAATAGGTTTGACACGAGATCGAGAGATGTCACGAATGAAGAATACACGGTATGTATGATTAGATCACACGAATAGCGAACATTTGGGAAAGAGGTTGAGAGTTTGCAATGTCGTGTGATGTGGAGGGTTGATGAAGAGATAGTTGTTAGTACAGGCGTGAGAAAGGTGAAAGGTGAGAAGGGAAAGTGAGAAATGACAACGAAAACGAATGGAGGAAGTAGACGACACGACCATTTTATCATACTAAACTGTCGAAACTAAAGCTTCTCTCTCTCTCTCTCTCTCTCTCTCTCTCTCTCTTTCTCTCTCTCCCCTCCCACACGCAGCTTTTCGTTTCTCGAGAAAAGAGAAGAAGAGAAGAGGAGGGGGCAGACTTGATTCATCACATGGAATCGTTTCGTACTATTGTTAGACTAGTACTCGATTGATGAGTGGTGTGACAGAATGGGAGGAAGGATCGGGAAGGGGAGCGGAGGTGGGAGTAGGAGGAGGAGGTGAGATCAGCGGAGATGAGAGGAGGAAGGTAAGAGCAGCGGAGGAGAGGAGGAGGTGAGATCAGCGGAAGAACGGAGGTAATACCAGCGGAGGTAGGATGAGGGGGGAGGTGAGATCAGCGGAGGTGGGAGGTGGGGAAGTGAGCTGGTCGGTGTTGGTGGGTAGGAAGGGGAAGGAGGTACGAGAGTCCACGATTAGAATTGAATGAGAGAATGAATGAACTCGTCGTTGTTTGGATTCATGAGCAAAAATGTGCGCGGAGAAAATGATTCGTGAGCGCTAATTCGAATTGTGCCTTGAAGGGAGTGAATACCCAAGAAGAAAGTGAATAGATAACTGTTAGATTACGGTAGAGATAAGTAGGGCGAGAGAGTAAAAGTAATCGACAGTTGTCTGATCAGTGGCACGCAGAAATTCGCGTTTAGGAACTCCACAAATATCTATTTGATTCCAAGAAATGCTCAGGATACAAGACACGTTCTGGACACGTATCAGAAAATTGAGAAATTTATATGGATCCTAAAAGGAGTTCAGAAATGTCGAAATGTCATCGTTAAGGGAAGAAACGTGCACGAATGTCTCAGACTGAACGTCTCCTTAAAGGTACAAAGGGAACGACAAATAGTAGCCCTTTAATCCCCTTCTCTGAGAGTTGCATCTCAACGCGGAACACTTCGTGATCACCTTCTTACAGGGAAAGTGAGAGGAAGTCGTTAGGAGGAGAAGAAGTAATCAAAGTTCGACCATTCTCTCTCAAATCTCCCCTTTTATACTTCCTCCTTTTTCTCGCTGACAATCAGATTCTACCCTCTCTCAGATTCCTCTACTCTCTAACCCCATTCTCTCTTTCTCTGCGCTCTCCTCTGTCTGCGCACTCTCTCATCACATCCGTAGGTGGTACCCTTAGCATTCCATTGCCCGTTCCATTCTTCTCTCTCCACATGACCCAATGGAGACCACCCCTCTCCTCCCACAGGTCGAGTGATTCACCCACGTCTGGTTATTATACAGCTGGACCATCTTTGAGCGAAAAGGAAATGATGACAATTGGGATGACAAATGGAGATGAATCTTCTCTCCGAATCTAACGGAACTCGCGATTCATCCCCCCTTTACACGAACAAACTAATACAGACAGCCTAATCCACCCACACGCGAGAGGAACCAAAATCTCTCGAATACTGTAGAGCAAACTACGGTATTCGAGACATTCGCCAACTTTTCCCAGCCAAACAACACAAAAAAGTAACTTATGATGTGAGAAGACTTCAAAAACCTTGAATCAGTTAGATCACCCGCCCACTGAATGGGCTATAACAGGATTGGCGCTAAGTCGGAGTGTGTTTTCATAACGATCCTGATCAGAGCTCAAGAAAGTTCGAGTTCCCCTGACACGTGAAGGGTAAGTTCCGTTAGTTCTCTTAATGTCCTCGTCACTCTCAGTGTTTTGCCCCCGCAACTTCTCTAAATAGTTCAGCCATCCTTCAAAGAACGTGAGACGGAGGAGGAGGAAAAGGGAGGAAGGGGGGGAAGAATAAACAGTGCCGGTGGTTCGACTACTGTACACACAATCACACGGATCTCAAACAAATACACGCGCCGAACCCGAAAACGAGCAAAAAGTTGTGATCGCAGCGCGGGTTTCGACATTCAATTGAACTCAGAGTAGATACACAACCAACATTTCGGAGCCAAAGGGACAAAAAGATGTCTGCATGTGAGCAACAATAGCAACGGCGCCAAAAACAAAGGGGATTTGCGCCCAGGGCAGAATGTATTGGAATATTTATAATTTAATCCGTGAGCCAATGGCAATAGAATCGGGTGCAAACTTGATGGAAGTGACACTTTGGGTGTGTATGTTGACTCTGCCCGCGGGAGCGAACCAGAACTGGCCATTCGGGGAATTCAAAGGGATTACAACGTTATTTAACCGAAAGGAATTAACGTACCATGACTATAATGAGTAAGAGTCAACTTTGAAAGAACGGAAGGAAATTGTCATGCCGGATTTCAGCGCTTATTACTGGCCAGCGGACACTGTAGTGAATGAATGGGGAATCGGATGAACCTTCGATCTCCAAAAGTATCGAAAGATCATCATTGTACGTGGGGATTCTCCCGTCAGCCGGATTGGAACACAAATCACAGTATTTGAGCCTCGCCGACAAGGGAATTTCAACGAAAATGGGCTCAATTGTTTTGGATGTCACTTCTAGACGTGAACTTGCACCAAAGATGAACTCCCAACGGAAATGGACACACTATTTAACGATCAAGGCGGACAGAGAAGAGATGGGGGAATTAAAAGAAAAGAGGATCGGCGTGTGCTGATTATGTTAATTAATTAGACAGATAATTAGTGAAAGTAGTAAGCGTCTAATTACACGCGTTGTTCTCCCTCTACTCCAATTCGCTCTTGGCATGTTGCCAACGACGCCGTAACAGGGGTGTACTCAGTCGATCCATCACGTGAAAATAGTGGAACAATATTACAATTGAACTCAACCAGGCGAGTACGGCATGTACTCTAACGACACACACTAAAACATAAGCAAATAAGCAGTTATAGGATCTGATTTATGTGATAACATAATAGGTAGAGTAGACAATAGGGGTGCAAGTTCCGTATTCGGATGACGACGAGAGATCTGTATTGCGGGTGATAAGGCGAAGAGAGTCAGAGAGAGAAAGAGCGCCAGAGGGTATGTGTAATACCGATCCTGAATCCCTACCAGACAATCTGAGAAGTAGCTAACATCCGGGTGGGTGGAATAGATGCATAATAATAATGGAGGATATGGGGAGGGGCAAATCTGTTCACACAAGGAGGTTCATAAGAAGGGAACGGAATGGAATGAATACCCTCCATACAACTTGTTCCTCATTGTTGAGAGGAGTAAGTACTAGTTAGCCTGGACCTCCAAGGTGAAAGAGACACTTGTTTGGATTGAGAGAGAGAGAGAGGAATAGGGCCGGCCAATAATTGATCGACCGTGTCAACCCCCTATCACAATCAATGTGTACAAGTGATGGAACGCTCCTTGTGAAGCACTAGTTTGCAGGAGGGAAGAGAGAGAGAGAGAGAGAGAGAGAGAGAGACGAAGAGAGGGAAGAAACAGACAATGGAACTCCCAGTTAACGGCAGTTGATAAGAAAGTCCTGTATTTATCAATCGTCTCGTGAAACGCCGTGTTTTATCCATCGAGAGACGGAGGAAAGGGACTGGAGATTAGGGTTGTTAGATCGAATAATCCTATTCGCAAATAACAAAGGTTATTCACGAATAAGGCACATTCATTAACCTTTTATAATTCGTGAATAGGATTATTCTATCTAACAACACTACTGTAGATGGAGGGTGAGAGGGGGGAAGGGGGACATCTCATGGGTTCTCTCTCTTGACGACTCCACAAGTCTCAGTGTCTTGCTTGGGACTGACTCCACTCTTCTTCTCACTCTTCGTACTCTTCTCTCCACTTTTCTTATTCTTTTTCTTCTTCCGAGCCTCGAGAATCTCCTCTATCGTCATTCGAGAGTAGTCAACGCGGTCCGAGTTGTTCTCTGCAATCTTTTAAAATTTAAATAAAAATGATCGGAATGCAAATATTCAAGAATGGAATGGTTATTTTGGGGCGCATTGGTATTGGAGTGAAACCATTTTAGTTCCAACTCCATATCCTGAGGGGCGATTCGACAATTAAACTCACGTGAATTTTCTCCCTTCTTCTCAGTTTCGGCTGCTTTCTTCAAGAAACTTTCCACTTCCGCTTGCTTCAATTTCGCCTCGATCGCCTGATTCTCGTAGTGCTGAAGGAGAATCGATAATACAGTATCCAGCGATTACCGTAATCAGAGACTACAGTAACCTGAGATTACCGTAATCTACGACTACGGTATCCGACAGTCGATGACCTACCGCATCTCTGGCGGCAGTGAACGCGTCTCTCTCCTCCTTCGTTCTCTCTGGTTTGTCAAGCAGTGGAGAAGGAGTGGGAGGATCCGGCTGCAATTAATCGATAATTTACAATTAAAATTGAAATATATTTAAAAAACGATAATTTTTAAAATATATTTAAATGCAAAGGATATTCTCAATTTTGCTTCCTTCAGTGATTTCCTAGTACACATAGAACAATTTACAATAATTAGATGTGTATGTCGCTGTTACAGATTAGACATTATTTTGACACTTCCCCATTCACAATCAGATCACCGTACTTTTGAAGTGAGAAGCGTGCCATTAGGCGGAACTGGCGAAACAATGGGAGCAAAACAGTCAAAGGGGGGAGTAGTCAATTAGCATACTCGCCAATTAAAACAATGGACAATTAGCGGCAATCGATGATGAGATCTACGGTAGAACAGAACGGTCGAATTTGGAATGTTGGCATTGTTTCAACAATCAGTTTCGGGGGGAGATGTCAATTAGCATACTCGCCAATTAAAACAATGGGCAATTAGCGGCAATCGATGATGAGATCTACGGTAGAACAGAACGGTCGAATTTGGAATGTTGGCATTGTTTCAACAATCAGTTTCGATTCTATGTTCAAAACACACTTTGGGATCATTGGATGAGTATTTTGATTGTGTCCGAGACTTCTCTCACAATGGAACCATCTCAGCTGTTTGTAATCGAAATCGAAAGGGAGAAAAAAGAGAGGGAAAGAGCCATTGAGTCTATTGAGTTTGCACACTTTCCCTTTCGAGAAAGAACGAGGAACATGCATGATAGAGGGAATTGAGGGATCTTGGATACGGTATCTGGAATGAATCGATAACTGACGATGAATAGATGTCCCATGGTGCGAGCTCGTGGTTGATACGTCTGTAGTAGATTGACCTCATCGAAGAGAGGTCGACGCCGTCGAGTGAGAGAACAGAGATGCACTTCGATCCACTCAAATTACCGTAATTTAGGAAATACCGTAATCTAAGGTGATCGAAAACACAGTGCCAATAGTTCATTTCCCGTACTTGAACGGCCGACGAGCGGTCGATCTAATGCGAAAATGAACTCTTGGCACAGTGTCAAGATCGAGGATTCATTCTTGTCTTTGTCATACCTCGTAAGTGAATGCAGTCATGAGTAGAACGAGTGTGGGGCGGATGATTCCCTCTGGCAGCGATTGCATAAGGATGACGGCGATTCCCTGTAGCAGCAGCACAAGCAGCGAGATCGAAAACGTCGACCTGCAATAGTGTGAATTACGGTAGTCTCACGCATACAGTATTCACGAGCTGACCGTACTGCTTCCGTTTCGGTGAAGCAGACTCTCGCTTATCCCTGGCATTTCTCTCCGTGACACTTGAAACGGTACAGCCATGGGGAAGCGAGAGGCCGTTTCGCGAAAGCCGAACCGGCATCCCTACAGTATACTGATGATACACTTACAGTATGTCAGTGGTTGAGTGAGAGGTGGGAGTGGGAGAGAGGACGCGGTCAGTCATAGTGGAGAGGACTGAGGAGGAGGTCGGTTGAGACACGAGAGACCTCGTTGTGGAGGAGGCACTCGATGACATTCCTGCAATCGATTACAGTATATAGCGAGATTACGGTAGATATTGATTAGCGTAGTACGATACTTCCGGAGAAAAATCGATAATAAGACTGACCACAATCGCCCGCCGACCGCCCGTAACGAGAAGATAAGAGATGAATAAAGGAGTGACTAAAGGGAAGATTGAAATCGAGAAAATGGATTGCTATTGTGCAAAATAGATTAGCTGTAATGAAATTTAAATAGATAATATGTTTATCTGATCAAGTTCTAATTAATTAAAAATTCGAAAAGTAGGAAAGTCTCTATTTGTGCTCATATTGCAAGGGAGAAATCTTTGAAATTACAGAACGTTTCTTTAGGAATTCGAAACATTCTATCGTAGATGAGTCACCATCTGAAATTTAATTTCCCACTCTAGATTAGGTATATAAAATAATGAAATAACTGTCGACTTGTATATTTCTAGACAGTTTCATACGCGTTTTCTGATTCCCCAGTCTTTCCTATGATTTGCTGAGAACCGTTACGAAAGCCCATTAGTTTCCCTAATTGTCATGCCAATGACAATCTCTGTGCAGATCAGTTCCTTTTTGCATTGGTCAAGCGTGTCACTCGTATCTTGAAGGTCACTTCTCTCTCTTCTCAGTTCCAATAGTCTCTCTGGTTGAGTCACTCACTCATTTCTTCCTTTCCATCATCAACAACTCCTTCCTATTTTCCATCATGATCATTCTCCTCCTTCGTCCATCCTGAGACAACAGTTGTCTATCTCCTCTCTCTCATCTCATTCTTCCACCTTCGCAATTCGCAATGTTCACCCATCTTCTCCTCCTCTCTCTTATTGGATTTTCCATTGCTTCCGTCCATCAATTCACTCACAGCGGACCTCACGAACGCCATGTAGTACAGGTATTTATCGATTTGTTTAGAGCCGTAAATCTAGTGAACTCTTTGCGGCTGTTAGTCGATTTGTGAACGCAGAAGAAAACCGATTCCATATTGGATTTTGAATTTCCATGGTTTGCAGTCGGAATTTGACCATCTTCGTTCGATTGCTCATGTGACTGAGGGAGAAGCACAATTGGTCCCTTCGCCCTCCCATGGACCTGAGATTACTTTGAGACAGAAGAGATCCATGGCTGACACTACTGTATGGAATATGAGGAACGGAAAGGAATTGCTGGGAGAGGTCAGCAATTACTTATCTGCAAATATAAGAGATTCTGGAATGCCTCCTTTTTAAACGTTCTCTCATCCTCTGACAGGTTTTTCGAAAATAGGAGATTCCGTCAAAAAGATCCTAAGAACCAAACAAGTATGTTTCAAGCATAACATGAATTCCAATGCCTTCTATTTCAGGAAGTTGCGATTCCCCGCGTGGCTCGAAATCTGCGAGCGAAACGAGGATTCATGGAGGAAGAGGTGATTGTATAATTGATTGAGTCACTCGTTCCATTGTTATCTCCATTTGTTCGACCAATAAATCTACTTTTTCTCGTGTGCTAAGTTACTCACAACGGGAACTCATGTCGAATTGCATGATCGACAGATATATTACTCACAAAGAAAAACAACACTAACTTCGTGTTTGTCAAAATCCAGGTTTATAAACGCAAAAAAAACAAAAGGAACAAATAATCTTCTCCTTTTAGCACGCTCTTTCGACATTAGAGTGTATAACCATGGATTTTGGCATAGCTTAACTCTACCTTTCTAGTGTTTTTCTCTGTGAGTATTCGGCGAATGAGACCCGATTTTATGAATTTCTTCTTGAGAATGATTCATTCCTTCTTCAGTTCCACTGGTCTAACGGGAAGGGTCGAATCGTGGAGAGGAATCCATCTCCTGGATTCTTTGACAACCTCGGCAATGGACTCGACCAGTTCACGAAGGGAATGGCCAACAAATGGGGAATGGGCGGAGCCGGCAAGGATAATAGTCAGTTGTTGATTGGACTTAGAGAGTGCACAATACTGTTTTGCAGTGAATAGAGACGGTAATCAATCATCATAGTGTACCGTAGTCCTAGATCGTTGATCCGTTGACCTCTCCTGTTATTGCAGATGGGCCGGTTCAGAGTGGGGGTGGAATTGGACAAATACTGGACAAGACAACTGGAGGAAGTGGAGGACTTCTATCTGGACTCACTGGATGGGTCGACAAATTGAAATTGCCCATTCCAAAGTGAGATCAGTGATCTTAACTTTAGCTAGATTGATATGGGGCTCGAAATTTAATTATCTCCGATATACACCATTGAATATAACCGCACTAAGGGGAAGTGTGGGTGAATTGGTGCATGGTACAAAGTGATTTGACTGTTGTAGAATGATGCTGAAAGATCCAATGGCTTTCGTCCCCGATTCGATGAAGAATGTTGTGTCATTTCTGAAGCAGAAGTGGGGAGAACTGTCAGCTGTGGCGAGAGGAATGATTTCGGTGAGGATATTCGACAAATGCACCAATCTCAATGTTGGAAATTTCCCCCCCCCCCCAAGTTGGTATCAATCGTGGGGCAACTTGATGTCAACTTGATTTTCCGTTTTAACTTTATACTTGGGGATGTAGATGAATTGTTGTTGGCAGGAAGTGTGCAGGACTCGAATCAATTGTCAAGCGCAGAGTGCGCAGGCGATCAATCTGAGGAACACAATCAAGGACAAGGTCAGGATTTTAAAGATAATATTTTCGATGCAGATCTTTCGTAAGTAACTCTTTCGCCGAGGATCAGAGAAACAGTACAGACACTCTTTCGTAGACACTATTTGTACTAATATTTACCGTACAAATCAAGATCATGTTTTTGATTCCATAAATTTGAAACATCAAATAACAAGGAGTACAATATCCAGAAATCTCTCGTAAATAAAAATATTTTGCAGCTTCGTCAATTTCGAAACATGTTCGGAGTTGGAAATGAGAAGGAATTGAATGATCAATTCGATCGAACTCAGCAAGTGAAGAAAGCGTTGCTGTCCAGAGCGGGACTGGAGAAGGAGGTACGGAATTTACACAACTCTCTGGCAGTCTCAGTTCCTCCCATTCTCTACCTCTTATAAGCCGTATTACCGATCTTTCGCTCGAAATGCCGGATCACGAACACCGAATCTGCGGACCCTGTTTCACATGATTTCATAGTGTTTTTTTTAAATGACTGCCTGCATGCGAGAAGTGTATCTGCTTCATCACGACAAATAAGTCATTGCAGGTTGAACCGGCAGACGACGGTGTCTTCGATTCCGATACTCTTCTCACAACGAAACAGAGCGAAATGCTGCTCAATCAACTCGGACAAGGCGGGCGGTGAGGTCTTCTACCAACTCATTGAAAAAAAAACAAAATTCACACGAAATATTTCCAGGAACGAAGTTCAACAAGTTCCGGAAGCTCCGACCAGTGCGAAAAGTGCAAAAAGGTGAGAAAATGACTCTCATTTTAAAGCTGAACATTTTTATTTCAGAGCAGCAATTTTCTTCGAGGACGAATTCTTCCAGAAATGGGACATCGCAACTCCTATTCCATACATCTTCGACGGTTCAATATGCAAGTTTTTTTTAATGTCATATGGGAACCAGAATTACTACATATCTGCACACAAAATAATAACATATTTATTGAAGTAAAATGATCATACAGTTTTAGTAAAGATATTCGGTACCACAAATATGACCTAACTCTAATAATCGAACTGTATACAGTACTTTTGATGTGCAAGTTCGCTGAACATCTGCTGTCATTTGCAACATACGTTTATCTTTTAATTTTTAAACCTGAATGATTGGATTTGTGGCGACTCCTTTCAAAAGTGTGGGGTTTATTATGCGAGTCTTTTTCCCACGGAAAAATGCCGCAAAAACGTCACTAGTAACGTACGTGTTGTTTTCTTTCGTGTAAGCTACTTTTACTATTTGTAGCCAATTGGGAGAAGACGGACATTCGTGATGCACTCACTGAAATCTCTTCGAAGACTTGCATTCGATTCGCCGAGCAAAACTACAAACCAAATGGTTACCACATCAACTACGTCAAGATCGCCAGCGCCAGTTTGTGAGTGTTTTCTCTTTCTCATAGGGATTCCCTGCGTGTACACGTGTGGGACTACGTCGTTGGAAAGTCGAAAATAATTGATGATCTTCGTTTTACTCCTTTTCCCCATCACTCTCCATTAGCGAGTGACCACCCAACATATCAAATGGTCTACCGCTGATCATCTTTCTAATGTTTCATATCGTATTCCGATCCCCTGGTCGCAACTCAGTTGTGAATGGCAAGCGTTCCCTTTTATGGAAATTATGCCATGTAGTGAATGTGCAAATGACAGGAAACTGTTTCTCGGTAATGGAGGAAAATTAATTATATACAACGAACAACAAAACAGCAATGGGACACATGAGGGTTTCCGACCGGTGAAAATAACTGAGATTACGCAATAAGTTCGGTCGTTGAGTAGAGTTCGCACTGCGATTCTACTAATCGTCATTGGAATTCCAATAATCTATTTTGGAATATTGTTTGTTGGTATGGACACTTCATTTCCCTGTTACTTCTAATAGGAATTCCCGAATATGTTTCAAGAAAGGAACCCATTCTTGTATTTTCTACCCTATCATCGGGACTGGAGGGAATATAGAGAAGGGATATCATTGATTAGAAGGTGTCACGAGTCTCGACGGATATCTTAGGCGCGAGTTTGAACACTGAAGTCTTCGCCGAATGCATTTCGATCGACTCTAAACGTAAACATTCAATTATTATGAAATCGGCGACAAATGCTGTTGTCGGCCACTCCCTCTCTCTACTATTCGTCCACCCTCTCAACGTACCTTTGTTTTTGCGAAGAACGCGATATGAGAACTGTCGTCGGAAGTCGCCATTACAAATGAGAGTGATCAATCTGAATGATCGAATGATGACATCAGAAGTTTACCCCCATTATCTGGCAAACTGCCGAGTGGACAACACAACTTTCAAGTTGAAATGTGATTTGAAGTTTCGGATCTTTGACCATGTCAACTCTATGATACCACTTTTCCGTTCACTATAACCAGTAAGCCGGAAATTATAGTAATTGCTTTCCTTGCGCTTAGCGTTCACTCGTCCGTGCTATAATTGTCCTCATTTCCTGATGAGTACAGATGGGGAAGTCTAAGAATTCGAAATCACATAGCTTTGTCCTCACTCGTAATTATCATTGTGAGAGCCTCCTATACGGACACACACTACAGTGAGCATGGAGACAGAGGGGTAGACTTCTTGTTCCGACTACATTCTTCACCTACGACCCCTACACTAATAAATTGGTGCAAAATATGATTCTAGGGTTTCATTAATATGTCCTTTCCACCTAATATTGTATACAGCGTTCCATTGTCGTAGTAGAGATATGACTTGACAATGAGAGCAATGAAGTATATCGTCGGACAAAACACAATTTCTACGCGTCACCACAAGCCTGTTCTCAGCTACATTTTGTCAATCGAAGAATGAGCCTACGCATTGGAGATAATGCGCTCGCTCTTTTTTTAGCTTTAAAAAAACAATGTACATATCTCCATATTGTTTAAAAGAAAAGGCATAGTAACTAACCCATCTGCTGAATGCGTCGTCACCCATGCGACAGTTCGCAATGTGAATTGCGCCCATGGAGAAGCCATGAAGGGAAGAGCGCCAATGTTGTAGCAGCAAACGAGTTCGATGTAGAAGAGAGACGATTGAAGCATCGCCTGCAACAGAACTCATCTCTCAACAAGCCAATAAATTCCTGAATTCAAACACAAAAATTCAGAATTCAAACACAAAATATATTCTACCTTATACCCACAGCGAACTCTTGCACTAGTTTCATTGATCTTATTTCTCGGGATCATAAAGACAGTGAAGATGGACGGAGATCATTAATTATAATGGTCACATGTTAATCACACCAATTCGGACATAAGAAGGGACAAGGAGGCTAGGGAAAATAGGGGAAATCATGAGACCGATCCTAGTTCAGCACAATCCCACGTAGTGCCCGCATCGTAGCGATGATCTCATGGCTAGAACTTATTTCTCCACAGAAACGTCGTCATCACTGATAATACCCTACCGTAAGGTTTGCATGTCGTTATGCGATATGTGCTTCAGATGAGAACAGGACACGGCCTATTTATAGATATTTAATTATTTATGCTTCCCTAACTATCTACTTCGCTTTGCACGGAATCGTGACGTACTACTAATTTCGAACCATACATTTTCGACCAACCAGAAACAACGATATTTCTCGCCAATTAACTGGTCAGAAAGCCAACGAAACTGGTTGTACATCGCAAATTGATGGAAGCATGTCCGATAGAGTGATTCTTTTTAACATTAATCACCCGCACACTTCTAGGTTTTCGATAAACTGGCCAGACACCGATAATTTCGGTCTACGAAAATATTTGATTTCGAACACGACAAACCTGGGCAAGGAAGTAGAACTCCTGCTTCTGCTTTCTCTTCTTGCTTCTGTTACTCGTTATTTCTCGATTCATCGAGTAATAATGGAACTTGACTACGGTAATGATGTCGATGATCGCGATGACCGCAGTAAGGAACATGTTGCGACAGTAGTTGAGGTACCTGGGAGTACGGTCAGTATCGATCGATGCATCGTTCACCTACCATTCAATGTCCTTACAAGCCGCTCCTCCTTTGAAATCAAAGTTCCACGCCCCGATAGGAAGGTAAAAATGGCAATCGACTGAAAATTCGATTCGGTCATCAATATAAAATCACTGAGATACTCACCGAAGACATATTCGTAGAAATTTATGCAGATTGCCAGCACCCATATTATCAGCTGCAAAAATGATTGTTTCTTTATATAATTATTGTTGTTCTCTTACCACGTAAAGCAGCGTTTTGTGGCGTGAGAAGACGTCCAAATAGTGGAAAGGGAAGAAAATAGAGGTGAATCTATTGAGAGTTATGGCGAGATGACTCCACGAACAGCAGTCGTAAGCGAGAAAGAGAAGTTGACCCAATCGAGCAGTCAGATCGAAGGGGAGGGGAAGAGTACTGTAATAGAAGGGATAATTGAGAAATAGTTTATATAACATACAAGATAACAGCCGGGGCAACGATGAAAGCGAATACAGTGGAGTTGATGAGATCAGTTACTGCTTGGTTAAGAGTAAGAATTCCGAATGGATTGGAAAACGATTTCGCCTGAAATTGTAATATAAGAATTGGAAAATACACTGCTACAATTAGTTCGCTTAATGAAACTACAGGTTCAGTTTCCCTTGTTAAATTTAGAACTCACCTTTCGTAAGAACAGGACTACAATGCTGTTGAATATAAAGCCGCTGAGTCCAAGCTGAAATTGAATACAATTAAAATATATTTAAACTTTATTAAACTAACCAGGAATATTATTATCCCTGCGAAGTGATGCTCGGCCATCGTTGTAGGTCACTGATGGGATTTGAGGTCTGTTAAGACTGATATAGAAGAAGAAATGCTCGGAAAGGGGCGGGGCGACGCGCGAATTATCTCATTGCATAGAACGGCAAAAGGAAAGACTCGCGAGTATGATTGTGTGAACGTGAGAAGGAGAAAAGGAGAGACCTTTAAAGTATAATGATGAGAGACGACAAAGAGTATGAATTTGCGCATAAAAATTGTGCATATTTGGACTATTTCAAAACGATTTTCTGCAAGTATTAGGTTTCTTAATGTTCGAAAAGAATTCAAATTTCAGTTGTGGTCTCTCTTACATCGGACGAACGGCCCCTGCGAACCCAGTCTATCTCAGCTTTGCCTGTGGAGAAGTGAGACGGTTATTGATACAAATTTATAAGACTTGCAATGCTTTACTTCGCTTGAAGAGTACATACAATCATCATTCACTCAGAAATCTAGTTTTCGGACGGCGACAAAACATGAGAAAGCGCTATGAAAATCGTAGCGAGTCCGATTTCTCTTCCCACTCACCCACTTCGAATCGGGGAACAACATAATTTCGGAGCGAAAAGTCAATCTAATTAAACGCCGACTCGAACGTAGACATTCACAGAAAGGCAATTCAGATGATGTCGTTTGTCTCAGACTGAAAAGGTGTTTACTTAGTGCCCACTTTGGTATGAAATACGAGATCTCTTAATTTCACCCACCTTTTATATGAGTGGATTGGACAGTTTGCGGGATTAAGAGATCTCGCCTCTTATTTCAAGATCTCGTGCTCAATAATCCAGAGTGCGAACAGTCGTCATGAGATTAAAAGTTGAGAAAAAATGATTGTGATTTGTGTTTTGTGAATCTCTTGTGCATGAGTTCGCTATATCACGACCTCGATACCTCCTCCGTAACTCCGCAAAGCGAAAGATCACACACGTAGTTCTGATGCACTCAGTAACACACTTACACATAAATGAGCTCCGCATGAACTTGACCTGACATTTTGCGGGATTTTTATGGTAGATTCAGCATAAAATTCTAACCATAAAACTATTTTCAAAAGTTGCGGAATGTTTTTTTGAAATTTCGTCATCCATAACAAAATTAATAAATAATTAATAAATAAGCAAAATTAGAAACCCAAAATGGATATCTCGATTGAGATATACAGTCTACGACTTTTGAAGTCGAATGCTGCCGTAAAAAGTTTAAATAATTTATTTTTTATTTTTTTTGGAAAATTATGAAATTAAAAACTATTATTTAAAAAAACATTCCGCAACTTTTGAAAACAGTTTCATGGTTAGAATTGTATGCTGAATCTACCATAAAATTTTGGTAAAGATCGGGAAATGTGAGTTCAGGTCATTCCCATGTGAGTCTGCATAAGTAGTCTACTCAGATACGTGTACTTTCTCACGAGATTCATTCAATATGATTGCAGTTTGTTCTTTTCAATCACAAGCAAAAAATCACCTGGGGGCTGTATAATCTGTTAGAAGTTGGCCATCTTTTGTTTTTTTTCTTTTTCGTCAATTTTTGACTTAATATTAATTTCTTTGCATTAGCTCGATAAAGCACGATGAAAAAGTAAGAATGTCAAAGAAATAAACATAAAATATAATGTAAGCGACTAGCAAATTCGTGTTAAAGATGGCCGAAAACTAGAAGATGGCCAACTTTTAATTAGAAGTTGGCCATCTTCTGTTTCGCGGGCTAGACCGTGACGAGAGAGCACGTAAACAAGTGAGAGCGCAGAGATTCGCAATAAAAGTAAACAACACATGCATACTTTTCCCTCTCCTCGATCCCCGTGCTCTCTCGTCACTGTCTAGCCCGCGCAAAATGAAGATGACCAACTTCTAGTTTTCGGCCATCTTTAACACGAATTTGCTAGTCGCTTACATTATATTTTATGTTGATTTCGTTGGCATACTTACTTTTTCATCGTGCTTTATCGAACTAATGCAAAGGAATTAAGATTAAGTCAAAAACTGACGAAAAAGAAAAACGAAAAGATGGCCAACTTCTAAACAGATTAAACAGCCCCCTGCAAGCAATCTAGAAAGATTTCAGATTGTGTTTTTTTTGGCTTTCCTCTTTCCCATTAATTTTTTTTCTATAATAATATAATAATATGATATAAAATGGACCTCCAAACCACTATCAAAAACTTTTGAGGGCAAGGGAGTGGCGCTTCACGAGACTCTCCACGCATTGGGAGCAGCTCATGAACATGTGAGAATGGATAGAGATCAGCATATTAAGGTGAGGAACACATTTCTCTATTTGTAGATTTGAGAAAGGAAGGACTGTATTTGTCTATAGCAGATTTGTTTAAATAGGTACCCAGTAAAGAGTGAAATGTGATACCACTGTGTTTCCATCTCACAGACTCTCACACAGACTACTCAAGAGAGAGAGAGAGTGCGAAAAGAAGATATCATTGTCTCATATTTCGCACTCTACAACTCAGATCATTGAAACCAATTCATCTATTGCCTCGTTGCTACTCACAAGACTGCATATGTAATTGTTCATGCAAAATTGCAAAACAGAAAAACAGAAAATCCTAGCAATACACAACACTTAATCGTGTTCTCTGTACACACAAATGATTACGTATCTTTGCAGGTGGACTGGTCCAATATCGATCCACGATATTACGATGCGTTTGCTGTTTCTGACCCGAAGACATTCACAACGTTCGTATGATCATCCACTTTGAGAAAGCGAAAGAATCTCCAGAGACTCCAGACTTTATACGAAAAAGTATTCTTCTGATATTGCAGATACGGAGTCAAATACGATTACGGATCCATAATGCACTACCGATTTAATTCGGCCGCAATCAACGCTCAGAAGGCAACCATGACAGCACTTGTGAGTAAATTACTGCAGATTAGAATTAAAACATCTGTCGATGTTACTCTGGAACTATACACTTTTCGTTACATGCAACTTCATTGAAAGAGTGGTTATTTTTTGGATTCATTTGACTTCTCGGTAAAAAAGTTCTATCAAAACACACTAGAGTGTGCGAAAGCGGGCGTGTTGACGCACACATTTCTGAATAACTGATGCGTAGATCGAAGTCGGGGGCACTTTTTGATTGGTTATTCACCGCCATACTAAATAGACGGCCAGAATCATGCTAACTAGACGAGAATACAGTTGAATGGTCGTCTAATAAGTCCCATAGATACTTGTTGTCCCCTATTCACGCCCATAAGCGACTGTACAAAAGAAGAGTGTTGACGAGATTGCTGTTCGATCTATCGGATGAAATTAGTGTCTGTTCAGATTAATAATTAATTATAATTACTCCAATTCAGTTCCTTATTTTGTTTAAAAACACGTATTTTCAGTTTAAGAACAAGTATTTTTCAGGTTAATGAGAGGGCGAATACGGCACTGCTTGGTCAAAGGAAAGGCCTCAGTCAGAATGACGTTCTACTACTAAATCGGCTCTACTGCAAACCCGGTAAGGAAACTTAGTTTAAATCTGAAACAATGGTTTCTTCAGATTCGTGCATTGATACAAATGTGTACTGCGGTGCTTGGGCTCTTCAAGGAGTGTGCACGAAAGCAGGCAACAATGTCTGGATGTCGCAAAACTGTCGAAAGAGCTGTGGACTATGCTAATCTTCACCCTCCCCATCTCATTAAGTCACATTTGTTACCCGATTTCAAACGATATTTACACCTATCTTTACCATTATTCCCAACCGACAATAATGAGGCAATTGCAATCATTCACGCTTTTCAGTAGCGAATTTATCAAAATCATATGAGAGACTATCTGAGTGGTTCGACATATTTGTTCAGGAAGCTGGCAGTTGACGAAATTTCCGATTGAAGACTGACAACGCTATGTTGTAGTGCAATTGGTGAGAGCTAAGACCGTGCCATTCAGGAAGTTCAAAAATGCTTCTACGCCTCAGGGCATAAAATATTGGTACTTGTGACGTCACAAAAAATTTTATCAAATCGAATGGAATCTTTCCGATTCTTGATGCAATCGATAGCCCATCGAAATACAACTATTATTCACTTTCGGAACTTTTTTGATCAGAGTTCACGCAGTAGAGTTATTCTTCAAAAATAGTTTCTCATTTAATTTTCAATACTACTAGAGGTCCTGCAAAATTTTCCCTCCTCATACTACATCGCACAGCAGTTGCGCAGAATCTGTTTAAAATAGAGAATTTAAAAGTTTCTGGCAGGAAGTCAAAAACGAAAAAGTATACGGAAAATCTTAATAAAATCAGTTCTCGATTAAAGCAGTATGAGCGAAATTTCGCGTTAACTGCAATGTTTCTCATTTCAGTTTGCGTTTGCGTTGTTTCTGGTTACAGCAGTGCACACTAAGAGTAAAAAAATGAGAAAATATTCAAATACTTCCTAAACATTAAACCGTTTGATGAGAGTACTTACAGTACTTTAGCTCTCCAGAGCTGCGGCCGTACCAAGCTTCGAAATTTCACCCCCTCCCCTTCCACTTTTCGAGGGAGAGATCGCCCTGATCTACCGCGAAAACCGCCTGTGAAAAGGTCTTTTTTTCGAGGCTCCCCGGGAAAAGGTGCGAGATAGCATAGGGAATAGGAGAGAGTCGAGACGACGAGAGACCATCGAAATTTGGAGGTGCTCCCCGAGCGTCTCCAAAATTTTCACCCCCTCTTTTTCTCTGCCTCTCTGATATAGTCCCTGTCTCTCGTTTTGAGCTTGAAAAGAGGAGCATTTCGGGGAATTCCCCGAGCCGAAACTGTCGAGCCGCGACGCATAAAACGCGGGCGTTGCGCGGCTATACTCTCCCTTTTACATACTCTCTCACTTTCTCTAACATAACAGAGAGAGAGTCTCTCTCTTTTACACACTCTTTCTCAATCTCTCGTCTCTCGCCGTCTCTCCACTCTTCTACACACTCTTGTTGTCTCTCACTACTCTCCACAGAGAGGGAGGTACACCATTGATTGAACTATCGATCTTCTCAAATATTTGGGTGGTGGAATTTTTTTAGCTTGGTACGCCCGCTGGTCGGCTCATACTTTTGCTCATTGAGAACTGATTTTATTAAGATTTTTGTATACTTTTCCGGTTTTGACTTCCTGCCAGAAACTTTTAAATTCTCTATTTTTCACAGATTGTGCGCAACTGCTGTGCGATGTAGTAGGAAGAGGGAAAATTTTGCAGGACCTCTAGTAGTATTGAAAATTAAGTGAGAAACTATTTTTGATGAATAACTCGGCTGCGTGAACCCTGATCAAAAAAGTTGCGAAAGTGAAAAATAGTTGTATTTTGATGGGCTATCGATTGCACCAAGAAACGGAAAGATTCCATTCGATTTGAAGAGAAAATTTTGTGACGTCACAAGTACCACTATTTTTGCCCTGAGGCGTAGAAGCATTTTTTGAACTTCCGGAATGACACGTTAGTAACTCTCACCAAATGCACTACAACATAGCGTTGTCAGTCTTCAATCGGAAATTTCGTCAACTGCCAGCACTATTTCGATCCGCTCAGATAGTCTCTCATATGTTTCATTTAAACAGGTATTTTGTATCCTACTTTTGATTCATAATTGTACTTGATGTCTCATGTTTGAGTCTTTAGTGGAGAACTGATGATCTCGTATACATCTTAGATACATAATAAAGTACTTGAACTAAGTAATATGTACTTACAATACAAATTCATTAGTTTTCGGTCCTGTCTCCTCGGTTAATTCTTCTTATTTTCGTTCTCACGCTCCAATTCTGTGTCGCATACGTAGTTTCTCTTGCGAAGAATATCTTGTAATCATACTCATATGGTCAGACGGTGGGAAAACGGAAGTTAATTCTTAGAATAACACTGTGAAAGTGATTGGCTATTTCTGCGCAAATGCGTAGTTTGCGACGCATAAAATCGTCTAAAATTTCATAACAATTTTCATTACGCAGATATAGAAATTATTATTTCTTTAGCACATGAATTTTCTGGAATAACGACAGTCATATTTGCAGGGGGTTGTATAATCTGTCAGAACTTGGCCAAGTTTTCGGCGATCTTTTTTCGTCAGTTTTTGACTTAATCTTAATTTCTTTGCAATGGGTAGATTAAGCAAGATGAAAAAGTAACAATGCCAAAGAAATTAACATAAAATATAATGATAGCAATTAGCAAATCCGTGAAAAAGATGGACGAAAACGGAACTTCGCCAAGTTTTGTTTTGGGCGAGCTAGACAGTGACGAGAGAGCACGGAGATCGAGGAGAGGGAAAAGTATGCATGTGTTGTTTACGTTTATTGCGAAACTCTGCGCTCTCTCTTGTTTACGTGCTCTCTCGTCACTGTCTAGCTCGCCCAAAACAAAACTTGGCGAAGTTCCGTTTTCGTCCATCTTTAACACGAATTTGCTAGTCTCTAATATTATATTTTATGTACATTTCTTTGGCATTGTTACTTTTTCATCTTGCTTAATCTACCCATTGTAAAGAAATTAAGATTAAGTCAAAAACAGACGAAAAAAGATCGCCGAAAACTTGGCCAAGTTCTGACAGATTATACAGGCCTCAGATTTAATGTCTTGTCGCAGTTTTCTAGATTTGGAGAAGCATCCATGAGATGGCACTGATAAACTGTGTTGCTGATATAAGTTACCATATCGCCAAGTTGACAATATCCGAAGCAGTAAAGTGAAAGAAGAAGATTGTCATGAACAATAAAAATAGCGTGCATCGACAACTGAGCCAGCATAGACGCCTCACAGTAATTTTCCTATCAGTATAGCGTCCATTTCGTTCTCCTGTCAAACTTTCTCTAATTTATTTATTACATAATTTGTTTCAAATACTACAGCCCCTCCAAAATGGTTAGCATTCTGTCTCGCGAAGATTTAGATTCGGATGAGTACTGCATGCAACTGGATAAGGTTCGTTTCTCTGTTGTTAGAAACAAATGGGTTACTTACCCAAGTGCACTTCGAAAGCTGCAACACAATTCCCATTTCAATTTAGAGTTATCGGGGGAGACACATTTTGAAAATGAAAGTAAAACGATTTCAGACTAAATTTGTCGATTCGAATGGTATTGAATACGACGTTTCTGACCCGACGGCTGTTACAATCAAGAATTCAGAAGATGTTGATCATCGATCGGTGAAAATGGGAAGAGGCATCTATGGATATCCGAATGTACAATTGTGAGTGTTTATTTATTGTTTCCCTTGATTGTGAATCCTCTATTCAGAATGTCCAACTGTGTAGTCTGGAGAGAATTCGCATATTGCTTCTGCGGAGGCCATTTGTGGTCGCTCGATCTAAAGCAATATCGATGGTACATTTTGTACGTGAAAGACGAGAAAAAGCAAGGATTTGTAAGTTTTAATATTATTCCGATGCTACCTATTTCAGATGATAATATCTGCAAGCTTCAGTTATTTAGCCACGAGATGGAATCACAAGTATCAATTATCATTACAGACGTGGCAATCAACGACATCAGATGATCTTCTTATTATGGAAGATGAAAAGGAGGGAATGGTTGCACTTGTAACTTCACAATCAAGGACTATCACAAGATATCAATTGAAGACTGTTCTGACGCAAAAAAAGCTTGATCTGAATGTAAAAGGTACGGTTTTTTAGGAAGAAGAAATCTTCTAAATTATTGGCGAAATAAGTATTTTTGCAGCTCGCATGGAAAGACTAGTCGCTGCTGCAGCTGCTGCAGCCTCTCCCTCTGATAGCAAAGAAGGAAACTCGAAGAAGACTGCAGAAGTGAAAGATCTCGTTGATGACGTCGCAGCTCTCTTCAAAGCAATCCAAATTTGCCATGGTTCTGAGGAAGAAGTAGAGTATTCGAAGAGGGCGCTGACATTGGACTACGGAAATAGGTAATTAAAACTTTCCGTTTAATTGTGCGACAGCTACCGATCTTTCCAGGCCATTTTCTTGAAATATTGCTAGATAGTTCTCTAAGATAATATATTTATTTTGCAGTCCGGTATCGTGTACCACATATTTTCCCCGTCAGTGTCTCATCTGTTTATCAACCAATCCAGTGATCCGAGCAGTTTATGTCGACTGTGGTCACATTTCATGCCTTCCGTGTGCTGATCGAATATCTCGTCAGGAGAAGAATTTGTGCCCTTTTTGTAGAAAAGGATCCAATTTTGTAAGAATGCATGAAATTCCGGAGTTTAATTGGGAGACGTCAGCTAATGCCCAGCAAAATGGGAGAACATGGGAGAATAGAAATAAATAGCGATTTAAATTATTGATGATTTACGTTCTCTGTTCGTAATTGTTCTTTATTTGTTTACTGACTTTACATCATATGTATTTGTGTCTCATAATATAAACACATTATCTTTATTGCCATTATGGGCATCGTAAGCTTACGAAAGACATATCACGCGTGTCACGTAAGGATCGGGACAAGTTCCGTACACCCAAAAAGTCAAAACGCTGAATGAAACGTTTTTGGATAGCCCTCATTGTGCTCGAAAAGATAGCGTTTCGATTTTTTGCATTATGTCGATTTTGACGACGATAGACGATGATTGCTGTCTGAAACGGGAAATGGATCCCCACTTTGAAGCTGAATATCTCGTTTCAGAGCAAAATTGAGAAGAACTTCACTTAGGGACAAATTGTAGAGAATTTCCAGGAGATTACAATGAACGCAATTAGATTTCCTGAAATTAATTATGAGGCGAGTTAATTGGCGGAAAGCTGCCGTTTGCACCACATTTCGAGACCAGAAAATTTTATTTTCTCAAAAGCTGGAGCTTGAGATTACGCGTCGATTCATGTATAAAACATAGGGTCGAATCATTTTAGAAATCAGTTTTTTTATCCAATAAACCGAAATAAATCCAACATTTTGCTATTTCACACCTCTGGAAGAGAGGAGTCGCAATGATCTACCACTCTCCTCTCTGAAAGGTCAACTGCCCTCCTCGTTTCACACACTCTCTCGTCTTGACGAGAGAGACTGATAGCACTGATCTCTCACTTTTTGAGCAGAAAAACGGCTAAGTATGGAATTTTCGAATCGTTTTTCATCTCAAACACTGATTTCTAAAATGATTCGACCCTACAACCTATATATCAGTCGACGTGTCTTTTCCACATCTACAATCTTAGTGAATAAAATTTTCTGGTCTCGAAATGTGGTGCAAACGGCAGCTTTCCGCCAATTAACTCGCCTCATAATTAATTTCAGGAAATCTAATTGAGTTCATTGTAATCTCCTGGAAATTCTCTACAATTTGTCTCTAAGTGAAGTTCTTCTCAATTTTGCTCTGAAACGAGATATTCAGCTTCAAAGTGGGGATCCATTTCCCGTTTCAGACAGCAATCATCGTCTATCGTCGTCAAAATCGACATAATGCAAAAAAGCGAAACGCTATCTTTTCGAGCACCATGAGGGCTATCCAAAAATGTATACAAATGTGGGTGTCAGAAATTGTACGTCCACACCCTCATTTTGTCCCGATCCTTACGTGACACGCGTGATATATTGCAAATGATAGGAAAGATAAAGGTCGAATGTGTCATGTGATCTGACAATCAATATTCTCCCCCTTCACCAGCTTTAGCGTCTCTCCTCTACAAAAATTGGAGCGTCTCTCACTTGGCGTCCATATTCTGCATTAGTTCTTCGATTTCTTTTTGGTGTCACTCGTCTTTCTTTTTTCAATGGCAGTACGTATCCGTCAACAAGAAAGAGATGAACTTCCCACCGAGTTCACCGTCAGACTTCCTAAAGTGAGTGCAATTACACCCGTCTCTTCTTCTCATAAATAGGGTTCTCTTATTGGAACTTATTGGAATTGAACACATTACTCCTCTCTCGATTTTACTCACTATCTCACACGCGTTGCGGTCTGCATTCCTTTGTTCTCCAAATTTCACGATTCCATTTGATTCCAATAAGAGAACCCTACTCATAAATCTTCGTAATCAATAATCTGCAGCAATTATTCTATGACACGGAAGGAATCGAATACAATGTCGCCGATCCGAAGAATAGAATCGTGAGAGAAACGCCTTTGTCAACTCCCCGATGTATTCAAGTCGACCCACAGGCATTTGGATTTCCCGATCCTCAAATGTAAGTACTACAAAGAATTGAGAAGGACAAGCTCTTGTATTTCCCCCAGTGGTCCGGAGGCTGGGGGGGACGTCAATTGTTCCGACCGCTTCCCCGCCAGTCCCTCATTCTCCCCAACTGGTCGCTCACCGGGATGTTGTTGAAACCTTTGATGGTTCCCCACAGGAGGGGAGCTTGTGCATGGGAGAAAAATACCAGCTATCTTAAACTGCAATCAGGATGTCCAACTGTGTGGTGTGGAAGAGACGTGCTCTTTTCTTCTGCGGAGGTCATTTATGGACTCTGTGGCTCGATGATTTCAACTGGAACTGTGATCATGTACAAGATCATCAAGGAAATGTGCGTTTCGCGATAGTTTCTGGATAAAAAAGTTTTAAGGTATGGGAGTCGTCGAATGGCGACGATTTCGTCACTTTTGTCGATGAAGAACGTGGATTTGTGGAGTTGATCAGAGTTCGACCCTCACTTGAAAAAGTGGAGAAAATCACTGCAACTACGATTTGGTTGGACGCAAAACCACATTTCGACATTGACCGATTCACTTCTCTGAAGGGTAAGTGCATTCATTGAGTAGGTTGTACTCCGTAATACTCGTCATTGTTTGAATTAACTTGATTCTTCTATGTAAAGCCAAGAGAGGGACGAGAAAGAGAGAACATCAACTGTTTATTTGTTGAGACGTTTCGGGCAAACAGCCCATCTTCAGTCGGTTTACCACATGAAACGTCTCAACAAATAAACAGTTGATGTTCTCGCCTTCTCGTCCCTCTCTTGGCTTTACATAGAAGATTCAAGTTAATAGTGCATTCATTTAGTTTTTTTTCTCGATCAACAACTGAACATTTACAGATCGAGTGAACACTGTTATGGACAAAAAAGAGTCTGAAAATGAAGAAAATGAAGATGTTCTTTGCACAACTGAAGTCGTAGATTTGATAACAGAAATTGGCTACGATTTAGAAACTTCACTCGTTTATTATATTAATTCCTCTGTCGAAAAGCGGGCTCAGATTATGAACGGACTACGATATATCGATGATAGCGGGTTAGTTCTCTCTATGTTCTGCGCGTCTATTGAATTTTTATTTATTTATAAAGAGAATGGTTGTATAGAGCGTGATTTGTGCTTTTATAGACTCGTTCTTCTCGATCGATATTCCCGTGGATGTATCGTTTGTCTCAATAGGAATCCAACTGAGTTGGCTGCCTACACATTCTGTGGTCATCTGGTGTGTCTCAAATGCGCAAAAGAAGGAGAAGAGAAGGATAGCATCGTCTATTGTCTCTTGTGTAGATCGAGAACACGATTCGTTCGAATTTATGAATAAATTCAAGTGTATACTTAGTCTCCACCTACTATTAAAGGAGGAAGAACAGCAAAAATAGGATCTGTAACTAGTGCCACTACTCGCTTACACCAATGAATGCTAATGCAAATCCAAAACATGAGATCTCTTCCTTTCCGCCGGAGCGAGATACTCGCGCACAAAGAAGCTACAGGGCTCAGGGATATCAGGGTCAAGTTGCCGCGCACGCGGGAAGGGCGTTCTCTCACGTGCGCGAGTAAGCAACTCTCTTGGTCAACTTTATCTCCCGTGTCGAATTTGCGTGCACTTTACTCCCACGGGGAAGAGAGGAAGGGAGGATTGTCTGATTCCGAGGCATCTGCCGACTCAGTGCAAATTGAGGCAGACAGCTAGAGAGGGCGAAACAAACATGTAAATTCTCGCAAATATGTCAACCTCTGTCTTACAGTAAGTAAACGGAAGTTCAGGGTTGTCGTGCCAAAATATTCTGCTGTTCGACCTCCTTTAATTGCGCATATTATGACGTGGTTCACTAATACAATTCTGAACGCACTGGGACGTGTTTGTGCAGTACTTGTAACTATACGGGGGGCGTGGGCGAGGGTTATCAGAATTGTCAGGGGCAAACTTATTCGATGACGTCTTCGTGGTGAAAATTTTAGACAACAGCTCGAAAGCGTGTTTATTTCCATTTTTTGCCCGGCGAGAATTACTTTCTTCCTATCTATTTCTAAGTGAATGAAAAAAAAATAAACTGGAACCTCTTAATTGTCGTAGAAATATTTCCTCAATTTATGCAGTTTTTATTCTCCCCTCAAAGCAAACTCAGTGTCAGAATAAAGAATATGATTGCCTGTCTTTGTCACTCCCGAGAATCCAGTGTGAGAGAAGGAAAGCGCAGAGAGAGAATAACTTTTTGAGGGGAGAACGAGGAATCACAGTCGTGGACAACACGCAGATGGAATACTATGGTAGATTACGGTGGCAGCGCCAGAGAACGGTAGGCGAACATCAGGACAAGGTTACGGTAACATGGGTACGGTGAAAGATGGGTCGGGCATGGTATCGGGTCAGGGGCGGAGAGTCTTGATTAGCTGGCTTCCGTCCTCCTTAAATGACCTTGAAGGACAGCAACAGCAACGGCCAAAACAGCAACGGCTAAAACAGCAACGGACAAAAACGGCAACGAGGTTTATAACTGCTCTAAACCTACCAACATTACTCAATCCAAGTGTTATCATGATCAGAATCGCGAGGGCTTTCAACCCCATAAATTAACTAATTAGCTAATTAAAATTTCGCGAATTAGTCGAAAATTCAAATGGTCAGAAAATCCCACCAACAAGCGGAATCAATGGTTAGCAAATAACAAACAGGGAAAAAATTCTTACAGATTCGTCAAGTTTGATCAAAGTTCTGCCCCGTTGCTGTTTTTGTCCGTTGCTCTTTTAGCCGTTGCTGTTTTGGCTGTTGCTGTTTTGTCACCCCTCTCCGAAGGGGCGGAGTCGGGAAGTGGGCGGAGTGAAGTTCACCATGGAGAGGCGGACTCCAAGGTACGATCAACTTTATCAGTCTATCGGACAGTCAGTCATGGAGAGAGGTGGTGCTCCAAGAGCTAGAGACAATTGGATATGAGAGAGAGAAAGACGAAGAGAGGTGAGAAAGAACGTGGGCAGCAAGGAAAGCGCACCATAACCGTTATGGTCTGATGATAATATAGAGTGCAAGACCGAAAGAGTGATCAGACATGGTTAGAGATGGAGACAGAGAAGTTAGAGGGAGAAGCTACTGTTCGCCTAACGAGAGAGCGCGAAAAGGCTCGCAGCTGTCTCCAACTAGGTTGCGCGGTTTACCTTTCTGCGTTCATTGGTATGATCTAGGATTATCGAATAGTTCTAGGATCAGTTTGTAACCTACCGTTACGTCAGCTAGGGTAATCGGATAGTGACAACATCAGATAGACGACATCTATCTCTGATTCCAGTTGATAGACCGATGTGGGAAAGTGCAAAGATGACGACGGGATCCAGTGGCACGTGTCTTTTTTCTTTCTTACCGTAATCTTACCCTCCTGAGATCCACGTGACCTACTATTTTTACATCAACGACGCGGCGAGATTGGAGATCATTCGAGAGTCTGTGAATGACTCATTTAATCTCGAGAAGAGACCATTCCCCCTGAGTGACTTCGATGTGATTGAAGTGTCGTTGTGTGACCACGGTAGAATATCGACTACTCTCCACACTTCCAATGCAGTCAAACACGTCCAGTCACATCGAAAATGAAGTTTAAAACAATTAAGGTGAGAAGGGAGTACTCTAAGAGTCCTGTATAAATTAAATGCACTACGCTCTATGCGTACAAGTGTTGTAATTTGGAATAATTCTATTCGCGAATAACAAAGGTTATTCGCGAATAACCCTTTGTTATTCGCGAATAACTCTTTGTTATTCGCGAATAGGATTATTCCAAATAACAACACTAATGCGTACCCTACGTTCTATACATTATCCCGGGTCCAGGTTCGGTCCAGAGGTGAGCTCGGGAGCCGGTTCCAGGTTCGGTCCAATGGGAGCTTAAAAGACGGCTTCAGGTTCGATCCAGGGGGAGCTCGGGGCCGGCTCAAGGTTCGGTCCAGGGGGAGCTCGGGGCCGGCTCAAGATTCGGTCCAGGGGTACCTCGGGGCCGGCTCCAGGTTCTGTCCACGGGGACCTCGGGTCCGGCTCCAGGTTCTGTCCAGGGGGAGCTCGGGTCCATCTCCAGGTTCTGTCCAGGGGGAGCTCGGGGCCGGCTCAAGGGTCGGTCAAGGGGGACCTCGGGGCCGACTCCAGGTTCTGTCCAAGGGGAGCTCGGGGCCGGCTCAAGGTTCGGTCCAGGGGGAGCTCGGGGCCGGCTCAAGGTTCGGTCCAGGGGGAGCTCGGGGCCGGCTCAAGATTCGGTCCAGGGGTACCTCGGGGCCGGCTCCAGGTTCTGTCCAGGGGGACCTCGGGTCCGGCTCCAGATTCTGTCCAGGGGGAGCTCGGGTCCATCTCCAGGTTCTGTCCAGGGGGAGCTCGGGTCCATCTCCAGGTTCTGTCCAGGGGGACCTCGGGGCCGGCTCCAGGTTATGTCCAGGGGGACCTCGGGGCCGGCTCCATGTTCTGTCCAGGGGGATCATCACCCTTTTGTATAAGCTATGTAAACACATATGAAGGACCCGCCAAACTGGAACTAGTTCCCGGTTTTTTTTTGGGTTGGAGCTATTACCTTCACAGAAAGTTAGTGGGCTTTCCAGTGAGGGAACTAGTTCCAGTTTGGCGGGTTTACACCTGATCCTTCATACATGATACAGAACACAACATACTTTTGTGACGAGTTCTATCTATTTATATTTTTATAATCATGCATATTTGTATCAAGTTATTCAAATGCAATGAATTACAATCATCTTTGAATAACAACACAATGTGTACTCACCGTTGCTGACTTGTTAACGTTGTTGTTTGACCATTGATGTTGTTGAAAATGAAGAATTCGATGAATCAAAAAGTCATCAAACGTGATGCTCTGGAGGGGATTCGAACCCACTGTAGGAAAACTGATTGCCAAAGAGCTTAACCTCTACGCTACGGTCGCTTCCAGCAAAACGCTCCGAAACTGGGGGACTAGTCAGTGGGAGGCGCACGCAAATTTTCATCAAATTTTCATCATTGAATTTCAGTACTGTGGAAGCAAATATAGGAGCTTTTCAAACGTGATCTAATATCCCCTGAGCGGTCTACATCCACCTATGTAAATGAATTTCACCCAGACCCCCCCCCCGACTTTTGCGGTTCCCTAGTCAATGATTTTCTTTTCAGTTCTGGTTTTGTTTCAATCTTCTCTGATTCGTCGTGTATAGAATCCAAATCTGCCTCCTTCGAATCCTGCATTCCTCTAGTCGATATATTGATTGATGCCGCTGCCTACGGTGTACCACACTCATTCTGCGATCTGCTGGTTACGGTAACTCTTCACTCTCCCCTCTCCATCTACCGTAATCTTTCAGATTCCATCCCCTCTCATTCCCCTCAATTCTCCTCCACATCGTAGTGATCTCTCCCATCATTTCACGGTTATCTCATCGGTCGTCGAACACATCGCACACAACAAGGTAGATCAATATGCATACTGTATCAATCAATAACCATGATCTCAGTTTTCCTACCGTAATCTTCCTTCTTGTCGGAAGTTGCCTCCCGCAGATGCATTTGTATTCGATAACATTTCTTATTAGGGGTAGGTCTATCTATAAACAATTTGGAATCACCGATGTGATCACATCTATTTACAGTGATATAAGTGATCGTAACCACGAGGCCTTTGCACGAGTTGTTTTCTCACCACGAGTATCGTCGATCAATAATCAAGTGAAGGTTGGATTACGGTATTTTCTCCAATTAATACTTTTCTTTCAGATGAATAATGTGATTCCAAAGGGAGGTCTTCTACTCGATTCATCATTTAATTCATCTCCTCAACCTGGCCTCATCTACCCTTTCATTTCTCTACTAGCATTTCTCATTTTATTTCTTCTACTTGCAAAATTGTGTAGATAGCGAATATTTACTAGTGCCAGAGTTCTCGGTACTAGAATAATGTAATCGATTAATATTAGCTCCAAATCACTAACATTATTTATCATCCATAATTAAAACATATCAACCGATTGAATCTACGAGTACTGTACATCCAAGACTATATTTATTATTGATTGTGATACGGACATTCACATATCTTACATATCTGTACATCAATAAACGAACAAGGTTTCAAACGTGTCAAAGTATTCTCAATAATAGTGAGTATGTAGACAGAGATGAGAAAAACCCGCGGGAAGTGGCCACAAGAGGCCATAACAGGGGGAAGGAGGGGAATCACAACTATTTAATATTGATAGGGGATACGATGAGATTTTATCGTCATCTACCAATACGACAATACTATGCAATACTATAATAGTGATATAAAACAAAGCATTAAAATGAGTGTGAGAGAAGGAATCGATCGAGAATCGGATCGACTGGCATGTGGTTATCTTTGAGGAATTGAAGGAATGAGATCACTTGAGACGCGTGTCTGCAAAAGGGGAATCAACTTATTGAGGAGGAAGATGAGAGGGGAAGGGAGGAGAATAACTCACTGTTGCACTTTTCCGATGAGAAGCATCATATTTCCGAATCGAATGGTCGATTCTTGCTTCGAATACGAGGATGAGAGATATCCATGCAGTGCCTGCAGGATACTCGCTCTATAATGAGAACTATTGAACAATATTGGGAGAGAGGAGGAACAACAACTTAGTAGTATATGCAAGTGTAATTTGCGCTAGTTCACTTTATCGGACCACAAGCGGTGACCGCTAGATTCACACACTGAGACATAGACCAAAAAGTTCGTTCCACCGAACAAACTCAGGCAGCATTTAGTTCTTTTTGAGGTGAAATTTCGAGAGAGAAAAACCATACATCATTTTGACCTTTCCTGGTGAAATTTTGGAAAATAAGACATCATTTTCGATTTTTCACCCTAAACTGGAAAATAAGACAGAATTTGAGACTTTTGGGAACAAACGTATTTGGTCTATGCACTGAGATGATGAATGAGGGTACCCCGCGTTAGCCTGGTTGCATTGGTATCCTATAAACTATACTTGTACCGTGTATTCTTCAGCCTAATCCTCCCATCGTTTGTCTCACATCTCATCTTGCAGCTCCGAGTAGTGCATTTCTGTGTTCAGGGAGTGAATAATTAGCTTCGAGTACAATGAGAACACGGATGGCTGATTATTCCAGATCAGAGAGATTCAACTGCACTCAATCAAAGTAGAGAGAGTAGAGATACTCCCACAGAAGATAACACCCGAAGATATCAGCAAGCCCTTAACTAGTAAGCCTGATTTCTAAAGACTATTATTTCAGAACGTCTGTCTGTCTGTCTGTCTGTCCGTCCGTCCGTCCGTCACGTTTTTTTTCGCATTTTCCTTATATTTCGCTTCAAAATAGCGCTATCTTCCCAGATCCTTTTGCATATGATAACCGACCAGAATACCTTTCAAATTTTACAAAATTTAATTAACGAAATCCATAGCCAAGTGGGTTATGCGATTGACTAGCAATCCGGCACCCCCAGGTTCGATCCCCGCCGCTCTCTTTTACCGTGAGGCTGAGAGCGATCGAAAAAAAGTTGCCACGGAGCCACGAAGTGGCGAAGCGGCAACTTTTTTCACACACTCTCTCTCTCACCCATGACCATTAGTGGAGGGTTGGTAGGTCAAAACGGGGAGCAATGGTTAGTAAGATCGAACCGCACCGTTCCCCTTATCTCACCCCCAAGCCCTGTATGACCTGCTAACATACAGAGTTGGACGGGTAAAACGAGGGGTGGCAACAGATATTGGTGACCTTATGTAGGGGGAGAGGGCAGTGGTGGAGGGATGTGATAGTGGGCCTGCAGGACGGGAGACAAACGAGAGGAAAAATACGGAAATCACGGTAAACGGGGCGATAGTACAACTTTCTCCGCTGATTTGAGCATAGTGTAACGTCTGATATGTTAGAGAAATATGCGGAGAATGTAATGAGCGAAAGATATCGCGGGGTACAAATAAACGGAGAAAATTTTTTAAAAAATCGGCGATACCTTCGGTGGAGCGAGACAAATCGAGGTAAACGACGCGATAGTTTTTCTTTCTCCGCGGATTTGGGCATAGCGATACGGCTCGAATCATAGAGAAAGAAGCGGGGAATTTAATAAGCGAGAGACCACAGCATTTCAAGGCCCGATTTGGTAATTTTGAAAAAATAGGACAGCGCGGGAAGAATATATTTTTGAATTTAATACTGTTTTAAATTCGCGGCTAGCAATTTTTAGCACTACAGGTATGCTGGGCTGCTACACAGTTGTTTGAAATTCGCGGGATTCCCTGAGAAAATTCACGATATTCAAGCGGTATTGAGTGATTTTGATTGATGGGCGTGGTCTTGGTTTTACGTGGAGCTGAAATGCCGTGAGACATCACGGGGTACAAGTAAAGGAACGGAGAAAATAAAAAAAATCGGCGATACCTTCGGTGGAGCGAGACAAATCGAGGTAAACGACGCGATAGTTTTTCTTTCTCCGCGGATTTGGGCATAGCGGTACGGCTCGAATCATAGAGAAAGATGCGGGGAAAGTAATGAACGAGAGACATCACGGGGTAAAAGTAAAAGAACGGAGAAAATAAATAAAATTAGCGATACCTTCGGTGGAGCGAGAGAAATCAAAGTAAACGACGCGATAGTTTTACTTTCTCCGCCGATTTGGGCATAGTGCAACGAATCATAGAGAAAGATGCGGGGACATACCTGCGCTAGCGTAGTCGATATTTTTTGGAACAATAATTTTGACAAAAAAGTATGGCACGCCGGTGCCAAGTTTTCTCATGAAATATGCGGGAGGCCGAGCTTATTTATATTTTAAAAATAGACAGTTGAGAAATCTGTTCCTTCTTCTTTCCTCTTTGTACAAATTGTTCGATTTTGAAATAGGGATATTTTTTTTGTTTATAAAATAGATTTAAAAAA
Organism: Pristionchus fissidentatus; assembly: GCA_036245785.1. NCBI lineage: Eukaryota > Metazoa > Nematoda > Chromadorea > Rhabditida > Neodiplogasteridae > Pristionchus > Pristionchus fissidentatus. The sequence continues at coordinate 14,322,539 of BTSY01000006.1, forward strand.
TGTAGAGAGGAACTAATTAAATAAACTAAATTAAAATAATGCAATTTTGTAAACCCCACCGAACCGGAAATTCCAAAATGAGAGCCTGGGAAAAGACAGAGTCTCTTTGGGGCGCACTTATGATTAGTGGCTCGAAGTTATTGTTGGTCTAAATATCCTTCAATCAGTGCATTTTTCATTATTCCGGCGTGCCGGTAGCCATCTACGAATTATTTGGCATAATAAACCAAACAACAAAAAGGTTTGACCAAAAATTTCTCCAACTCTCCAACGCATACCGAAAATCGTGCCTAATTGCTCATTTTTGGCTCATTGCTCATTACCTTTCTTTTCCTAATATGTGCCAAATAATTCGTAGATGGAACTTTTCACAATTTCGGCACACCGGTATAGTGAATAGCTTATTTTTTAAAGATAATTCCGCTTGGATCACAGTTATCCTGTAGTAGTACATGATGCGATACAAACGGACTGATTAAAGTTACCGGGAATCCACGAAATAATTTTGAATTCGCGGTATTCCCTGATGATCAATGGCGAGCGTCGCGTGTCGCGTCGCGGTCTTTTTTGAAAGCTCTTTTTCTCATTCGATGTTTTCGTTACATAAATTCTAATACGACAATAAATTTCCATAAATAATGAGGCATTGAAGTATGCAAAAAAAAGAAGCGAAAAAAGGCTGGAGCGCCATAAGACAACATGATGAAATATTCACATTTGAATTTGCGCGAACTTTCCTGATGATCAGTACTCTATTTTCGGACATTTGAAGCTGTGTCACGGCCTAATTATCGATTTTTGACATTTTTTGCTTCGACAGCCTTTCTTTTACGGCAATTGTCTATTCGATTCCGTCGTAAGATCAGACACCAAAAATGTGGATTCCCGGTAACTTTAATTCACTGTATTTAGGCACCACCATGAAAACAGCCGATTTGACTCAAAAATTCTGAATTTCATTCGTTCGTGTGACTCGATGGTGCAGAATTTCGGTTTTATCAGTGAAAAGAAAGCAATTTGTAAATTTAGCTAGCAAATTTGGTTTTTCCTAAACTTCACCCGTTCCGTTTATGTTGCATACGCAACGTTCATTCTCGTGCGTCGCGGCCACGGTTCGGTGTGTCAACTAATCCATCTTGTGTCAATTAATTTTTAAATTGTTTTATTGAGCGAATTATTGCGAATTTAATGTTGATTCCTAGTTTGCAACACTCCTACGTTCTCTGACTATGGATATGTTCAGCAACGTAACGCGTCATAATGCGAGTCATCTTCTTGTGGGACATGATACATAAAATTGCGAATACATGATAATCAACAGTGAATTTCACCAAATCGCTCCAATGGTTTTCTCCAAATAGATGCTTACATGGAAGCTCTGAACCCAGAGTACACTATCGCAATAGTTAAAAGTGTGCCGAATATGTAGAAATCAATATTCAAGGGGAAAGTAGGTTAAAATTTTGAAACGAAATTTGATATTTCAACTATTATTCAAATTCGCGCGAATGGAATCATATGAAATGAGCAAAGATGATGCTACTGGTAGTGATCGACTAGAATATTCCACTTTAAATTATGTTAAAATACCAGAAAATCGATGATTAAGAAGTGCTCGGCGTATGTTCCAGCTCGCAAAAAACAATTGTAGTTTTTACAAAAGCGCTCCAATGAATTGCTCATTTTTTAGCGTTCATACGTCCGTATCCGCAAGAAGACTAATATGCGCATTGTCAAAAGTATGCCAAATATACAGAAATCAATAACTTTCACAAAAACTGGAAAAATATTTGAAAAATATTCCTTCCCGCATTTCATCCCCCCACACGACGAAAAGGAAGCAATTTGCAGTCTTTTCGTCGGCTTTGATTTTGGAATTCCCGGTTCGGTGGTCCCTACACTGTATTTTCTATTTTTAGTTTGATTTCTTTGATTTCTTATATTTTTATAAATAAATTTCTTTCTATATTTAAAATTAATTTAATTTATTCTTCTAACGATAATATCTTTCTAGATTTTGTTCAAATATGCAGCACGCCGTGAAATGAAAGGAACATCCCGATTTTAGCGGGTCGCCCTTGTCGTAATGAAAATGGGGCGCAGGTATGTGCGGGGAAGACATCGCGGGGTTTCGGAGCTTAGAGAAAGAAAGGCAAACATCGAGTATGACGGTTTTACGCAAGCTATGTTTCGAATAAACTGGAGATGCAAATATAGTGAGTCGAGCGTTAAATGAGAGGGTCGTCCTAGGGGTTTCATTTGCGACACAAATGAAGGAGAAAATCGATAAAGATAAAGACCAATCGATAATAGAAAGTAAAGCAAATTTTTTTTAAAAAATTGGTGGTGTGACTGTATAGGTCGTTTTGTGAGAACGCAGAATTGTCTCAAGGTCATACCTGCGCGTACTGTCCATGTGAGAAAAAATCGGTTACCGGTGTACGGGTCCGCGGCCACCACTCTCCACACCGAAACGTACGGGTCCGCGGGCGACATGGGTCAAATGGTTTTCAAATGGCTAAAGTCGCGTGCAAAAGTGATCTCAGGCCATAATTTTGAATTTTTCTGCTCAATGTAATCATTAATTAGGCGCCTAAGAAAGGTAGCGATACTCATTCCTCCACCCGAAATGTCGAAATATCAATTTTTTTTCTACGGGTCACCAGATCTCTATCTTATAAATGAAGTGAGATACGACGGTTCCGGCTCAAGAACCGGAAAATTCCTAAAAGCCGGTTCTGGATCCTGGTACCAGGATTGATGAAATTCTTGTCCCCAGGGTAGTTTCATGTAAAAGTTTGATAGATATCTAAAATATATTTTTGAAAGTTTTGCCCCAAGTGTCCTGTTTTCCTGCAATCTCTGGCGATACCTGTCTTATATGGGTACACATCAAAATATTATTGACTGAACGGTAAATATTTTTGTAGCAATATTGGAAATTTCGATGTGAATTGGAATGAACTCACTTTGAAATGGCAGCCTTCTCTGAGATATCAAAGAAGGCTGCTGGTCGGAGACTGTTGATGAAGTCGATCAATTGACAGAAGATACGACGACTGTTCTCCCCGATGTCACTGCACGAAATATATTGCTTCACATATTTTATTAACTATTTGTATGAGTGGTACACATGTTGTACATCACATATCATTAAAGAATAATCGCGTGCAGGCACGCATTACCGATGATCATCAGGTTATTTTACTAGGAGATACTAAATCTTGATACTCACATACATGATGCGAGTCCTCCATCAGATGTGGATGCAAGAGGAAATCGAGGAGAGATGAGAGTTGGATGAGTGATTGCATCCATGAGAGAGAATGGAGTGGAAGAGAGAGAAGGAGGAGGGGGCATGTCCAGCATCGACAACACTTGATCATCGCACTCAAATAATACTATTAATACATTTTAAATTAGTTTGAAGTGCGTAGAATAAAACAGTTAGTGAATATATCACGTTTAATATATGCATTGTATGTCTTCGCAAGTCCTAGTAAGATATTTTCGTGAGATCGTACCTGTTTTAGAGTGATGAGTACATGGTTGTCTCCAGTGCTCACAGGTTGCACAACTGCCACTGGAGGTTCTTCCTTCGCCTTCTTGAACATTGGCATCTCAAATAGGGAATATTGAGATTTCAACTTAGTGCAGGAAGTCTCCGTCGACATTTTAATAAATGTGGTGTCCTTCGTTCCATCATTATACATTAACTTGTTCGTGGAGTTATGCATTACGAATTGCCTTTAATAATATCTTCGTTTTTCATTCGACCGGAAATAGAAAGGGGTTTTAGTCTGCATATATTTCTCTAGATAAGATTAGGAATCTCACATCATCAATGAAGGATTCCTCATTGGCAATTCTCTTGCCTGCAGCGAGAACTTCATAGAGACCACCAGAGAGTTGAGGTTGAGGAGTGACACCTCCGATGCTTGAGGCGCGCTTCCCTGCAGAGATTAAACATCAATGATACTATGACGATTACCTATCCCTCTCTAAAACATCAAGTGCATCAAAGATCTTTGTAGGAAGGAAGTGAATTTAAGTAATTGAATTTAAGTAAAGGAGCGAACTAGAATAGATAGTGACAGATATAACACACCTTGCACTCGTTGCAAGTCATAACTCCATAGTGCTTTCCACTAGCTTCGTCCGAACACACGACACAAATTCCTCCTTCTCATGTTCCCATTCCATCCCCATTCTCTGAATCTCTGTCTTGATCCTGAGGCACATCTGACATCACTTGTGCCAAGCTTAGTGGTGTCCCGTCCATTACCTCAAGAACAACATTGAAAAATGATGAAATACAGAGAGGTCAAACTATTTTTCGCGAGGAAATGTTGTAAAGCTCGGAATTACGTAAAATCAAGATACTAGAAACATTCAACAAAGGAAATAATAATGTTAATCGAGTAAGTAAGGCATAGTACAAGCTGGGAAAGGTAAAATAGCCACGCTATTTCCTCTCCTTTTCTCCCCCTCTCGCCAATGCGAGCGCTCTACTCTAGAGAAAAGAGAGAGACACTCCCTCGCTCTCCTTCTCGCTCTTTTCCCCTCTCTCTCACTAGGCCGAGGCCTCATCTCCTCATGCGATCAAAGATCAAAGAACATAGAGCGACGTTTGAAGGGCAACGAGAGAAGAGATGAGAGTTTTTATCTTTGGCCATTGAAATTTAGTCATCCAACTAAACCAGAGGATAAGCATAGAGAGGGGAAAACGTTCTCATTCGAATGTGAGTAAGGAGAACATTCTTTTTTTAGTAAAAAAAAAATGGAACAAATTATACATATGAATAAATGCAGGAGTTTGACAGACGAGAGCTAGAGGATCGTTCGAATATTGAAAGGTACAAATAAGAGAAATACATGAAAGAATTGATGCCAGAGACCAAAGTTTAAACATTAAAATTAAGGAACCTTCCCACTCTCAGCTACCGTAACCTTGAAATTCATGAACCAAGCGACTTTGACTCTTAAAGAGAAAAATTTTGAGGACTGAAGACTTTTTTAGGAAAAATATTTTGAAAATATTTTTCCTAATTTTGTGTTTAGCTGAAAGCCCATGCCCCATAGCAGATACCTAACTGGAGTGAAGACAAATTGAAAATTGTTTTTGGATTTTTTTAAACAACAGAATGGTTTCCAAATTCGCTAAATTTTAATTAATTTTAATGACTTATATGAGACGAATCGCGAGAGAATCGACCTGGGTGAGGAAATAGAAATTCATGGTCTTCAAAATGAACGGAAAAATTAATTTAGGTATTAAAAAGCAAGGCGGTTCGAACTGCGTTTACCGTTTTTCGATAAAAAAATTTGTTCACGAGCTGCAAAGCCTCAAACATGACGAAATAGAGAAAACACCGAAAACCACACCTCACGAAATTGATCATATCTCGCAAAATTCAAAATTGAGATAGAAACTTTTTCAAAAAAAAAGGAATTGAAGAGGAATAGATTCTCTAAATAATTTCCCATTATCACAGGTATTCTGAGAGATTGCATGAAAACGGGCTTCATCTTTACAAATAAATAAAAACGGTCCAATTCCTCCGTAACTATGGTAGTATGATAACCTCACGACAACAACTATTTCGCAATATTTGTTGGAGCCGTAAACTCGACGATGCCTAAAAGCCGGCTCTCCGAAGATGGAAATTTCAAAAAATTGTATCTTTTTTCAACGTTAACGAAAAAATTCGTTCAAAAAAAGAAAAGAACCGTAAGGAGATGTAGAATAAATTACCTGTTGGGACTATATGCTCAAAGCCAGCGCAACTGTATGAAAATCTCAAAAATTCGATTTTTCGGCTCAAAAACGAAGAATTCTGAGAAAATTTTCTATATGTTCAAGTTATTTTACAACGGAATCTGACTCTAAATCCAATTTTACCCCTAGAGCCTTAAAATTGGGCGAATAGAAAAGGGCTAATTTTCAGGAGGCCCGATCAATGTCGAAAATCCCCTATGAAATGGTCACAAGTCGAAAAATCGAATAAAAAAATTTCTTCCAGAAAGCCACAAAACACAGGATATAATCATTATTGAACCTTAAGTTTAATTTGGAGTGGTTTTCAAACGACGTTAACATCCTGAATGTCCATTACTGAACACTGATTTTAGCCGTATCAACGGCTAAAATGAGTGCGCCATATTCAGCTCCAAACGACGTGTAATCCACATGTGACCTTTGATTTCATAACCACTGTTCATCTAGAGATATTTAAAACTTGTTTAAATCGTTTTGGAAGAAAAAATTTTTCTCGATTTTTTCGACTTGTAACCATTTCATAAGGGATTTTCGACTTTGATCGGGTCTCCTGAAAATTAGCCCTCTTCTTTTTGCCCAATTTTAAGGCTCTAGGGGTAAAATTCGATTTAGAATCAGATTCCGTTGTAAAATAACTTGAACGTATAGGAGACGAATTCTAAGAGATTGCATGAATCTGGCACGTTCATTTGACAAAATATTCAAAATGGTCCTATTCCTTCACTACTATGTGCGTATAATAGCACCAGAGTATAAACTTTTTTGAAACATGTTTCAGAGCCGTAAGGTGTCGCATACCTAAAAGCCGGTTCTATGAACTTTCAAAATTCAAAAATTCGTAACTTTTTAAAAAGTCATCCAAAACATTCGTTCAAAAAAGCAATCGAATCGCACTTTTAATGTAAACATATCTTCTGTTTCGTTGAAAATGTAATATTGACTGTAATGACCTCAAATAGTTGAAAATCTGTTTTTCCGACCAAAAAAACTGCTCTCCTGAAAAAATTTCTCGAACGTATAAAAAAATTGACGACGGAATCAGATTCTCCATCGAAAATTATATCTAGGATAAATTTTGTAGCCAATTCGGAGGTGGGCGTTTTTCAGGAAACTCATTTGAAGGCAAAAAAGCCCTATGAAAGTGCCTCAGATCGAAAAATCCGAAATTTCAGATTGTTCCAGAAACGTCTCTAATGGCTTCATATCAACATTTAAGAATGTATTAAGTCGTTTAAAGTAGTAAAGAGGCTTAATATGGCACATAAACCATTCCTAATCGGCAAAATATAAAATCAATTTTTTTCACTCAGAATACGGAATCTTTTTGTTGCTTTACACAATGTTGTACGGGTATGCAACTGCTCAAAATGCAACCCTAAAGTGCCTAACAATGTTTCCGAACGATTAGAAGCGGATTTGACAAAAAGTGAAATTTCGGATTTTTCGATCTGAGGCACTTTCATATGGCATTTTTGCCTTCAAATGAGTTTCCTGAAAAACGCCCACCTCCGAATTGGCTACAAAATTTATCCTAGATACAACTTTCGATGGAGAATCAGATTCCGTCGTCAATTTTTTTATACGTTCGAGAAAATTTTTCATGGGAGCAGTTTTTTGGTCGGAAAAACAGATTTTCAACTATTTGAGGTCATTACAGTCAATATTACATTTTTAACAAAACAGAAGATATGTTTACAATAAATGTGCGATTCGATTGCTTTTTTGAACGAATGTTTTAGATGACTTTTAAAAAAGTTACGAATTTTTGAATTTTGAAAGTTCATAGAACCGGCTTTTAGATATGCGGCACCTTACGGCTCTGAAACATGTTTCAAAAAAGTTCATACCCTGGTGCTATTATACGCACATAGTAGTGAAGGAATAGGACCATTTTGAATATTTTGTCAAACGCCAACTGCCATCTCTCAGAATTCCTGTGATAGAATGTTTTCTCAGAATTCTTCGTTTTTGAGCAGAAAAATCGATTTTTTGAGATTTTTATAAAGTTGCGCTGGTTTAGAGCATATAGTCCTAACAGGTAATTTATGCTCCATCTCGTTACGGTTCTTTTCTTTTTTTGAACGAACTTTTTCGTTAACGTTGAAAAAAGATACAATTTTTTGAAACTTACTTCTTCGGAGAGCCGGCTTTTAGGCATCGTCGAGTTTACGGCTCCAACAAATATTGCGAAATAGTTGTTGTCGTGAGGTGATCATACTACCGTAGTTACGGAGGAATTGGACTATTTTGATTTTTTTTGTAAAGCAGCAGGTGCCATCTCTAAGAATACCTGTGTTATGTCATAACTCTAACTGTGAAACTCGACTCAGTCTGGTCGGTCATCGGCAAAATGGTCATAACTCGAACCAAACAAAAAACTATTTTTTTTGGTTATGTGCAAGTTGTAGGTCATATATGATAGTATTTGGACCCCACGTATTAGATTTTTCAAGAAATGTATAAAAAACGCACTCGATTTAGTGGAGGGCTGTCGTAGTGACCTACCTAAAAATGAACTTTCCTGCTTTCCATTTTACCTAATTTTCTAAACAATATTGTAAAAATAAACTACAAACACTTTCTAGTTGCTCATTTGCCTCAGAAATGTTGCAATTAGCTGAAACACGAATGTGGCGGGCAATATTTCAAATATCATAAAACCAGGTTTTTTTCATGTTTCAGACCTGTCTATATAACTCGAAAATTACCAAACGGATGCTATAATGCCCCTCTATTGTTACCACGCAAAGCGGGGCCTTATTTCGGGACATAATTAATTTTGAAACATAAATTTGGCAGGTTACTGCAATATGAACAGTTCAAGGTATCCGTGTATGTGTGACGTATAGGAATGTTTGTCTAGTGGTACTGAACAACTTTGCTTTTGAATGCGAATGATTATCTTCACGTTGGAGCGAGCTACAGGTTTCAGATAGTGCAACAATAAAGGTCAGCCGCGCGCTCTCGTTTCTCTAGCACTCTCCTCATTTCTCACACTCTCTCGCCAGTTCGATGCCCGGCGAGTGCAAAAATCTTTTAGTAACCTGCCAGATTTTAAAAAAAACAAATTTAGATTACAGTAACCTGCCAAATTTAGGTTTCAAAATTCATTATGTCCCGAGATAAGGCCCCGCTTTGCGTGGTAACAATAGAGGGGCATTATAGCATCCGTTTGGTAATTTTCGAGTTATATAGACAGGTCTGAAACATGAAAAAAACCTGGTTTTATGATATTTGAAATATTGCCCGTCACAATCGTGTTTCAGCTAATTGCAACATTTCTGAGGCAAATGAGCAACCAGAAAGTGTTTGTAGTTTTTTTTTACAATATTGTTTAGAAAATTAGGTAAAATGGAAAGCAGGAAAGTTCATTTTTAGGTAGGTCACTACGACAGCCCTCCACTAAATCGAGTGCGCTTTTTTTATACATTTCTTGAAAAATCTAATACGTGGGGTCCAAATACTATCATATATGACCTACAATTTGCACATAACCAAAAAAAATAGTTTTTTGTTTGGTTCGAGTTATGGCCATTTTGCCGATGACCGACCAGGCTGATTCAGGTTTCACAATTAGAGTTATGACATAATGGGAAATTATTTAGAGAATCTATTCCTCTTCAATTCCTTTTTTTGAAAAAGTTTGTATCTCAATTTTGAAGCGAGATATGATCAATTTCGTGAGGTGTGGTTTTCGGTGTTTTCTCTATTTCGTCATGTTTGAGGCTTTGCAGCTCGTGAACAAAAATTTTTATCGAAAAAACGGTAAACGCAGTTCGAACCGCCATGCTTTTTAATACCTAAATTAATTTTTCCGTCCTTTTTGAAGACCATGAATTTCTATTTCCTCCAAGGGAGCTCTGGTGGTCGATTCTCTCGCGATTCGTCTCACATATGGGTGTAGAACTACGAGTAAGTGCGATATTTGGCCATATCAGTTACGAATATTTACATAAATTGGAAAAATATCGACTTTTTGCTGTTTTTTGTCGATTTTTGTCAAATAGAGCCAACTATAAGGAACTGAATCATTAAACTTAGACGACCATGATAGAGTATTGAACGGGGATTCAGAATCTGCAATAAAAAATCGGGACTTGCTCTCGAGATTTCATTTTTATGTTTTGACCAAAATGAACTTATTGAAACCGAAAAAGTTACCACTACACTTCGTGGCTCCGTGGAATTTTTTTTTCGATCGCTCTCAGCCTCTCGAGCCTTTCTCAACGGAAACGCAAGATACAGTGCATTCAAATAGAACACGTTTAGACCCGATTCCGACATCGCAAAACACGTGATCACCCACGCTCTCCGAATCAATTTGGAACTTTTCGAAATGTTCGATATTTCATGTTAAAGCTCGGCAAAACAGGTAAACACGGGTTTCACGTTACTCAAGTACTTGTTTCTGACACTTGCGAAAAACGCGGCAAAGTATTTGCCCGCGGCCCTTTCGATTTCACTCGTTCTCTCCTTCCAAACCGCTTCCTATAGTTTCCCGGCCTGTGGAATGATTTGAAAAGAAAAGTATAAAAATTTCACGAAATCAAGTGAAATCAATCGATAATTCACTTTGAAAATCGGCAAAAGATCTTCAAACAAGTTTCCAGCTACTCAAAAAAGGGTTTGGACCACTTGTGGCCCTGCAAAAAATGCGGCAAAAGACTATGCACTGGCGGGAATCGAACATGAGATCCTCGGATTTCTATTCAAGCTCGCTACCGACTTCGCCATGAAATTATAGATTTTCAAATATAAATTTTGGAATGTTTTCTGATGGCCTATCATATATCTCGAGACGCTACTCGATAGAAGAGAGTGTGAAGTACCTCCCTTTGAAAAAACCAGGATATTTTTAACAATCACGACTTTTCCTACTGATAGGAAAATTTCGAAATCCTCGAGTATCTCCCGATTCCTCTCATATGTAATTCCTTCGTTTATTATTTCGTATACTTAGTTTAAATGATATCGAATTTCAGGATCGAGGCGACCAGAATTATCTCGTCCCTCCTGATGAGGAGCGGCAGGAGCTTCCTGCACAGCATCCTTCTCCAATGAGATTGGTGGGTTAATTCTATTGTTTTAAAAATCATCGTAAAACATTATTATTACCCGAAATTTGATAAATCAAGTTTTGAAAAATCGATATTTATCGGAAATTTTTTTTCTCATGTTTTATTTCAATGTATTGTTGAATATCGAAAGTACATCAAAGTAATGTATAAATCTGAAGTATAATCGAAATTGGGCCACTTTGAAAAAAAATATAACGATGTTTGCGTTAGGATCCGTTATCGGAATATAGAGATTTTTTTCTGATCATTTTGATACTTTTGTTACCTCATTGTACCCCCAGTAAAGTTATTTTATATTACCTCGAAGGATTTTAGCGTGCGCGGAACGCGTATGCTGACGCGGAATCCGCGTGGCCGTGGCCGCGAAGTTTTTGTTGAAAAAATATCTTTTTCTGGGTTGCTGAAAAAAGTGCCAAAAGTGCCGTTGAGGCAATACAATACAGGGGGTGAAAATCGATGAAAAAATTAGCAAAAAACGTTGGCAGCCGACTGGAATCGAACCACTGATCTTCGGATTGAAGTTCTAGACCGCTACCACTTCGGACACGCGGATGCCGCGTCAGCACACGCCATAGGTCAAAAAGTCAAATCGACGGATTTAAATTATTTTTACTAGAATTTTTACAGGAAGAAAAACGTGCCGGTCTTTAGCTTTTTCGATTCCGCTGATGGTCCTCTTTCTAACAAAAATATCGCTTACTGGGTCGCTGCACGGGAGGGCACGTTTTTTTTCGCGAAATAAATTTGCACTAGGAATTGCATTTTTACAGTCGGGCAGGTTTATTTCCGAGTGCCGCAGATTTTCACAATTCGCCTCAGGTTTTTAATTGATTGGGGCAATGGTAGCTACAAAACAGTGTGGGTATCTCGGCTCTAGGTAATCGCCTTATACCCGAATCTGTCAGGTCGAATTCAATCCACTTTTAGAGCTATGGCACACGCGTTCCGCGAAAATCCTTTGAGGCAATATAAAATAACTTTCCCGGGGGTACAATGAGGTAACAAAAGCATCAAAATTATCAAAAAAAATCTCTATAATCTGATAACGGGTTCGCTCGAGATATGAACGGAGATGGTTATAACCACAAGATAGAGCGTCAAATTCTGTTCTAAGGATTTTGATTTTGCCCCTGTACGAGCACTCCAAAGCAAGTTTTGTTTTACTCAAAAAAACACGTTTTCCGCCTAAAAGGCGCGGCGCCGTATCGGCGCCCACAGGCGTCCTATTGCGAAATCGATGGTATCAGCGTTTTCAGCGTCGAAAGTTACCCCTAGGAGCAAGTTTAGAGCCATTTCGACTTTTGACCTGTTCCAGACCCTCGTTGAACCCTTGTTGATCCTTACGTGGACAGCGTCATATAATTTAAAATCGGATGAAATTTGTCATTTTGATGAATTTTAATTTGGCTACCCATGTTACCATGATTTGCACCCTCCGTTTTCAACTTATATAATGTATGTTTTATCGGGGAAACTGATAAGCAACTAAAAACACGAATTTTGAGTACATTTTTTAGCAATGCTCTTTCGATTACCACAACATATTTTACAAAACGTTTTCACTTTTTCATAATTTTCATAAAACATCATTTTCATACTTTCAAAGTATGAAAATGATGTTTTGCAATGATTTTTTTAGTTTGTAATAATATTTTTGCCTTGAAAAGGACTCGAATTTTTGAAAAGCCTTGTGAAAAAAAACTAATATTTTTCCAAATTTTTGAAAATTTTTTTAATAGACGTAATCGGTAAAACATCATATTCGGCCCTCGCCTGACGTGCCCCCCCCCCAAATTGAGGACCTGAGGCCTATACTCGAATGGTATGAGTAGGTACCGCAGCCTCCGCCCACTTTTCGACATTTATGGAAACTCCGTGACAGTATACCAGGCACACAATTATTATTGTATTGCAAAATGAACGAAAGTACTCTTTTTCATTATTTTATTTTTATATATGGCGATAGGAAATTAGTTAGTTTCTTGTGAGTTAGCCTTGACGCGGATCATCTTACATATTATAATCAGTCGAAAAAGTTCGTTCTAGGGAACAAACCCAGGCAGCTTTTTGGACTTTTTGCGGCGAAATTTCGAAAAATCAGACATCATTATCGATTTTTTCTCCCTAAAACCCTAAAAACCAGACATCATTTGGGACTTTCGGGAGCAACGCTTTTGGTAATTAAAGAGCAATGATTTTCACGATTTTCAAACCTTAATAACTTTTTAGCTCCGCAAGGATCTTCTTAGCTTTTTGCATATTGTAGAGTTATCATAGCTGGTATTTCAGACAAACGCTGCGTTAGCCCTCGTCAGCCAAATTTCGCAGCATAGATTTTTGTATACGTAATAATTATGCTTCAATCATCTTTTTCATAATTTTCTTACATTTCTTACATTTTTATTTAGGTGTAAGTGCATCGACACTAAAGTTTACTTCAAAATGATCAGTGATGCTCATGAGTCCCGAAATTCGGCAGCGCGGGGGGGGGTCGACCCCCCGCAACCCCCACTCGTGCGGGGGGATCGATAGTACATGCACCGGGGACATCAGCCATCACATTATTTGGGATCAAATCTACCGAAAAACGTATTATTTTCACCTTTTTACCCTGCTCGGACCCCCCCCCCCCCGCGCGGGGGGGTCGCCGAATTTAGGGGCTATGAGCATCACTGAAAATGATCCTCGCTTATTAAGTTGGAGGGTGCTAAAACATTTCGGAAAAGGCGCATGTCTTCACAATTATGTAACTATTCGAAATATTTTTGATGCCTGTTACGTATCGAATGACATATTTAGGAAGACTAGTGGACTGTACAGTGAAAGAAAGAAAAATAAACGCCACGAAACTGCATAACTGATCGAAAAGCGCGTTTCTGCTCCATTTAAATTTTTTAGCAGCTTCTGAATTGCAGCAAACCATCATACGAATATAGGCAAGGCATAGCTGAAAGCTTCTTGAGTGAATTAGAAAACACCGACGAGAAACCCCACGAAAACTGTAAAAAAATTGACGCGAATGCGAAAAGAGTTTGCTGTGTAGTTGTACGGCTATTATTTCCAACCTCATTCCTCGAGCGTAGTGCAACACTATAGAGCATTCGAATGAGACATAAAATAAAAATACGAAAAGTTAATTTTGAGTCATGAGTTTGACACAGATCTGGCACGCGGAACTCGCTAAACCCCGCCCATTCGCTCGATTTTTGGACTCATTTTCGAAGGCGTTTTGCTTCTTTAGTTTACAATATGAATTATTTTAATTTAAATTAGTCGAGTCAGCACACCCGAAAGTCTCGTTCACGTAAAGCCAAATCTTAACATTAAACTTCGTTGTATGTGCTGCGGTCCCCAGGGTGATCGATCACTTGGGAATCATAGGATCGACACCGGTCATTGCAGAACCATTTTCTGCACATCAACATTTCACCACTTTTTGTCTGAAACGGGCGGTTTACGTACCTTTGCATTGGTCGAAATGGTCTGGTCACTTTCAATAAAGAACGTACTTTATGTAAACGATTGTCCACAACCGATCATCTCGTAACCAAAATTTGTTCACCGAAAATCAATCACATTTGTAAAAGTGTCATGCCAGGACAGGCAATGTAAAAGGGTAATTAAAAAGTGAAAAAAAAACATTCCCACATCAAGATTGACTTTACAATCCAGAAAACAAGCAGCGAAAAATGAGCAAAACAAAATTTCGGGGAGCGGAACCGCAGTAGTTGGAAACAGTGCATTATCTCGTTCTTATGAGGCGTGAAAACTGCTATCTCGCTTCCCAGGCGAGTTTCGCAGCTTTTGAGAACGGTTTTGAGATACTCTATAGACATGTATGGTACCATGGTAAAATCAAAAAGATCGGGATATGAGAGTTCAGGTCACTCCCCTGTTAGTCGATTATCAGATTCTCCGATAAAATAATACATGTCGAAACTGGAGAGTGAAAATCATGGTAACATGAGTAGTCAAAATTAAATGTAATCAAAATGGTAAATTTCATCAGATTTTCGATTATATTTTCATACAAAGTGGCTTAATTTCGATAATATTTCAGATTTATACATTACTTTAATGTTCCTTCACAGTATTATGGCCAATGCATTGAAGGGAATGCACTTCATGCACGCGTGGTGTGCCCTTGGTGTGCCTTTCTCCCGTATGCCGCGAAAGAGTGGTTGAAACAAAGGAAATGCCTCCCAAAAATCAGCAACAGAAATTGCATCGGGTGGGGGTTGAACCCCCGTCCCCTAGATTAACACTGTAGAAACTTACCTCTGAGCCAAGTGGGCCGATGCGACACTGATCAACTTAGCTCACCCCATTCTTGCGGAATCGCTGTTCAGTGGATTCCCCTGGATTCTGGGGGAGGACTAGCTACAGTACGCTAACTTTCCGCGTGAGACCAATATTGAAAAAGCGTTTGAACCTCCCGCGCTTGATTCACACCACGTTTTGCTAATGCGCTCTTTTGGTCAGAGTCATGATACTGTGCTTTCGAATGATATACAACAGTACTTTGAAATTTTATAAAAATTAGGAAAAAAATCCGTTAAAATATACAACATCGCATTATCGTATTTAATATAATGCTTAAAAGTTAGACTTTGAAGCCTCTGTGGAAAAAGGGAGAAAAAAAAACCAAACGATGATTTTGAAATGTAAGGCTGTTAAGAAAGTTTCGCTCGTTTTTCCAGCCAGCATATTTTGACTAATACCTCTGGACGCGGAGCTCGGATTAGTTCATGCTTAGGCGCATTTTGAAGGTTCATCATTCCTCTATTTTTCGCCCACTTTGTGGTAGCCATCGATTAATAACATCAAGTCTATTGGTCTCTTAATTACGCATTATGGGTATTGAAAAGTGCCTAGATTTTGAGCTGCTATTACAAAAGTAGGGTAGAGAGCAGGGCTGTGCGTAAAATATTTTTCGTAAAATTTTCGTAAAACGTAAATTTTACGAAAAAAATTTCGTAAAAATCGTAAAATTCGTAAAATTTTCGTAAAATTTTGAAAATTGTTCTAAATCAAATAATTTACAGAAAATTGCTCCACAACGTCTTGGTTTTGCTTTTTGAATAAAGTTTTAACTAGATCGAACGCTGGGATTTGAAATTCGATTATTTGAAATGATACGCAATACCTAATCACATATTCGCAGCCCGTGTTGTTGCGGGAAAAAATAGTAATTAGGAAAAAACAACAAAAAACCTGCACTTTTTCACTGAGATTTTAAAAAATGAAATTTTTTTTTGAGAAAATACCAAGTGAAGTGCGCTATTCGCCAATAAAGTAACTTTTTTTTCTCAGGAAACTTTTACGAATTTTACGAAAATATTTCGTAAAATTTTACGACGTAAAATTTTTACGAAAAAAGTCGTAAAATCGTAAAATTCGTAAAATCGTAAAACGTAAAATGCACAGCCCTGGTAGAGAGATCTCATGATTATACTAGCTGTGTAGTATTACAAAGTACATTGATAGGTATATCTACTACGCCCTATGTCACATTTACACCACTTCGTGCAAAGCCTGGCAGAGACCGAAAATGTACATTGAGGGTAACCGCGTACGATCAAAATCTCGATTCCAGATGTTACTCAGGGCTTCAAAAATGAAATGAGCTGGTATTATGTTCAAATATAGTGCACGTGCACTACTTTCAATTGATATTAATAGCAACTTCATTGCATCATTCGAAACAGAAAAATATTGCTATAAACTATACCACCCCTTTTTTGTTATCGAAATTGACATGTTGGCGAATATTTCTATGTTCTTTCAAGATGAAATTCAAATATCTCATGATTATTCTGGAGAGTAACCATAGTCAAAAAGTTTCTATTAGATACATGTCTCGAACTCTCCTTGTTCCGATGCCAGAGAATTTCTACGAAACCACCATAAGAACGATTTTTCGAAAAATTTCGAGATTTTGGTGATTTGGTCCATTTTCAATTCTCTTGGAACAGGAGGTTCAATATGCTAATCCATTGTGATGAATACTTGTATGACTATTACACGAATACAGCGCCCCTGATTAGACAATATCTGTGAGCTCGCCTACTGAGTTGTGTGATCCCAATCTGGGCACGTGGTTTATGAGAGTACTATACTCGACTAATCATATCTCTCTATTCTGGAAGCTGACCACCGAATGAAGTATAGTAGTTGAGAGGTGTGTTATGGGGCTACTCATTTTTTATTAGGCCCAATGATAGATAAATTTCCGTTCTCAAATCCAACCTCTGTGAATATTATCGCGGGTTTACAGTAAATTGGTCTTTTCTTCTTTAGTATTTTTCCCGGAGCTAGAAATTGCGAATAGTTCAGCCAATGTATGACTATAGACAACAACTATTGTCCCATAACATACTGTGAACAGGGGCTGTTTGCATTGACACACGCTGAGATACATTGACTCCAATGTCACCCAAAATCGAGCGAAACTTTCTTAACAGCCTTATAGTTTTGCCTCGCCCTCGCACTGCGCCCTTATGCTGAACGCGTTTTAAGAGGCCATCCACAAGAGGGCCGGGTACATGAAAATATTTACCTTTTTTTTGTTTTGAAACCTATCCCAATAGTTTCGGGATGAGGTCAATGTAACGAGTGCTGGCATTTGGATAAGCAACCAAGGTTCTGCCTGTCGTACCGAAAAATTACAGTTCACATATCGAGTGTTACACAGCGTTTCACGGGTAGACATTGAGGGCGAGAGAGTAGAGCCGGCAGAGAAACGAGAGACACCCGCACTCTCCGCCCCTTTCTCTCCCTCCGTCTGCCTACTCTCAAACCCGTCTCGCGTAACTCGCGCTCTCCAACTATGCTATATATGTAGCTCGTGCAAATTAGCCACAACGTCTCTGATTTCAATGGTTCATCGGCACATCTTATCACTCGAGTTTTGCATGGCCTGTCCGGAGCGCACGCAACGCGTCCGCTTCGCTCTCAATTTCGACATCCCCGCTGACATGCACATCAAAGAAATTCAAAACCAAAAGTGCAAAAAGCGACAGGTGTGAAAGGCTGTGTGTTAATCCATTTAAAACAGTGAGTTTTGAAAGGTTTTCCATATGTATTTTGCGGTTAAAATTAGGACCGCAGACATACGCCGGCGTTATTTTTGTGGTATCAAAATTTTAAATTAAAGTGCGTCAGCCCGGAACTATTTTCCCCAGAGATATTTCCAAATGAACATATACCAGAATTGGAACAATACAGAGAAGATGCGCAAGGATGACACGCAAATTCGTGCAGCGTTCCAAAATTTTTGTTGCGTTTCGGGCGTAGATAAATTATTTTATATATTCGAGACGATTTTATATTAAAAAATAACAGTAAATCAATCAATTTCTTTTTCTATCCTTTTTGTACGAATTGTGAGATTTTCATTCTGTGATTCAAAAACTCATCAGTCTCCGCCCATTTTGTAAACTCGGTCGATCCATGTTTCGGAACATTACAGAATCGGTCATAAGTCATCGCCCACTTTATCGTTTTGTCGTTACTTTTGAACCAGATGAGCAATCGATCTGAAATTTTGAGGCCATTTTCCAGCCATTTTGATGAGGTTTAGCGAAGTTAAAATCGAAAAACACGTTTTCCGAAAAAAAAAATCATCTTTCGACCCTTTATCGTAGGCATATCGCTTCGAGAATAATATTCACCGCATTTTTTTATCGCAAAATACACATGGGAAACCTAAAAAACTAATCAAAAATGGTTCTTGATAAGAGAGGTATCGCGAGCGATTGCAGGAAAAAACCGTTTGAGGAACAATTTTCGAATTTTTATTTTATTTTTATGACTGGGCGTACCTTGGGGACGAGAATTCAAAATTTCCCGGTCTCAGGTATCGGAGCCGGCTCTTAGGAATTTGCCGGTACTGTCACCGGAATCGTCATAACTTCGTTCAAAATGCACCTAGAAAGCTGCTCTCTGCATACCGTAATACAAGTTTTTGTTTTTTTTTGCTTAATTTAATAAATATTTTCAAAATAAAAATTGAACAGGTGGTACAGGGCATCATGGACTACCGATTGAACGCAAACACGTAATTTAACTGTTTCATTTGCTTACACCGAACTCGGAACCGGACATTGAGCGGAACCTAACCCGTGAAAAATATTTCTGAGTTTTAACTGAATTCTTCATTTAAGAGAGCATCCACGAGAGGCCGGGGCTGATATGGGATATCTACGGATGGCTTTTTTGCAACATATCTCGATAACTTTTTTTATGAAGTCAGTATCCGGAGTGCTGATATTTGGCCAAGTAACTAAGGGTACGGAAAAGTTACAGTAACCCCAGGTTCCGATATCGATTTTTTTCGAGTTTTAAAAAGTAGGTTTTTATAGTGTTTCTAGATGTATTTTGCGAAAATATTACGAATAAAACAACTTTGGAAGTGATCTGACTACTTTAAAGGGTCGAAATTTTAATTTTTCTCTGTTTTTCAACCGTCCTGGGAAAAATGCACATGTCCTCTGAACCGTTTTGTGATTTTTGGATTCACCATCAAAATGTCGGCAGCATTTACGAATGTCGGCAGCGCAGCTCGGCTTCAATGAAATGGATTTCTTAACATAGTTAAAAAATTCAGTTGCTCTATCAAATTCAACACTAAAAACCTCCGTCTTCGCAAATCCCAGAACCTCAAAAAATTGTTTTGAAACAGAGAATTCAATATTTCGACAATATCTTGCTTGCACGTTTTCGTTTTACCTGTCAACAGATACATTATGCAGATTATTATTCTACAAATTGTAAGCCGGAGAACAGCGCTATAGGTGAATTTTGAACGAAGTTATGACGATTCCGGTGACAGTATCGGTAAACAGCCGGCTTCGAGACCTGAAACCGAGATATTTCGAATTCTCATCCCCAAGGTATGCCCACATACAATTTTCATCAAAATCAAATTATTTGTTTGATTATTGTTCCGAGTCACCTGAGACTTCTCATAATATTGTTAATTCAGAAGAAGTCACGACAAGGATGATCGACGATGATCAAGATCATTTTTTTGTGTGAACAAAGATGAAAGGTTTTTAAAGCGCATATATTTGTCGGTCGCGGTGCGCTCTCTCTCGCGTGTCTTAATGACAGCACACATGATTCCAAACCTACAGATCAGGGTTAGGACGAGAGAGTATGCAAAAGTGAGAGAGTCCCTCTCGATTTCACACGCTCTCGCACTCCAAAGGCCTTTCTGGAAGATTGACCGGCCTGTGGAATGATGTGAGCAGGGAGCCCCTAACCCACTCCATTAGATCGTTTTTGATTTACTCCATTTTGCAAGTGCTCTTTCTCACAATGAGAAAGAGCACTTGCAAAATGGAGTAAATCAAACACTATTTAATGGAATGGGTCAGGGGCTCCCTGCTGTCATTAAGACACGTGAGAGAGAGCTTACCGCGACCGACAAATAGATGCGCTTTAAAAACCTTTCATCTTTGTTCTCACAGAAAAATGTCCTATGATCGCATATTGTCCCCCTTCCTCCCATATTAAGTTATCATTAAACCAATCGGACGAGTTTGTGTAAGAAGGGCTAGTTTTTTTTTGCAATACAATTAGAAAAAGGAAGGAGTTTTGAATCTGACAAGAATTAACTTGATTCTTCTATGTAAAACCAAGAGAGGAACGAGAACGAGAGAACATCAACCACTCGAATCTGACAAGATTATTTTGGAGAGAATTCCGAGATGAGCATATACAAAAGATCATGACTGGTCTCACAAAAAGATAAAACACTTATTTTTCGTTAAATAGGGAAATACCTCAGTTAAAACGGGAAAATGACCAACTCATTCCCGACGGATGGACTAGTGCGTGACCGCATTTTTTGAAGAAAAAAGAAGCAGAAACAATTTATTGTGTGCTAAAAAGCAATGGGGTTTTGGTACTTTTCCATATAGACTGATATAGTCATTGTTTGCACTATATGACGATGTCCACGTAAGGATCAACAAGGGGCTCAGTAAAAATAAATCAAAAATCGATCTTGCGACGCTGAAAACGCTGGTGCCATCGGTTTCGCAATAGGACTCAAGGGCGCCGTTTTGGCTGAAAAAAAATTTTTCGAACAAAACTCGCTTCAGAGTGCTCGTATTCGGTTGGCCGGAAAGTCTTGATAACTTTTTCATTCGTTTATTTCTCGAAGCAAACACAAGTACATTATGGGTTATATGCTCCATCATTATCGACGATATACTGCCAACGTTGTGTTAGCTTGTGGATGCCCTGTCTATAGAACCCTGCTGGGCGTGAGGCGAAATATTGCTTCAGTGCGGCCTCCAGACTTCCTCGTGTTGTGAACGATCTCTCTCGAAGGGCATGGGTCAGGTCCGAGAAAAGCCAATAGTCACTTGGGGCGATGTCTGGGGAATACGGTGGGTGAGGGAGAATCATCCAGCCATACTTTCCCAGTTCCTACTTGACGAGTTTGGCGACATGTGGACGAGCGTTGTCATGCTGATAATATATTTTCTTATCTTTCAGGGCTGAACTATCGACTTCCTTCTTCAAATTACGTAGTTGTTTCACATAACGGTCGGCGTTTATGGTTTGACCCTCGGGAAGGAGGTCCCAGTAGATGGGCCCATCCACTCCCCACCATATTGAGAGCATCACTTTTTTGGGGTGAAGGTCGGGTTTAGGGACATCCTGTGGCGTCTCTCCTTCTTGAATCCACTGGGCTCGCCTGTGGTGATTATCGTAGAGGACCCATTTCTCATCTCCAGTGATCAGCCGGTCCAACCATCGATCGCCGCCGTGGAGAGTGAGAAGACTGTATGCATCATCGACTCGGTGGTCCAGCTGGTCCTGGGTCAGATCATGGGGTATGAATCGACCAAGAACTTTTCTCATCCGAAGAGATTTCAAGCCTTCCTCAACAGTGCTATGGGCAACCTTCAGTGTGGATGCCAGTTCACGAGTGCTTTGGAATGGATCCGAATTCACCTGGGCTCTCAACGCATCCAAATCCAACTCACGGGGCCTTCCAGAGCGGTCCTGGTCATCGAGTGAAAAGTCGTCTTCTTTGAAGCGATGGAACCATCTTTGTATGGTTGGGTAGGAGGGAGCATGTTGGTCATAAATTTTCTTCAGGAGAGTCTCCGAATCCTTCAACGTTGTGTGAGATAGGAAGAGGTAGAGCAGAACATGGCGGATGTGGATTACACTGGGAATATACATCGTGCGTCAACTTCAGCACGGAGAAAGCGAGGGGAATGGGGAGTTGTTTACTACAAGGGCCCTAGTCTCCTTGTCATTTGTGAGGAACGAGGGGACACCAAAGTTCGAACGCGGCACACAGTAGAAAAACAAAAAGAGTTATCAAGACTTTCCGGCCAACCTGATAGAAGGCCAAAATCGAAACATCAAGATCAGCCGAGGTACTAATTTCTGTCGACATTGCTTTCGGTCAGATACGACTAGAGTGTGAGAAAGAGAGAGGGACAGAGAGCGACCTACAACTCACTGATCGCCTCGCGGAAGTACCGACAAGTGACTTGCAGGCGAGAGAGGGAAGGGGAGAGTCAGAGAAAGACAGACCTATTGCACCTCTCCTTGTTTGTGGGTGCTTCCCAACAATTGACTTGTTGCTTCCCGGCCTCCTCCCTCTTCTCTCTTATCTCTCGATTTCTCTTGTGGGACCAATAAGTGACCTCTTCCTCTCCCTAACACACTAGACAGAGAGGCACAGATGTTGTCTTATTTCCACACACTCTTCGATCATTGCGGAAATCGAATAAGTCACTTATTGAGGCCCCTTTTTGAGATTTCGTACCACGGCAGAATTTGACACTATCTTCTGAACATGTCCCGATTCTTCACGAGTTTCGAGAAAAAAGTGAATTTTTCACTCCATACTCATTGCAAGCGAACCTGTTATCAGATTATAGAGAATTTTTTTCTGATCATATTCAGAATTTTGTTAACTCACTGTACCCACGGGAAAGCGGTTTTACATTGCCTCAAAGAATTTTCGAGCGCGCTGAAAGTATTTATCCGAGTGGCCGAAGTGGTAGTGGTTTAGAACGTCAATCCGAAGGTCAGCGGTTCGATTCCAGTCGGTTGCCTAAGTTTTTTGCCGAATCAAATTAGAAAAGAGCGTGAAATTCTAATAGAAAACGCCCATACACACTCGCCCGTTTGCTTTTAGACAGTCATTCGCTGTTATATATTTGACCTACACCATATTGATAATTTTCACAGCCAATCCACTGGCATTCAATAATTATCGATTTTATGTTTGCTTTGTGACCGATAAAAAGTTAATTAAAACAAAAATATACTTGTGGCTATTCAAGAGTAAAGTAAAAAATCTATGAAAGATATCAAACGAAGGAAGGGCGGAAGCAGGACAAGTAATGGATTCTTAAAATGAAATTACGAATGGGGTCAATAGATACTCAATGAGACTCGGTTACTTTATAAAAATAAAAGTATGGAAAGGGATATTTAAGGGGGAGGGGAGGTGAGAGGTGAATCGTCCTATTCTAGAAACCTACTCCGAAGTGGTTTCCTTCCAATGTTGACGGTGGTAAAATACTAGAAAATGTTCAAGGAACATTCATTAAAAGTAGCTGCAAGCATCTAGGCGCCTCTCTTTCATGGATCTTCAATTACTGTTTAGCCGTCGATTACAAAACGTTCTTATCTCATGTTTCAAAATATATACTGGTCTTGTAATATAGTATCGAACTCTCTTCCGCTTTCTACCTGCATCCCCAGTGTTCGTACTCTACGAGACCATCTTAATTTACCGAATTCAAGTTCTGTTTTTAATATTTACAATCTTCATTAGGATACCATAGAAAATCTTCATTAGGAATATATCTATCATAGACTGGCTATCATTGGAACAATATTCCTGTGGGGTGTATAATCTGTTAGAAGTTGGCCGTTTGTTAGAAGTTATTTTTTCGCCAGTTGTTGGTTTAATCTTATTTTCTTTACAATTGTTCGATGACGTTGGAAAAGTAAGAATTAGGGTTCCTGGTTTCAGGCGAATACACCTAATCAGGCAAAAGGTCACCTGAAACCTACAGTCGCGGTCAAAAGTTTTCGGGCACTTTTTCTTTTCGATACAACTTTTAAACCCGAAGAGGCTTTGATGTGACATGGTGGGAGATTACGATACAACTATTGGGGTATTGCTAAATCTTTCAGCTATTGCGTAGTAAAGACGCAATCAATGCATACTTTTTTGAATGGGCATTATTCTTACATGGATTTTTTCTTGCTCCCCAAATTTTCAGAGTGTTGAGAGATGCCCGCGGTCTATCCATAAAATTTTTATCAAGCTGCAGCGGTGCCGCTACGTGGCTGCAGCTAAGCTGCAATTTCGAATCCGTAAATTCATATTTCGCTTTCTAGACATCCCACAGACCCGTTCAAAGCATCAAAATGATCGCCATCATGACTGCCGATGATCCTGAGAATATGGTCGCGGTAGGCCACCATTTGCCCTCAGGGCTCGAGGAAGTCACTTTTTCGCATTATTGTGGTCTCACCGAGCCCCCCCCCCCTATAGGACTTGCACTAGAGATCTGGCTTGGGCGTGGATTCGGTAGAGAATCTATGGGAGATC
The DNA here is from genome assembly GCA_036245785.1 of Pristionchus fissidentatus. NCBI lineage: Eukaryota > Metazoa > Nematoda > Chromadorea > Rhabditida > Neodiplogasteridae > Pristionchus > Pristionchus fissidentatus. The sequence continues at coordinate 14,347,002 of BTSY01000006.1, forward strand.
CGACTGCTCGGGGCAATAATCGTTTCGATTGGATTCCAGCCCGCGGCGATAAATTTCCGGAAGGACACTGGTTTGGCCACGCCCATTTTCTGCCCGTTGGCAACGATCAGACTTTTGAGCGTATCTCAGCACTGAGCGAGCGGACAAGGCTGGCATACCCATCAATGGAATCAGCGTGGCCGGCTCTATAACAGACACTTTCTGACAGGATTGAGATTCTCGCTGAAGGGTCCGTACTAGCGAATAATACGCCTATGCTGAAAAGTTGCCCCAAGAGTAAACTTCATGCGTAGAATCCGAAAATCGAACTTTCAATGAGCTCCGCTCAAACCCGGCTCAGATATGTTTCAAAATTTATTGGAAGTTTCTGAGCAATAACGAGGTTTTAGGCGAAAACACCATAAATTCAAATTTCCCGCCAAAAACAAATTTGAATTTCTTGCACTCTTACGCTGCGCGTCGGTTCATAACCGCAGCGATACTCAGTATGTTTCAACCTCTCCTTTCTATTGCTTCCAATCTCCATTCTAGGTTGCTTTATTGGGATAAGTATCCCTTGCCCCACCCACCCCGGATCCCAGAAAGAGGCCAGTGCACAGAAGGAATAGTGTAATTCCAGGACCGAAAGGCGTATCTCTCAAGGCCATACAAGACGCTCTCTCGGCCAACGGAAGAGAAGACCTGGCAAGACTGATGCACGACCTCGTCAAGCAGTCCATCGCCCCCTCGACTCTGCTTTCATACGCCAGAATCGAGACTATGAGGAGGAAATTTGCCATCTCCCTCCACCTGGACCCCGCACTCCCCCATTCCCTAGTGGCCTTCCTTCTCAAGAGGGTCGCCGAAGGAGCCTCCAAGTCCTCCCTCGCTCTCATTCGATCCTCCTTCCTCTTTCACGGCGGAAACCTCCACAGTCCCGAGTCCCCACTGGATCTTTCAAAGGCTCTCCTGAAGGCGTCCGGTCGATCCAAAGCGCCCAAACCCACTCCCGACCTTCCCCCGGATCATTTGCGCCGTCTACTTCTACATCTCGGGCGCGAAGGTGCGCCTCGCGAGGACACCCGACTCGCAGTCTACCTCCTGACTTCAGTGGGAGCTCTCCTTCGAATCTCCGAAGCACGGGCGCTCACCTGGGCCGATGTCAGTGAGAAGGCCTCAGACAAAGGCATTCGGATCTCTCTTCATATTCGAAGGCTAAGAACGACCAAAGGAAAGAGGGAAGAAGAACTGTCTTCCGCCTGGCCGCGGACTCCCTTCCCCTTACCATCTGGAAGAGATACTCCTCCCAAGTCGACTTCTCGTCCCCTCTCACTCCCCTCTTTCCTTCCTTCTCCACCAACCAGCCCCTCTCGACTACCTTCTTCAGGTCTGCCATCAACAAAGCTTGCTGCTCACTCGGCATGACCCCCTTCAAGCCTCATTCGCTTCGCGTCGCTGGAGTCTCCGAGTCGTTGCAGCAAGGAGCGTCGCTGGATCAAGTGCAGGCGCGAGGAAGATGGAGATCCACAGGCGGAATGTCTCCGTACGTCAGAGACTGCGAGGATCTCCAAGGAGGTGGTCTACTCCTTCCCTGAGCCCTTCCCCTACTATCCCTCATTCCCACTCTCTCTGTGCTATCGTTCCCCCTCTCTCGCCTCCCATCTCTCGTTTCACTTTGCTCGCTTTGCGCCGTTGGGTTGTGGACATAAAGATACCAATAAAGTAGCCAAAACCTAGTTTATGTTCAGAAACTACATTATAAATAAACGTATTGAAGAATGAGAGGAGTATTTATAAGAAAAATTCAAATTTTCAATTTTTGTCAGGAAAACAGGAAACGCTCAAATAGCTACATTTTCTAAAAGAAGAAGTCAAGATGACCATTTTTCAAGTTATAAGCTTTCGGCTACCTCGTAGCTGGAAAAAGTTACGGTAAGTCAAATACTTTTTTTCTAAAAAAAAGTTCCACCACAGCGACACTTTTTATTATCTCTAGTGCAAGTCCTATAGGAGGGGGGGCCTCGGTGAGACCACAATAATGCGAAAAAGTGACTTTCTCGAGCCTGAGGGCAAATGGTGGCCTACCGCGACCATATTCTCAGGATCATCGGCAGTCATGATGGCGATCATTTTGATGCTTGGAACGGGTCTGTGGGATGTCTAGAAAGCGAAATATGAATTTACGGATTCGAAATTGCAGCTTGGCTGCAGCCACGTAGCGGCACCGCTGCAACTTGATAAAAATTTTATGGATAGACCGCGGGCATCTCTCAACACTCTGAAAATTTGGGGAGCAAGAAAAAATCCATGTAAGAAAAAGAAAGATTTAGCAATACCCAAATAGTTGTATCGTTATCTCCAATAGATTTCACATAAGAGCCCACCATGTCACATCAAAGCCCCTTCGGGTTTAAAAGTTGTATTGAAAAGAAAAAGTGCCCGAAAACTTTTGACCGCGACTGTATCAGTGAGGTGGCACAAAATCCATTCCATTCTAGAGGAATGCAATGGTTGTTTTAATTGAATATTCACCGCCTAAAACCCGAAACCTAACTAACAATGCGAAAAAAGGAACACAACATATAATTATAGCGACTAGTACATCAGTGTTAAAGATGGCCGAAAACTGGTTTACAGCTATCTTTGTTTTGGGTGAAGTAGACATTGATGAAAGAGCATATAGACAAGTAAGAGCGCAGAGTTTTGCAATATTGGTAAACAAACATGCGTCCTTTTCCGCATAGGTCAAAAAGTCAAATCGACGGATTTTAATTATTTTTACTAGAATTTTTCCAGGAAGAAAAACCTGCCGGTCTTCAGCTTTTTCGATTCCTCTGATGGTCCTCTTTCTAACAAAAATATCGCTTACTGGGTCGCTGCACGGGAGGGCACGTTTTTTTCGTGAAATAAATGTGCACTAGGAAATGCACTTTTTACAGTCGGGCAGGTTTATTTCCAAGTGGCGCAGATTTTCACAATTCGCCTCAGGTTTTTAATTGATTGGGGCAATGGTAGCTACAAAACAGTGTGGGTATCTCGGCTCTAGGTAATCGCGTTGTACCCGAACCTGTCAGGTCGAATTCAATCCACTTTTAGAGCTATGCTTTTCCGTTCCCTTAATTCGCGTGCTCTCGTCACTGCATAGCTTGTCCAAAACAAATTTGCTAGTCACTAACATAATATTTTATGCTGATTTCTTTGGCATTCTTACTTTTTCATGGCGCTTTATCGAACCATTGCAAAGAAATTAATATCAGGACAAAAACTCCCGAAAAATGGCCAACTTCTTACAGATCATACAGCCCCCAGGAAGTTTGCCACAAAAAAAAACCTGTAAAACGTGCAATAATAAGATTTAATTTTCTGCTTGTATTGAACTCGCAACATAGTCGTGTATCCCATTATCTATTCATTTTCTCGTCTTAAATTAATTGTGCCTATGATATAAATTGAATTGAATGGCGCAATGATTTCATGGTGTATTTATTCTTCACCGGATCTCTAATTTGAATTTACCCGAATCGACGGTCGAAAATAGTTCGTAATTTGAATGGACTAATAAAAGAATTTTTCAAAATATTCAACGCAGTAGAACGCCAAATTAATCGTGAATCTGTTTCGACGAAATTTCTCAAATGGAACAACATATACACATACATATATATATATATATCGCTCTTACTACGTATCGACGTGACAATTCAAAGTGAAAGAGTAACCTATCTAATACTACATAAAATACAATCTTTAGTCTATCCAAACGACGAAAGAATGGGGGTAGATCAAGGGGTGGATTGTGACTGAGAAGGGAACGATCAATCGATACTCGACGAGTCATCGGGGGTACGGTAGGAGGGATACGGTAGGAAGGGAGGGAAAGGAGAGGGAAAAGAAGAAAGGAGGATCCCTTCAAGTATACACCGTGTAGAAGGATTTGATGAGATGAGATGAAATGGACGAATCTTCTTTATTCCATGACCTGCAACCATAGACATAATAACACATTAGAGAGCTTCACTCACTATCTCCCCATATTTATTGTCAAATTTCAAATAATGTTACGCCTCGGGCGTATATAAACTATTATGATCATTGTCCCTCTTACAATTATCATAATAGTTTATATAAATGTACGACACCAGAAGTCTTGGCTACCGAGCGGCGACTTAAAAAGTCACTTAAAATACCGCTTCCCTGCCTCGAAGCGAGTCTACTTTTAAGACGTCGACTTATTTCCCTGTGAGTAAAACATCAAAAGTATTAATTTAGAACTACTGATGATAAATATTATTCACTTTATCATGAGTTCCTCAAATAAATCATTCCCCAATCAACTATTTTTCCTACCGTACCTGATACTCGTGCAGTTTGAGATCCGCGATATTCTTCTCGAGACTTTCGATGTTCATGTTGAGAGCTGCGTCTCGAGTGTCGGCGTAGAGAGCGGATGAGCTGAAAGAAAGAGAGAATGATAAGGACCGAGACAAGAAAGGCCAAATGAGGTTATCGCATTTACTTCGTGCAGAAATGCCTAAAATCGCTTGCCGAATGCACAATTTTCGATAAATGAAACCGTGGCTGATTTTCGATAAATGAAACATAATGCACAATTTTCGATAAATGAAACCGTGGCTATAAATCCGTGAAGCATTCAAAATTTCTGTTTGCCCACATGGTGAGGACGCCATGCAGAAGCGTCAGGAGGTCAGGACGCCTCACTAGCGACAACCAATTTGACCTGTGCGGTGAAAGGAAAGAAGATTCCGTTGAAATACATAACAAGATGCTCACTATTGCTGGGTAATCATACACAATAGTCGATCTACACTGCAAGTTGAAAAGATGGTCCCGAAAGAAACGACTAGTGATATTCCTATTTTTCTTAATTCTTGTACGGAATAAACAAGGAATTAATGGATTGAGAAATTCGAAGAGTCCACCCCCCAATATCTTCCCCTTATTTATTGTAAAATTTCAAATCCTGTTGCGCATCGGGAGTAGATTAATTATTATTATAATATCCCGTGCACTCACAGATATCTCTCTCCGAATGAGGGCAGTACAGTGACGACCAACTTGCCCTCCATCTCGGGACGAGAAGCGAGAGCAACTGCTGCACACACATTCGCACCCGATGAGATACCTGAAAGGAAGGGTACGGTAGGGAAGATATCTATCATAGACTGGCTATTTAAGGCAAAAATAATACAATCAATAATGAGGTACCGTACCACAGAGTAGTCCCTCCTCGAAGGCCAACCGCTTCGCCATCACAATTGCCTCGTCCGAGTGAACCTAAACAACCGACGATTAGTGATTGATCGATAACTGCAGTTTACCGATACGGCAAGCCCGATACAATCAATTGATTACAGAACTCACCCTAATGATTTCGTCGTAGACGTCAGTGTTGAGTACTCCCGGTCGGAATCCAGCTCCGAGACCTGTGAAATATTCACTTTCAATCAATATATTGTATGATTGATAGGGTAGATCAATGTGCTCACCCTGAATTTTGTGTGGTCCAGTGGGCATTCCAGAGAGGAAAGCGGCCTCTTCCGGTTCGACAGCTACCATCTCAAAGAGAAGGAAGGTGAAACACGCTTATTGATGGCATTCCAATTCATTAACAATCAATTCCAACTTTTAAAAAATTCTTCACATTTATTTTTTTAAAAGTTAACTAGTTCTTTTGTCGTTTTTTTTAGTTCTCATGTCGTTTTTTTCCTATTCATACCTTGACATCTGGTTTCCTCTCCCTCAGGAATGTTCCAACTCCAGTGATCGTTCCTCCCGTTCCCACTCCGAATACACATGCATCCACCTGAAGAGACAGAGAGATCAAAGAGCAAATCGAATACTGTGGTACAGAATTAATTTAGTACACCCTTTTCACTGTTTTCCTGCGCTCAACGTCACTCGTACGAAAATTCCAAAAATATATCCATTAAATTCCAAAAATTGCCCAGACATTCATCGACACGTGTAAAATGCCACAACATTTCCACTCCATCAAGCAAATAATGCAAGAGTGCGTCTAGTCTCCAGTGCGAGATGTATATTAGGTATTGCATTCATGGAAACTCCCACCAAAACACAGGATACGTCGAGGGAATATTTTGATATCGCTTTTCGAGCGAATTTTGAGTGAAACCACACAGCCTACCAGCGACCTAACGAAAAGGGGTTTCAATAAACAAGTATGATATGAGTTCACGTCTCCTATAGATTGACAGTCATATTCGTATTTCCTCACCTTTCCCTCAGTCTGCTTCCAAATCTCTGGCCCTGTCGTCAAGTAGTGCACACGGGGATTTGCAGCGTTCTCGAACTGAAACATTGTCATTATTATTTATATGTCATCATTAATTTATATATCATCATGATTAATCTAAATATTACTATTATTAATTTAATTCATCATTATTTCATTAATATTCGAAGGACTATGATAACCTATTATAGCTAGTTGTTCTATAGATTCCCATCGCTTCTCCACTTAGAAACATAATATTTTGCATGTTTTCCCCATACACGCATCAGGTTCATTCATAACATCATGATCATCTTCTAAAAATCAAGTTGAAATAGAGAACAACTACTATAATTTAAAACAAAATACAATATATCCATCATCACTTTAACTCATCTCCATCTCCTCACCTGTTGCAGTATATACGAGTTGGGTATGCTCTTGGCCAGTTGCTGTGCCCTCTCAATCGATCCCTTCATTCCAAGTGCGGGATCAGTCAGCACCAACTCAGCACCGTACGCCTTGAGCAGAACTCGCTGCAAGGCACAAATCGATTAGATTACCGTAATAGAGTTATCGTATCACCAATCAATATCATCGAGACTACCGTACCCTTTCTCCACTCATACTCGAGGGCATCGTGAGGATCAATCGATAATTCTTGGCGGCAGCGACGAAAGCAAGGGCGATTCCAGTGTTGCCAGAGGTCGGCTCGATCAGAGTTGTCACACCAGGCTTGATCTACAACGAATATCGATTAGTTATATTGCTTCTTGATAATAACTACTATCAGTCTCTCCATAGGTCAAATATGTTCTCGCTAGCGAGGATAGGCACTTCTGAATTGTGTCCTCACAATATCGTCAAACGGAAATTTTTGAATGTTTCATGTTTTCTAGTTTATCTAAAATTGAGCAATATGCACTTTGGCAAACTATTTTAGGCATTTTTGCACGAAGCACCTGCTAGAACCCCACTTGACTTGTGAGTCCCCACATCCTCTTTGACGTACCAATCCTCTCTGCTCAGCATCTTGTACCATTGCACTTCCGATTCGATCCTTCACAGAGCAAGCAGGATTGAGGTACTCAAGCTTCACCGCTGGAACACATCAATATTCACAATGGATTGGTTAAACGTCGGCACCACTATTCTCTATGTCATTGCATCTTGATATTGATTGGACATGGGAAAATGATGATCACAAAATTTTTCCCAACTAGCGTCATTTTTTTCTTTCCGCAAACATTAATTGACAAAGACCAAAAGTATGTTCTAGGGAACAAATGCAGAAATATTTGCGTGCTTGGTTTAATATACCGGATTTTCTGATGTAATCGGACATGGTGTTTCAGCTAAACACAAAATTGAGTTTTTTCTCGAAATCATGGTAGATTGAGCCGTATACTGCTTTCTTCATAATAGAAGCTACAGATCTCTTGTTCAAACAGTGTATTGGGAACATTATGATATAATTTCCGAATGGATTTGAGCACACTTGTTTGTGTACATTCGTTAAGTTTGCTAACACAACTATTTAATCTGTGCGCATGGCTCCCTTTTCCACTTTCCTATCATTTACATTCACTCTTATTTTCTATCCACAGTCTGATTCACCAGCTGGAAGATTCCAGCATAGGAGGAAATCAAATTTGCTCAAGTTTAATCCATCAATCAAACTACGAACATTCCTTTTGTTCTCTCTGTTCATCTACTGTGCCATTCCACAAACATTCTGGACACAGAGAAAGAGAGAAGAAAAGAATGGACATGGATGGAAGGAAGAACAAGCGGGAAAGGGTACAAGAACACCACTCTTATCGTTACGATCTGAGAAACACACCAAAAATCAAGGCACTTCATGCTTCCATCATGTATTTCACGGACAATGTCCGTGAACAATTTTTTTAAGGAGTCAATTTTGACACTCGAAAACTATCCAGACAGTTTTATCTGACTCGTTTATAAATTTCGTATTAAGTCATATTGTCTGTGGGACGAAAATGTATGGCTATGATCCACATTTCGAACGACGACCCAGAACCAGCAACAACAGTGTCCCTATAGCAGTGATAATGCAATGGACAACTGACCGACTCTTCCGACACATCCATCAGTGACCTTGTTGAGGTAGACCATGGGAGTGTTGCCCACCAGCATCGTCGCGTCGGCAGCGATCCCACTCACACACAATCTGAAAGGAGGGCATAAATCGATAGTCAGAAATCGATCGATATTCAGAGTCATAGACGAAAACGCACCTTCCAGGGAGCATGCACTGACAGCATTTCAACTTTTTGAGGTCAAATTTAAACCACAAAAAAATTAGACAACATTTCAGGATCACAAGCTCTGAAATATTGAGAAAAACAGCCCACACTTTTTTTTTCAGCCAAATGCGTAAAATCAGACACTTGTTTGCGACATTTTTGTAAATCTAATGCATATATTTTTGGCTATGATGCAAGTATTCCATTTTCGGCCAGTACTGCACATCTTATCACGAGAACACACAATTGATTGATCATCATCTTACAATGATCCTATTGCTCACTGAACACAAATGGTGAATCACAAACAGTACATGAATCAGATCGTCTACTAGGCAAATTATCGTTGCTCATTGACATTATTATTATTATTTTCTTATTATTATTAAATTAACTCTAACTGACTGATCATTCATGATGTTGAGTGTGTTGTGACAGACAGTATGGGAGGGGAGGACGACGGGCGGAGTCTCGTTTCGAAGGGGAGGAGAGACGTCGGATGAACCCTCACCCTGTAATAAGAGATAGAGAGAGAGAGAGAGAGAGCATCGAAACAGCCAGTGGAAAGGGATGGAGATGGAGAGAGAGCGAATACATGAAGAGATTTATATTAGAAGGAAAAGATACTATCGACAACACTCTTTCTCACGTTCCCATAGGTCAAATGGGGTTCTCGCGGGTACATTGCGCAGAGATGCCTAAAATCGAGTGCAGAATTGCACAAAACACAATTTTCGATAAATTTGAGGAAAAATGGTAAAAGAGGATCGATTTTTTTTTAAATTCCGTATGCCCGATTAGGTTCAGATGGAGTGCAGAAGTGTTTTTCCTCACTAGACAGAACCTATTTGACCTATGCACATATATCGAAAGGGTGCGTTGCGGAAAGTCGAAAATGTGGGTTGGGTTTTTCAACAATGGGCATGAAAACCAAAAATGCCGGTTGGGTTTGCACTTTCTTCACCCAAAAATCTGAAAATGCGGGTTGGCTTCGTCGTTTTTTACGTACCTGTCGCCATATATCTATGCACGTTCCCTAAATTCGGAAACGTCTTCTACGAGAAGTTCGGATGGGAACGCAAACGATAATAACTCTATTTTCGATAGATTTTAGCGAAAATAATGTGATTACTGACACTCCCGTTCCCTGTATTAACGATCCCTTCGCAAATAGGGGGAATGCGAGGCGTCAACTTTTTGAAATCAGAAAATATATTGAATCGTGAGAATCACTGATCGACAAGAATGCAGTGAACACTCGTACAAGAAGACCAATGGTTAGCTATGCAACGACAACATCAGCATCAACTGATTGATTTCCTCCACTAGAGAGAGAGGCAGAGAGAAAGAAGGAAAGAGTTTAGACCCGGAAATAGAGGCTCACCAGACGAAATTAGTCAATCGCTTCAGCGACAAGTTCACAATTAGATCAATCAACCATTAAAATACGAGTAGACAAGAGGTTTGAATGAGCAGTAAAATACTTAACTTCTCTTCACTTTTCTCCCTCCTACACTCAACTTTTTACGTACGAGAGGAAAAGAAAGAAAAAGCGAGTGAAACAAGTGTGGAATTGGAAGAGTCTCTTCTATTTCCACACTTATTTCAAGAGACTGTGGGACGAAGATTCCATGAGAAGGAGAATTCCCTATCGGGGCTGAGCTATAACTTCAACGTTGAAAGCAGTCGATATGGTGTCAGCCATTGATCCTCGACAGTGTTTATCGATTGAAAAGGGAGAAGAAGAAGGTACACCGAACTGTGTGAAAGGGAGAGAAATAGAGAGAGAGACAGAAGGAGGAGGAGACAGAGAAGGAGAGAGAAGGGAGAAGGACATAAACAGACGAATCGAAGAGTAGAAGGGAGGGGAGGAGAGAAGAGAGATGAGAGGGGGAGAGGGGAGAGAAGGAGGAGGGGAGGTGGGAGACGAGAGTGAGAGAGAGGGAGACTACGGCAGAGTAGACGAGAACACTCGATGAGGAAAGAGAGAGAGAGAGAGAGAGAGAGAGAGAGAGAGAGAGAAGGGAAAGAAAAAAAGAGGCAGCATTGCATGCCGATGCACTCTCAAGGGGAACACAAAGAAGGACCATTATTTGTGAACAAGTTCGAGTTTAGCTTTGTGCTGCTCTTTGAAACAACACAACAAAGGTCGCTAAATGATTTGAGAGAGAAACGGGGAGACAAAAATATCGACGAGAGAGAGAGAGTGGAAATGTTTAAAGTGAGCGATGAATTGTGTAGACTAGAGGGAGGAGAGAGAAGGGGGGGCACTGATAGAGAGAGAGGTGAAGGAGAAGGACACGAGGGGAGAGAGAGAGAGAGAGAGAGAGAGAGAGAGAGAGAGAGAGGGGGGGGGGGAGGAAGGGGACATATGCTTCAGTCTGAGAGAGAGACTGAGATCACTCACTATCACTCATCCACAGACACTTTCATGATTATCACATGATTGGAATATAAAGCCGTGGTACAAAACTGCGTTCATTTTCCAACAAGAGAGCAAATGAGTACGAGAGAGTTTGAACGATTTTTCATAGCAGATGAGCTCATTTTGGTATCACGACAGAAACATAACATCCTTGTTTATTCATTTGAGGCACCCGGAAGAATTGAGATGGCAGCTATTCAAATCGATAGAGGAAGAAGAGCATTCCAAGTGGAGATAGACTATTCTATAGTTGAATGATGGATAGAAAAGCGGATACGGAAAAAAGTGAGAGGTGTCACTCATCATTTCCCTGTCTAGCTAGAGCCCGTCTAAATACGAGCTTATCCCGGGAAAGATTGCGACGTGGATTATGAGATGTCGTGTAATCAACGTGCGGAATCGACACTAATGTGAAGAGAGAGAGAGAGAGAGAGAGAGAGAGAGAGAAAGAGAAAACAATGAAGAGTGACAAAGATGGACATGCTAATTGGAACTCCTGCCATGGTGACAGTGGGAGGACACAGAGAACGACCAGATTGGAGGGAGAGATTGAGAGAGGAGAGAGACTAACGAGACCAATTGAGAGTGAGAGTGAGAGAGACTGCCACCAAGACTGCACCTAATTATACCTTTGCCCCTATCGGATGGATAATAGACTGTTGTGAGAGAAAGAAGCCAGATATGATATTATCACCAATAGTTATCCAGTTCACGAGCAATGTTAGCTAGTTATTCCAAACGGACCGGGGTCCGCACGACATTTCAAGGCCCGATTTTGTAATTTTCTGCGTGTTACACCACTGAAAAAAAATAGGACAGCGCGGGAAGAATATATTTTTGAATTTAATACTGTTTTAAATTCGCGGCTAGCAATTCTTAGCACTACAGGTATGGTGGGCTGCTACACAGTTGTTTGAAATTCGCGGGATTCCCTGAGACAATTCACGGTATTCAAGCGATATTGAGTGATTTTGATTGATGGGCGTGGTCTTGGTTTTACGTGGAGCAGAAATGCCGTGGTCCGCAACAGTGCCGGAAAATTCCTCAGCGGCGGTTCGCATTTTAAATAAAATTTCGAGTATTTAGCCTAAAAAGTTGGAGGATCGCGTTTTGAAAAAGCTATAAAACAGTCTCGGCGGTCCGCAGCTGGAAAATCTTCGAAATTCCTAGCCCATCACATCACATCTCTCGTTAATCACGATATCAGGTCGTTATAATATTGATATGTAGACAAGCCGACACTGACTTCTCTCTTCTCACTTCCTCCTTACTTCCTTATCTGGTCTTGCGAAGTAATGCCCTAACATAAGTACAAATATTGCGACATTGGTGAGAACGGGGCGCGAAATGATGACATAAGCAAGTGCTCGGGGAGAGATACCCTCTTTTGTATGGATCCCTTCTATAGTTTGGGGTGGGGTGAGGGCACAGTGAGTAAAGTCACGTACGCAGTCTGTGAGGAGTGATACAACACTGGATGTACGTGAGAAAGGAGAGATCCAAATGACAGCAAAGAACCGAAGCACGATGACAAACAAGGGAATGAGAGGACACTGTTAGACCGTTTAGACTACGTGACTATCTGCAAGGAATCTACAAAGAACGATGAGAGAGAGCGTGAAAGGAGAGAGTGCAGAGAAGGAGAGAAAGGGAAGTGATGCAAGATCCTTTCGTTGATGAGCAATGTGCACCGGGTAGGGGCGCGCACCTGCCAGAAACAGAAGGGGGATGAATGAGACGGGCGATCAGCAATCGTGTAATGAACCACATTGAGACAACCGAAACAGTCATCAGAATTATGACACAGACTGATAGACTACTCAGTGGTATAGCTACTCTGGCGGTAAGCATAGCTACTTCAGACTAGAAGACAGAAATCAGCTAGGAAACAGAGCTACGTCAGCTATATTGAGTTCAAGTAGCTCTGCTTCTTAGCATATTTCTATATGATTTCTGTCTTCCAACTGAAGTAGCTATGATTTACGCAAGAGTAGCTATACCCCACGAGCACTGAGTATTCATCACATGGGAAAGAACCTGCGCAGCTAGAAAATATCGTGAATTTGGAACAGAACCAACAAGAATGGGAAAAATGAATGAGTGTGTGCTGGTGTGCGGCACCTACATGTAAGCTGCAAGCATGATGGGTAGTGCCATGGATACGCCAAGGGACAATACGAGTGCCAGTGAAGATAGAAGATCGAAGTCATAAAGAAGGACAAACTCACATTTTGCTGTTGTGCATGAGCGTATTCGCGGAACATCACAGCCCTTCCAGAAGCGATTTCCCCTGTAGATATAGATTTGATTAGGACTGAATGATAACGGACGGTTACGCCGACGTTATGGGACGCTAATAACGATGGTACTAAAGACAAACAACGATAAATAAGACAATAAGAACAAAACAAAACAGATGACGTTATGAATTCAAAAATCGCACTTACAGTACACCTCATCCGAATACGGGAGTTATTCCAGGTCACCTTTATGATTGATAATTTTGGAATTTTAATTTTATAATTTTATAACATTGTAATAATCAAAAATATATTTTGAGAGACGTTAGACTGGTATTGAGTCGTTCCTAGGGCCGTCAAGTGAGTGTGGGGTGCTTCATGGCAACGCTTTTCTTTCTTCTCCCTTCTTCTTCTTTTCTCCTCCCAACTCTGCGACGACATGTCATCTATCTGTGAGTTGTGCAATATTTTCCCGTAATTTTGACCTATCGATTGAAGCTCCTGCCTACTACGATCCCTACAATAACGTGTCTTATCTCGAGTTGAACAAGAGTCGATACGGAGAGATTGAGAGGCATGAAAGTGAGAAACTCGAGAACCGGCAAGTAGATTGTGTCTCTTTCCAAAATCAATGGATGATTTAGAACTCGTCGACCGAGTGTTCGAAAGATTTATCTGAAGAAGAATGGAGACTCGAAGAAGAATAAGTGAGAGGAAGAGACGGTTTTGACCTATCATCGATCGATATTCAGGCCGAAAAAGTTCATTTGGAAGAAATGGGCGTCGCCCACACTAAAACTTCTGATTGACGATGCTGGAACTTTCATGGGAATGGGCTCAGAGGCCAAGTTTCTCTATGACAAGTGAGACTAGACTGTAGTCTTTATTTAATCGATCGTCACTTTTAGGAGTGGCTACCGTATCCGAGACGAAGATGAGATCCACGAGGGCGAGACATATTACGTTGCGGGATCAGAAACATTCGAGATGTGAGTTCAGACTAGATTGAGAAACCAATGGAGACTCTCTGTGTTTCCACATCGACTCTTTCTTTTTGTGGACACTAGAATTTGGACAACACTTTGAATCAATTGATCTTATCCACAGCATCGAGCTGGCGCCATGCCTAGAAAAAGTTGTCTGACTCTCTCGTTTCGCACACTCTTTCGATGGTTCCCTCTTTCTCTAACTTGGTACAAATTTGAGATTCGATGGAGATTTCGACACAGGCGTTACTCCTCGTAACAATTACTCTCGCCAGTCCTATCAATACAACAAAGTGCCCAAAAATGGCTACATTCCCGCACCTCGTAAAGATCCGGGACGAAGAGAATCAAGAGTATCCCAGGTATGTTCCAATCAATACCGTAATATACCGTAGTCTCAGCAGGCCAATAATCGTCGCGGTTCGTGGTGGTCAACGACCTCCGAAGATCTTATCGATTACGACTACGATAAATACGACTATCGTAGTCCATCTCCTCGCAGATATCGATCGAAGAGTGCCACGTCTTTCTACGATCCCGTATGACATACCGTAATCTCGCCTTGATATCGATCGATATTGAGGGTCATCACTACAGTAGTGTTCCTCGTCCGATCTCAACCAGTCATCGATCGGCCTATCCAATATCAGCAGATGCCCATGGGAGAGATTCAGTCTATCGTCACTATGACTATGGAGAGATTCCATCCCCGAGGAGAGAGACGAGGAGGGAATATCCAAAGAGTCAGTATTGCATAGGAATGACGAAACATATTCCACAGTCCGGCCAACCCTACAGAAATGGGTTTGAAGCGAGAGCATGTAGAACGAGAGGAAGCATCTCACTTTTACATACTCTCTCTCTCTCTCTCTCTCTCTCTCTCTCTCTCTCTCTGTCTCCCTGACTTGCTTCAGTAGGTGTTGGAATCATGTGCGCAAGAGTGTGTGAGTGGTATTAGAGCCGGATTTTGCTAGTTCCTGGTTCATCCATTTTTTTCCAATGTTGCCATTTTTCAAATTTTCTCTCTGAATTCCAGACCCGATTCCATCCAGAAAATTAGACTTGAACAACAATAAATGGGTAGTCAAAGCACAAGAGTAGGCGGGGACCCTCGCTCAGCGCCTGCTGTGAAGACTCCAAAGAGAGAGAAGAGCAGAAGAAGGGCTTCGATTCTGGACACTCGAGACACTTACCGAGATGTGCCCACTCGACACACTTATCCCCGTGAGTAGTCAATCGATAATCATCAATCGATAATGGGATTACTGTAGTGCACGACGAGCCTCGGGGTCGATCTCGTGCGCGCACTTCTCAATCCGCAGCACATATCAATCTCACATCCGATTTCGACCATGACGACGCATTGAGAAAAGACAAAGTGGAGATGAAAAAACACAAAGAGTAGGTCAAAATTCGTTGAAAAAAATTGAAGAGATTGCCTTAGGATGATGAAATCGTACAATCGGTCCAAGAGCGGAGTCATCTACAACAGGAGGGACCAGACCCATCCCGACGCCTATTTGATCTAGTGAGTTATCGATTTTCAATATACCTCTGATCTTTGATCTTTTCAGTGTTTTCTTGAATGGCCAGGGAATGAATTGCCAGCACATAAACTTCCAGAAGAAACAATTGGAGAAGGGAATGCATTACGTACTCGAATTGGTAGCGAGAAGATACAATGTCAATCCGGCCAAGTGAGACAGACAAATATCGAATTGTTTTTATCGACTATCGATTTTTCACTCATTCCTTTTCAGATTGTGCAATATGGACGGCAAGAAGATCAATGAAGTGCAAGATTTGATGTCGAGAGGTAGGTCAAAGAAGCCCTCCGAATAATGATTCAATCCTTCTTCAGGAGCGTACGTTCTCGTGCCAGTGGGTCAAAAGTTCAGAGATCAGTGGTATTTCTTGCCGGATAATGCAATTGATACGAGGTGAGCTATAAAAAATCAATATTTTTAATCCAAGAGAACGCTTTCGAACTAGTGAACTAGTTCCTTGGAAGAAGCGAAATTCTAAAATTCAATTTGTCCAGAACAAGACTGTTCAGAAATTTTTTTTGGTTTCTTGAGCGTAACTTTATTAGTAACTAATTTGATATCGATCCGATTACTCTAAAACTAATAGTAATTTATTTTTTAATATTTAGTTCTAACGTCGACAGAATTCGTGAGAGGAGTGCACAAAGGGATCGACTATTACAACGACGAGAGAAGAAAGCAAAATCCGTTGCTGGGTTGGTCTCTTTTTGTCTTTTTCTCACTCCACTTTTTCCATTTTGAAGGAGGAAGAAATACGATGTTACTCGAAGCAAATCAATGGATCTCACGAGAGGGCCGAGTAGAAAGAGTTTGTATTGATTGAATTTATTATTGTTATTGTTCTCCATCATTTACTTGTATCTTTCATGCGCAGGTTCGAATCCATCTCACGAATGAACTTTTTTTCAAAAAATTGCTAAATTCGATTTCCACAAATGTTTTTCTATTTGGCTTTATTGGCTCTCTATTCTGCTTCTTATAGAGAGAGAGAAATTTTCACATCTACGAAAATTTCACCGTAGATGTGAAATTTTGTGAATTAGATCGATCTTTCTCATAGATGAAACTTTATCGAATGTGTCATCATTCATAGGTAATTTCAACAGTGATTTGGGAAGAAATGAGATTAGCCTGAGGGTAATGAAAGAATCGGGGAAGGAAATGACAAAAATCACCGATATACAGACACTATTTGAGCAAGAAGTGGAGATGTAAAGATGATTGTGAAAGAAAAAAAATAAAAGATCTCTGAACGGAAGGGCCAATTTGAGCCCTTCATCCAGAGCTAACATTATCTAATTAGCACTCTCTATTATGATTAGACTGATTGCTCAGAGTATGGCACATATTTTGACTAGTTGAAAGGCGAGGAGCGGGATTGCACTAGAAAGGGGACAATCAAAATATGAGTAGATCAATCAATCGATAAACACGTATATTAATCAATAATTGATTGCTGCCAGCACTACTCCAGCCGAGATAACTAATGCCAGAGAGAGGAGAGCAAGGGCGAATGCAATTGCTTTCCTTTGAGTGTGACCACGACTCTTACGGGGCTTTGCCATTCCTGCAACAATCGATCGATATCGAATACAGTACCCTCCAACCTACCGTATCTGTAGTATGTCCGGTGCATGTTGTACCCGGGATCGCGGTAGTTGGGGTAGTTGTGGTAATCGAGATCACCGTACGTCTTCCGCCGCCAGTCCACAGTACCGTAGTTACGGTAGGTCGGTTCTGAATTATCGATTGACTGAGGAGTGAGAGTTACCGTACCTCTTGTTTGTCGAAGTAGTGTACTTGGTTGTGCAGTCTGTCTCCTCGTCGCAAAATAGTGCGAATCTCGATTGAGCGTTCGGGGATTCAATATTTCGTCCCGTCTCCTGAATGGATACGGTAGTTTAAGACTATCGATCTACCGTATACCTGTAGTACGGTTCGACAGTAACTTGTGGTTGGTGTCGTACGTAATCAGGCGCAGAGTGGGATCGAGCGTATCGCGAACTGAGGTAGACATGTTATGTATCATTATTAGATTCCGAGGCGTTCTCGCATATTTTCATGATTGAGCACCACAAAAGTCTATTTTTATTTTACTTTTTAGTATTTTTTTTCTTCAAATTTTCGTTTTATTTTCAAAAAAATATTTTGTTTTTTCAAACCTCGGTGGAGGCAGTGTCGTCGCAGGAGGATAATACTCGTAGTTCTTTCCCAATCGTCGAAGCGGTGTTGTATTCACTGCTCCACACACCTGATCATTGATCAATTATCGATTTTCTGGAGTGGATATCTCCCAGAATTCCGGATGGAGCTATAGATATATAATTATCGTTTCATCGTCATATTCAATTGCACAGTTTTTTAACGAACAGTCGAACACTCAATTTTTTCCGGCATTTTGATCCACCAAGTAATAAAATATTCTTACCATGCAACTCTCCGCTCCCGATTGAATTGGTGTCTTACAGTAAGGGCAGATTGAATGATAGTGAGAATCGATAATTCTGCGTGGAGATTGAGTGACAATCGGACGAGGAAGAGAGGGATTATCGATTCGAAGATCTTCCCTTCTCAATCGATCTTTTGTGAGAGTTATCGGAATGTGATGAGCGACTCCCGGAGAATGATGCCATTCACTGAAATTAATAGTCAATAAATCGATAATTGAGAAGTTAACTACTGTACTTACTATACAATGCTGAATACTCACACTGTGTGATGAAAAAAGAAAAAAAGTCAAATATCAGGACACTAAATATAAGAGTCTCTTATTACAAAAAAAAAATTCGCTTATTTCTAGAGATTTTCTCTTATAAGTAAGTGATTTTTGTGTTCTTGGTCTTCTGATAGTAGTGACTTTTTTTCCGAGAATACTGTATGGAATACTGTATTACTGCACATACGGTGGTTCAATGGTCCTCATGGGTATCTTTGAGGGAGAGGGAGGATCGGGGGCGAGTGGTCGAGTCATTGGAGACTGATTCCATTGAGAAGATTGAACAGCGTCGGCGACCAGAGATGCACCACGGTCTGACAATGAGGAGGATTAGAATAGAAGCTTTTTTAAAATTCTTTACATCTGAGAAATCGAATCAGTGTATCATTCGATTCCTTATGTACGAATATGTGAAACATACGTCTGTTTAGAAATCGTTTTCTTCGAACTGACGCAAACATTCGGAATAATGCGTTTGGAATAAAAATAAAAATATCCAGGCTTTTTTTTCTAAAATTTGTTTAAAAAATCGTTTGGCCAATATTTTTTTTAAAAAATGAGAACGTAACCATCTAATGAAGATAAATGAATACCTGGCAATCGTTGTTTCCTCTCATAAACGGCGTCAATTTCTCCTTGTGAGTCTCGATGTTGAACTATTCTATTGAGTGAATGGAGAGAAGAAGGAGGGGGAAGAGGAGGAGGACGAGATGAAGATGCATCTAGAGAGAGAGATTAGAGAGAGAGAGATCGTGTGGTAAAAACAGGAAGGAATCTGATTCCGATTGAATCTGAGCCGATCGAACACAATACCCAGCCTTTTTCGGGTATGAAATGATCAAACGGAGAGAGATCAAAGGAAAAATGGAGAGCAGAAATGGGCTACACTTCTATGATTTCTCTCTCTCTCTTTTATGATTTTATCCCATTTGATCGCCTATTGAACCCGATTATCGTAGAAATACGAGTAAGAACTCTATTTGGAATTTATGCGCATGATTTCAAACAGAGGGGTCAGGGCGAGAGAGTGTGCAAAAGTGAGAGAGTTCCTCTCGATTTCACTGCTCTCAACCTTTTCTGTAGGGTTGACCGTCCTGTGGAAGAGATCAAAGATCACTCACATATATTATTATCATCAATGAATCTGAATGATTCGTCCACAATCCTCTCCCCCTCGTCTCTCCTTTCTTCTCTCGGTCTCTCTACTTCCTCTTCCCTGATGTGAGACGACGTCGACGAGTACTGTAATCGAATATCGATTATTGAGTAGTGTATCATTTTTGGTAGGTAAATATTCAACCTGATCATTCCACAATTTATTCTCCCCACACTAAGCCTAAGAAGGAAAGGGGGAGGAATTTTGTATCAAATAATAATTGCAATTTTCCGAATCCATAAATTTCAATTGCTGTTCACCGCGGTGGAGGAAATGAAAAGTTTCAAGTGACACAAAATTATTCTGAAATCGATTTTGCCTGATCAGGCAAGTGAATCGGGAAAAGAAATGAGATTCACCTAAAACAGAAACAGCGGAACCCTATTATTGATGGAGATGTTTCTCAGATGCCGAGATTCCATTTGTTTGGTCAGAGTTCAAATGGAATCGGGGGACGAATTTCTCTCTCTCTATCTCTCTCTCTCTCTCTCCCCCCCCATCATTTCGATCCATGGGAAGAGTGAAAGCAATGGCATGGACAGGCAATAGAAAGGCCATCGGAACTAACGATTTTTTCAAAGATTGGTTTTAGAAATACAAGAATTATTTCGGTTAGAGGAAACACGTTTCGGAACTTCCGTTTAGGAATCCAAATTTTTAAAGTTTCAAATTATTCTGAAAAAGTAACGAACCCTGTAAAAATGTGTTGAGGGTCCCTAAACGGCA
The DNA here is from genome assembly GCA_036245785.1 of Pristionchus fissidentatus. Lineage (NCBI taxonomy): Eukaryota > Metazoa > Nematoda > Chromadorea > Rhabditida > Neodiplogasteridae > Pristionchus > Pristionchus fissidentatus. Next base: position 14,367,300 of record BTSY01000006.1, read on the forward strand.
GTTCCAACACCCTGTCTCAGTTATGAATAAATTATCGACTAGTAGAAAAGTAGAAAAAAATGTTTTTTATAAATTAAAAATGTGTGGACCTGATCTTCACTATCGTCAATATAGCTGGAAAGTGTGGACGAATTCCAGAGGGAATTTGGAGAAGAGGAAGAAAGAGGAGATGGTTGAAGCCATTTGAGCATTTGTGTGTATGTTATGGACGAGAATAGAGGAGGGAAGAGAGAGAGAGAGAGAGAGAGAGAGAGAGAGAGAGAGAGGGAGGGGATAACTTTGTATTGTATTGTATGGGATCAACCAGTGTGCAAGTATATCCGTCCCAGAGAAGTAGTGGAATTGAGCCGAGATTCAATAGAGAACCCAAGGGAAGAACAATACGAAGAGAGAGAGAGAGAGAACAAGCTAGTCAAGCTGCCGCCTTTTCACTAGAGGGTTTGAGAACCGAAAATAACAACCAATCGAAAAAGGTGAGGGGGGCTGAGAAATAGAAAGGTGAAAACTAATAGCATGCATTGAATCAATTCTAACGATCCTTCTGCCTCGGGAATTGCACAGGTTGAAAGTTCAAATTTACATACTCATAGTGTGTCATCTCGGCTCCCTTTGAAGATAGAAAATTGAATTTTTCCAATGCGGTTTACAACAGTTCACACTCCAGGAAAAGTTTTTTTAAAGCTCTAGTGCCACTAGGGCCGAGGGGGAATTTCGGAAATTCAAATGTGAACATTCCACTTGTGAAATTTGAGCGGCATTTGATTTTTCCAATATTTTTTTAGAAAAAAAAATGTAAATTATAGAAAAAAAATCATACCAAGAATGAGTTGGCAGCAATCTTTCTGTGTATTCTGTCGTTTAGACGATTCAGCGAGTGGAGTTTCGATTCTGAATGGACATTCGTGATTCAACCATCTTTTTGCTTGTATGTCATTTATTCAGAGGGAATTGACAGCGTTGGCTATTCTTTGATTATTTTCGGATGCATTCTATTCTTCAAGAAATAGTGGACTCCGAGGTAAGGGATTGCTGCCACCCAATCCGTCCCACAAAAAGGTGCAAGAGAGTGTACAAAAGTGAGATTGTTTTGTTGTGTTCTTCTTCTTTTTCTGTCACCTTTCACTTTCGCAAAATCTCTGACCCTAAAAAGGTTTGAGACAAGTTTGACGATCTCAATAATTTCGATTTTCGGACGAATGAGAAAATAATAATGTTCCTACCCGATGGATGAGAAGGAAGTCTTCTCCTCTGATTGAATGTTGAATGAGAAGTGGACGGATCGTCGTAATACGAAGGAGTTGCATACACTTCCACCACTCGACGACTGAAAACGAATCACTATATTGTTAGGCATTTTACTATTTCAAGTTGACAAACTTTCGTCCAAAATAATAAAACTGTTCACTCAAAACTGACACGCCGAGGTCAGAAAAAGAGCACCAGCAGATCATTTCATTAACATATGATTTTAAAATTGCAATAACGGCATACCAGTTGGATACTAGATTACCAATAGAAACAACTAGTCATCAGGCTAGTAGTACGGAAATACCATAGATTGCAACTGAGAAAGGCAAGATGGAAAGACAGTGAAAGTGGTCATTGTTTGCACGTGGTTCGATGTGCAATCCGAGCATCTCACGCAATCCTTTGATTTAGCGGAAATGCACCCAACACATGATTCCAAACCGACAGGGGTCAGGGCGAGAGAGCGTGCAAATGTGAGAGAGTCCCTCTCTGTTTTACACACTCTCTCATCCTGACCCCTGCATGGTTGGCGAGCCTGCGGAAATATGCGCAACAAATGACCAGCAGGTACGGAAATATGGCAGAAAGTGAGGTGGAAATGGAAAGGGGGAGTCAATTCGAAGGGAAGGAAGGGAAGAAATGCATTTGTAGACTCTAATTGCACCTTCTCACTATACTCATCCAACACTACTCTGTAGAGACTACAAGCCGAGCTAAGCAGGAGAGGGTCGAGGATGACCCCCCCCGGCCATTTGACCTACCAGCGAAAGGGAAAGGAGGACTTTGATCTACCGAATACTGACTTCACAGTTCACGAACTCTCTTAAATGGCGACATACTCAGTCTCTTGATGAGATAATCAATGATATTGAAAGATTAGAGGGTGAACTTTCTTGAATAGAAGACACAGTCGAAATATCTAGATGTCGAAATATCTAGATGTCGAAATATAAGAGAGTTCGCGCACTGTGTTAGACTACTGGCAATAATCAATCTCGACAATGGGGGAAAAGAATGGATCGACTAAAGGGAACCATCGTTAGATTGGGAATGAGCCGGAAGGGAAGGGATTAGTAGTCCAATTATAGGCGGTAGATTGATATCTCACTCAGACAGAGAGGGGGGAGTTGCACCCTCATGGAGGGACGCCAATAACGTGGATAAGTTTGCATAACCGGCCTGGTCTGAAAGGAATCACTCTGGGATATCAAGTAGAGTCTCTCTCTGGAGGAGAGAGAGAGAGAGAGAGAGAGAGACTAGCTTGGGGGTTACTCAATAGGGAGACCCAACCGTGACCTCCACTCCCTTTGGCGCAGTCTATTCGTCTGAATTAGAGGCGCTTTTGAGAGAGAAGACAGGCAAATCGTGGGAAGAAAGGAGTCAAGATGGATTTATGGTGTGGACTTGGAGTGAAATGAGAAAAGAGAGAGAGGGGGGGGGAAACTGTTATCTATCCCATCTCGAGGAGAGAAATGTGAATAAAAACGGCTAATGAACCGAGATCAAAGACATGGAAATGAGTCAATCAACATTCCTGATCAAAATGATAAAGATTAAAGAGAAATCAAAGGATCTGCGAAATTGGCTTGTAAAACTGACTTTCGATTACCGCCGGGCGATCTCGGAATACTCGAATCGACCAAGATCCATTTACGACGTTGATCCATCCTGAACGGAAGATTACGGTAAGTAATCAATTGGGAAGATTACTCACAAAAAACACTAATTTCGTATGTGTCAAATTCCAGAGAGAGATAAACTAGAGAGCGTGCGAAAACAAGACAGTTTCTTGCTTGTTTTCACACTCTCTTTCGATATTATTGTATATATCTCTGGATTTTGACATAGCTGAACTCATTTTTTTGAAAATTTATGGGTAGTTAATCGATTGGGGGATAACATGGGTTAAGTGTGATACGAGGGTGATAGGCATGAGACACTAATCAAGTAGTCGATCCACTTTGAGTGATTGAGACAAAAGAGTGGAGAGACGACGAGGGGAGTGTGTGCAAAGTGGATGTACACAGAGAACAGATAAGGGATAACGATGGATACAGATGGAGGGTACCCTACCCCCGAAGGAGGGTACCCTCCCCAGGAGGAGACGAGGTGGAGGGTACCCTTCCCCCCTAGGGACTATTAGTCCATGGAAAGAGACTGGCGACTTCTATCAATGGATTGAATGGCAATGGATCTCTCCGTATTGTCCAATCTCTTCTGAGAAACAGGGGAAAGAACAGTTTCTGCTCCTTACCCTGAGACTGCAAGAATGATTGGGAAAAGATGAGATCAGTTTGAGGTTAAGGTGAATTTATAGCTGGGAAAGGGGGGAAATAGAGTTAGCAATTCGGGTAAATAAATGGTTTAGCGCTCTTCATTTCGTTCACTCTCGGTCGATTGGTGAGAGAGTGCGCGAAATGGATAGATCTAATCCAATTATTTACCCGAATATAAAACTCGGGGAGGAAAGGGAAGATGGGGGATGTTATAATTGAGTGATCACCAACGGGACTGAGATGAAATAGGTGCGAATTGAGGGGAGAATGGAAGGATAAGTGATTTGATGGAATGAGAAGCCATTACAGAGAGAGAGAAGAGAGAGAGATTGTCCTTACGATGGGGGAGTAAAGAAGGATTGAGGAGTCAATCCGGGACGATTACTGGAAGACTACTTCAAGGGGAGCAAACCATATCTGAGACAAAAAGTGGGGAGAGAGAGATCTGGAATGTGCGGGGAAATGTGTGCATTGCAGTACAAAAACCAAGCGAGAATGTAGCGAAAGAAGGGAAAGAGAACAGGTGAATGTGGGTGTTGAACTTGGTGATAGTTAGGAGATTATGTACTCCCCTACTTTTTGGAAAACTTTTTTAGAAAAAAATTGAAAGTGGGAATTAAAAAATGGAACTAATCGAAAAATTACTTTCTTGTACGCGATAAATAATGAATGAATGAAGATCCTTCAATTCAGCTAACCTCTTGGTGATAATGAGAATGTCGAAATCACTCCGCACAAAAGAAATCGTAGTAATTGATAATTATGGTGAACACATTGATAGTACTATTTTCCTATAATTTCCCACCATGACTATCATGATAATTGATAACTACTATAATTTTTTGATAATCCTCATTTTGGGGTGCTTTCTTGGAGAAGAATATGAAAGTCAGAACTTATGAAGAGTCAGGAATTCATCTCACCTCTCATTCCGCAGTGAACTGCCGTTCGCTTTCTTGAAAAGCAATAATTTGTCAATTCGTCGATTATTGCCCCGGTTCCCCCATTCTCACTTTCCCTTTCCCTCCCTTTTCTTGCCTTCTTCTCATCTCTCTCATTACGCACTGATAATAATGGGGAAAATGACGAATGCTTCTTATCACTGCTTATATTCGGGAGGAGAAAAGGGAGTGATTAGAATAGAGAGAGAAGAGAGGGAAGTGGGGTGATTTAGTGCGAAGGGACAGCGAAATCACACCTGACCTAAAAGAATGTCACAAGATGCTTTTTTTTCTCGTGTGCACCGTTCGAATGAAAAATTCTTGAAAAAATGTTGTATTTTGTGTTGCAAAAAGGGGTGCATTTGCTAAACGTTAGTTTTTTTTAAACGGAAATTGATGCTGCTCAAAAAACAGGGGTGGAAAGTGGAAAAAAATTAGGGTGCAAAAACCATAGGGTGGAAAGTAAAAATTTTAATTACCGCATTTTTTTTTTATTTTCGAATCCCGGTGAACTTAGCGACACACAAATTCGTTTTAATTTCAAAACAAGTAAGATAATATAAATCCGAAGTTTTGTGCCATTAACTTCAATGGGCGAGATAAAAATAAATATCTATAATTATAGGGATCCTTTTCCCCCTTTTTTCAACCCAAAAATTTGTGCACCTTGTTGGGATTCCACGCATGATTTTTGCGCAGTCTTGATGAGGATCTAGAATTATGTTTATGGTAATTATGTGTATGGTTAGAGTTATGTGAAAGTGCACTCATTTCTCAGAAAGAATTTAATATTTAAATGAATTAATGAATTCATTCTCAAAATTCATAATCTCCATTCTTAACAAGGAAGTGCTGGAAAAAATTTCCTCGAAACTTTGGGGAAAATATTTCTCGTGGTTTCAAAACCGGGAAATTCGGGAGATTTTCAACTATCGATTCCAACTTAAAATTAGTTATGATTTTTCGGGGTTCAAATTGTAGTTTCTGTATTTCACACTGATGAAATTATGGAATAAAAAACATCTTCAATCATCCATAATTAGCATTATTTGTTTCGTTGAATTACACGCCTATTTTGAACGAAAAGTTTTCGTCCAAATATTTAAATAATATACGAAAAATATCATCTGAAAAAAATTCTGAAAATCCTCCCTTTTATGTATTATTTTCTCTACTTTCTCAGGGAAATCGGGGGAACTATTTTTTCCAGAAAACATTCGGGAAAACTTCGGGAGGCCTTTTCCTTCCCTGCTTTTTCTCCTCCGCAACTGATCTCTAATCTCTTTCTCTTCAATCGGAAATCATCTGCTTTGTTAGTTCTATCGGCATCTCTTTCTCACTCATTTTATCTCTCAGCGGCAAATTCGGAAGAAGATGAATCACTCTCACTAATCAGCACACAATCACATCAGATTCGATACGCATTTGTGAACATTTTCGAGAACAGAGAAACTCATATTCCAAAAATTGTTCCAGAATGAAATTTCACTAATCCTACTCACAAAAAAAAAGAAAATATCTCTAGGAACTCTAAACACATAGTTCTAAATTCTAGAAAATCAGTTGGAAACTCAGATAGATAAGCTCTAAACCCGTAGAGCTTTATTTATTTATTTTGGGATGGGCATAATCCAGAAAAACATCAATTGATGTAATACCTAAATGACTACATTCTGCAGAATCATCTATCCAATCATAATAGGAAAGAGCAATAAAGGATCATTCGATCATCGACTGCAACGTTATTTCTTCCTTCGATCACCATTAATATTTCAGAGTATTCTCGATACACATTCTTCCTCCAGAAAGGGGCCAACATCACAAGAGAGGCACAATATTTCGCTATTGACCCTTCCTCGATGTTCTTTGATGGAACGCACTATATTCTGGCGAGTCCTTGCAAATTAAGGAAGAATTTTAGATTTTTAAAGTCACATGTAAGAGTTTTAAAGTCACATGTAAGTTTCCGATGGTGTCACCACGAGGGGCCTTCTGCTCAGAACGTTGTGAAACGTTGTACTCATTCAATCCCAAGCACATTTCAATGTAATTTCGCACTAAAAGTACTCTTCTGCATTCGATATTTCATTTCTGAGAAGGGAAACATCTCTCCTCTCTTTTCATTGTGTTCCATTGAAATCCCGTGCCATCCAGTACCTTGTCCTATTAGAAAATCAGACAACTAAGATCATTCAAAGAAGGATATTTCGAGTCCCACGTACTCTCAATTTTTCAATTTTGAAATGTCTGAACCCCCTGAAGAATTCAAAGGGTCAAACAACAAGATTCCCGGAACACTGCATTTCGGGCAACATTTTTGCATTTCGTTCCGAGATCAACATCAAACGCCGAATTATTTCCGCATTCTCTAACTGTCTGTTTCCCGTTTCATATGTAGTTCAACACATTGTATTTCATTGATATTCGAAACCCTTATCCCCCTTGATTAGCTCCCTGCCCCCTCCTTCCCCTTCCCTTCGATCGATGTGCCCTCCCCTCATTTCCCTTCCTGTCATCCAAAGTGTGAAAATGAAGCAGCGTCTTTCCACTGATTGGGACGACAATTGACAGCCATCGAAGGGGAGAAACAACCATAAAATGGAAGTCATTCTGATAAGAGAGACAGATCAAAGGGAGACACCGAATAGTCACGCCTCACCAATAAATGAACACAGCTCAACGTCGTCAACCAAATGAGGGCACGAAGGCACTTTTTGTCAGAACTACAGTACCCGCCGTATGAACTTTGACCTACCCGACACTTTAATGGACTACCGTACTCAACCACTTGCCGATGAGTACGGTAGTATCAATGATAGCTGGCCTATCACTGTGTGTGATAACTCGTCGATGATCTTGTTCTCCCCCCGATTCAATAGCCCCTCTAGCAGAGATAAGACATGCAAACAGTGAAAAGGTGTGAAGGAAAGGAGAGTCGACAAGTTGTCTGTGGAGAGAGAGAGAGAGAGACCGCCCTATCGGACATTCTCTCTCTCTTTACCTTTGCAATCTCATTTCAGTCTATTTTCACACTATTTCATCTAATTATCGACTAATGTTGTATAACAGCGTTAATTTCGCCCTTAGTGATACGTGGATTTGATGGGATTTGTGTTGAAACTTTTCCTTCTGTTTCAACTTGACTTCCGGTCGAGTTTTTTTTCGCCGATGGTCAGTAATTTCTCTTATTCCGGATTTAATATGAGAAAAGTTGAAGAATCCGTCTCCTCACCGGTCCAGAGAGTATGCGAAATGAGGAAAGTTTCGACCCCTGAAATGATAGCTCAAAATATTAGCTGTACTCCCTTCTCGTCTATTTCCTTCTCTTCTCCTTCATTCTCAGTCTGTATCGTCTCTTCTCACTCCATTCCCACTATGACTCCATTGTTTCTCCTCTCTTAGCCACACTGATTCATCCCATCCCTCATCCATCCACAGGAACGGACGATGTCATCATAGCTATCTTGAACGGATGGGAACGATAGGGTGGTCACACTTCAGAATACGGTCGCTAATTAAGACTACCCTACCTCCTACCGTAATCCAGTTGCAAAGTTCTGGATGAGGAATCGCAGCGTTGCTATCTCTCGGTTTACTGAACTGATGGGAACGATACAGTGATCGCACTACGGAATCACATAGTAGCTCTAGACGACTATCGTTTCCTGAAGTACAGTAATCATAACCAGATACCGTAACCGGTTACCGTAATCACGTTACAAAGTTCTAAATCAGGAATCGCTCTTTTGTGGGTGGCTTTCAGTCAGTAAAGGGCGGTGGGGCGGTGATAAGTGGACGTTCTTCCATCTTTCTCTTCACTTATCACCTTCCCAGTTCAATCCTCATTGCTTTGATCCATTCATAGTCCGTCTCTCTCTCTCTCTGACTCATTTCTCGATAGGTAGTATCGAGTATCAGAAGCCTCCTTCCCCCTCATTCCTATCAATTCTTCCCACTGAAAAGAGGCCAATTCAAGGCCGATTTCACACTGCCCCATTCATTGCTTCGCTTCTTCTTCTTGAGTCAACAATCCTACCGTATGTTCTTCCCTCGTTTCCCTACCCCCCTTCCTCCCCCTGTCTCTCTCCCTCTCTCTCTCCCCTTCCCATCCTCCCTATCACTACCCTTGCTACTATTCATCGATAAGACTTCCATTCGTTCTACTCTTCTCCTCCCTTTCCCTCGCTTCCTCTTCTTCTCTTCTCCCCCATGGATTCTCCCATCGACAGTGCCCTCATCCAAGTAAGTCCTTCTCTCTCCTCCCCTCTTCTTCCCCTCTCCTTCCCCTCTCTACCCGCAAAAGTGACTAATTGTTGATGTCTGCACAGTAGATTTATCATCAGGTCATTTCACCCTTTTCATGCGGAATTCAGAACGTAGTTGGTACCTATTTCATAAGTAGTCTCACAGTTTCCACCTACCGTAAGAAACAGTGCCAGCAGCATTGCCACCTTGCCACTGGGTAGCTGCGCAACCGGCGGGCGCAATAAGAAGCTGCTTAGTGTTTGAGTGCTAATTAGTGTTGTGAAATAGTTCAAAGATGAGTTCCCTCCCTACTCTTGAGTCTCTTACTCTTTTTCATCATGTAATCTAATCGATAACTCGTAGCTCTCTTCCATTCATCAACTCCACACCTTCTCCCCTCTCTACTCATAATCCTCTTAGTTCACTCCCTCCTCTTCCACCACTTATCAATCACTGATTACCAAGTGAATACTGTAGCAGAAGGGCAGTGGAGACGATTATATTAGTGAGAGTCCATCGATGACTGACATTTTATCTCACCTCGCGAAGCCTTCTAGAAGCTTATCATTGTATCCAGACAATAGGAGCTCTTCCCTAAACTCACTGAACTTACACTTTGGACATGCGAACTCTTCATACTTTCACACTTATTCAACTTCCGAACTTGTGATTTCCCAGTCGCTCCTAGAGTGCAAAAAGCCAGACAACGGTTACTTCATTTCTCACACTCTCTCACCATCCAATCGGCGTATAGAGTGTGCAAAATGAAGAGATCCTGGCCTCTCGTTTCGCATTCTGTTCCCTCCCCCTTCTTCTCCGTGGCTCCAGTTAGGCTGTCCCGAAGTCTCGTCGGTCCCTAAAAAGGAAATAATCCGAGCATGACTCAACTTTCAGCCTGATGTTGCACAACAAAATCGGGTTGAAAGTTAGGTATCGGATTATGAGAGCCTTTAAAGGATCCGTCGGCTTGTTTCATTCTGTATCCATCTCTCCTACATCGATCCGACTACGTGTTGGCCCAATGGATTAGAGGGAGATATCAATACGAGTGTTTGGCACGGGGATCAATCATGGAGGGAGGTAGACACACTCTCGGGACACCTTTGAGAGAGATCAAGGCTTTACTCCCCCCCCTATCTTAGACCTTCTAGCAGAGGGATTTAGAGAGATTCGTATCGTGGAATTCAATGGATGTTGTGACTTGAAGGGAAATGTCGATGTAATACGAGACAATGAAGGGTAGGGCAAAGTCGGATAGTACAGTAATCAGTAGGGGGAGATACTCATGAAATAGAAGAGTACTTTGGACTTCTCACGGGGAATTAGTCCTTTCTCTTCTTCTGCTCTGTCTTCGAATCTACTCAATAAGCCTAAGCTGGCCATCGACATCTTCAAAGTTTGATAGACGCATCGGAACGAGGCGTTTAGACTTTGAAAGTCTTCCTACGGCAGCTGAGACGTCTAGATATCTAGTAGTCTTAGAGTTATTTGCCTCTGAATTGAATGCTTGGAACTTCGTGCAGATTTCACTTCGGGAGTGACTCAGTTCGGTCCTTTCTCTTCTTCTGCTCTGTCTTCGAATCTGTCGCATATCAATTGCTTGTCTCTCTCACACCTTCGTCTCTCTCTCTCTCTCTCTCTTCTATTGCTGTTTGCGCATCTTCTTTGCTCACCTTCGAGGATGGGTTGACCCCCCGATAGAGAAGAGAAGTTGTGATAACGGAGATACCGACTATCACTCACTGAGTGAATCGAGAATGGGTCAACGGTAGTGGGAATCGAGGACTGGGGAATGAGCAAAGTATACGGTAGTGGGTATAGAATCGAGGAGACTCGACTACCTCTAGTATTGTCTCCAACCCCAGTGCATTCCAGCCTGGAAGCACGCATGGTCCAGTCTAGAAATAAATACCGAAGTAGACATCGCAGGGGGGGGGGGGTGTGCTCAAGAATTATGGAAAAATGTGTAAAACCGTTGCGTCGGTTACATTGGTTTCAACGAGAACCTTACTTTTCCTGTAGACTTTGAAACTCATTCCAAGATTCGGAATTGATTCGGGAAGATCAACCTACGAATGGACCTCGGAATGGGCGTCGTCGTAGGGATCAATTTGTTAGAACAGTCATAGTTCTCACATCGAATGTAAATTCATCCAAAGTATCAGAAGTTTATTCGGGAGTCATCCTTATTCGATATGATTCATAGTCAATTCTTCTTGCCTATGAAGTCTCCCTCCTCCCCCCCTCATTTCTCCTTTCCCATGCTTTTCCTCTCCTTATCCAGCTGATTCTTTATCCTCCTTCTTCTCAGGTCAAAGGTGTAATATCCCTAATGACAATAGGGAGATCGAGCTGACAATGCAGCTCTCTCGTCCTAATATCTGTCCCTATCTCTCCTCTCCCCCATTCAAATCGGTAATGGATCTGGCAAAAAGGAGGGGCCTCTCCGTTTTCTCATGATGACTGGGGAAAAGGACTGAGAGAGAGAGAGATTCGATCGGATATCCGATTGACGTCCGTTGCTCCTTCACAAGACAATGCCATTTCAACCTTTCCCCTCCTCTCTCTCTCTCTCTCTCTCTCTCTCTCTCTCTCTCTCTCTCTCTTCCTTCTCCTTCTAGACAGGCAGGCATCCTGGCAGGGGCAAAAAGTGAGAGGTGGTCCATATGGGGAAATATCCCATTGAATTGCGGTGACTGAACGAGCGACCACAGCTGCAACACACAGAAAGAGAGAGAGAGAGAGAGAGAGAGAGAGAGAGAGTGGAAATCACTCTCGTCCCTCTCTTTTTGCCCCCCCCCCCCTCATTCACTCATAATACCCATGCATGACCCATTACAGCTACGAGAACTGATGGGTTGATGGGACAGGGTGGCCCTACAGTACTCTTCCCACCGTACTCCACTCATAATCGGTCGTCAGAGGGCAATAAGTCTACGATTTCTGAATCCGAGTGAAAAATAAAAATAAAGTCTAAACGTGCCTCTGATCGAAGCGTGTAGACCTTTAAAGTCGACACTTGGTACCCCAGAAGTCTAGAGACGTAGCCTTATTTCCCTCTGAACTCCTACCGTAATCCATTTACTAATAGTCAGTCTACGATAGTCTGGTCTACCTTCCGTGGTTGCCTTTCTCAACTCTGACTCTTCACACTTCCATTCAATTTGTGTACTATCAATGCCTTTCAATCAAAGGCGGCTCAACTCTTATGATACAGCGGGACGAGTTATTAGTAGAAGGAAGTGATCAATCGCTTCTATTCTCTTTCCCCCTTCTTCTCCTTCTTCTTCCTTCTCTTCTTCCTTTCATCTGACACCCCTATCACTGAGAGAGATGGGGCTATAACTCGACGTGAGCTAACAGAGGGAAGGAACCACCTCCCACCCCCTCCGTTTACTGTAGTCCGCAAAGTGCACACTGGGTACGGTAGGACTACTGCAGGACTACCGTGTACTAGGAATGCAAGTTCGGTATACGTATTACAGCCATTGGACGAGAGATCAGCGTTACGACTAAGAAAGTCAGAGAAAAAGAGGCTGCCAAAAAGAGGCTATGGACAATACCGAACTGGCATTCCTACCGTGTACCCAATGGCTTGGTACCAGCCCGGGTACCCGCATTCCTCGGGGCGTCGTTCCTCTTTGATAGAGTGATCTCGTTTCATCTAATCTCTCACCTCTGACTGTTTGTCGTCGCACGTTCCTCAATGAGGCATAACTGTCACTAATATGCCCTTTGCGGCCTTCCCGCCTCTCTCTCTCTCTCTCTCTCTCTCCTTCTATGTGTATGGGCGCTATTCATCTTCGTTAGCCACACTCAATATGCTAATTCCTATCATGATTTCCGTGATCATTTCCGGTGTGAGAAGCAAAAAGGAACCGAAAAGAGGCTGGAAAAACTCCGGAATGGGGTCGCGGTGAGATAGCGTGTAAACGTGATAGAGTTTCTCTAGATTTCACACGCTCTCTCACTCCAAACCCCTTTTTAGGGTTGAACGGCCAGTTGAATTATTGAACGGTAGAGATCAAGGATCACTCAAATTTATTATTTTGCCGGGTAGTGGAATGGTATCCATCAGATCAAACGGGGGTTGGTTGTTCGAGGTGGATCATATTCATCCGACCAGTATCTGTAACCAACCCTGCCTCCTTTGTCTCCTCTCATTTACAGTCTCTCTCTCCCTTGGACTCCAAACGGGAAAAGTGGACCCCGCTCGTATATGAAAGTGTGACATTTGATACGACCAGACTATTGCACATCTCTCTTTGTTCGATTGAGTCCGGATTGACAACCATTTACAGTAAGATTACTAAAGTGTCGATCAATCGCAAATTGACTTTTCTCGGAGACTCGGCGACTTTTGTTGCAATCGATGGTCGGGGGTTAATGGTGTCCGTTTATGGTTCTCTTATCACTGTAATCTCTTTCTCCTCTAATCCGCTTCTGATTAGGAGACGCTTCTGATCGACGATGAGAGACAAGGGGGAATGGAGAGAGTACAGAGAAAGAGAGACGAGTACTTCGATCTCCTCCCTCTCACACCTTCGTCATCTAAGGGGATCGATTAGAAATAGAGAGAGAGAGGGAGGAAAGGGTGGGGATTGAAGTAGTAGTCACTGAAGCACAGAAGGACCGGGTCTAGCTCCTACCTTCCAAAGGCATGCACTTTTAGTGATTGATTGATTGACTTCTACTTTTCCTGTGCTGATTACTTCTTCATTAGTCTTTTGAGCTGTACTATTGAAGTCCAGATCTCTCTAATTTCCTTTAAATCCATGAATATTCCCAACATTTCCCCTGTCATCGATAGAGTCCCTGGTACACCTACAGTCATTATCAGTAGTATCTCCCTTGCCTTGTTTTCTCCCTCGAATAACTCTCCTATTATGGCCAATGTCCTCGTTGTTTTTCCTCTTTTCTATCAAAAGAGTGCGTGAAAGTGAGAGAGAATCGTCAATCGATTGATTTCGATTCCTTCTGAGAGAGACGAAAAGCTTCTTCATCTCTTCCGTTCTCTCTCTCTTTCTTCCATTGATGCCACTCCTTCCGATTGATAGCTCAATTCTAGTTTTCGTCTTCTCCCGAAATCCCCAACTTCCGCCCTGTTTTTTGTCCTCCCATGTTGCATATTCTTATTCTTATTCATAATTCACCGATGACGTCACAATTTCCCTCGTGTTGTGGTCAATTTCGAGTAATTACTCTTTCGTGGTCACTTTATTGTGTCTATCCAAGTTGTTTCCACATTTCCTAGTTCTCACATTATTGTACAGACCTGTCAATTATCCAGAAAGGGGTCAGAAGTGAGATAGCGCTCAAAATCGAGAGTTGCTCTCTCATTTCCGTGCACTCTCTCGTTCATGCCCCTTTCTGGAGGCTAAAGTGTTCCCCCCTCGTCCAACTATTATCCTTCTCTCACCTTACCTTCGTGCCACCTCAGATTCCCATCATCTCTTCATGACCTACCAATAGCTTTCCATATTTCACCCTTCTCCCCTCTCTCCTTCTCCCTTCTCCTCTCAGCTTCTACTACCGTATCATCTCTCTCTCCCTTCTCCCAAAGGGGGCGGAGTCTGGCCATTAATCGCTCCCTCTTCTCCCTCCTTTCTACTGTTGTCACCCGACTGCCTCATTCCCTTCCATGGTAGATCACTTCCCTCTTCTTCCCTCTCTTTATCAGACACTTGATTCCATCCCTCCAGAAAGGGGTCAGTGTGAGAGAGTGTGCAAAAGTTAGAGAGTCTCTCTCGAGTGCACATGCTCTCTCGCTCCGAACCCCCTTCTGGAGAGTTGACTGGCCTGTGGAGTGATGTGCACACTCGGGAGGGACACGAAACCGCCTTGTTTGCATCACTAGTTTCACCCCTCCCAACTTCTCTCTTATCATTCTCATCAGTATCAATTGCCCCTCGGGGCATGAATGAGAGGGACTGCTTCTATTCCATACAGTACTGCACTTCTTCCCTTTACCGGACCTAGAAACCTCATTCATCTCACTGTATGAATCTAGCGGTCACCTCTCATTCACCCCCAGATAGGTTACTTAGTCCGGTAAAGTGAAGGCGTGTCTACAGTACTTATACACTACCGCTCTTTTCACGATTTTTCCCACGCTCCAAAAACATGCGAATTACCTATGTTTACGACACTTTTCACCTCTTTTTCTGACATTTACTGAGTGATTCCGTGAATTGAAATGGATGAATACTGGATAGATGTCATTGATAAGTGTAAACTCTCTACTCTCAATCTGTGAAATGAGTGATAATTCCCTTCATGAAATCACTTCTTTCGGCTCCTCTTTCATCTCTCGCCCCTTTGCCGGCCCAGAAGCTCATTAATAGCCGCCCATAATCGTTGTTTCACACTTCCCCTGCTGATATCACTCTCTCTCCTCCTCTCCTCCCACCTCCCCTCCCCTCCCCTCCTCCCCTCCTCCCTCCTCCCCTCTCCTCTCCTCCTCTCCCATCACTCTACCGTAGTAGTCTCCTTCCTCCCCTTACTTGCCTTCTGAATCACTTCTCCTTCCTTCCTCTCCTCCTTTCTCTATTCAACATTTCATCTGTATCAGCCCCGAAAGAGAAGTTATGGGGGGTGAGTGATAGTAGAATGATTCCCTCCGTTGATACCCTACCACCTCCACCTCTCCTTCCTCCCTCCCTCCCTCCCCTCCCTCCTCCCCTCTCTCCTCCACTTCACTCCCTCAACTCTTCTCACTTCATGCCGAAAGAGACAGTAGATTCCCTTCCGATCAGTCATGCTTCTATTGAGTGCAAACATTTATCAATCTAAAGGGATAATCTCTCTCTCTTTTCTCTCTCTCTCTCTTTGCCTCTCTTTGTCTTTGTGTTGACTCCCGACCGTGCATTCCCTCACTACAGTATCATTTGCATGCAACAACAAGCTTCCAATCCAATTAAACAAGTCTGCATTGGTTGCACTTCGCACCCTTTCTCCTCCTCTTTTTCCTACCTTCATTCCCTTTTCTCTCCTTCTACCGGGCGGTTCGCACCTCCCTTCCTTCCCCCTTTTTACCCCCATTTCGCATCAAGTTTCCACCCTGGCTCATTCTTCGTTCTCGGTATCGATCGATACTCGACTACCGTAATCCCCTCTCTTTCGTTGCAGGAAGCGTGGGCCGAGATGTTTTCGACAGCTGCGTCCCTTGCAGCCTCCTCCTCCCCCGCCAGTCCGACCCCTGCAGCACAGCCAGAGGCCACGCCCCCTCAGGGTAAGTGACTCCTCGCCCTCGTTGACTCCGCCCACTAATCGATAATCTGCAGATTCTCCGACGTCATCGATCTTCCCGTCGATGGAGGGCGTCTTCAAGTACTACATGATGCTACAGCAGAATCAGATGCTCACCAATCTCATCCAGGTACGGTAGGAGAGAGATGATCGATTGATAGGTCAAAGGGGGATTATCGATTGATTCATCGACTGTCTCTTTGTTTGCTCCTGACACTCACGGGAACACTAGAGCAGAAGATGGCAAGAGTAGGAGAGAGAGAGAGAGAGAGAGAGAGAGAGAGAGGGGAGGAAGAAGGCATGAGTCATGACGAATCAAGTGTGCTTTACTCTCCCACATGCATTTGTTCTTTCCTCACTCTGGGTCAGAGTGCTACTAGGATTCTACCGTAGAATCCTACTAGGGAAATGATTCCACTAGGATACCACCAGGAAAATGAACAAAAAAGTAAACAAACTTGTTGATAAACAAGGGACTGTGTGTGTTTGCATCTTTGTGCATTTTCCTAGTGGTTTCCTAGCGGGAGCGTAGTGGAATTGTAGCATTTTTCCAAGTAGGATTCTACAATAGAATCCTTGCAGGATTTCTGAACCGGAGCAGTCAGAGTGGACGAGAGATCATACAAAATAGAGAGTGTCAGAGATAGTTCGATCTAATTCCATCTCATTTCAGTCAACTCAACAACGACAACCGATGGTGTTTCCATCTCCCGATTCTCTTCATTCCCCAGTCTCTTCCTCTCCCAATAAGCCTGACTCCGCCCCCTCCACTCCCAAATTCGACTTTGCCCATCTGGCTGAAACCATTGAGAAGGTCAGTAAATGAATGATACGGTAGTGAGTCATACGGTAGCTATTGCTAACTGGTTTATTTGCAGGAGGAAGAGGCTAAGACGTCCAAGGAATCCAGTCCCATCGCATCCGCCGCGTCTACTCGTGAGTCAATCAATTGATAACTGACTGGCTACAGCATCCCTTGTCCTACAGTATTCAATCAATCGATACTTACAGTACCCCCGTCGCCGTTCCTTATCCGACCGGGCACGATGATGCCTCCCCAATTGGCCTTCTTCCCTCCTCAGACGCCCCTCATCGATCCGAATAATCGACCCTGGTAAGCTATAGTATACTGCCGTTTATCGACAGGTTACGGTAGATTCTCAATTATCGATCCATTCTACAGTACTCATACAGGTTCATGTTCCCGGGTACGAAACGTGGAAACTCGCGCGCCTCTCGACCCAAGAAGGAGTTCATCTGCAAGTTCTGCCATCGACACTTCACCAAGGTACGGTAGCCGCCCAGATACGGTAGTCAGTTATCGATTGACTAATGAATTACCGTATCCCTCTTTTCAGTCGTACAACCTGCTGATCCACGAGCGCACTCACACCGACGAGCGACCGTACTCGTGTGAGATCTGTCAGAAGGCGTTCAGAAGACAGGACCATCTCAGAGATCACAGGTGGGTTACGGTAGTCGGTAGATCGATAAACACTGTATCCGATGGTTACGGTGGTTGATCGATCGATAGATATAGTATCCAAGGAGTACGGTGGATTAATGGATGTACTGTAGATTCATCCACTCGAAGGAGAAGCCATTCAAATGCGAGTTGTGTGGAAAGGGATTCTGCCAGTCGAGGACGTTGCAAGTGAGCACTATTAAGAATATTTATTTAGTTAATTATTTATAATTATTGTAAAAAATCAATGAAAGGTATAATGGGGAACTGCTGATAATCAATCGATAATACGGTATTCCGTTGAGGTGCATCGTGCCTCTCATCTCCAGTGTTCCTTGCTGGCTCCCTCGACTTCTCTCGTTGATCTTGCCCAATTGGCAGCATTTGCAAGAGACGCAATCAATAATAAAGAGGTTATTAATTAATTTTAATATTTTATTAATTTTATTTTGTTGTATTGCAATCTGCTTTGAAGAACAACTTTCTTTAATTGATGAAATAGAAAAAAAAAGATCAGACAATTTTGAAACATTTTTCTTTTAATTTTGCTACTTTTTTAGAAGAACTGTATTTCAAAAAAAAGATGATAATCCAAATATTTTTTTAAAAATCAATAATTGTAGGTCACATCCTCGAACGGATTCGATCTCTCTCCGAAGAGTGCGGATGTTGACGAAGAAATTGCCGATTCTCCCATCTCTTCCATCTCGGAATAACTCCGCCCCATCCCCTCCCCCTTGACCTACCCTAGTCTAGATACCTAGTCTACCGTACCCCTCCCCCTCTCCCTACAGTAAGCACACAGTGCCAGTAACCTACCGTACTCCCTTCGTACGGTAGTCTGTTGTCTAGTCGATAATTTGCTTCTCACAGAGATGTTTGTAATGTATTGAATTAGAGTGACAATTTAGACGGGTCTTCGTGACTTTCTCACTCCACTCCTATAATAAATTGGTATTCTCACTTTGTAAACTGACTTGAGACCCCACATTCGTTCATCTAGAGCACCATTACGGTCCCCTTTGATTTGTCCCTTTTGAGAAAGAATTAAGCAGAGATATGAGATGATAATAATATGTTTATGCATATCTCAGTTGCAATTTTGAGCACAAAATAGTGACAGCTTGGAAATGAATGGAATGTGACTAGAATAGCCAAAATAAATGAATCGGGTAATTAAACCTGCTAATCTAGGAGAGCAAGAAATGTTTAATGGCCAGAAATGGCAGAATATTTAGATGAGATCAATATGGTCACTACGTGTAGGCAGATTCGTCTGAGACGACTTGGTAGATCACTCGGTGGTACGGTAATATTATACAATTGATCGATTGGGGATGGGCAGAGCTACTGAGAACCGTAGATGTTGACTCGATATGGGATTGACTACTCGACTAGAGACTCGATCGATAAATGATTAGACGATCGATAATGTGTAGATGATAGGCCATTATCGATTACTCGAATCGAAGACTTCTCTCAACAGCCTTCTGCCAAATGGAGAAATCATTGAGAAGCGAGGGACGATCGAGAGATTTGGGAACGAAAGTTCGCTCGATTGATACCTGCAACAGAAAAAAAAATTAATCTTTGATCTTTTATATACCTCGACACACTCTGAAATTCCCATTGAAGATGCGGGGAGTTACAGTTTCAACGCATACTTTTCTCTCCCTAATTTTATAATCAGCGTTGGAAAAGGAACTGGTCGTATATAATATTCAATATTTCTAAATATAAATCGTAATATAATTATTCCTCACCATCTTGGATACATCTTCTTTCTTCCATGCTCCCAATGAGATTCCAGCCATAAGAGCGACGCCTCGAGCGGCAGCGAACGACGAATAATCGATTCTCTCCACGGGACTGAAATGAAAAATTTGGAAAATTAACCCTCATTTGTATATTTATTTATCAAACAACCTCAAAATGATTGTGTTTTTTTTGCGAAAGGATGGATTAGGAAATTAAATAATGAACGAAAATCTTAATTGAGAATTTTGAATTTAAAAAAAACTGACCGATTGATTAGCGTCGCGATGGTCTGACAAACGAAATCGTTGTTGCTGATGCCTCCACACACTCTGAAAAATAGATATGACATTTTCTTTACGCAATCATGCGATCATTGTATCATCTCTACGTAATTCTTATCGATTTTAACCAACCTGATGCTGTGCTTCGTCTTCGACACAATTTCCTTCTCCATTGTAGAGTAAATCTGAGAGACGCGGAAGGCGAGCGACTCGAGAATGGCGCGAACCTGAAACAAGGCAATTATTTATTAGCAGTCCCGACTGGATTATCAATTGATGCTGTCTGGTTACGGTACCTGATGCGCCTTGGTCGTGTCGGGTTTCAGGCCGAACAATGTACAGGATGCTCGATCGTCGTTGTAGCACGTTTGGAGACCTGAAAGAGAGCTAAATTATCGATTATATAACTCAAGGCAATATTTTGTTTAATTTTCCAATAAATTCAATCAATAATCGAGAAAGGAATGACTGACCTCCCATGGCGGGTACGAATACGACTCCATTGGAAGATGAGACCGATTCGGCAATGGCAGAAGTCTGAGTGACGTCATCGAAGAGACCCATGTCCTTTGCCCATCTGACAAAATAAGTGTATAATATGGGTATAATTTTTTTCGTCTAAGGGTTCTTTTGGTTTAAAAAACAGTGAAACTAACTGGATAATAACAGATGAGTGATGTTGTTGTCCCTCTGCGATGAAAGTCGTCTCTTCGTCTAATCTCCAACCAACCAGAGGGTAAAGACCTGCAAAGGATTGCATCATCACTGCGTAATAGTGATTTTCCTTCGCATTTATAGAGAATTTAGCGCAAGCAATATCTGCGAATTCAATACGGGAATTTCTATGGAGGGTGTGAAACTCAACTAAAAACAATGACCTGTCACTTTTTTTCTGATCTAAATGTATAATCATAGTATTGTTCTAGCACATTTTAAAAAAAGTATTTAATCAATAAATGATTTATATTTTAAATTCACAAACCATTCATGCTCGCGTGCGGCTTCCCTGCCAGATTCTTCTGTAGGAAAGTGCCCGTTCCCATTGAGATCATAGTGTCTCCTCTATTGACTCCAGCACAACCGAAGAGAGCCGCTTGTTGATCAGCCAACTGCAAGAGATTAAAGGTTAGTATTTTTTATGGAAAAAGATAAATGATCATCATCACGAAAATGGATATCACAATCATAGTTATATTTCTCCCGAATATACGATTACAAGTATAGAATTCGAAAGATCACAGATCAATTGCTCACCACAGCATGGACAGCCATCTCGGGTACGTGGTGTGCAATGGCGCCTTTCTCCACTACACAATGAGGTCGCCCTGTAGTCGCAGAATCGACAATGGGAACGAGCATTTTAGAGGGGAATCCAATGAGGCCGAGGATGATCGAGTTGTACTGTTGCTGCAATAAAAATCCATTTCCCCGAAACCAAACTTTATGTCATAAACATAAAAATTGGTTTATTGATTATGCCAATAGTTAATTTTGATCAACTATTCGTCTATTCACGAAAATCACGAATGGTCCGATGGTCTATATTTAATTGTAGAAAATGGTGTCGAACGTGAACTAGAGAGTAACTAACCAGGAAGGGGTCGTACATTCCCGTCGCACTAACATTCGATGGTTCAGTTGCATTGTATTCTCCCTTGGACAATTTGAGTAGCAGCCAAGTATCGAGACAAGCGTAGCCAAGATGACCGTCGGATTGCAATTGCTGGTTCACTTTGTCCTGAATGCAAAACATTGAGAATGTGTATTCGACCCCTGCTCTTCAATTCGGAATGAAAAATGCTGGGAAAGTTGTTTTCCATTAGAGTTTGAAATTCGGGTAAATAATTGAATTAGCACTCTTTATTTCACACACTCTCTCACCGGTCGATTAGCGAGAGTGTGTGAAATGAAGAGTGCTAATTCAATTATTTACCCGAATTTCAAACTCTATTTTCCATTCACTATTCTGTCCGAAATTTCATCTGCCGAAGAAATCACAAAAAAATGGTTTTTGACTTTTGGATCCATTCTTGAAAATGGAAAGAAAAGCTGACCTCCTGAATGGTGACCATCAATCTGAATGAGACCATGGATCGAATGAATTGAAGCATTCTCGCTGCCTTGAATCGAGGCATTCGAGTGAAGAAATGAGCGACAGCACCGACAAGATGCAGCATCTGGAAATTTATTCATTGTTGATTATTTTAACTTTTATTATCGTACACTTTTTAAGACTTCAAAGATTACAAAATTGGTTAGAACGATGCTTTTTGGTACTCGTTCCACTTCATCTAAAATGCGTGGACACTTTGTGATCTTTATTTAGTCTCTGATGTTAAAGGGGTTCCCTCAATCATTCCACTTTTCCTCAATTAGTTCGATCCAATC
Organism: Pristionchus fissidentatus; assembly: GCA_036245785.1. NCBI lineage: Eukaryota > Metazoa > Nematoda > Chromadorea > Rhabditida > Neodiplogasteridae > Pristionchus > Pristionchus fissidentatus. The sequence goes on from BTSY01000006.1 coordinate 14,389,150, forward strand.
AAGCGTCCCATCGACCAACTCCACTCTAGTCAAAGTCCTTTCTCTCTCTCTTTTCTCCAATCAAACAACTCCAATTTTAGCACAATCCTATCTCAGCGTTCTCTAGAATATTCCAGTCAGACAAGTTTTCGGTGTCATTTCGTCACTGAAACAGTGGTAATAATTGATGGAGAGCCGGCGTACGTACCCACACTTTCCAATCTGAATTATTGATTGAAATAACAAAACTGGAGTGGGCGGAGAAGGGAAAAGGATGGAGTGATAGAATCAAAGAACGACGAGTAGCTCTACGCTAGGTGGTACGGCATTGTGGGCAAAATGTCAAAATACGAGATCAGGCCCATTCGCTATTTTCGCACTCTCAAACTCAATTAGCATAGACTCGCCAGAGAGCCTCGGATAGGTCACCAACCTTCAATGAGACAGATCGATTTCTCTTCTCGCACTCTTCCTTCGATCTCTGATCATTCCAGCAGATAATCTTCGATGTGGGTCGTAGGGTCTCACTGAAATTATTCATTGATTATTATAAAGTCAATTAACGATCGATTGGTGAGTAGGTCACTGACATGTCATATGTGAGGAATGAGTTCCGTTGAGTGCAGAAGCAGAGAACGGGTCGAGCTTCGGGGCACACGGCGATTAGTTTGTCGTCTGAATAAGGGAGAGATCACATGGGAAACATCTCATTCCACGACGTTTTTGGCGCCATGCCAAAAATGAATTCGTGGTGAGACCACCGTCCATTTACATACTATTTTCGCTTTCTCTGGCTGTCTGCCTCAATACAAAATCCAGAACGCCGCGCAATCCACACAGTAAATTATCCACTCTACAGTAAGTTTTTTTTTTTAATCTGAATTGGAGGTATGGATAAAATGACTGACAAGCTTTAGTGACGACATGGAGAAAGAGTGAGTAGAGTTCATCAGGACAAATCTCTGCTCTGTCTCCAGAATATGTCGTCGGCACCTGGAAAATATTAATTAATTAAAATGTTTAATTACCTTGTTTTTTTCTTATCCAATATCCAATATTTCCATTTGTAGTTATTTACTTTTTTCCGAATAGTTTTTAATAGTGCCAAATAGTGAACTAGATGCATTGAGTGACGTTTTCTTGTTGTTTATAGTACGATAAACGATAAGACTAAAGTGTATTGGACTAAAGTGTGCATTGTTATCTCATAGAAACAAGATTGGGATCGCGCCTCCTCTCCAAATATACCCGCTAAGAGAGGGTCTCTCTCTAATTTCCCTCAACTACCGTACCCCTTCTCTTTCTCGTCCTATCACAAACTTTCTCCAGTGATCTCTTGAACTCGAAATGCACCTATTTCACGTGAACAAACGGTTGTGTCAATTACAGTTTAGATGAACTACTGTAACATAAAATTGCTTTGCATCAAAGAATAATGGCGTCATCACTAGGATATCGGTAAAAACGCGCAGTCCTTAGAGGAAAGAGGTCTGATTCGCTTATTGTGATGAGATTCGAGAAATAACAGAGAACTAAAAGGCAATCACTAACTGCATTCCACAATGAGATAAGGAGCACGTGAGGGTAGACTAGAGTGTGGTTAGAGAAGAGATAAAACTGATGAAATGGAAAAGCTACGGTAGCTCGAATATCGATTGCAAGAACTGTTGTGAGAAATCGGAAGAATGATTCAGCAAGAGGGAAAGAGCGAGCGAACGAAAATGAGACAGAATCAAGAAATAATCGAAATTGCAATGTTCTCATTATGAATAGCGACGCTCGTTTCGGAAGAATCACAGATTTCGCAACAGCGCAGAAAGATGAGATTCAAAGTGCGGTAGGTCAGATGGGTAGGTCAGAGAGGATTACGGTATGAATCGGATTACTGTAGACAATGACGAGAGTACGGTACCTGATCAGGGACTGAATCGATCATGGCACAAGAGACTGCATCGAAGATGCAAGCACGAATTGTCGTTGTCCCAATGTCCACACTTATGATGTGTGTGGAGGCTTTCTTTGACGGTGACGGCATTTCTGATATGGATTACGGTAGCTCACGGACTACTGTAGGTGTTGGACTACGGTAGGATGAGACTCACTGGGTACGGTAGGTGGTCAGTGAGTGATAGAGAGTTCAATGAGATACGGTAGCTGGCAAGCTGAGCTCTGAATGAAAATGAGTGCTGGAGGATTTGTGAAAGGGGCGGGGTGTTCGTCAGATATGAGGGTAGAGCTGATAGGGAGGAGAGAGAGAGAGGAGGGGAGGTGGGAGGAGGGGAGGAGATGAGGAGGGAGGTGGGAGAGGGGGAGAGAGAGGGAAGAGGTGGGAGGAGGGGAGGTGGGAGAGGGAGGAAAGATCCTCCCTCCATGTAAAATGAGAGCAAAAGCACGGCCGGGTGTTGTGTCCCCGGTGAGACTAGAGTCTACTAAGAGATCAAAGATCAGAAAATGAGGATCACTCAGAAGATTAGATCGATAAGAGTAACAGTCGGTAGCCACAACGGAATCTTCCAATGAATCGTCAAAAGTGAGCACTGGAGGAGTTCCGTTCAAAAGTGACTCATCTTGTAGATCAACGCAACAAAATGGCTCCCCCTTCAATTTATGACTCAGCAAACAAAAAACAACTTTGACAACTTATCATATTGGAATGTAAGTGAATCTAGGTAATGCTGCTTAAAAATCATGGGTGGAATTCCGCCAAGGTGCACAAATTTTTTTTTTAAAAAAGGTAAAAGGAATTTTTCTTCCACTTTGCACCGATGATTTGTACGCAACATAAATGAATGGAGTGGGATGTCAATCACAATTTCAACAGAATCTCGTTTGAGGTCACGCGTCGATTGATAACAGTCGTGTCCCTCGATCAACAATTGAGTGGGGGGAAATGAGTGAATCGAAAAAGGGGGCGGAGTCACGGTTAAAAGACCCTAGGGGATAAGGTACACGTGAAAGCAGTGATCAGAGTGATCTCAGACCATTCTGTCGCCCCTCCCTTCCATTGTATAGACAAGATGAGAGCAAGTGTCTGACTCTCCCCATATCACATGCTCTCTCTCACTGTCTGACTGATGAGAGAGTGTGTAGAATGGAGAGGGTCCGACCATGACAAGATGACAACGAGCACTCAAACAAACCACGTTTATTAGCATAGACTCTTATTCACATATATAATATTAATCAATCTTTGTGTTGCACTGAGAGAAATAATTAAAAGAGAGTGTGGGACGTGACTCGTAATGGGACAGACTTAGTCAGAAGAGAGAGTGATTACATGATACGATATCCATCTATCAACAATCAAGGCAATTCAATTATTACACTCTATATATTGCATCACAGACAAAATGAGGGGAATTGAATGGCATGCAGTGAAGAATCTTCTGGTAGAAATCAGAAGAAAGAGAATTAGACAGTGAGAAGAGAGAGACTAATTAATAGCGCTGTTTGATCAAATAATTCTATTCGCGAATAACAAAGTTCACGAATAGAATTATTCGATCTAACAACGCTATTAGATAGTGAGAATAGGCGCAAATTATAGACGATCTGGGACAAAAGAAATAACGAGTCGGGCGGGGGTACAAGAGTTGAACACAAAAGGCACAATCACAGAGTGTAGTGTAGGGCGCATAAGACCACAAAGCCAAGTAGTCATCCACAATTCTTCCTCCTCTTTTCTATTTATCCAAAATGGAATTTGAATGAATGTCCTCCTCCTCCATCTCCGAATGGATTGAATCCATGGGGGAATCCATGATGTCCATGATGGTGTCCTCCTCCCCTCTGAGCCTCGGGGTCCAACGGATCCTCTCCCATATCGAATTGACGACGTTTCTCTGCAATCCAGAGTTTAGTTTTAATTTACAAGTCGTTTATCAAGAAGCTATTTGGGACCAGAATCTTCGGTTGATTTTGGAAGAGAGATAAAGAGAGAGAGAGAGGGAGATCACACTAACACACATCATCACCACCACCATCTTTCCAGTTCTCTCCTCTTATCTCTCAAACATCAACCAACAACCTCCCCTCCCAAATCATCTATCAGCTTCGACACCTGGGGGAAAGGGCGTTCCACACTCTGCTATTAATTAACAGGATGGATTCCGGTGCATTTCCAGCGTGGAAATATACCGGGATCCCGGTAGCGACACCTGCAAAGCGCGCTCTATACCTTAACAAACCAGAGTACAAGGATAACCACGGGGTTCCACTTTCTCATTCTTTTCACTACACTCTTCCCAATTGAGTTCACACTTTCATCTATGGTCGATCACCGACTTCCAATCTCATCTCTCTTCTCTTCTTCATCTCTCATCGTTTACTCATCCTTCCCATCTGATCACACAGATTCCTTCCGTTCTTCGATGGGAGAAAAGATGGGAAGGGAAAAGAGAGAGAGAGAGAGTCTCTCTCTCTCAGAGACAAAGCTCATGAGATAGAGAGATCAACGACGTGTTTTGATCGCTCCCCTCACTCCTTCTCATGCAGAGTGATAACAAACAAGGATAGATCAGGGTCAAACCTCACTATTTTCGCCCTACCACGGAGCAGTATCGAATCGAGATAAGCTGCTCAATCCATTATTATATCAGTCCGGGATTTTTTCGGCGCATCGTGCGTCAAACCCTACAACAATCCGTCGCGCATGGTGCGCTGAAATACCTGAGCATCCTGATAACTACCGTACCAGAGGCATCTCTCCCTCCCTTTCTTCTCCTTCTATAGAGAAGCCTCATCTCCCTGATCTTTGCTCCTATTTGCCTTCAATTCGAAGTCCGAAGTTCTTCTCTCATCTTTTTAGCCATCCGTTCCTCTCAACTACACCGTACTTCTCTCTTCCTCTTTCCTCTCTAATTTCGTCACAGTGTTGCATTCTTACGTGCGTACTCGCCTCACTGGATCACCCCATCTAACCATAGTGTGACCATCTGATAGAATGAATGCATTCCATGGAAGGGAGGCAAAGAGTGATGTAGATGGGCATCCAACCAGTGCAACCCTCTCAGATGACAAACTACAAGAGAAGAAGGGAGGGAGAAAGAAAGGAGGAGACGTATGGAGTGAGATCAAAAGACGAATTTGATGCTGCTGCTGCACCACAGAGATAAGAATAGAGTTGGGTGAGTGAGAGAGAGGGCGAGGCCATCCAATCATTCCTCCCTCCTCATCTCTCCCTCTCTCTCAGCATCAGTGGAACAGTTAGTTGACCAATGAGCAGCGTTCGTCAATGCTCTCTCTCTCCTCTCTCATATGGGAACACACCAGTTACAGAAAGGAACGGCCTCTCCGCCAAACTACTCTCTCGTTTCTCTCCCATCGAATGGGTGAGACTAGAGAGCAATTATCCTTTTGCACCCCCCCCCCCCCATCCCTCCACAATATGCACGTAGAGATGCACCCTCGAAGCGTCAACATCAATGCAAGAGATAACCGGCCATGGCATGTTTTGGAACTGCCGTTTAGGAACGCGAAAAACATAAAAGCTTCTAAATGTTCTCAAACATCTCACAAACAAATCCTAGAATGTTCAGCTCCAAAAGCCTTATCACCAGATAGCCAATAAACGCCATCGTTGATCGACCTCTCAATCAGGAACAATCACAATACTACACTCTAGCACTGCAGGTGGGGTGATGGGACTAATTGCCTTGATCACTCAGCCATCTCTCTCTCTATGCCCCGAGGGCACTCGTGTGTTTCTAGTGTAGCCGCATCTCTCATAGTCGACCAACGATCATTCACTCCTCTCTTCTCTCAGCAGTTGCCACTGTGCACTATCTCTGCACAACACCTTGCATCTTTGTGGCCATAGGAAACGATGAGAGGGAGAGAAACGATCCCAAGCTCACCACCAGACAGACAACACACTTGCAATGGAGTGCAAAGAACGCCTATGACAGTATACGATGCGCAGATTTTTTTTACAAAATCGGGCACGAAAATGCCAAAATGTGGGTAGTCGTATCAAAAGTATCTTCCGAAATGTGTATACTTGAGATGTATAGCAATCAGCTAAAGAACGATCAACCCACTCAAAAAATGTCTGTGTAGAGATGCTCAGGTATACGAGAGAACATTACTGATCGCTCGTTCGCTCCGATCACTCCTCTCTAGTCTCAAACAATACTGCTGTTAGCTTGCTCCCTCTCCCCATTCCCTCTCTGATCTTTTGGCTACCCCTAAAGATCGGGGTGGGAAAAAGCGCCATTCCCCGAAGTCACGTCGACTGCGGTTTGTGTCCGTTGAGGTGAACACACAATTGAACGATGTGGTGGCAAGAGGGAGAGGGGAGAGGAGGGGATCAGACATCTCACGAGTGTTTCACGTCGAGATTGCAGCAACACTCGAGTTTGAGAGGGATGGGGGGAGGGGGGCACGGGAGTTTCACGGACAGAGGGACATGATATCAAGTTGGAGGCAAGAGAAATTGTACACATTAACGTTGATATTGTGGACGAATGCAACGAATCGAGTGGTAAATTGATACAGTTAACTGTTCATAGAGAATGGATCTATCGCCGATATTCCATGCGGGACAACAACATTCTCATCTAGCTCCTACAGTAACCCCAAAACCGCACAATCAACTTGCACGGTACTTCTGCGACCGTCATCGACAAATCCAAACTTTTCAACGCTCCCGCATGAGCCCCATCGCATCATTACCGTATCTCATTACCAGTGATGGGAATCATGGGATATGGGATATGAATTTGTAGGATTTTCTAGTTGCCGCCGCTGTGGAATTTTCAGGAGCCGTTGCGGGCTCCCGTTCTATATAAAAAAATGCCTACGTTAACTTTGACCATGACTCGCCCTCATCACTAACTACCGTATCCCTATCAATCTACCGTATCCCCTCTACTCACCATCATCACTGAGTACTTCCTTGGCAGCGGCGATATCGATGAACTTAGCCTCTGCCTTCTTCTTCTCTTTATCGTCTCCAAAGTTATCGGGATGCCATTTGTGAGCGAGCTTTCGATACGCCTTCGTGATCTCACGCTTGTTCGCGTTCCTGCAACCAATTATTATTAGTATTAATTTCGAAAATTAAAGTTCTTTCCGCACCAAATTTCATCGTTTCAATGCCTCAGGTCGCCTGATCTTCATAGATTCTTGATATATCATTCAAAGTTTTTTTCTTTTAAAGGTTTTCTCTCTAGTTTTTTCTCTCATCTCAATGTCTCCATTCAACAATTTTATCCATAATCGTCTCGTTCAACGTCATCTCTTCCTTTTGGTTCCTCCACCCTCCGAATCCTTTCAATCCTCTCCTCCATTCTATCTCATCTCTCTAGTCTCATCTACTCTCTTATCACATACAATCTGCACACCTTTCACTCATTGTCTGTAATATCTCACGTACTCTCACTCTCCCACTCACTAGATGGAACCAATTGAGAGAATAGAGAAGAGAAGGAGAAGGAGAGAAGACTAAGAGATACTCTAGCTGATCTAAGATCAATTCGATTAGACCATCACAGCGAACCGAACAATGGGTTCAAACGTGTAGGAAATCGACAAGAACGTAGTTGAAATGGTCCGACTCGGCCACCTAATCACACTATAAACTACACAATTAATTGCGTTCGACCGTTCTTTGGGCAGGAAAAGCTCTGGGCCAGATAGAGGCCATTCAAAAGATCAAATCACTGCTTCAAATCAATCCAGTTCACCCATCTCATGTGAGAAAATGATGATAAATGAAAGGAGAGAGAGAAAAGAGGAGAAGGATGCTCCTAAAGTGTGCTCAGTTAGGCAATTTCGTCGGTATTATAACAATGAGGGAGAGAGGCAGAGTGTACTGTGCCAATGTAACTTTGGTCTATCACTCTCAACGAAACAACTCCAATCTTCTTCCGAAAGTGCGCTTCAATTTGTGCTGAGATCAGCTATTCAAAGACGCACAATTGACTACACAGCAACTAGCTGGCGTCATGGGAAGAATACTCTCACTAATAGTGAGTCACTATCCATCACTCCCACATCTACTCTCTCTCTTTTCTACGACCGCGATCTATCACTTGATATCACCTGATACAATTAGTTGTTGACAAAATTCGCAGCTTGTTTTCAAACTAATTTGCAGCTCATTTCACTGGGAGAAAACAGTGCCAACTTTCGATTGTTGCATCATCTATCATCCAAAATAGTAGTATGACACACCCTCTAATCATTGGTCAGTTACGCTAATTGGTTCAACTTCTAAAGAGGATCGAAGAGCAGTTGGCTAAATAGGGATGAGAGAGATGCACAATATGAACACACTTTGCAGTGTAGTGCATCTAGAGTGAGGGGGAGAAACTAGAAAAGGAGGCAATCTCAATTCATTCCATAAGAGGGAGACAAGGGAGATTGATAGTGGTGATGTATGCTCACAATCACTCACCAAATTAACAAGCATCGTGATCAACTCATTATCGCACCACTCGCATTCAAGACATAGAATGTAATGCCCGTAGGCCCATTAATTCAATAAATTTCATCAACTGGGATTAGCAAACAGGGTTGGGCGGAAAACCTCTCGAGAAAATCGGAGCCTGATGTCCCATCCAATTGTACTTTTTTTCAGATATTGAGTACACTTTCAGAATAATCAATTGGAATCATCAAATGTGCATTGGCTTTAGAATTGCAACTGATTTTCCGAAAAGTTTCCATTTCGGAAAAAAAACCCGGGAAAATTATGGGAAAAATCGCCACTGCATGCACTATACATATTTTAGAACAGTTTAAAATGTTTCTAGGGTCCTATTCTGATGGCGAATGACATGACAATTGTCAAACCCATAAAATAAAAGACGGATTATACTCAAAATATGAGTTTTCCGATGCACAACCCTGCTAAATAGTCAACTACAGTAACCATGACCAACCTCTTGACTCCGAGAATCTTGTAGTAATCTCTCTTTCCAGCCTGCTTCTTCTGTCTCTCTGCCTTCTCCAATCCCTCCTTCGCCCGTCGATCTCCCTCGTGAGAAGAGACCGCCTTACGGTAGTCCTCGATTGCTGCAACGTACAGTAATCACCGTAGTACGGTATCTATCATTTGTATGCATGAAGTGTTGTCGGTATGGAGTACTGTTGCGAAATCGAGTTATTTTATTCGCGAATAACTTCTATTATTCGCGAGTAGAATTATTCGATATAGCAACACACACCATGTCATTCGGGGGAAGAGGAGGCGTCGGAGCGGTCAAAATGAGGCCATTTTAGGCATAAATAAATTCATAACTAAATTCTAAGATCGAAATCGAAAAATCTGCTTCCGTAATTTTGTTAGGAACTGATTAATTTATATTGTGCAAATAAATCGTATTTTCATTTTTTTTTTGTATTAGCATTTTCCTAAGAGGAGATACAATTTAAAATTTTCATTTGATATCTCCTCTTCGGGGAGTGAAGCTATAGTTATTCAAATTTCAGAGAATTTGGGTAAGGCAGTTCCAAACAAAGTTACGGGAGCCGATTTTTCGATTTCGATCTTATAATTTAGTTATGCATTTATTTATGCCTAAAATGGCCCCTCATTTTGACCGCTCCGGCGCCTCTTCTCCCCCCGAATGACATGGTGTGCAAAAGTAGTGTAAAGTAAGCCCTCATAGTACCTCTCCCTCTCTCCCTCACCTTCATCATACATCTCCTCTATCAAATAACTCTCTGCCCTCTCAATCAATGCATCCAAGTCATTCTCATCTCCGTTCTCGAGCACTTCCGTGCACTCAGAGATAGCCTCTGCGATGTGACCAGCCTAAATATAATTAATTTATATAAATTAAATTAAGACATTATTTCCACAAAAAAATATTCGTATTCAGAATTGGTTTAAAAAATTAATAATTTATTTTATATGTGAAACAAAAAATTCCAAAATTTTCTCTGAAAATGAAACGTCAAATTGTGTCGTACCTCTCTGTTGCACTTGCAAGTAAGTCTGTACACGTCGAGTTGGATCATCTTCACATTTGGTTCTGCCTTGAGAATCGATTGACCCTTCTCGAGACACTCCATCCACTCTGACTTCTGCAACATTGATTGTTTTCAAGTTTAGAATTAAAACCAATGAGAAATTTAATTCAACGAAAATTATCCATCCTGCTACAATACTTTTCACACATTTATTTTTTACAAAAAAAAAATTGAATCATCTAGAAATATAGAAACATGAATCATTTGTTTTCGCATGCAATGCGTTTGCTATGTAATCATATGCCAATGCCGCTTCAACCAAAATTGAAAGGGCCTAGCACTTCAAATAAAGTGATTTTTTAGTTGGAAGAGGATAATTTCTGAATTTCATGCTAAAAACAACATATTTACAAAAATTTTTTTGAAAAAATTGGATTTTCAAAGTGTACGTTTTGTTTGTCGCCTGGTTTGTCAAGGCGTTACTATTTTAGCGGCTAATTGTAAACACAGTAGTGCCGGGTAATCTGAGACAAACCGAGATCATTGACAATACAAAACTATTTTCAACAACTAGGAAAACTATACGATTTTTAGCATTCAATTCGGGAAAAAAATTAATCTGGGATGTTATGAGAAATGACGAGCAGCGGCAATTTTAACCACTTCGTACTAATAAATGTGAGATGAATTGCATCATCACATGTGAAATAGTCAGATCAGCATATATTTTACTTGAATTTTTACAGAAAGAAAAACCTGCCAGTTCGTTTTTTAAACATATGGGATAGTTGCTTACTGCTCGGGCGAGCAGTTATTTTCGTAAAATAGATTTGCACTAGGAAATGCATTTTGGATAATTGAGCAGGTTTATTGCACGATTTTCGCAGTTTTTGACAATTCCTGGAGTATTTTTAAGGAAAAAAATCAAAAATTGATTTTTTTTAAATGCATGATGTTCCCCAGGTCAAAAAGGGTTATTTTCCGGTCTGTTGATCACTAAACGTTCTAAAAATGGGATGCAGATTCAGAAAGGTTCAAAAATAATATATTATGGAGCAAACGCACACAAAAATATCGGTTTACAAACAGCGATTTTTTTTCTGAGTGAATACTGAGACGATGAATTATTTCAACAACAAAAAATTCTGGTAAACAAAGAGTGTGCGAAGAATTTCCTTTTTTCCATAGATAAATTCAAAATGATTGTACTTAAAAGGATTTTTTTCAATCTTTAAACAAATCCCAACCGATATCACTGCGTTTCAGAATGCAGCTCATTGTTAGTACACAATTCTAACACCAAAATCCAGATCGTAAAGTAGTTGCAAGACCCAGATTGTACCTTCACTTTCTCCTCCAGCGACTCCTTCATCTTGTGCAATTTCTTCACTCTCTTGTAGAAGGGGAAGCAGTCCTTGTGCTCCGGATTCAACTTGAGACACTCGCGGATCTGACTGCAAAAAAGAGTTATTAGGGTCACATAATAAATACTCGGCGCACTGACGTTGTAAAACATGAAATTACACTATTTTTAAATGCACTAGATTGTATTTAAATAAAATATTTTACCCGAGTGAGTTCTCAATATCTCCGATGGAGTAGTACAACTTGGAGACGGCGAAGAAAGATTCCGTCGAATCGGCCACCAACTGAAACAATAGACGATAATACTCACAAGTACAATTGAAACAAAGGTATCATTTCCTTATTCGTATTTGGTAATTACGAGACGAAAACAAAAAAAAATGATTTATCAAATATATATTGATTTTTGCATCCGATTCAAACACGAATTGGTAGTCTATTTGAAATATGCATTAATTTAGAAAAGATGAGTTTAAAAAGTGAAGTATATTCACTACAAACCTTGGTAAGTGTTCTCATATCAGCGATAGCCTTCTGAATCTCTCCCACATCTTCGTAGACCTTTGCTCGCAATCGATAGAGGGACGCGTCCCATGGAGAATGCTGAGATAGAGTACGGTGAGCATGATGATCACTTCACTAATCAATACCTCAAGTGCAGTGTTGAGATAGAAGAGAGTCGTCTGGATGTCTCCACTCGCGTACGAAGCCTGAAAAGGTATACCATTTCAAACATAGATCATTCAATACAAACACTAAATTGCAAAAAAAAATCAAAAAGTCAATTGATTAGGATGGCTTCTCGTGATTCTCGCCTTGGCGACAAGAGTTTTCTAAGAAATAAGAAGATATATTTCTACTCTTATAATTTATTGTTTAATAAAATCATATTGACTCATTATCACTTCTTCTCACCTGTGCTCCCTTGGCGGCTTCTCTCGTCTCTGCACAAACTCTCAGTTTCTGCGTCAATTCATCCGAGGGCGCGATCTTGCTCTGAACGACGCTATCTTATCAATAGCCAGGCCGCTTGTGACGTATTTTCGGTTAACGTCACATGTACAGTTTCGAATTCACACGGAACGTGTAAGAGTGACGCTCCTTTCCATAATCCTCACAAACCCGTCATGGAATTTTGGGCAGATTCACACTGTCCCACTCAGATTTAGCCCGGTAAAGTAAATAGTGCCGAATTTTGTTATGAAATGGTATACTGACAGCCTGATTGAAATCGATCTCGGCTCCGTCGATTTCTCCCTGCTTCAACAGCACATTTCCTCGCTGGATTCGGGCCTGAACGAGACAAATGACATTAGTCAAATGTCAAATGACATTTGCACTTGAATAAACCGGAGGTGACGTCAGCTTATAACTTGTTTTGAGTTGAATAGACGTCTGGCATGTTCATCAAAACAGTGCAAACCGAGAGTGCCGACGGCTTTAATCGATAAAGATGAAGACATCTTTCGGTAAAGTACACGTGTACTATAGTCAAACAATTTCGACGATTGTTTTCGCCGTGAATCATTGAATTATTCAATTAACGAACCGAAGTAAAGTCTTCTTTCAATTCAACAACTCTATCCAAATCAGGAAGTGCCTGCTTGCTCTTTCCCAGTGCGAGATAGACCGTCGCTCGTCTAAACCATCTCTTTGTTTGTCCACTTCTCAATGATAAACACGAGGAAAGGTTACGAACCGGTAGAGAGTCTGGTAGTTCTTCGGGTCAAGATCGATAACAGCGTGATAGTGTGTGAGTGCCTCTGCGAACTGACCCTAAAATGAGTGACCATCAGCTTGAATACTCGAAATATCATCGAGAAAGAAATTTTAAAAAAGATGAGAAAAATAACAAACCTTGGCTAACAACGAGTTTCCCTTCTCAAGATGCCTATCGATCTCTTCTTTTGAGGCGAAAGCATAAGCTGAAAAGAAAATATAAGATTAATAATAACACGTCAGCTTAGTTGATAAGTAAAACTCACCGAAAAGGCACGACAAGAGGGCTAATGAGGGGTTAGTGTGTAAGGATAGGGCGGAATCCATCCCGAATACGAGGTAGAATTAGGTTTGATCACTCGGTTGATACTCTGAAAGATGTTCTGGATGAGAATGAGCGAAGAATGGGTGGAAATCCAAAGGAAACTATCACTTTCGAAGCAACGCCGCTCTAATACACGTCAGCGTACGAGAGAACAGAAAGCTTAGAAGAGACGCAGACAAAACGACAAACTTCAAAGTACCGTAATCCATTCCACTGGGTCATACACACGATTGCGTCGCTTTTGAATATGAATCATTCTTACTTCGGTGTGATTATGTTATACAATATTATTTAAAACTTTTATCGCGTAATTTACAGAAAAAGAACATCGAATAATACAGATGGTTCGCGATTTACTACTGCATGTTACACGGCGGACTCTTTGAAATCGGCGTCTAGGATATATTTGCGAGAGTGAGCAGAGGAGGTCGAACGGGGAAGAGTCGCTGGTCCATTCGTGGCGATACGAGAGAGACGACGAGGCATCTCAAGAAAGTAAATTTCGATTGGAAGGGCGACTATTGCTTACGGTAGACGATCGATTGGCCTGGGGTACGGTATCGAATGCTTGTTCAAAGATGGCGATCTTGTTCTCCATCGACTCCGTACGAGGACTCATCTCCTTCGAATCCTTCAGAGTCTGGGCGTGGATATCCTTGATGTAGTTACCGACAGACCTGAAATGGAGGAATCAATCGACAATCGAAATCAGCGATGACCTACACTTCCAGATGAGCACACATCTCTGCGTTACCTTCTGTCTCCTCACTCTTCTTCTTCTGAATGGATACGATATATGGATACGGTATTCAGGGATACAGTATACCTCCATAAAAGCCTCAGGAATCGGGAGTCTGCTGAAGGCTTTCTTCTCACTGCGGGGAGTCAACTAAATGGATAGGATACGGTATCAATCGATATCACATTGTTACCGTACCTCGATCGATGTTCTCGTGGTCACTGTTCCACTCTTCTCCTTGGGCGTTCTCTGTACGTACTGGACTCTACCCTACAAAGATCATAGATTAAATGTGGAAGATCAAGGATCATTCTCACTTTGTAGTATGGCATGCGAGAGTCGAAGCTGTCATTGGATGATACATCAGACTTGAAGGTCTCTGCCCGGCTAATCTTCCTCACTGGACGATCTGCCATGGGAGAAGACTCGGTAGACTTGGTCTTTGATCGACGAGGTGCCGGAGAAGGAGGAACAACCACTGGAATCTTCTGAAGAGAGAGGATTACGGTAGATGCCGAATCGACAACTGACGGAGAGACTGAGTCGAGGTGGTTTGGGTGGTCCATCAGAGGGAGGAACGAAAGAGACAAGATTACGAGGAGGATGAGGATGGATGAATCCAATATTGGCTGTACGATGAGGAGGGAAAGTGGCATATGGCTGAAATTGAGGGATACGGTAGATGAGGGGTAGGGTGGGGGTACGGTACCTGAGATGCGACGGGAGTGGGTTCCTCTTCGATCACAGAGTCTATCATGGGAGGAGTGGGAGCATCAGAGAGAAGTTCCGAATGAGGAACGACCTCAGACTTCATCGATTGCTCAGTGGGTTCCTGCGGGGATACGGTAAGCGATCGGGAATCGATAGTAAGTTCCTGCGGGGATACGGTAAGCGATCGGGAATCGATAGTCAACTACCGTACCTTCTTCGAGACTACAGTATACGTCTCAGCTCTGGTAATCACATGTTCCTCGACGTCACTCGTGTTTTCGTACAACGACGAGACATCACCAGCATAGATTTCTTCCTTCTCAATCAATTCTTCTTCTATATCCACTTCAACTGGAGCAGGAGAAACCCTCTCGAGGGTGGCTGGAAGATCAAAGATCAATTCGGGCAAAAGATCAAAGATCACTGACGATGGACAGCCTTTCCATCGAGTACATCACATATCCCATTCCTCCATTTCTCAACTTCTTCTCCATAGAAAGTTGCATTGACAGTGCCGAACTTGAATCGCATCTTCATCTTGCATCTATTCTGCAAAAGTAACATTCATTTCTCTAATACAACATTGATCTACCGTAATCACCTCAGTTTACGATAAATCAATAACTGACAATTACGGTATTCGATGTCTTCAGTCTCGCTTTCGCCGTTCTACTCAGGACTTCCGTCGACGAGTGGAGATCGAGCA
This sequence comes from Pristionchus fissidentatus, assembly GCA_036245785.1. Classification (NCBI taxonomy): domain Eukaryota; kingdom Metazoa; phylum Nematoda; class Chromadorea; order Rhabditida; family Neodiplogasteridae; genus Pristionchus; species Pristionchus fissidentatus. The sequence continues at coordinate 14,404,612 of BTSY01000006.1, forward strand.
CGAAACCTGCAGAGATCAAAGATCAACTCGTACTCTAATATGGAATCAGGAGTGGGGGGAGGTACAAAGTCCATTCCTTGTTTTGACTGAGGAGGACCGGATTTGCATCCGAAATCCCTCTCATTTCGTAAAGACTCGGAACTTTCGGTCGGTCTCAACTGAGAAATTTGAGTGAGGTGGACAGAAATGGACGACACGATCGATAATGTGGTAGGTCACGGAACGAATATCGGAGTACGGTAGATGACTCGCCTTTCTTCTCCTTCATGTACACGATAAAGTCGCCATTCTTGGTGAGAACAACTGGTCTTCGGCACTCTGACGACACTTTGTCGATGATCCCCTGAGGAGAAATTAGTTAATATTCATAGATTGGTAGATCAAGCAAGGGAGAGCTCTTTCTCAAGAGGGCAACGCGCAGTACTGTGGAATCGGTTGAAATCATCACACAATCGGAGCAATCCACGAACAATTTCAATCAGATCATTTATCGATCCGTCTACCGTAATCTCACTCACATGGTGGCGGGTGTAGAGAACGATGTCTCCATAGATCCACACTGAGTCGTTCTTGACCCAATGAGAAGTAGCGGGGAGGTCTTGAAGCTGAAGGGAAGAAAGGAAGGGTTAGTCAAAGGGTAGGTCAAAACACTCAACTCGAACTCATAGATCGACAAAAATAAGCATCAGTCAATGTGCAAAATATTTCAAAATTGTAATGGCATTTGACCGAGAGATCAAAGTTCAATCAGTCAATAGATCAAAGATCAAAAGTGGTCTTACCTTCTTGAGATTGGATGTTGGATGGAGAGAGAAGTGCATTCTATAGACAGACGACCGTCTCTCACAACAGCCAATCAAAGAAATGAAAGGAAGAATTTGAATAGACTCAGACTCATTTGACTCGTATGCAGATTCCTTTGATCTCTCTTTCTCTCACTCTTCTCACGTTCTTTCAACTTTCTTTTACGTTTCGAGTCGCTTCTTTCTCTGCCTTTTCTTTCAATTGAAGACATTTCAATTGATTTTTAAAATGGTAGGTCACAGTTCACCAGACTTATTTGAATGGCGAAGATGGTGACGAGACTGAGTGAATGGTGTATTGTGTTTGTGCAGTGAATTGGGTAGCATCGGGAAAAGTTAGAATGGTTTATCAGGGGAGTAAAAGCAAGGGGGGGGGGGTAGATCACACGGGCAGTGAAAGTATCGATTGAAAGTAGAGGAAGTATCGCTTGTCATTGCATGACAATTCGCTTCCCTAAAAGGGGAAATGGAATGGAAGTATAAGTAGATTCATTCAGACTACACCAGGATACAATCATAATGAGCAAGTGAATCGACGCATAGGTAATTGGACAGTTTACGGGGATACGGTAGACCTGGAAAGGGCGGATGCACTAAGTGCACGGGGCACACGACCATCTCAATTCTGCGAGGCACGCTGGATGTGGGTGGCTCTCTCCTGCAACGATAGTCAATTACCGATCGGTCGATGTGGGAGTACGGTACCTCGCCCTCCTTGTTGTAGAGGATGGTTTGGACATTGGAACCAGATCCGAAGGAGTCTTCTCCGTCATAGACAAGCTGCTCAGGAGGGGCATGGATACCCTGGTTACGGGCGAAGATCTGAAAAGATCAAAGATCAATCGAGAAAGTGGAGATCAAATATCACCTTGAGTTGCTTTCCAGCTCGAAGGACGAAGTTGGCAGGGAGAGTGTACACGATCTCCTTCTTTCCATCGATCTTTCTGAACGGGAGAAAAAGTTTGATCTACCAGAGTGCAATTATTTATTCCATCACTGCTTTTTCCAAGATCTGTCACATTGTGTAGATCTCACGGAATCGATTCGACTCGAATTCTACAGTAACCTAATTCTGACCTCTTCAGTTTCCACTCAGCGATGTTCTCATCCTTGGCTCTGTGGGTGTTCTGGAGAACGATGAACTTTCCATCCGCAGCGACCTCCTGCAACGATTGATTGGAATACGGTAGGTTATTGAGCAATATTGATTAATCCAGTTATTGTAGGTCGTTTACATGCAATGTGAGATCAAAGATCAATTAGACAACCCACATGGATGGACACATTGCCCTTGGCTGATCGCTGGAAGGAGGTTCTGGAGGCAGTCTCACCCTTCACAACACGCATCGTCTCTGCAATATCGATTGATTACCTACCGCAACCTTCTAGTGACTACCGTAACCTATCTCTACCGTACTTACCGGTGTCAGTCTCCTGAGAGATGGCGTGAGTCTTGACAACTTGTTCGACGAGTTGCTTGAGTCCGGCTCTGTTCTCCTCTCCCTCCAGCATCTTACGGTAGATGGCGATCTCGGCATCCAGCGTCTTGAAAGGAAAAGGGGATTACGGTAGGTTATGGTAGTCTATCGATTACCTGCTTGGTATCAAGCAGCATCTGGAGTTCGACCATGAGTGCCTGGCATTCCTCGCGCATCTTGCGGATCTGCGCGTCGCGGTCGTTGAGAGCAGCCTCGTACGATCTGGAGTACGGTAGGGTTACGGTAGGTCAAACGAGTCCGTTAGGTCAGGTTCAAGAATGGTGGGTCATGGTTACCTCTGGTCGTCTTCGAGCTGATAGTTGAGCTCCTGGATCTGCTTCTCGAGCAGGGCGTTCTGTAAGGGGGATACGGTAAGCATCGATCGGAGTGAACCGCAAACTGACTCTGGACTCGAGATCGGCCAGCTTTCCACGGAGATCCGCGAGCTGAGTGCGGAGTCTCTTGACTTCCTCCTTGGCGTATCTGAAATAGGAGTACGGTAGAAGGGGTACTGTAGATGGAACTGTAGATCGAGGATTACGGTAAGTGACCTACCCCTGCTCCATGGTCTGGCGAGCAGACTGGGTCTGGATCTCCTGCACCTTCAGTCTGTACCACGACTCCATGTCGTTGCGCTGAGTGTTCGTGCGCTGAACGAATCAATCGATAATTAGCAATCAATCAATAATTAGACGGTAGATCAAACCTGATCGTACTCCTCTCTGATGTCTCTGATGGCCGACGAGAGCTCGTTCTTAAAGAACTCACGGTTCTCAGGAGTAGTGTCGCGGGAAGCGATGGCCTGCAGGTCCCTGCACGAAGAGGATTACGGTAGGTCACAATTATCGATCGACTCACTTGATCTCCTGGTCCTGGACTCTTCTAAGGAAGTCGATCTCCTCAAGGATGGTCTGCACTTGATTCTGGTGATCGATGCGGTTCAGCGTCTCCTGATCCAAGTCCTGCAACGACAACTACCGTACTCCTTCCGAGCTATCGATTGATCTCACCGTTCTCGCTCTCTGCAGCTCGGACAGCATCTTCTGGTTCTCCGCCTTCATGCGACGAACCTCCTCCTCGAGTTCAGCGATGCGACTGAAGAGATCAAAGATCAATTAGGAGATATCAAAGATCAACTAACCGCTTGAGCAGGTTGATATCTGCTTCGATGTTGGAGAGAGTGACGAGAAGTTCGTCGATCTTGGCACGATCTCCATTGCGACCAGCGACGGCATCCTCGTATCTGAAGGTGAGGAGAGATCAAAGATCAAATATTTTATATAACTGTTGTAAAGTCAATGATAGCGAATCAAAGACATGAGATCAAAGATCAGCCTACTGAGATGGTGATCCTTGGGGGCGGCCTTTATAAAGATCAGAGTTGAGGGACTGTCTAACTATTGCTATAGAATGAGTAATCTGAGATCGATAGTCCCTTCTGTCCTTTCATAGTTTATTCGGATTGCGTGGGGGGCAGTGAATAGTGTGTCTGACTTCTTCTTCTCCCTCTCAAGGACATGGATTGTGTACACACAGTGGAGATTATCTGACTCATGTCTGAGGGGGGAGCAGATCAAAGGAGAGGGGGAGGGGATAGATCATTCATCCAGAAAGGGGCCAACACTTATTGTTCCTTATCTACACAGTATGTACAAATTGTTGCAGATAGTCAGAGATTGCAAAAATAGCATGCAAATGAGCAACGATCTCACCATGAATTTAATTTTGGTATTTTGTGCAGATTTTCTAATCAATTGTCTGTCCTATCAACTATGGAAATGCTTGGGCTACCTCAAATCAGGGCCTCCCCCTCCCCTTCTCCTCTTTTTCTCTTGCAACAGCCGAGTGCACTCTGAGACGTTTTCAACGGCCCATTACCGAGTGAGAGAAGATGCGGTAAGAAAGAAGAAGAAGAAGAAAAATGGAGCGAGTTTACACGCATTAGAGGGAGAGAAGGGTGGGGCAGGTATAGGACTTCTTGTGAAGAAGAGATTGAAAAACAGATAGAGGAGAGATGAAAGAAAACGAATTGGATGGAGAAGGTGGCAACATCGAATAGATTGGGTGTGGTGATTGACACTACCGTAATCGAGAGTTAGAGTGGGGTTGGGTCAGACTCTGCAACTACCGTATTCGAGAAACTTAGAGATGGGTCAGTCAGTGGGTCAGACTCACTTCTTTCTCACGTCGGCCAACTCCTCCATCATCTTCTTGATCGTCGTCTCCATGTCTTTCCTCTGTCTGTTCGTGTCATCGATCAGCTTCTGGGCGTCCTACACAGAAATCGAATTATTGATTTTACCATAGGTCAATTATTGATCTAGAGATCAAAGATCAACTTCCCGTACCGACAGTTCTCCCTCGAACATCTGTCTGATGGTGTGCGTGTCCTTTCCCCATTTGCCACGGAGATTCTCGAGATCAGCGGCGAGTTTGCGGTTCTGGGCCTCGAGGAAACGGACCTGAGAAAGATCAAAGATTAGAATGGAATGATCAAAGATCAAGTCTGAGAGATCGAAGATCAATGCTCGTACCTTCTCAATGTAAGAAGCGAGTCGATCGTTGAGATCACTCATTTCCTTCTTCTCTCTTTCCCTCGAATCTCTAATAGTCGAGGCAGCATTCTGGCCGAAGGGAGAGAGTCCCGAAGTGTGACCGGAAGACATCTCAGTCACTATCTTCAGCATTCGACCACCGGAAGCTAGAAGAGAACAAAGATCAATCGGAGAAGGAAATTGGGAGAAGCGAATATGAATTGAATAAAATAGAAGATTTCAATTGTCCAGTCAAGAAGAGGAGGAAAAACGAAAAGAGAAACTCTGGGATGCTTCAAGCCCATACACAAATATTGAAATGAAGAATAAAGCAGAGATCAAAGATCAACTGACTTGCTGTAGATCCGGCGCGACCTCCGAGAGGCGCCCTTGCTGATGGAGCAGTCGTAGAATACGACATGGCTGCAATTATCGATTGACGACTGATTATTGATTGATCAGTGCTAATTAGAGTAATTTACTGGTGGAGTACTCCTTGCGGAGGGTAGATGAGGGAGAGAAGGACATGGAATCAGATGGAGAGATTGAATGAGGGAGAAGAGGGAAAGAAACTAGAAGGGGAGGGAGAGAGAGAACAAACCAGAGAGAGAGAGAGAGAGAGAGAGAGAGAGAGAGAGAGATGAATCAACCAATTGAGATTCGAGAGAGAGGGGGACTGATACGAGTAATGGAAGGAGAAGGTCTGAGAAGAGTGAAAGGAATGAGAAGGGGAAGGTTGAATGGAGTGAATGGGAAGGAGAAGGCAAGAGAAGGGAGGAGGAGTCGGGAGGGAAGAACAGCCAAGTGTACAGTAGTGATTAGAGAAGAGACGGGAGAAGAGAGATAAGACGACATCGATGAGATTACGGTGGGACGAGTCTCTTTTTTTTCATTGAGACCCAGACTCGTTTGATGGTTATGGAGAAGTAAAGACATTTTATGAAGCCATTAAAGGGAGAAGTTAGTGAAAGGAGAAGAATAACAGAAAAGATGAGTGCTCTGACCGGGCTTCCAATTATTTCCCCCTCTCTTGCAGTAATTCGCTCCTTTTTTTGTCTCTCTCTCTTCTCACACGAACTAGTCTCCCTTCTACCTTTACCTCTCTCTCTCTCCCTCTCCCTCTCTTTCTGCCTCTCATCTCACCTCCCCTGTCTACCACCTCCCCTTCCTCCCTTTGCTCTTCTCTCACCTCCCCTCATAAGTTGCATTCTACCTATCGATCAACAAACGCACTTGTTGAGCAAGTTGCATCGACGAAACTAACTGGACAGACCTATCGATTACCGGGGGCAAATCAATCGATAATCGTGATGAGACCAGTACGGATATTGGATCTGTAAGTGGATATGGGGTAGATCAATCGGGAGAATGGAACTGGGAAAGAGAGAGGGAGAGAGAGATAGAGAGCAATACTGCCATTCGTGTCCTATTCAATGGGGGAGGAGAGGAGAGAAAGTGAAGTGAGACTGTTGTTCCCTCCTCCCGAATTACCTCCAAAGTCGATTGTAATTGGTCGTTCCCACTGTCTTTCTCTGTCTTCTCTCCCTTTCAATATTCTTCTGACCTACCCCCTTACAAAAAATAGGATTTTGAAACTGCCCAAAACGATGGTTTGAAACTCTAATTTCGAGAGAGTGTGCGAACACAAGAGATCGGGTCTCTCAGATCGTACACTCTTTAACATTTGAGTGCCAAACCGTCGCTCTGGGCATATCAAGATTAGAGTTGTGTTTTTGTTATAGAGCCCCATCCCCGATTTCCCCCACCTCCACCTTCCCTTCCAACTCCCACGCTTCTCCTTCAGTCATTGAGTGTTGGTGCACGAGATTATGGATTTGAGGGCGACGGAAGAGACAAATATTGAGAAGTTGCAAGAGAAACACTGAGTAATGAAAGAAGAGGAAGAGAGAGAGAGAGGGAGAGAGAGAGAAATGAAATAAGAAGAAACCGGGAGACTCTGACCTACCTCCGATCTCACTCGGAATGGGGCAATAGACCCCCTGAGGAGAAGAGAATGACCAATCGAGGGAAAGGAACGGATAAACACCAAAATAATAAATCAATCAATAAAGCTTATCATGCCAAAACTAACTTTCGTATATAGTCGACATGGGAGAGAGATGACTACTAGCTTGTCTCACTCAGTATGGTAGTCCTCTTTGATCTATACTCTCAATCCCAATCCTTCTCTCTCTCTCTCTCTTCTCTTCTCTCATCCTTCCAAATCCATCTCTCTATGCCATCGCATCGCTTCCCCTATTTACTACTTATGCCCGTGACATCAACAATTTGTACGCCACAGTAGGCGCAATCTACAGTAATCGGAAAGTGGAGAGGCGGAAGAAATAACAAATCGATAGAGTGAAAGAGCGAAAGAATGTGTCGCCTCTTCATTCCCCACTATTTATAGGTAATAGGGCAAAAGAAAAATGTGCCAAATAGGGTGACTTGAAAAATGAGTCAGTAATCCGAAATAAATTGTTCTGGCAAAAAGTCTGCCTCGCCCACTGCTCCAACTCGATTTAGGGTACTGTAATTAAAATCGTCAAACTTTTCGTTGAAGTTCGAAACTTCTTTCCACTTGAATTTCCTTTACTTTTCACGGTTAGTTTCGAAGGGCTTTTTGCGAAAATTGTTCAACGCATCCGTAGCAACGATATGAATAGACCAACACTCCATTCAGGGCTCAAAATGAGCAATCCATTGGGGAAGAAGGTTAAGAAGACGGTGCAACCCGTCACGGGCGGGCCTCTAGTGGAGGCCATTAAGCCGAAACCGTCAATCACCATGATTGGACAAGGAATGAAACGACCGATAACGAAGGTGAGGTTGATTCTTGACTTCTCAGTACCCGTCGGGGTAGAACTACTTCAACTAGAAGACAGAAATCAGCTCTGAAATAGCTAGAACGCAGCGCTACTTCAGCTGTATATTGTTGAATTGGTTTTTTTCTAGCTGAAGCAGCTAGCTATGCCTTCTGTCAGAAGTAGTTATACCTCACGAGCGCTGAGTTATTCAAATGCATTGCTCTGATCTCAGCCCGGTCCATCACCTTCTTCTACTCCTTCCTCCACTTCCTCTTCCCCATCTCAACCCGTGAAGAAGCCGCGTCTCGACTTCTCCAGTACTGCTACTGTTGCAACAAAAGTGAGAATGAACGTCATCGATGGAAACATTGATGAGCAAGGACTGTGGCTTAAAAGTTTAAAGTGGGATGGTCGTAGACAAAACCTTGTGAATTTCAGCAGAAAGCGATTGACTATTATCAAAAACCGTGACAACACTAATCAAAATCGGGTGAGCCTGCGGCAAAAAGCGGGAGCGTAGTGATACTGGCTGCACCTACCCCACGTAATGATGGGAAGGACCTATTGTATTTTTTCCACTCTGTCACCCTGTTGTGACATCGTACCTATCGTGTTCACATACCCTTGCTCACATATTCTATATTTCGAATCAACGACTTTTGGCCTGATAAACGATAGATCTCTTGTAGCCGCAGCAATCTACTCCACAGTCGACGTCTCATCTGCGGCCGCCTCTCGATGACACGCACAAGAAATTCTGTGCGTCGACTGAAGTAGTCTACGACACATTCGAGGCGTCGCTGGACGAAGCATGTCGATCGGAGAAGTTCAACAAGGTAGATCACACAATTATCGATTGATGTTTTATTCTAATTGTTTCGTCAGGCCGCCCGTCTGATTTGTGCTGTCCTTCGTGAAGTGGAGAAGAAGAAAGATTCATCAGGAATGGTTGCATTCGAGGAGAATTCGATGATTGCCATCACGAAGACCGTGAAGGAATTTGGAGAATCACTCAAGGTGAACAACTGCAATATATATTGTTTAAATCATACTTTAAAAAGGAATAAAACTACAACTTCTCTTGAAAACGCTATGATTTGTTCACTTATATCGTTTCAATAGTTACCACTTCTTTAAAACTCAATTTGACATCTAATTTCAGCACGTGAATGTTTTCAAATCTATCTTCTATCTGCTGTGCACCACAAAGGTTCGTTGCTCTATCCTTATTGAAATATTAACATCTGTAAATGCTATGATTGAGTCGTGTGTTATGCACGTTGTGCTTTACCACTAGTTATACTGTGGAATACGATCAGATACGCTAAATAGGCTATCAAAAACTATATTTCTGCAGGTTATTTCATTTTGATTAAGAGAACAGTAGAGAACTGGAAACTATAATGCATGAGATGAATACCTGCGTCAGTCTCATCTCTCATCTCTTCTTTTCTCACAGGGAATGCAAATGGACAAGCAGTCTCTTCTCGTCTCATGGATAACTCATCTCAATGCAGTACAATCCAATGCTGATCCAGTCATCATAACTTCCTATCTGCACGACGCACTGGGAGAAAGGTGCTGGATCGATAAGGTGTGTAATAATAATAATATTTATCAGTGTCGTTTTTGGGGTGTCCCTCAGGCCCTACAGCGACAATGATAAATTTTATTATTCATAGTAGACCTATTTTTTGATCTCGAAAACACAAGGTAGGAGAGTTTGGACCATCATTCGACGGTGACTTTTTGTCGGTGTGTGTACTGTATTCTGATCTAACCTACAAGTCATCATAACTTCTACGTCCACCGTCTTTCATTTCAGCCCCATTCACTCGATTTGGCCACTCGTGTTCTTCGTTACTTCGGTACTCGATTTCCGACTCGATCGATGTATAATTCAAGTGGATCTGATGTGTCGACGCCCGAATTCATTCCAGATGAGGTGAGGGAGAGGAAAGAATATTTTTTTCGACCAAAAATAACGTTATTTCTGAGCAGTTCCCGAGCCAAACAAGTCAGATCTGTGTCACAAGTTGGTTGTAACTGGTTTGATGGGGGAATATTTTTTACTAATCTCTGCCTCATGTACAGTTCTAAATCGGTTTCGCGTCGTTTTTTGTAAGAATAATCGCCGACGAAATTCCCGGCCAACTAAAAGTATTGAGAGAAAAAACACGAATATTCACTCAATTCGGCCAAATGGAAATGGCAGAAGTGAATTGAATATTATTTGAGAGTTTGACGTCTCTCTACTTTGGAAGCGACGAGGATGACAAATTGAGGAAGAGCACACTCGATTTTCTATCGAGGTAAGGTCACAATCAATTAACTATAGACATACAATATTATTATTCACGGTGATGCATGTGGCTTACAGACATAAGCAATTGTTTATTGTATAGGGCTTGCTAGACAACTACAACTAGGGGATAATATGCCAACTTGTAATCATGTCAGATCATGGGAATTCCACGGTGATTCTCCTCCTCGTCATCTTCTTCGCACGATGAATGCATTTTCTGGATTCCCCGAGGTACGATTTATTTATTTATTATTTAAATATATATATTATGCGAATACTCCAGAGTTGATCGGATATTTATTGCTGTAAAACTTCTTCAAATAAATTTCTAATACTAATTATCGGAATGCTCAAGTACCGTATTCTAGGTGCGATTGCAAGCAGCGAAGAAGATCGATGGATGGCTTCAGAATGCAAAGGTACGGTAGAATAAGGTACGAGTCTTATGACGTCAACTGTTCTCAATCAGTTGCAATGAACATAGTGGGAACGCGAGGGAATGGGTGAAATATATTTTCCCGGTGAATTGTGAAAGAGCTATATTCAGCAAGACTTTTTTAATACATATTTTAAATTAACTTATTCTCTGGCTACTGACGGAGTAAATAATATGAAACTAACTATGTTAATTAAGTTGCAACGAGTGGCTCTGGAAGTTCTTCTCTTCCTTGGCTGCAATATCGGAGATGCGAGTAGGAATGAAATGGATAGAGAAACACTCTCCCATCTACTCAAATTGAGGAGTTTCAAGAGTAAGATGGTAAGTTCTTAGACAATGACAACCTGTTTTATTCGTATTATTCATAATGTCCAAATATTTATAGGTAACTCCCGTATATTCTGTCATGCTGAGGGAGCTTCTATCTCAGAACAAGGAGAACCTTCAAGTGATTGTGAGTCTGCGTATTAATTTTAATTCTAAAAAAATAGTGGTAATTGTGATCCGTATATTTAAATATGATAGCCCGTAGAAGAAGAAAAAACGCAGTTTGAAATTTCAATGTGTACTTTCAAAATAGTTGAACACCAATGTTTTGTTGAATACATTTGTCTTCTCTTAATTAAAGTCGTTTTCAGGTATTTCTGCTACTCTCGAATGAGTTCGGCCATCCACAGCATCGATATCATCTCAATATGTCACTCTTCCATTGTCTATTCAATATCGACAACAAGAACACCACCAAGGTGAATACATGTTACAGGCTCTTATTATATACTACATTTTACGCCCATTGTTAATGCGATGGTGATTCGTTATATTATATTATCGTTCATATCCATCCACCGTATCCTCTTCTCTCTCATCAGATTCTGGGCGCGGAGATCTCATCTCTGATGATCTCTCGTGAGGAGCACTACAAGCCGGCTCGTCTCTTCATTCGTGAACTCGTTCGATCGTGTCTTCGAACTGATTTCCTCTTCTCAAATTTCGCTGCTTCATTCATGGAAAGGACGGCGGAGCTGAGCAAAGGAGTCGATGTGAAGACACTCGCTGTTAGTTTATTCTTTATTTTTTAATATTGTTTCAAGCCAGTGGTTCTCATGGTACCTAAATTTTACGATTTCCCCATCATGACCCTTTCAAACCAATATTCCCCTCGCGCGCGAGCGGGTTTCCGAATTTAGGAGACTTTGATAACACTGTTTGAAGTTGTGAGTTGCAAAATTTGGAGAAATTGAACGATATTGAATTATAATTAATTGCAGTTTCACGTTGCTCGTGTGACAGTGGACACGTGCACTTGGCTGCCGCTTGTAGCCATAACTCAGCAGGTCAGTTGTCGATACGATGAATACTGTATTTCGTCAAGAGCACGGCATAATTGAGACATAATGAAGATTTAAAAGAGAAATACCGTAATCTCTTGTTTAAGATCAAAGACGCGTTCGCTAATCGACGTGCGAACGGTAGCGCCGCTCCCTCTGCCATGGAGACGATCAATAAGTTCCAGGTACTACCGTACTCCTCTGCTTCCCTCTAAGACCCACTCCCATTCAGGCAGAAATGCGTGAGTATCATCGAGTGGTCATTCAATCTCTCAATGCCCTCCACGTAGTCATCTCTGCGCCCCAAATGGATATGGAATTCCCCAAGTCCTTCTACAAGATGCTCTTCCTTGAATCTGTGAGTGCAACACAATTCTGATCGTTGATGTACATAATTTTGACACTTTAATCAAAAGGATTTGTACCAAAAATTTTCAAAATGTGGTCTTTTCAGATCTTGCGCTGGAAAGTTGTCTAAAAATGAAAAAAAAAATTTTTTTCGAACTTTCACCAAACATACAAAAAGTCCAAATATTGCCTTATTGTTTTCTATTTGGAAATATTGTCTATGTTCCCTTTTGCCTATCCACTGTAGTCAACGCTGTTATTTCAGCCGGATACGTATTCTTCTCTCGAGACGGGAACGGCTGATGAAATTGCACAGGGAATTCGAGTTATTCTCGAGTGTCCCATCAATGAGAAACTCATTTGTCTCGTAAGTTATTACTTAGCCATGATGCAATACAAGCTATTTTTATTTTTTTTAAATGTGACAATAGTTTGATTGGACACATGACGAGATTGAAAATTGTCAGATAGCCAAGTGTGATTCGATGTCTCGCGACGATCGATTGAATCTGCTGGACGCCCTTCTCAGGAATGCAATCCACACGAGACTCCCGAGTGGTGAGTCAGAGACTACGGTAGTGAGGGATTATTGATCGTTCCCTTCAGAAGCAGGCAATCCGCTCATGAACATTACGACACTCAATGTCTTCGAGAATCTCTTCAAGATGGCCGAGTATCGAGATAATGGGTGAGTTACTGAATGGCGGGATAATGTATTTCGAACATTACATATATTCAGTATAAATAACATTGAATATATTCAAACCAATCTTCTTGATCAACCTAATAGCACACGGTCTTACCGGTGAGCCCCGGTAGAGTTGTCGCTCGTTGACTTGAAGTCCTCTTGATTCCGATTCGACTATACTTTTTTTAGTATAACACTGGAGCCATGGTTCTGGAAGACATGGAAGATTTGCTTGTATCTCCTGTGTGCCACTCCTCCTCCTCCCGTCTTCACTACTGCCTACGAAAGTTATCCCATTCTACGCATGCTCTGCAAGATGATCCTCTTGGGGTGAGTACGGTAGAGTATATTGATTTTTTTTTGCTTTTTTAGAATGATTGTTTTGAATGAAAAGTATTAATTTCAGAAACTTTTCCTTCCCCATCAAAATGGATGGAAAGTCGGCGAATGTAATCAGAGAGGAGTACGATAAGCAGAAGGTTATTTATTTTTAATAATTAATTACAATTTAATGTTTTATTTTTATTTTTAATAATTAAAATTTTATAATTATTATTTACATGAATAATTCAGCAAGACGAGCTGCTCATTGCTAATCTCGACTCAACTGCCGATGAGAACGTCGCTAGACTCTACTGCATGATCAATCCGCCGTCAGTTGCAGATTATCGATTTGTTGAGCAGGGGATGGGGATACTTTACCCAAATGGATATGCACCGAAATGTCAAAAAATTTCTCATTGCTCTTTTTTTCTTAAAAAATCTAAAATTTGTGCTCATTGTGTTCCAGACTTTTGTAATCCTCAAATGATGTCTAATTTTACCTCAAAGGGTTGAAATGCTGCCTGTTTATTTCCCAGAAATGTGCCTTTTGGTTTATGACTGTATCCTATGTGGGGTCTTCAGTTGATAATTGCTTCTATTAAGTGCGGTCCGTCCTCCTCCTCGTCCGATGGCCCACGAATTGTCCCAACTGGCGATCACCTATAGAATGTCTGCCGAACTCTCACAATTGAGAAGTCCCGATCTACTGTCGAAGTTGATTGAAGATGAGGGAACGAGTGCAGCTATGCCGGCTATTGAGGTACGGTAGGGTAGGGAAAGATGTTATCGATTGGAAGAAGTAATAAGATGGAGTCAAAATTGAAGGAAGAGGAGTTAGTCGCCATAAGATGAATATTCGGGACTCGATTCTGATGCATTTTTTTCTTGAATTCGATGGTATACTTCATAATTAGTGCAATTGCAGGCAGTGATACGACTCAAGTCTGATTCTCATTCCTTCATTCCAATAGTTTGCATCACTCAATTTCTCCTCCATCATCTGGCGACTGATCCTGAGAAGAAAACTGTCGATGATGCGATTATTGTGCAGGTGAGAAATAGACAAACGAATAGTGACAATGAAATACACGATTTACTGCCCATATTGGTACAGGGGGGTCAAAGGTGGATAAAAAGTGGTCAGGAGAATATAATTCAAATACTTATGTATTCTGCTCATGTATCTTATTTGAAAATTCCCGATCTATCCAAATTGATTGAATAAAAAAATCAAGATTTGTGAGTCCCGTAAGGTATTGAAGCAATATTTTAACTTTTTGTCGAATTATTTTGTAAGTAAGTATGTTTCCATCTCCAGATGTCATCTCGTCTTCGTGATGCGGTGTCTCTCTCAGTCTCAACGGGGGGAGGAGAAGGGGAAGAATCTCTCCTTCTTCTACTCAATCGACTAGCTAGTGGACAGAGGAATGAGAGGGAAGCAGCCGTCGCTCTCGTGACCTACCTATTCCATGTCAGTTTTTTTTTAAATTTTTGGTTCTGTATCACAGGTATGTACATCGGATTGACATGATAATTTCTATTTTCGGTTACATATTTCCTTTAAAAACATATTTCCGAAGGTCCTGATTCACATTGGGTGGGCTAATTCCAGTCAGTCCAATCAATTGTTCTATTCAGCCCGAGATGGACTTCCCTCTTCTTCCTCAAGTCTTTTCTCTAGAGAGACTCGCTGCCTCACCCATCTTCGATAGTGAGTTGCAATAATATTTATGCGAATCACGATAACATAAATTAAAAGAAAGGCACGAATCAGTTTGTCCCCTATATTCAGAGATCAGTTTACAGCCATGTTATCACAGTATCAAATGAATAGTTGTAATCAATTAATAACTGACTTTAATTAAGGGATTCGTTCCTCTGCTTGCTCTTCGATCTCTTCTGCATTCCGAGTTGAGAGTGATCCGTCCAGACTCGACCTCTACATACGATTCATCACGAAATATGCAAGGAACGACGAGTTGCACAAGGTACAGTAGTCGATCAGTTAGTGATCGGCCGCTGCTACAGTATTCCAATTTCTCTTTCAGTTGTCAACTCTTCTGTGTCACTCTTCCACTCGTCACGACGATTCCATTCGATCGTCACTCATTCATTTCTTCGCTCGATACGTCGATAATTCGAGTGGAGAAGAGAAGAAGAAAGAGGAGTGGCCAATGGTGACTATGGATGTCAAAGGGAAGAAGGTGAGAGAAGACGAAGGGAGGATTAAGGTATTGAATTCGCAATTGAGATGTTGATGAAAGCTTGGACACAAACACCCGATTTATTATAGTAGGAAACTAGAGACAACAGTATACTCACAATTGTTTTTTTTCCATCCTATAATATATTTTTTTCAAAATCAATTTATTTTTTTTGAGTAGATCGCCTCTCAGAATTTGATATCGATGGAGTGACAAATGACGATATCCTTCCTAACTGCAGATTACCCTTGTCTCCTCTACTCTCTTCTTCATCCTCGAACTTCTCTCTCGTTTCCGTGGTGGGGGAGAGGGCAGAGATCGTCTTCTGTCTCTTCTTCTCTCTCCAGGGGGAGAACTGCCGACGGTTGTGAATGAAGAGGGAGAGACGATCGAACTGTTGAATGACCAACTGAGAGGAGCAATGCTCAGTTCCACTGATGAGAATATAGTCAGGGTACGACGCTTTTTTTTATAAAATATGCATTGCTTTTATTTATTATTTGAAAATAAAAGCAATGCATAATTTTTTATAGGAACGACGTATGTTTGTAATAGATAATCAACGGAAAAATATACTAAACCTGTTACTGAATGATTGAATTTTAAAAAAAACAAAAATAAGAATGATCAAAATCAATATTTTCAGGTAGCGCTGGGTCGAGTGGATTCGTTGACTGCCTTCAACATGATCTGCACATTCGGTCTCACCACTTTCTCTGCATCCAATCTACTCAAGAATCTTGATTGTGAGTATTATTGAAAATAGATGTGCTTAAAACTACTTTTGATAAAATTGTATTATTGATACTTAGTTGGGTGAATGCCTGCAATTCGAATGATCTTTGATCTCTGTTCATTAAGCCCTCGATGAGTCATCTCTCGACGAGATTCCCGAATTGAGACGAGCTCTTCCATTTGTGATCGCGTATCGGAAGAGAGGAGCAGAGGGAGGAGAGAAGGTATTGCAAACTATTCAAGAAATTATAATTTCAATATTCTGGATTTCTATATCAGATATTTTTTTAAACTGCGAGTAACCAGGACATATACAATTTACTTTTTTTCTTCTATTCATATATTTTCCCGACATAATTTGTGAAAAATATCTTAACCTTTCTTTGCAGTTCCTGGATCTTCTCACTCCTCCCAAGGAAACAGAGGCGATGAAAGAAGAGCCAATGAATGACTGTGATGAATTGATTCTATTCCCTCCTCCTTCATTCGAAAGATCTCACAATGATCTACCTACTGAGACGCCTCTGCTCACTAAGGTACGGAGAGATTACATTCATTGTGATGGAGCGATTTATGTGTAGATTACATTCTGTAATTAGAGAAATTTCTTTCTAGACAACGAAAATCAGTCGAGGAATCAATTCACGGCTCTATTTTTTGTGTAAATTATAGTCGTGAAACAAAAAGGCTGAATGCTCAATTTCCTCTGGCAATTTTTAGATAGAATTGTCAAAGAAATTGAAGGCCGTACATATATAAATCTTTTTTGTGAATTAAATTAGTGAAACTGATCGACCTTCTAATTGTCCATTTTCAGATGGAATTGTCGAAGAAATTGAAGGAGATGGTATCAACTGCCTCTTTCTCACTCACTTCACTCGAATTCCGATCTGCTGCCGTCTCAGAAGCGTCGAGTGACGGTGAGGAGGAGATTATTGATTGAATTATGTGGATTGATCTATCGTAATCTTCCTTCGAGTGCATTACTGGATGTGACGGATATTCTTTGAAAATGTATGAGAGACTATTTCGAAAGTTATGAGCTAGATTGGAAGTGTTAATCATTAGTAGTCACTAGATTACTTGAGACTTCCTCACTAAACATAGAACTGTTCCGAAAATTGTAATTTTTGATTTTTTTGTGTTTTATCTCTATTAATAACTAACTTTTAAGTATGTCTCGAATGTCTCGAACTCAATCTCAAATTCTTCCTTTCTCACGTTGGTGCCTTCAATGATATGGTCCAATTGCTGTGCGCAGCCAGTGATAAGGTATATTGTCCACCCATTGGACTGCGGTAGTTATTGATATTTTTTGCAAACTTATCGATTCCTTCTTACAGTATCCTTCGGTGAAGGCTAAGCTGCGAACTCTATGTGCGAAAGTGCTCAAATCTGCTGCCGTCCCGCCCTCCATCGAGGACCAGATACGGAAATTGGCGGAGGGACCGGTTCCCGTCGCTGCACCCAAGATTACCGTACCCACCAAAAAGGTACGGTAGCTGATTCCTGTCTATCGAGAGCTATCTTTTCAGCCACTTGATCTGAAATGCGCGACTGCCGAGGATTTGCTGGAAACACTGCACAAGAGGAAAAATATGACGAATATCGAGAGAGCCAGGTTACGGTAGTTGATGAGAAGGTAGAGATAACGAGTGGATACTGTAGACTCATCAATCGATTTGTGCTGCTGCGACCAGAGATTATCGATATCCGAATGACGGCTACTGAAGTGGATAGACAGATTGGAAGAGTGTTTGGAGTGCAGGTGAGGGGAGATAAGGGGAGAAGGGGAGAGGTATGACTAGGGATGGAATTATCGAAAGAATATTAGAACTTACTTGTGTAAAGCAATTTATCGTTGATGATGCAGCATCACTCGTCTAAGCGAAACCTCTCTTTTGTGGGTAGGCAAGAGATCATTTAATTCTGAGAGGGCAGCCTCCACTAGACCAGTGACACTAAATTTACCATTATGGTCGATAAATAATTGGCTATAGGAGGCTGTAAATAGAATGGAAAGTAAAAGTGTCTAATTTCAGTCTCGTGAGGGTCTCGATCGATTGGTCGCTCAATTGTGGGTTCGAGCTTCTCCCGAAACGATCGAATGCATTTTGAGAAGAGTACTCACGCAATACAATCCTAGGTTGGTCATTTAAATATGGATTAGAGTACTGTATCTATGGCATATATCGATTTTTCCTCTCTTTACAGTATCTCATCATCAGCTGCGATGGAATTGCTCCGTCACTGTGCCTCCTCTCCTTCCTACTATCAATCGCTTGGAAAGGCGGAACTGCGCGTTGTCTGCGCCTACATGGTACGGTAGCATTACTGTAACGTATAGATTCATTTTTGGTCTACCCTATCCAATTACCGTAATCTCATCGTCATACATTGATTTCAGATGGAGAAAATGACGGAGGAGTATCCGTCCAATCCCTCTTTCGTCCTCCAATTGACGTCATTCGTCAACGATCGACTCATTCCCATCACTGGCTTCTCCATCCTCGAAGATCTGGCCGCCCATTGTGTTCACATCGATCGATCGACCGCACCGCGTGAGAGACGCGTCGCGGCCTCCGCCCTTCTGACGGAACTGCAGAAGAAATTCCCTCGATTGCACGTATCGCCCTCCTCTTCCCTTGTTACCATCGAGACGGGACACAATGGAATATCGGGGGCTGATAAGGAAATGACGATGCTCGTGAGCAATATTTATTGATTTTTGGAATTGAGAATACAGTAGGAATACTGTAATGTGGAGCGAAATTGTCTGAGAACTACCGAATGAGTATGAATTGTACGCCGAATTTCAGGTTCTATTTAATTAAAATCAATTAAATATGTTTGAGGTGGGTAAATTACTGGATTGCAAGGAGGATTCGGACGTCGCCTCTGCCATCGATTTACTCACACAAACAATACATGCACACAAGGAGATTGTATTACGGTAAGGGGAGGAAACATAAAGGAAATTGTTTTAAAATATTTTTAAAAAGGGAAGAAATGAAAATGTTAATAATGGAATGCGAAACTGTATAAGTAAAATGTGTAAAATATATTACTAATTGCATTTGTATTAATTACAGCCAAGTTCCCGTTCTCTCTCGTGTCATCGCTCGTATCACTGAGAGTCCAGCACAGCAGATCAAAGAACATCGAAGGTGAGTCGAGATGATCTCTGATCTTTGAACTCTACTCCCTCTCTCAGATTCCGATGGATCATAAACTTCTTGATCACGTCGATGATCGATCTATTGAATGATCTACCAGCCAAGAACATTGAGGATATCGATCGATTGATAGACGGACTACTGGAGTTCCATCAGGTTAGTGGACAATTATCGAATTGGAATCCCTTTTTTCATAATTATCGTTCATTTTTTCACTGTTTTGGGGAAATATTCAATTGTGTGATATCTCTGATTGTGGGTGTTTCAGAGACATGTTGCGGGTACTCGTGACGAGATGGATCTATCGAAGAGAGTACTCGATCTCGTACTCGCTTATCTCAGAAATCAGAGAACCGATGTAAGTTCCTGGCTTTATTGATTGTTTGGAGTTAAGAGAAAGGGGATACGGTAGTATTCAATCGATAATTGCAGGCTCGGGAGTTTCTCCAATTCGTTGGTGGTGAGCGAGTGAGTGGAATGATTGAGATGGTGAGAGACGAGACGTTTGATGAGATCAAGAGAGTAATCGATATGGTATGAGAAGATTACGGTAGAGGAGAAGAAGAGTACGGTTGAGAAGTACTGGAGTACTCTAATAATGTTATGATTGATCCACAAGTTTCCCAATATGTATGTGTTCTCATAATAGAAGATCCGGGTTGTGACTCGTAATACGTTGTATATTGTTTCATTCGCCCATGTTCTCAATAGAGTTGTGTAGATTGAATAAAGAGAGTTTGAAATATGTCCCCTGCTGTTCTTATATGATTAGAGGAACAGGTTATTGTCCAGTCTCAACTATCGAGAGAGTGAAGGGAGGGGCACTCTTGGGTGTGGCACTCCCTCACTTTAAACATCCATTGTTATTCTGACCCCGTGCATCGCGTCCAATTTTCCGCTATTTATACGGTATCTTTTTTTCTCAACATCAATACTTTGTGGGGTATAGCTACTTCTGGCGGAAAGCAAAACTACTTCAGCTCTAGAGCAAATTAGCGCTGCTTTCTGTATTTTAGCGGAATCAGCTATACTCTTCGATCACTGAGACTAAAATCAATAAATTACAGTATGCATCCTCTGATCCCACGTATCTCCCAAGCGGACTCAACGTGCGAATCACTCGAAGCCATCAGAGAAGTCGAGAGTAGTGTACAGTTCAATCCACAGAAGTGAGTACAGTACTCCATTACAGTAATTCTATCGGTCGATTGTAGATCAGAGGACTTCTCTCGATATCTCGTTCCTCTCTTCTGCTCTCCCTCTTCCTCAGTGAGAAGACACGCCTTCCAATCTGCCATCCACTCTCTATCCACGAATCCCCAGGTAAGGGAGTGATCTACCCAAGTATCGATTGATTGTATGACATATCGATTTATTTCAGAGACAGGAGCAGATCTTCGATGGATATCGATTGGCTCTCAATCACCCACAGATCGAGATCGCCTCGACGGCCATACAGTACCTGCCGCAGATGATTACAGCAGCCGGAGGTACAGTATACCAGCTTATCTCACATAGAAAAACTCTAATCTTGATATGCCCAGAACGAGTCTCTGAAACTCCAATGCTAGAGAGCGGGCAACAATGAGAGAGCTGATCTCTTGTTTTCACATACTCTCTCGCTAATTAGAATTTCAAACTCGCGCTCTGGGAATATGGGGTTTCAAACAATTTGGGATATTGGTATGAGTGCTGAATCAAGCCATGGGAAAAGAAGGGATGGATCATTGGTTTATTTGTCAAACGCGTGTCGGGGTATTTCTAACACACATTTCTCTCGATTATCAGAGGTACTTCTTAATTAAATGTAGTATCCCTTTATCCTCCTTTGTAGATCAAACATCCATTCTGATTGCCTCTGCATTGGCTGCCTCTAAACGTCATCTGAATCCATTCCAATTTACTTCCATCATTGCTTCCACAATGCAAATTGTGAAGAATCGAAAAGACGAAAAAGAAGAAGAGCCAAATCTGTAGTGAAATTGATTATCCCTATAATGCGGGTAGCTATTTTATATGTTGTTTTGCGCGCTGATAAATTCATTTGTACAATCTATTCATTTATTAACGACATGTTCGAAGTGTTGTGAGCCGCATGTTCTACCTTCTCATTTTGTCGCGCGCTTATTGGTAACCTATAGGTCAATCTTACTGGGAAGCGAAGTAAGTATGTACATTTCATGTGATAGCTGTTTGGTAATCGATTGCATCAATACACATAGGGAGACTTGAGTCCTTTATCGATAAGAGAAAATGAGTGGCAACATGAAGTCGAGATTACTTCATTGATGATCTTGGCGCACCTCACTTTCCACTCTTCTTCTTTTTCTTCTTCTGCAAAAACTCAGTTCTCAATCAACAGCAGTCTAAATGCCGTATACCTTTCCACCCAGAGGAGTAGTGGCTTTCTTGATCAAACGAGTCATCGGAGATTGGGTCTGCAAGTACTGTAATCTATTGGATGATCATCAATCGCCTTTTCCAACTACGGTAGCATAGTGGTACGGTATGGTTAGGGGATACGGTAGTCCACTTGTTCTCACATTTGGGTCAGCTTCGATTTCTCCTGCTTTGACAGCATCAGCGACGAGTCGAACATTGTTCAACTTCTCCATTTGTTCGTGACCACGGGGACCGAATTTACCTGAAATGAAGTGAATTTAGTATCACTTATCTATTAGGTATATTAAACGGATCTCTTCAATTTCATTTCATTTCCTCGGTGGGGGGATATTTTGGAACTGCCGTTTAGGAACCCGAAAATATTAAAGTTTCTAAATATTCTGAAACGTATCCTACACAAATCCTGGAATATAATGTTGAGTGTTCCTAAACCGCATTTCCAAAACGTCGTATCACCCATTTCCTCTACTAACTCTTCTTATTCGATCCACTCTTCTTGTGTCTATTCACTTTCTTCTCCTTCTTCGGTGTATTCTTCGTCACCATTTTGTGCTTGGCTCCACCAGAATCCGATCCTTCAGGGGTACGAGGTCTCAAAGAGAATTGCGTCGTCACTAGGCAATCACCATCATGAAACTCACCCTTTCGGCTTGTTTCCTGAACTGCTCGATTTCTGGGCTCCATCAGCCACAGGAAGCAAGGGCGCTCCTGGAAACGAGATATGCGATTGCAAACTGAGTGAGATACAGTACCTGATTTGGTGGGAGTGTGAGCATCCGAAGAGGGCTGGATGATGTTGATGTATCCAAGAGGGCCGAGTTTAGGCTGAAAGTGAATTGAGTTGATTCATGAGAAAATTTCTGATCTACCTTGGATGGAGCTGGAGTGACGGAAGTTGCATTCGGAGTGATCGAAGTAATCGTCGAGAGAGCTGCTGAAATTAATCAATTATCGATTGATTTTAGGCATTTGAAACCAACCTTGAGGTCTGATGTTGGTCGGTTTTCTCGGTGGCTGGATAGGGAATGATGGTGGCTGAAGGATTACTGTACTACTACTGTATTACTGTAATCGATGATTCAATCGATATTACTCACATCCGACATTGGCTGTGACGACGGCGGGGCAGACGGCGGAGCCATTGCCTGATATCGATTGATAGATTACTGTACTCAGATTGTACCGTACCTTGTGAGCACTCTGGAATGGCTCGGGAGCCTGTGGATGTCCGCTCCTGCGAATCTAAAATAAAATGTTCGTAAAAGTGTACAGTTTTCTTGGTAATCTGAAGAAAAGTTAACCATCTTTTAGGACCCACCCAGATTCAGGGTGGTCTCATATAAATGTTTGTGGGAGGTCTCACCTTTGGCTGAGCGAGGGGTTCCTGTGATAGCGATTCTGCCGATTTCGGTGCCAGAGGCTGTAAAGTGACCATTCCATACAATATAATGGAACAAAGTGACCAACCACATTGGGAGGCGGGGGAGGCAGAACCATGCGCTGACGTGGTATCTCAATTTGGTGTATGGGAGTACGGTAGCCGAGGTATACGATAGTCTCACCTTGTTCTGATCCGTCACTTCGGCGGAAAGAGTCTCTGCCGAAGAGGGACGAGGAGGAAGAGGAGCAGGCATCTGACTCGGGTACAGTAATCAAAAGATACCATAGTATTTGGGAAATACAGTAACAAGAGGGGATACCGTACCTGGAGGGATTTCCTGAGAGATGGCTGTTTGGCTGGCATCGGTGCAGATAGGAACGATTGATGATTTTGATTACGAGGAGCGGGAGGAGGAGGGAGAGATGCCATTGTAGGAAGAGGACGAGAGGGAATTGAGACTGGAATAGGAAGAGTACGGTAGGGAGATGGGAGAGAGTACGGTGGCTGCGTGATACGGTAGCTCTACCAGATAGAGTACGGTAGTTGGATACGGTACTCACAATCATCGAAAGGATGCATCTGATCCGTCGGTGGTGTCACTTCTTGAGGAGAGGGAGAAGTGTGAGCAGATGAGAGAAGAGGAAGTCGATTCGATGAGGGACGAGATGACTCCTGAAGGGATTATCGATTGATTACTGTAATAACGATTGAAGCACCTTGACTCCGGGTTGATCGTAGATGACGGCGTCACCTCGTCGTTCCTGATAATCCGCGATTATCGATTGATGAGACATTGTGATGTACCTTCTGAGCTGCGGCATCTCTAACGAACACCTCGTAGTTTGGTTCATTTCTCATCGATTTCTTGCGTCTTTCACTCTCTCGAATGGGAGCTGCAGGGAACTGCTGCAGCTGCTGCGTCGGCTGCCGCTCCATGACATCTCTGTGACCAGAGTTGTCGTTGAATTGAGGCTGAACGAGAAAACTAGAGGGAGTTAATGGAACGATGATGTACCTTGGACTGAGGAACGAGAGTCCTCTTGGATAGTCTGTCTTGTCCCACGACATCGTATCTACCGGAGTTCTGAATGAATACGGTATTATGGGGATATACGGTAGCGGATCGCGTACCGTCTTCACGGGCATTGTCCTCTTATCCACGGCGTCCTCGTAGTAGGAAGGCTCATCACAGATTGGAGCCTGAAAAGAATACGGTAGATACTGTAGTCTGGAATATCGATTAGGCAGTACGAATAGTTCGGGTCTACCTTTATCGCTGGAGGGATGATCTTTGGTCGATCTTGAGAAATAGAACGGGTCATAGGAAGCTCGTTGTTGTTGCAATTCGATTCATGCAAGTTCTGATTCTGAATTTAGAGAGGTTACGGTAGGTTCAGCAGTGGATACCGTACCCCTTGGTCGTACACTTCGGTGCGCTTCACCTTGACAGTCGCACGAGTGGTCATACTGTAATCGGGATGGTTATCGATTGGCAGCAGATAGAGTACGGTACCGTGCGTGGAATAGCTGATCGATGTGAATTAGTCTGACGATCTGTGGGTCCTCCTTCTCTACCGTAGCCAGACGAGCGGACTCACGATGAACAGAACGAGCAGATTCCAGAATCTGGAATACTGTAAATGTAGAGAGTACGGTAGATCGATCGATACTAACGAAGATGGGAGAGTGACGGTAGAGCGTGCGGGCGTCGATCTCTTGCAGCTTCTGGACACGAGTCGCGATTCTGAATTACTGTATCGATCGATATCATTGAGTGTACGGTACCTGTGAACAGTGAAGGGAGGAACGAGTTGAAGAGTGAAAGGAACGGCGACATGATGACCACTCGCATGAAGAGGAACAAGAGTTTCCCAGATTGGACGGAGACGACGGGCACGATAAGGACCGAGAGGAGAGAGGAGCAACTGAGCCGTGAGCAACTGCAAACAGCAGAGTTGGCACCATGCCAAGAACGTCTTTCGTTGTCTGACTCTCTCGTTTCGCGCACTATATCGATGATTCACATTTACTCTAACTTGTTCTCGCAGTGACTCTTTCAGATGCTGTGGGAAAAGGAGAACGGTAGGATGAGGGTACTGTAAGTGACAGTACCTCTGCGCCACAGTCGTTGGTACGCATCGTGACGTAGTGCAGAGGAGGCATGATGATGAGACGGATCGAGCGAACCTGAGATACGGTAGACAATCAGTTGACGATCGACAGATGACGAGGGATACGGTACCTCTCTGGTCTTGATGGGATGAACGAGGGCTCGACGACGTTCACTCGCTGCCAGATAGAGAGGAATATGAGTGGAGCAGAGAGTGGAAGGAGGAATGAAGGGAGTAGCGAAGAAATGCTGAAGGATACGGTAGACATGATGGAATACTGTATGAGTACGGTAGCACACCTCCGCCACTTGATGAAGCACAACCTTCTCGAGAGAAGCGCCCTGGTGAATCGAGGGAACGAATCGAGTCTGGAATAAACTCAATTATCAATTGAGAGAGAAAGGGAAATACAGTAGTTCATTTGGCGATAGATCTTACTTCCTCTGCCTTGATTCTGGTAGCAATTCTCAACAGGAGAGGAGTCTTCTCACTGGATCGATGCACTTGAAGAGTCGTTGGATCGATAGTTCGAGCTACCAGAGGAACACTGCAACTGAGTACTGTAGTTATCGATTGATCGTCGATTACAGTACCACTCGGTCGCCTTCCTCTTCGATGTTTCTCCGTATTGACTTCTCGTCGATAGAATTCCTCTCGATGACACATCCAATGGATAACTCTTCTCTGGCTTCTCCACCAAATTGCCGGTTACGGTAGTTGTCTGGAATGGCATTGATCGATAAATGACGTTTCAACGAGATCAACGTACACTGTAGTTTGAATTGGATATCTGGGGTCTGGGCCATTGTAGTAATCTCTTGGGAGGGGAGGCGGTTGTTTCATCAATGGGAACTCCAATTGGAGGGCCGTCGACGTCCCGATCTGATTCCATCTCACTCCATTTACCACCGCAATTCGAGTCTGATTTGTTCGGTGCTCTCCTGTAAGATTACGGTAGAATACTACTGTATTCATCTCTCGGTTACTGTAGATTACTGTAGATGGATAGATATTATATTACATATTCTCATTGGGTGGTCCTCCATCGGCTCCCGCTCTTTCTCGCTCCAATCGACAATTCCTGTAGTAGATCTCGTCCTCGTCAGGGAATCCACCCCATGATTGACTTGTGCTACTTCCTGAAGGGCGGATTACGGTGATAGATAGGGATATCGATCGATACTCACGAGTAGTGGTCGGCCGACCTCTGTGACGAGACATGAGAGAAGTGAATGGAGAATGAGAGGGGTGAAATAGAAGAGAAATGGAAATTTATTGGATTTGAATGACTGAAAAATATCAACATTGTTGAGTTAGTTGAAAAAGAATCGAAAAAACAAGGTGTTTAAGATGGAGTTGTTCCTCAATAAGCAGCAAGTATATACTAAGTAAGAATATATTCAGTCATCGATTTATGATGTGTCTGTTTTATGTTTTGGGTGTAGAACTGCACGCGCAAGAAATATTAAAGGGAGAAATAACCCAAAAAAACACCCAGTGATTGACCTCTCCTCCTCTGTCTCTCTTGGAGAGAAAGCACAGACAAGAGAGATTGGGGGAATCGAGGAGGGGCGAGAGATGCGAGAGGAGATCAGAGTTTGAGTAGATCAAAGAGGGTGTGAGAGAGGAGAGGTGGCCTCTCATCCAGGGAATCACACTAGTCCGGAAAAGGGATAGTTTGTTTGTTATTTCGTGGCGAGTCCCTAGGAATTCGCGCAAATTCAAACATGAGGCTCTCCCTTTAATTTTCTCTAGAAAATTCCAAAAAAGAGAAAAATAAGTACTCTTGGTATCGTGACTATTTATAAACGATCTAAGTTGAGACGGAACAAAAATTATTATGAAATTATAAATCAAATAATTTTGAAAATATGGTTATGCATATAATAAATAAGAGTGAGTGTTCGCTCTTACTTTGTTGCTATATTTTAACAAAATGAAAATCCATAACGCTAGATTACGGTATTCAGAAAATCCGCTGAAGAGCCCAACGGTTACTGTACCTATCGACATTTTTACGATTTTCGAAACTTTGCGAAACATGTTCAACTTATTTTCTTGCTAATTTTTCTTCATTTTCTAAATTCTTTACCTCGATTTTGATGTGCCATTATGCTACATCGCGTTCATCATTCCAACGACAGCGTTGAACATTGAATGAGTTCATTAACCCTCGAGAAAGGAGGAGCGAGAAAGTGTGTGACAAAGAGAGACATTTTCGCACACGTTCTTTCGTCGATGACCCATTTCTTTAGATGTAGTATCATGTGCACTTCGTCATAATACACGGTTTCTAGAAAAATTCTCCTTCCGAAGTAGTTCCTACCGCGTATTCCAAGGCCCAGAATTCTAGCTGTCTGCACTCTCTCGCTCCTCTCTTTGCTAAAATCATTCACGAAGGAACGTATCGCAGCAATTTCCAGAACAGTCCTATTGTTCTTATAACTACCGCTTGATTAAAACGTCAAGAATTTGATTTCAGTTGAAGGAAAGTATGATAGGTCTCGCCTCGCAATCGGCTCATCTCTTCCTGTCTCTGGAGCAAAGTGGATGGTTGGTGCTCTCTCCCCATTCCCTCTTTCAACCTATAATTTGTAGGTCCATGTCCCTTTCCGACGATCGTCGGTCACTTGACTTCTCTTTGGAGACCGACGATCAACGACTTTCACGGGTCGATTTGAAATTGATCAAAGAAGACGATGCAACGGTAAGTTTTGAAATTATTCTATCGTGACGATAAAGTAGCTGAGTTTTAGCTCAGTTAGCAGCCTAAGAGTGTGTTTGTGCATTGAAAGTGCATTCACGCAAACAAGGTCTCCGATGGATCTGCAATGTGATTTTCAGGTGATCTCCCAAGTTGTGATTCCTTCGTATCCCGGTGTGCCCCGGCCCATTCGAATCGATGGATTCTACTCAGTAGTTTTCGGATCTGAGGAGGAACCCATTCTTATGTGCTCTAAGGTACGCAGAGTCAAATACAAATAACCACTATTATGAGTCCTATTTGCAGACGAACTGGTGGATTCAAGAGAGTGCAAATGTGTATCGCATGGAAATCCGACTGTACTTTGATGAGTTCGTCCATTGATATCTTTTTTTTCAAAATGTGGTTGTGCATCTCCTTTCATCTAACGTTCATTACATTTTCTTCTGCAGTGATTCGTCTCCTCATTCACTGACTCCAATTGTTTCGTCATCTTTGGATGTGGGATCAACTCGAATTGGAGTGAGCAAGGAGGTCAGATATCTACTCAATATTCACGCCTTTTTACCATATTGCGTTTTCAGAAGTTATGTGTGAACGAATCCTAGAAAGTAATTCCATTAAAAATAGCAGATGTGATCGAGATTGATAGTTCTGAATGGTCAACATGGACTTGCAGCTCCTTGGAATTCAATCCAATTACTTCTGCAATCTCTTCTACGGTGATTTCGCTGAGAAGAAGAAGGATAAGTATGAGCTCAAGAAGGTAATAATTCGAGTTTATCCTTTTCGTCGAATGTTGTACAAACTGTAGAGGAACGTGTTTGTGTCATTCCTTACTTGTGTTGTAGGTGGACGAGAAGGCATGTCTCAACTTTATTAAATCGATCCACGAAAGGACATGGGCATACTCCTCAGGTTAGATTTTTCGTCATCGTAATTTTTTTTATTAATAATGTATACTATTGTTTCCCCCGAAATATTAGTATTAATTAGTGTGAACAATTATTATTTCCAGTTGACGATGCTATGATTGCACTCGAACTCGCCGATGGATTCGAAATGACTCTAATCAACAATCGGATGCTACCGTACCTCAAGACGTGTTCAATCTCGAAAGAGGGGGTCAGGGAGTTGCTCGTCCTTGTTGGCAGGTCTCCTATCAACAAGGAATTCGCGGTAAGTGTTAAATCATCGTAGATTCACAATGTTTCGGTGCCCTGAGCACGTAATGTCTTTTCCCAATTGGGAAAACACACTAGTGACCGCTTTCCTGACAAACCTTACATTGTGGTAATGTATTCATCCCATCCTAGTCCCATTCAGAGATTGATCGTTGATGCATGCCGTTCCACTTCCGAATGTGTCTCTCTCGTCAATGAGTGTTCCTCTGATCTTCCAATGGCCACAAGTCTCCTCGTTCTCAGTGTACGTCGATGCTTCCTTATTCTTTATCTCATTGATTTCTCACAACAGGAAGCCCATCGCAAAGCTATTGAGGAGAGAGATGAATCGGAGATCGCCATTCAGAACAGTCTTCGTGATCGGGAGGTGAGGAGATCTCGCCTCTCATTTATTTTATTTATCGTAGGCCAAACGGATGCGTCAAGTATAAGGGTGTTCGGAAAATTTTCGCGTTTTTGTTTTTCCTTCTTTTCGCCTTAACCATTGCTGTAGCACGGGTTATTGCTGTAGCACGTTAGTGTGAGGGCCTGCTCTCACTACTTTTCGGGTTCTGACTAGGGAGTTATGGCACTCATGTTGCCTTCTGTAGAACTACGAACTTACCATACTCAGACCTGAATTTCAAAAGTTTTCATACTTTATCTCCAATAGCAGTCGAAAAATTCGCCCAAAGTGTCAAATGAGTCAACCGATGATTACGGATAATAAAAACATATTGCTAAATTTCACTATTGATTTTCATAAAATTTTATTTTATTTTCTTTAATACTCATCTAGATGTAGATTTTCTAAGCATGTTTCTGAAAATCACTTAATTGCATATTGCATCACTACTAGATAACATTCTGACAAGATGACGACACAGAAAATTTCGTAATGTTTTGTGTTGAAGTAACATATATAAATGAGGGGTTACGAAGTGTAATTGTTTTCAAAATTTCAAACTGAAAGTGCGAAAAATTTCCGGACACCCTTACATAAATGTGCAAATACAAGAAATTTTATTAAATAATGAGGGATTCACGGGGAGTGATCTAGGCAAACACTCGGGGATGCGAAAGTGAGGAGAGGAACCTCGAAAGTGGTGGAACAGCCGCTTTGCTTATGGATCTCGGTGTGGCTCACATATCGTAATGTCTTTTCTTGCAGCGAAAGGCGCCAGTGACTCTCCGTTGTCTGGAGGAGGATGGTACGATGATGCGCAAGAAGATCCTCTGTCTCTATTGGTTGAGGAAGGAGCACGATCTAGGATACCCTCAACCCATTGTTGAGGAGGGGTTCCATTGGCCAGATTTGTGGGAACACGTTCCCTCTGGATTCAACACTGTCCGCATCGAAGGTCAGTCATCAAATCATGGTTATTCGTGAGAAAAAAAACAATTGTGCAGGGCACGACTACACTCGTGACGTATATCAAGACCCTCTCCTTCTGTGTTACCCAGATGCTGATTCCATAGTCCAGGCCGATGCTTATCGTTCATAATAGATTCAACCATTTGACTCATATATCTTCATACTCACGTTAATCCTCTAATGTACTGATTGTTCGAATTTCATGTGTTTTGCGATTCCCATTGTTATGTTGTTGTTGTTGATTTGTTGATAAGAACTCCAGATAAACCGGTTTACCTTTCACATGTACAATCAAGATTAACAATTTAATATGATTCAATCGGGTTCAGTTTGAGATCACAATAGTCGTGAAAGAAGGAGGGAATGGAGGGAAGAAGGTAGGTCACTCCTGGTCGGGATCATTCGATTGATCTTCTCTCGTCTCATACGTAATGTAATCGTCCAGATTCGTTATCATCCCCATTACGGTAGCACCCTTTCCACACTCAAGAACGTCCTTGATCGTGATCCTAAACGGAAGAATCGGAGTACGGTATCCTATTAAGTCATCGATCTCACCTAGTCGGGTCGACTGGTTTGCAGATGTCGAAGACCTCATCAGCGACGTCATCAATCTTGGCCTGGATATTACGGTAGGTACAATAGTAAATTAATCGATTGATCTGACCTCGATATGAGCTGCTCTTTCTTGGACGATTGCCATGAGAGATTCAATGTGTTCTATGATATCTTCTCTCGTTAGAAATCCTTTAGAATCTCGATCGAGCACACGGAACATCCATCTCATCGATTGATCCAACTAAATCAATATCATTTATACAAAATTATTGATTTATTCCCTCACCCAATCTACAGTAACCCCACCACTCACAGGGAAATAAGTCTACGCCTGCAGACTTCTTGGCTACCGAGGGATGACTTATTAAGTCTACTCGCTTCGATTAGAGGCAGGGGAACGATATTTTTTTAGACTTTAAAGTCGTCGCTCGGTAGCCAAGACTTCATGAGTCATATAATATTTCCCTCTGAGCACTCACCCTCTTGTACTCGACTGCATTGTAGAAGTTAATGAATCCAGTGAAGTCAATCTGATTGTCATCGAATGTTTTCTCAGTGAGAAAGACATTGGAGATGAAGAGGGACGAATACTTGGAACTCAAAGAAATATATTATTCCATCGCCTCTGCCAACACACCCGAAAGGGGTCAGGCGCGGGAGAGTGGGTAAAAAAACATAGGTGCTCCCTCGCTGTAGTAGCCTCTACTGCCCCTTTCTGCATATTTAGTGTGCATTTTTTGTGGTAATACTACTGTAGTTCGTAGACCGAACTACTGTATCCATCACTACTCGATCTCATTCATACTCACTCGTTGTACAATGCGAGTTCTGCTTCCGACAGAAGTCCGTTGATGTCAACATCCAAATCACGGAAGACTGACAGAATATTCTCACAGATGGCGATAGAGAAACTGAAGGAGGGGGGGAGTAATTATCGATCGATCATGTGATTTCTATTCACTATCAATAATTATAACAATAGCAATACTTAAATTTTAAATATTCGTAAATAACTAACCGATTAGTCAAATCATCAGCATTCCTCGCTTCGAATTGACCGAGAAGATCGTCCAAAACTCCCGTTGCCATAAGATCGACGATTCTGGAAGTGAGAGATTGAATAGTCACTTCTCGATTGCCACCTACCGTATCTTCTGAGTGTACAGAGGATCGAGCAGGAATTGAACCTTCTTCTCTACGAAGACCAAGTAGTAATTGGGATCCATGAGTCGAATTGACTCACCGTGCTCGTTGACTGCATCCTGTAGAGGAAAGATCAAAGATAAGAGGAGAGAAATAGAAAACATCAGAAAGAAATGAGAATATCAAAGATCAACCTGCAGTCCGATAATGTTGGGTACGATCTCGTGGGTGAGAAACTCTTGGAAATCCTGAAAAGTTATTTATTAGATTTAAAGAGAAAATTAGAAAATATCTCAGTAACTCTTAAAACCGTAATGATTGCATAAAATGAGGATTACCCTATTGACTCACATCATAATTGAGGAATGGTTGCTCGTTTCTCGCGTATTCATGGAGCATTAGAAGATGATGATTGACGAGAAGTCTCTTGTGACAATATAACATCAATCGCTTCACTTCCACTCGACCCACGTGGTCTCTAAGAGAGAGGAGTACGGTAGAGGGATACGGTAGTCAATGGGTCGATACCTGAGATCAGCTCGGAGGGCCTCGAATAATCGATCGGTGAGGAAAGATCGGAGATTAGATGGGCAGAGATCACGCACTTTCTGAGATATATAGATGAATGAATTAGATAGGGAGGATGGATAACATCATACAACTTCCCAGAACACAAGGCCCGAAAAAAATAAACCAAAAAATCATAAAATCAGATAACATTTTGGATTTTTTGGAAAATTCCCTTTGGGTCTATGAATAACTTACACGATAGTTCGTGTATGAAATGAGATATCGACCATCGACGATTGGATATGAGACATGCTGTTGGAGAAGAGAAGTGAGAACCTCAAGGGGAACCAATGAATACACTTTCATGGAATGATGAATTCAAGATCTATTCCATTGACCACATCAAACAGCATCAACAATCATGAACATCTCGACTTTTAACAGGCAATTATAATACTACAAGTATTATAATATAATACAATACAATGTTTATCACGTCAGACGGTAACGTCAGGTGAGGATGTGGTTTCAGGGGTCAGGATCATTCTTCTCAGTATTCACGGATCATTTCGGCTGGGGTCGGGGTAGAGGATCGGTCTTCTTCTGTGAATGGGAAGAAGACCGATTATAATATGCTACAAGTAAAATGAAATAGGGAAAGAGGCTGAATATCCATCAAATCTCTCTTTCACTCACTTCGAGATCCTCTTCATTCGAGTGATTCTCCTTGATTCGATGAATTAATCTTCTTCTCCCTTCTCTTCGAATTCCTTCCACGAAATCATCCTTCGATGGTCCCTCACTCAAAATGGGAACTTCCTGCAAAGATGTTCCACTTGATATCTATTACCGTAATCTCAATTCTCAATCGATCATTCGATCCCCCTATTCGTCCCCATTGACCTACCTTGTCATCTCTCACTTTGACTTCTCTCATCCTCTCCTTCAATCTGTTCACATTCTCGTCAGTCACCGAGAGGGCGAAGTGTTCAGAAAACGTCTCCATCTCAAACATCACAGATAAAAAATAACTTCAATAATCTCCACTCAATCGATAATAGGACTAAGGTACGTGAAATATTCCGATACATTTTTTAAAAAATATTCAAAATCGTTGCAAACGATCGACGATAACAAAAATTCAGACATAAATTGAAAATCTTTATCAAATCAACAAACTGTAAGCATTCATTACTGTTTAGGTTTTATTCCACTTTTCAATAAATCCAAATGACGTCATCATTTTCTTCCACAATTGAAGAATTGACAGAGGTCGGAGCAATTGGAATGAAAGAGTCGACGTCCGATTTGAATAACGGAAGAAGAGGATCTGGAAAGAATTAAAACTGAGCAATTATAATTTTTTTTAAACTTCTATCGAATAGATAAAGTCTTCTTACCGGATTGTTCAGTCATCCATTGGGTGAATTCGGGATAAGATTCTCTGATATCAGCAAGAATTTCATCGAATAACTGAGATAGAATTGAATCCTTAGTCGCTCCTTCTCTCAAATGAGACAACATCGTCGAGACTTTGGGATAGAATGCTGTATCATCCTCGGCTGCCTCTAATACAGTATCCACTTGGATACGGAGAGAATATAGATCTGAATGGAAGGGAAAAGATCAGAGATCAAAGATCAAAAATCAACTCACCTTCTCTGGATTTTGTGAGTGTAGGATTCCCAATCTTCGTTATAATCTCCCCAATAGCAATCTCCACATCAAATCTGACAATGAATCGATAATCGTAGATCTCTCAATTATTGAATAATATCGTGTTACCGTACCTCGGTTTCTCAACCATTTCTCTTCCCGCTCTTCTCAATTCAAATCCACTCCCTTCCTTCTTCATCTTTCCAATGATCTCGTTCGATATTTCTATCAGAATTTTCTGTGGTTTTAGTGCCTGCAATATCGATTTATACTAACCTCAGCAGATTCCACTTCCTGTTGATCTACCTACGAGTCTATCGATTCCTTCCATCCCCACTCACCATCAGATAATTCTCCTCTCCATTCTCTTCATCTTCCACTTCATTCTTCTCATCCAATGCTTTTCTCCTCATTGCACTCGCTATTCTCTGGTAGATCGGCTGATTAATCACTTTCGAATCGATATCGGTCCTGCACGGAACAAATTAGATTACGGTAAGACCAATAAATCACTTACCCGTCAGCTTCAGTCAACTGCATTCCATCGATGAGACTATCGACCAATTGTAGTTGATGATCTTAAAGAGGATTGCATCATCACTAAGCAATCGGTGCCTTACCAGTTGGTTTGGATACTTCGTCATTTAGTCTCGGCAGTGGAAGTGGATGTGTGTCCTCGAAAAAAGTGAGACGAACACCCGCCAACGCCTGAGGAAGGGAGAATATACTGTAGCTACGAACTATCGATTGGATACGGTACTACACGAACTTTAGGATACGAGAGACAACTGGTATGCCAGAGACGGTATTGTAAAATAGTTCTCAACCCATCTAGTGCCTTGGAAAACCTTCAATTCTCGTGAAAATGGATTGGTAATGAAGAGAAATCGATAAACTCGTACCAAATTTCCGCCGTCTTCTCTGAATGGAAAAAGAGCGAATACGAATGGATTCGCTTTCGAATGGAAAATGAGACGAGTGAGAAGAATTGAATCGACCTCGAGAAGAGATCGAACAAGGGAAGAGAAGAAGGACGAACATGACTGGAAGTGAGTATGACGTCATCGATAGGTAATGGAGGATTACATCATCACTACGCAATCTCTACGCAACATCATCACTACGCAATCTCACCTTGGAAGCTCGATCGTGAATGAGGAAGACACGACAATCTTCGCCCAATTGATGGGAAGGGCTGATCTGAAGAGGATAATATTAGAGATTAAAAGGAAAAAAATACCCAGTGGCAATGACTATGAGGATTTGGATAGAAGGTTCTCCCATTGTTGATTCACTTCCATTGCATAAGAATGACGTAATATTTCTCACCGTCGACCTCTGGGCACAATGGATCAATTGCAGACACTTTCCAGTCTTGAATTCACGACCATCGATTTCATCCTCGAAAAGATTGAACGAAGACTTGCCAAAGTAGTGTTCTGAATATGGAAAAGTAGAGTACTGTAGTTACAGTTTGCCTTCTTACTCTCTTTGTATCTTAGTGATTCCCGAGGCACGTTGGGTGGGTAGTATCTGCAAAAAATGCAAGTCAATATTTTATATCTATCCCTTCATACGTGGATTAGGGCGTAGCCAGCAACAGAACCCTCCCGCTTTTTCTCTCTCGATAAACCACCCGATTTCGGTTAAATTTTGTTGTTGTTCAAACTCACAAGGTTCTCTTCCGCATTAGTTATCCCGCTTTTGACCTGCCAGCAACAACCCTTGCGCATCTATGTATCCCTTTGAGTACACGTTAAATTGTCATCATAAATTAACTCACCCGAATCCATTTCTGAGTGTCTTCAGAATCGATCCATTATCTGCATCAATATCAGCCCAATTTCTCGTCTCTTCTCCTTCTATTCCATTGACAGATTCGATCGATGGAAGTGGAAGAGTGACCTACAATTCAGTTCATTCCCTCATCTCCATTACTCTCCCCACCGTCTGGATAATGGGCTCAGAAAAACAGAATTGAACTCCTTCTTGTGGTAAAATTCTCGGAAGTGGCTGCAATTAATCCATTTCATTTATACCACAATTTCTAGTGCCACATTTTGGATTAATCCATAAATTTTTGGATCAATTTCACTTTTGGTCGAATTCAATAGTATGTGTGATTCACCTCTCCATTTTCATGTACGGTAGTCTCTCTCAGCCACGGATTCTTATTGTTTCGAGAATTCTTCGTCTTCACGTAACTCTTCAGTGGAATCTTCACGGTGGGAGAAATCTCCAGAGTGAATGGAATCGGTTTCTGAAGGAGTCAATAAAGATCAATCAATAATTCTGGCTCACCTTAGTCCTGAGAAGTCTCGAGAAGTACGGTATTCCATGGCGAACTTGCCTGCAACAGAACATTTAATGAAAAAGTTACATCATACAATACAGTAAGACTTACGAGAAAGTGAGAATTGAAGATTCCGGAATTTTCATCATAATCTCGAGTATACTTTCATTGCAAACTTCCGATCGATTCACACCACTGAAATAAAAAAATCTGAATTTACAAATTTGATAATATAAATTCTCACATGATCGTTAGATGGAATTTTCCTGGGAAAATCGATAATCCGCTCGAAAGTGCAATCACTCTTTCCGTTCGTGATCAATACGACTTCTCGTCTGTAGACGTTCTGAGATCAAAGATCAATCATTTTACTATTTTCCTAATCACAATTCCTCACCTCATTAGCATCTTCTCCATGTTGATAGATCGCAGTAGAGAATGCTTGAGCCACTAAATTATTAAATATACAAAAAAATTTAAAAAAATAATGACTCACCGAAAGACGAATCTTCTCTCCTCTTCGTCACTCTGTGAAGATATCGAAGCATCTCGTAATTCGCTCTGAAATTGGCAAATTTCTCTTTAAATTATATATTTTAAACTCACTTCTCAAATGAGTTCCACTCACAATCAATTGAATTCCATCATTTGAAGCCTTGTCGATCTATAAATACAAATACAAATAAATTTTCCCCCTGAAATCAAGGCTAATAGCCCTGCAGGAAGGTAGCCTCGCGGTCAGAGGTTGTCAGGATCTTCGAACACAGTGTGACGGGGTCAAGGGAATGGATCATGCTTTGCTACTTTGGCCAGTGTCTAGAAATAAGCCAAGAATTATTGATGGGAATAAATTAATTCAAACCTTTCTCGATATAATCCAATCTGCTGCTTTTCTCGCTTCTTCCACTTCTCTTTCACTCATGGAATTCCCCGTATCAATGACGATCGATATGAGATCAGGATGATCCTTGTATTTGGGAGGCATACTGTAGATGAGGGATGAATAAAAACTGATCAATAACTAGTGTTGTTAGATCGAACAACAATGCACTATTCGCAAATAACCTTTGTTATTGGCGAACTACTGATAACTATTGTTCTCTTGTTGGAACTTCGGGAATAGAAAAAGGGGAACAAAGGGACTCAGACCGCGGGGGTGATGAGAGATACCGGAGAAAAAGAGGGTAAATGAATTCCAATGTCTCTCTAATATTCATTTCCAGTAAGAGAGCATTACTGATCACCCAGTCTACGTGAGGAACATTTCAAATGAATGTTATTTGGCGCGTACCTCATTCAGTTTACGATACTCCTTCCGATCTTTTCCCTCTCTCTCTTCTTCCTCTTCTCTCGTCGTTCCACAAAAAGGGCGATGATTCATCTTTCGACGATTTAAAGAGCGATAGTTTACGAACTCTGAAAAGAACGCTAGGAAAGTGATGGAATTACGACCATTTTCCGTGCCACTCTAATGTATCATTTATTGTCGATGACCTATCATTTTGATAGTTCAAAACTTCCTCCATTTCACACACTCTCTCGATCGGTCTATAATGTGGCGTTAGTTTTCCGGAAAAGCTCTTGGAAAAGCAATCGAGAGTGTTAGTTTTTTCCGCTAGCTTTTCCGGAAAAGCTGTCAGATTTGAATTCCCGCATTTTTTGTATCTCAGCTCCCATTTAAGCTAGCATTGAAAAAAATTGTTTTAGGGTTACTTTTCGCATTTAGACTTCATGGTCCAAGTTTGGTTAGCCTAGATGCACTGGAAGCCGAGTTATGGCCGAAAATCAATAATTGCGGGAATTCAAATATTTAGCTTTTCCGAGCCCGCCGTGAGAAATGGAAAAGTAAAAACTAACACTCCTTTTAGCTTTTCCAAGAGCTTTTCCGGAAAACTAACACCGCATTAGCGAGTGAGTGTGCAAAGTGAAGAGACTGACCTCACACACCGAAATATCCAATATCGCCGATAACGAAAGGTGAACGATCGCAACCAGAGCAGAATAAGAGA
This sequence comes from Pristionchus fissidentatus, assembly GCA_036245785.1. Lineage (NCBI taxonomy): Eukaryota > Metazoa > Nematoda > Chromadorea > Rhabditida > Neodiplogasteridae > Pristionchus > Pristionchus fissidentatus. The sequence continues at coordinate 14,443,087 of BTSY01000006.1, forward strand.
AATTAACATTTATCCAATTAAAATATTCACCAGAATGCAACAAATTATTCACAGGGGGATTGAGGTAGACGGTACTCGAGATTCAATTGATCGATTCCTACAGTAATCACATCTATAGATTCGGCTTGACGTCCTTGATATCGTTCCAGAAATCGATAATTGATCCATCGAAGGGCAGGACGGGATCTGCAATCGAATTATTGATTTTTTTTAAAATAAAAAACAAAAGTTTGCTCACTCGATTGTTCAGTCATCCATTGGGTGAATTCGGGATAAGATTCTCTGATATCAACAAGAATTTCATCGAATAACTGAGATAGAATTGAATCCTTAGTCGCTCCTTCTCTCAAATGAGACAACATCGTCGAGACTTTGGGATAGAATGCTGTATCATCCTCGGCTGCCTCTAATACAGTATCCACTTGGATACGGAGAGAATATAGATCTGAATGGAAGGGAAAAGGTCAGAGATCAAAGATCAAAAATCAACTCACCTTCTCTCGTAATCATCATTAGTGCCTTGTCCTTGAACTGCAGTTTCTTCGTCGGTTTCATCTATTTATATAATAAATTGACAATCTCTTCCTTCCCTTCCATCTACCGTACCTCAACCTTCTCTTCCACTTGGGACACAACCTCAGCTGCACGATTCTTCTCGATTTCCTCTAGTAGATCATCGATATTCTCAGGCATAATCTCGATTCTGCAACCGATAAACCGATAATTTCCCTTATCTCTTCCTCTACCGTACCTTGGTCTCTTCACTTTCTCCTTCTTAATCAATTCGAATCCTCTCTCCTCATTCTTCATCTTCTCAATCGTCGCTGCCATTCTCTTCATCATTTCCTCGTTTGGACGAAGAGTCTGAGAGTAGAAGATTGTAACTAAATAAATGCATTTTAAACTGATGGTACAATACACAATGCAGTATTCAGTAAATATCACAATCAATCAATAAATAAGCTAACGACATGAATTTTGACCATATATTCAATAATGCTTAATTAATTAAGTTGAGTGATTCATTGAACGAACATAATTCGAATCAACAGTCATATTCCCTTCTCCTTAGCTTCCTTCTCTTACCTGTAGATATTTCTCCCCTCCATCTTCCTCCTCAATCTCTCTATTCATCGCTCTTTCTCTTGCTGCACTGCACACTCTTTGATACGACGGCTGCAGGATCAATTCAGAGTCGATGTCGGTCCTGAATGGAGAGATACTGTAGCGGAGGCTATCGATCGACTCCCTTACCCATCTTCTGCCGTCAATTGCATGCCATCGATGAGATCGTCAACGAGTTTGAGTTGATGGGCTGAGAGAGTGAATTCATGATAAAAAAGATCGAAATATTTAAAATATTTCGCTTCTACGCAGAGCTACGCACATGTGCTCGTGGTAAAGGTAAAGGTAAAGTGTCTACCGGAATCAAGAGGACTCGTGAGTAAATATCTATTTGTTGCACATTAATCACTATGATTCATAAATATAATGAGAGAGAAACATATATAAATATATATACAATATATAAATATATAAAATACTAAAATACAATAAAATAAAAATACAAAATCATAATACAATATATAAAATACTCACAAGTAGGCTTCGATGCTCCATCTTCAAGGGGAGGAAACTGGAGAGGACGGACGTCTTCATAGAAAGCCAGACGAACACCCGCAAAGGCCTGATGATTAAATTACGGTATTTGAGGGGTACGGTATACCGATAAGAATACGGTAGCCGACTGACCATGTTGCCACTCTCCTCCTCGTAGGGAAATAGTGCGAGAAGGTGCGGGGCCGAGGCGATATTGTATGCATACCGTACAACCACTACCGTATCCTCCTGCAGACAAGAACGAGCGAACGAAAGGAAGAAGTTTGTAGAAGACTGAAGAGAGAAGAGATTACGTCATCACTACGCAATCGAATATTTAACTCACATTAGAGGCTCGCTCGTCGATGAGAAAGATGCGAGTCTCGGAACCGATGAGATGGGAGGGGTTGAGCTGGAATGACTTCGATTATATAGGGATGATGCAATTTCTCTCACCGTCGATCTCTTTGTGCACTGCACCAATTGGAGACACTTTCCACTCTTGAATTCACTTCCATCGTATTCTTTGAGCTCCTCGTCGTACAGAGAAATATCAGTCAGACCGAATTTGAATCCTGCAAAGGCGTACAATTTTTGCGCATTCATTACTCAGATATTTTACAATTCAATCAACGATTTTGGTCATGATAAACTTGATTAGTTGATTGATGTAGAAAAGATCAAAGATCATATAACATCTCGTAATATAAGGTAATACAGTACCTTTCTTCAGTTTAGCCCTTTCCACTTGCACAATCTCCACTCCTCCTCTCTCTTTCTTCTCTTCTCCTTCTCCTTCTTCCGTTTCCATCCTCTCATCTCCAGCACGATCGTTCACTTGCACGTACACCTTCTCACGAACCACCTGACAATCGATAATGTACCGTAACCTGCATGTGAACGAGACTACCGTAATCCTTCTGTACCGTACCCTCAACTAACGTACTCACATCATTGTTGTCTCCATCAGGATGGACGAACTTGACTGCATTTCCCTTCGGATTGTGCTTCGTCTTCACATAACTCTTCACAGAAATCTTCACTCCCGGCGCGATCTCCAGAGTGAAAGGAGTTCCTCTCTCAAGAATATCGATTGATTAAAGAGCGACAAACAGGTACGGTAGGTATCCAAACTACAGTATGCATTAAGGCTTCAGTAATATTTACCTTTGCCTTAATGGGTCGAGCAAAGTGAGAGATTCCGTGCAGAGCCTCTCTGAAGATGATGGATCGATAATCAGTCAGACTACAGTAACTCACGAGAAAGTCATTACGGTAGCCTCCGTCTCCTTCTCCAATCGATTCACCATTTGTACAGTGAAGCCGTCTCTGATCAACTCCCGATCGATACCGCTAAAGGAGAAACGGCTCATAAATTAAACAACCATAATTACATCAATTTCGTAAACAATACATATTTTTTAAAAAGGATTAAAAAAACTAACATGATAACTACATCAATGCCGAGATTCTTGACGTCTGCTAGAATCGATTCGATATCTCCCTTCGTCGCTTCGTATCCACTTTCTCCACTCGTAATGAGAACGATCTGACGACCCTCCACATCCTGCAAAGATCAATATTTAGGGAGAGGAGGAGAGAAAGATCAAAGATCAATTCTCACCGCTCTGTGTGATTCCTCCTTGATCTCGTCGATTGCGGACAGCATCGCTTTTGTGACTGTAAGAATCATACCACATCTTCTCTCCTGTTCTGTCTCGAATTTAGACCAACTCAGAAAAGCAGTAATTTAATTGTAATAAAATATGGTTAAAGACTAACTGGTAGCTCGATCGTTTCCCTGCTTCACTTCTCTATCCAGATATCGGAGCATGTCGAACTTTGCACTGCAACATTTAAAATTGTGTCTGAATTTCCTGTTCTAAACAAATTTCCTATAATCACACTTTCACAATCTCTCCAAACACGCGAATTTCTGACATTTTCCCCCCCTTTTTGAGTCACTAAAGCAATGCCATTCAGAGAGCATATTCAGTACACGAGCTACGGTAATGTTCATTCCTACCTCTTCCTCAAAACGCACAAAAACGAATTGAAAAAAAACCAGAGTGTGAACTACAGTGATCAATAATAAAACAAGAAAATCAATAATCATCTGACGTCTCAAAAGTGTCTCCATGGACTATCACTTGGGGCTTGTCGATATCCTCCGATTTCTCATCTGATCCAGTCACAATCAATCGAATCTCGTCACGAGAATTTGTGAAGATCTACAAGTCGAATTATATTGTCATTCAAATTTACATATTAGTTAATATTTACCGTATGCGGGAAAATCGCTATTTTCAGGTGAGACGAGAAATTCTCACTTTTCTGCCTCACTTCTTCTACAGTACCCGCAATGAAATATTCCCATATGTCAAAATCCATGGTTTCAAACACCAAAACGCTCTCTCGATATTAGTGTTTGAAAGAAACACTGGACTTTTTAGCTCTAACTTTCTAGTGTTTTTATCTTTGTGAGTACTCCTCAAACCTTCCTGGATACGATCCAATCCGCTGTATTCTTCGCTTCTTCCACTTGAGATGGAGTCATCGATGCTCCCACATCAACAACAATGCATGTGATATCATGCAGATTCTTTGGTTTTGGAGGCATCTGAGAAGAGAAATTCGAAGTGAGAAGATGGAAGAGAAGCAGAGCAACTTCTATAGAACATGGTACACACAATTTCAAAAAAAATTTCAGTTTTGTTTAGAGGAAACTAGAAAGGGTGGGCAAAACGCAACAATTCGCAATGGAGAGAAACGCATTCAAACACGATAAGGTTGGCGCGCGTAGCCATGGTTTGGCGCACTCTCTCTCTCTTCTCTAGTCAGAGGGGGAGATTCCCTCTCGTTGTCTCTCTCTCTTCCCCTCTCTCACTCCATTCCATGAGTCACACTCGCACACGATACAACATGTTAATACACTTTAAAACACGGACAATGTCCGTGAACACATTTTGAAGGAAGCAGTTTTGAAGCTCGAAACCTATCTAGAAATGGGAAAGCATAAGATTAGTACGAAACAATTGAGATCTTACCAGTTTTATGGAACTTCCCCCGCCCCCTTGAACTATCGTTCTGAATGATTTTTAAGAAAAATCTGACCAGTTTATATATTTTACAATAAGTTGGAGGGACGAAAATGAATGAACATGTTAGTATTCGAGAGAGATCGTAAACTCAACTCAGCCACAATTCACATGCAATCTATCATCAAACTACTTTATTCAATGAATTAATACAATAAAACACACTGTTTCTAATCGGAAGAAATTGCGAATTAAACAAGGAAAGACTAAGGGACGAAGGCAGATCATTTCTTCTCCTTCTCTTTCTCCCTTTCCTTCTCTTTTTCTTTTTCCTTTTCTTTTTTCTCCTTCTTTTCCTTAGGTTCCTTCGGTTGAGATGGCATCGACTTCTCCTGAAACAATTCAGTTCATGATCCCTCATCTACCGTATCACTCACCGAAATAGCATATTCATCCCTTGGATGTGCTTCTTTCGCCGTCTCTCTCGATAGTCCTTCTCTACTCAACAGTGGTTCCATCGATTCATTACTCCTCTTCTTCGTCGCTTCTGTCTTGTTCTCACGAAGAGAATCCATCGGAACCTACAATCAATACCATTGGGCTACCGTACCCATCAATCACTACCATCAGAGTACCGTAATCTGCTCACCTTCTCGCCCTTGTCGTCCTTCTTCCTCACACTGACATCTTTCATCACCGAATCATGGCGAGTATCCTTCTTCCTCCTGCAATTCACCACTCTTCTTTGTCCCCAATTCATTGCATGTTTATTTAACCCCGGAAATACCGTAATCCAGAGTGGAAGTAAATATCCGACAATACTCCCCCACTCACATGCTCAGATCATCTCTCGTCAGCGGCGTCGCTGCTACTCCTCCCTGCAATCAATCGACATACCGTACTCCAATACAGTAATCCCTTCCTACGGTAACCCATCTCTATCCTCTCTTCTCACCTTCTTCGGTGTTGCCTTATTCGTCTTGACTGAGAGGGCGTCTTCATATCTCGACTTCAGAATCTGCAAGAGATCGACTATTTACAAATAGTTCAAATACAACAATCCCCCGATTAGTGAGCAGCCTAATAAAGACTTTAACCATACAAATAATCCACAATAAATTTGTCTAGTACAACTCTAAATGTGGCCTTCCACAGTATCCCCATCATCTAACCCCGGTTTTAGTGTTGTTAGATCGGATAATTCTATTCACGAATAGCAAAGGTTATTCGCGTAGAGGAATTTCCCATCTAAAAGACTCTCCCCTTCCTCTCTACTCACCGCGTCCTCCAATTCCTTCTCTTTCATCTTCTTCTTTCCACTCTTTCCATCATCCAGAGCAGCAGTTCCGGGTGTCTGATGATTCTGATGTGATCTTTGATCTCTCCCATCCCTCTCCCTCCTCTCGATCTCCTCCCTCCACTCACCGACAGAGTCTGATGTTGACTCCTTAGTGATACTTCAGGAGTAATCAATACAATGGGTCCCTCGTCCTTCTTCTTCTCTTTCTCTTTCTCTTCTTCTTCCTTCTTCTTATTCTTCTTAGCCGATCCTTCCTTTGCCTTCGCTGCTTCTTTCCCTTTAGGAGCATCCTTCCCCTGAGAACACAAGAGAAGTCAGTCGATTATCTACTATCAAATAATCAATAATCAAGTAGTTAGCTATAGCTATGTTATTTTCAGTGTTCATTAGTAAATAGTCAAAAAAACTAATTGATATATTACGACTGAAAATCAATCAAAAGATCAAAGATCAATCTCCTCACCAATTCCTTGATACTCTGTGTCTTCTGCTCTCGCACATCTGATTTGGACTCGGAGAATGCTTTGTCTGCCCCACGTGCAGAGTGAGACTGTAATGGGAGACTACAGTACCCCCACAATCTACCGTATCCACCCCTCTCTCTACAGTAGCATAGGTCAAATAATGTTCTCATAGGTATTTCGCACAGAACAGCTCAAAGGCGTGCACCGAAGTGTGTGTTTTCACAATTGTCGATAGATTTGTTTTTTAATAACTATTCAAGTTGAATTCAAGTCGTTATGCTACGGAGAGCGTGCAGAAGAGATTTTCCGCGCTAGCGAAAAACTATTTGACCTAAGTACAGTACCCCCTCCCGTACCCATTGCCATCTACAGTCCCTCTACCGTACCCTGACGTCTTCCTCACTCACGTCCTGAGTGTTGTTGAGCCCCTCTTCAGCCTTGGCTGGGTCCATCAACATGGTCGCCTCTTGTGTGTTATCCTTCAATTGATCTTTGATCTCTCTCTCTCTCTCTCTCTCTCTCTTCTCACCCTTGAATCCTTGGTGTCCCTCATAGTCTCCTTCTCTTTACTTGCTCCAACTCCCTTCTTATCATCCGATTTGCCCGATGCCGTCTTCTGCTTTGCACTCTTTACACCAATCGATACAGTAATCAGTCCACTCTTACAGCGTCCGGCACTGGTTTACTGTACCGGATAGGGCAACCCGTTCTAATAGAGCGAGTTTTTCATTCATAATCTCACTGTGTGAATAGAAATGCCACTCTAATAGAACGGGGTACCTGATCGGGTACAGTAAACCAGTGCCACAGTTTCCCTTCTCCCTCCTCTCCTACAGTACTCCTCACCTCATCCATTATCTCCTTCGTCTTTCCATCGATATCTTCCATTGAGGCCTTGGCAGAAGTCGCAGCCAAGTCCACGTCCATCCCACTCGCATGCTCCTTCGGCTGCAATTTACTTGCTGCAGCTGCTGCAGCCTCTCTCTCTCTCTCTCTCTCTCTCTCTTTCTCTCTCCTCACCCTCTTCTGACTGCTCGAATCGTGCTTGGCCTCATCAAGGAAAGCCTCGTCTCCCGCTTCTTCTTCGTCCTCATTTTCCACTTGTTCTTCCACTGCTTTCCTGAAATACGAAAAACAAAGTTTACTGTATCAGACAACTGATCGTATACTGTAACTGCCAATCGACAATTGATCGAATACAGTAGCCTCAACTCACGCGTGATTGGTGGTGACTCGCTTGGTGAGATCTTGAGTGTAGATGGCCTGAGTGTCGAGGAGATGGAGAACGATGCGACACGAGGGATCAACCTGAATTACCCAACCTCCGTTTACCGTATCCATCTGAAGTAATCGACAACTGACCTCCACAACGGCTGCCCTCTGTGTTCCACTGCCGAGAGACGACCAGATTGAGAGTACAGTGTTGTCCCAATGAAGAGCGTATCCATCGGAGATACGGCAACGGGCTGCAGATGGAAAGAGTAGTGCTCTTACTTTATACAATGGAAATGGGTAGACAAAGATTTGAATTTCCGCCTTTTCTAATCTCATTTCTCCGTGGAGGGAATCGACTCAAAGCACCGTTTCTAGGTGTAAAAGCAACTATAAAAATGTATATCCAAAGTGTTGAGTTGATTGTTCCACGGAGCACTGAGATAAGAAATTACGGGAATTTAAATCTTGGCCTTTTCCATTTCCATTTTAGAAGCCTAACACCACATGAGAGATGCACTGACATCTAATGAGCAAGTCCAACTTCATATTAGTTAGTGTCTTCTGCACTGCCTTCGACCCAAACACTTCACCATTCTTCTCATCTGCAATAATCAATCGATAATTCATGAGAAAATTAATAATGTTCACTCACGAGGTCTCATTCTGAACATGCGACAGTTCGTCTCGGGCACGGCAAAGATGATCTACAATTAGAGGAGGGATTAGATGGACAGAGATCAAAGATCAGTGGTCGAGTATGACGTACCCTTCTTCCTGCTTCATGCATGTCCTCTATTGTGAATGGACGTTGGATGTTGTTGAGACGAGCCTTTCCCTTGAACTGAAATGGCCCAAGATAATTCTGTCTTCATTCTATAGTCAATTCCGAACAAAATGAATAATTCTAAAGAATATATCGACCACGTCTGAAACCTATACGAAACCTCGACACTGATACATATTGGTTTGTATAGTTGAGTCGTGACGTCACCATTCCACTACTGTATCCTTCTACTGTCGTATCTCCCCCTACTATCGTACTCACATGGGTCGTCACTCCAGAGTGAGTGCAGAGAATGCGAGAGTTGATCACTGCAGCAAGGGGAAGAGAATTGCAGAGACGAGCAAGAGAGTTTCCAATCACCTCAATCGATACAGTAACCATCATCATACCGTATCTCTACCGTACCTCTCCCTTCCTTCCGGGGAATCGACGACTGGGCACGTAGGGGACAGTCTCTCCCACTCCACGGAGAATGAAGATGTGAGTTGGCATTGCAGACTGAAACACACTGGTTGAGAGGATACTGTAGATTAGGATGTGGTGTACGGTAGGTTGAAGTACTGTACTTCAATATCACATAGGAAAAAGGCGAACCAACTTTGAGGGAAGCGAGAAGTGCCATGCATTCCAGACTCTGATCCTCCTCGTTCTCGATTATTCCTGAATACATAAATTGTAGCTACAGTATTTTAAAAATCAGTTTGCGATAAGACTCTTTCTACCGTATACTCACCGCCAAGGAAGAGATACGAACGCTGCGGAGGCCAGCCGAATGTGTTGAAGATGCGGAAGATATCAATGTATCTGCGAAATTCAATCGATATTTACAGTACAACTACCGTATCCCTCACTTTCCCCTTATATCTCCGACCACGAGTTGATTCTTCTGAAGTGCGAGTACAGACGACTCCGCAGCCACGTGATCTTTCGCCTGATTAGAGATGAGATAATCGATAATTACAATGTAGATCAACCAACCTTCTCGAATATCTCAAAAAGTTCAGCTGCCTTGAATGGATAGTCGTATGGTCCGTGTTCGATCAATCGAAGGAGAAGATCGTGGAGACCAGAGGGAAACGGACGACTTTGCTGTGATGGGATACGGTAGGATATGTAGGGAGATTGCAGACTGCCTTTTTCCCGTTATATAACCAACTACCGTATTTGTTCCTCTTCCTCTCACTTACAGTCTTCAGAATCTGCGACGTCAGTGTGAGGTGCTTGATGATTTCGGTGAAGATCGTCCGTTTACCCTCAAATTATAAATTATAATTAATTTTAAAGGATACTCTCCCCTTCTAATGTTACCTTATTCAATTCATAGAACGGCATTCCAATTCTCTCTGGAAGGGGCAGAATTCTCGAGGGAGATTTGTCACTTGGAGGAGGCCAATCACGGATTTTAGCATCCTATAATTACATCAAATAATTTCGTCAGAACAATCTCATCTCAACGCCCACTTCCCCATTGTATATTATACAATCTCCTCCCATATCGATATTTTTTCTTCACAAACCTTCTTCATCTTTGGCAGTGACAATGCCCAGATTGCATCGTATTTCTTCGGATCGAGATGGTACTGTATGTCGAAGATGGCCTGCAGACACACATCAATAACACACCTCTACAGTACTCCCCTTTCTCACCCTCAAAAGTGTAGGGAAAGTTGCGATCGCATTTGCCTTGCTGGTAGCGTGTGTCGGCTAAAATCAATCGATATTACAGGCTGATACCGTAATCATTCGACCGGATCAAGGTTTACAGTATCCCTCACCTCCTCCAGCTTCGCTCTGCTCTCAATGATGGTTCCTTCCAAAGGATCGTCCCGATATCCATACATAGTCAATTGTTGCTTCCTGCAAAGATCAAAGATCACGGGGGGATTCTTCTCTCCTCACTCACTTTGTCACATCCAACGACATTCGATTCACTTTGCACTTGAAAATACGGAAAATGTAGTAGATGACGAGGAGAAGACAACTGCAATTCAATTATAATTATCTTCCACTTATTTCTTATAAAATTTCAAATCGGATTGCGCCTCGGGCGTAGATAAACTTCAATTATTATAATTATTCCGCCAAATATCACAGTTGACCTCACACAATTACAGCCAAAATGCAAAAAAGGTGACCAAATAATTAACATATATCGTTAACCAAGATAATTTTCAGTGAAATTATTTAAAATAATCCCATAAATAAACTGACCCAACGAAGATGGCCATTAGTTTGGGTGGACTTCGACGGATATGACGAAGCTGAAAAGAGAAAAGATCAATTCAATCAACACTATCGTATCCTACAGTATCCCCATCATTAAGAAAGGTCCTACCACTCACCAGATACTTCTGAGGGTATCGAATCTGGAACGGCTTGTTGCATTGACCGTTGAAACTGAAAGTATGCATCAATGTTACAATACAGTGATTCTTCAGTATGCTTTTTATACAGTAGCCCTCACTTCTCGCAGCATCTCACTGCCACCAACTCAGTGTCGCCGCGGGAGCTGAAGTACTGTAAAGAGTATCAATCAGATGGACAGAGGGGGCGTGGCCTACCATGACAAAGTCCCGCCCTCTCTCGGTAACATTCGTGCCCAGGAAGGATGCGCACACAAGACCTGAGAAGGTACTTTAACCACTAGCTACCGTAACTACTCGTAGTAGACTACCGTATCCCCCTCACCAGGAGGAGTAATCTCCAAATCGACTTTGTCTGCACAACCAGCCTCCTCGTGAATTTTCTTCCACTTAGTGACAGAGTCCATGTATCTTAACAATATCAATCGATAACTACAGTTGTACTACCGTAGTAAACTCCAGAACTCGGCAGGAAAACTGACATGACCATCATTCTTGAGCAGTAGTGGCACGTCTTCTGCTTCCCCAGATACACATCTTCTGTGTGTTCCGGCGTCACCAGACACGGTTTCTGCAAAAAAAGACAGCATATCACTGGGAATATCGATTGAGCAGTGATGATGTAATCGTACCGGGTTCAGACCATCTGAAATGAGCCAGATTGGAGAGATCGGAGGGGTACGGTAGACTCACTTATCGATTGAAGATTAAGGATAAAGATGAGAAGGACGATGATTGGCCAACTCATCTTGAGTGACCACCGATTCACTCAATGACTCTCCGGGACGAATGGAGATCGTAAGAGATCTCATCCAAAATTTGTATGCAAAATTCAAATCATGCTAAAGATCAATGATGCTAATTTCGTGAAGGTGAAATATTCAAAATGGGGTCTGAGTGAAGCAACAACAATTTATCCTGCACGAGAGAATCAATCGATACTGGGTCGATATATCGACAGTAGATGGATACAGTATTGACGTGACTCCATCTCCCCCCTACCGTACTCCCCCTTGTCACTCCAATACCGTACCCATCTGCCGTCTCTCAATGGTCCCATTGTCATTCTTCTCATCCTCTCTTCTCCCTTTTCATCTCTCAACTTTCCTTCTTCTCTTCCGTCTTCTTTCTCTGTCCAGGAGTGTAGATGGGACGTTCGGGGCGGATTCCCTCAATAGAGACAAACCATCATTCACCAAATTCCTACACTTTGGTCCCACCAACAACATGGCTAATTGCGAAATCAAAAGAATCCCCGTTAGCACAAAACTGCTCACAACATAGCCTGTGTTTTTTAGTTTAAAGACCATATTTAAGACAATTTTTCCGTTCTCTAGAAGACAGAACCGTGACTCCTTCGTCTCCTCTCTTCCCACTTCTCCCTCTTTCCCTCACCTTCTCCTTCATTTTCTCATCTCTCTTCTGTCTATTAGGAGGAGTTCTCTTCGGTCGATCAGTCCTCTCGGGTCTCTCGCTTCCCTCCGTCTTCTCATCCTTCTGACCTCCATTCCTGAAAACATTCCATTTCATCATTACTACTCAATCTTCATTATAATGAATATCTCCTTACTTGAGTAGATCTCTAACTTTCGGATTGAGAGTCTCGACAGTGTCATCATTCTTCTCTCTCCTCTCCTTCTTTTCTCTCTTCGGTTCTTCTTCTTTCTCCCTTTCCTCTCGACCTCGATGGCCTCAAACCACAATTTTTTTATCAAGAATTGATAAACCATAATATATCTGCAATCGATAATTATACCGTACCTCCTCCACTGCCGGGTCTTCCGAAAGGCTTCTTCTCGTATCCGTTCTTCTGTTCCTGTCACAGTATCAGATTGATCTTTGATCTCTCTCCTTCTCTCCTCACCTTTTCTCTCCTATCGAATGGGGGTGGTTTCCTTCCTCCCCTATCCATCCCTCGTCCTCCTCTCATAACACCACGACGAATCTGCACGAATCACGAATAATGACAACTGTTCAATAAAGAGGTCAAATGGGGTTCTCGCATGTCACTTCGTGCACAAATTCCTACATCGCTCGCCTAAAAGAATTCCTCAATTTTCGATAAATTTGTTTTAAAAAGTGGTTAGAGTAGAGTAGAAAAAAGTTACATTCAAATTTCAATTTTTCGACATGATCAGAACGCCGTGCAGAAGTACCTATCCTCGCTAACGAGAACCCATTTGAAGTATTAACCCCCAGAAATACAGATTTCTCAAATGCGAAAAGTAAAGTAGTGTACTCCATGGATCTATTATACAGTAGTCTCCATCAATCTACAGTCTCGCCTACCGAATCGAATCCTCCTCTTTTATTGTACTGCTCGAAGAAGAATTTGACGAGTGGAGTCACGACGAAATCTTCGGCTGACAGAATTAAATAATATTTATACAATTACTCAACAATATGTTTATTGTTATTTTTCTTTACGTTATGCTCGTAATTCTGAACAAAATACTACTCATCGTATAGTATTTCAGTATATTTATTAACTTCGAATGGTTAGGTAAACCGCCGCCGTCAGAGTTCCCATTGATTTTCCAATGAACCCACATACACTCTCGACAAAATATTTTTAATCCAGTTATATATTTATTCCAATAATTCTTTTCTCTCCCCTCTGCTCACCTCCAGCCATTTTCGCTTTCTCTTTCTCCTCTGCTTCTTTCAATTGATCTTCGATCGTCACCATCGCCTTGTCTTCCTTCTCCAATTCAGCGAGGAAAGCGAGATACGCCGGATCTGTACATCAATTAATCATCTTCATATGAGACGAATCGCGAGAGAATCGACCTGGGTGAGAAAATAGAAATTCATGGTCTTCAAAACGGACGAAAAAATTTATTTAGGTACTAAAAAGCAAGGCGATTGGAACTGCGTTTACCGTTTTTCGATAAAAATTTTTGTTCACGAACTGCAAAGCCTCAAAGATGACGAAATATAGAAAACACCGAAAACCATCCCTCACGTAATTAATCATATCTCGTTTCAAAATTGATATAGAAACTTTTTCAAAAAAAGGAAATGAAGAGCAATAGATTGTCTAAAACTTTTCCCATTATGTCATAACTCTAACTGTGAAACCCGAATCAGCCTGGTCGGTCATCGGCAAAATGGCCATAACTCGAACAAAACAAAAATTTTTTTTTTGGTTATGTGCAAGTTGTAGGTCATATATGGTAGTATTTAGTCCCCACGTATTAGGTTGTTCGACCTCTGCGAAAAAAAAGCGGGCTCGATTTAGTCGGGGGCTGCCGTAGTGACCTACCCAAAAATGGCCTTTACTGCTCTCTATTTTACCTAATTTTGAACAAAATTCTGTAAAAATAAACTAGAAACACTTTCTGGTTGTTCATTTCCCTCAGAAATGCGTTAGTTAGCTGAAACACGAATGTGAAGGGCAATATTTTAATAATGAGAAAACCTGGTTTTTTCATGTTTCAGATCTGTCTATATAACTCGAAATTTACCAAACGGATGTTATAATGCCCCTCTATTGTAATCATGCAAAGCGGAACCTTAGTTCGGGACATAATAAATTTTGAAACCTAAATTTGGCAGGTTACTGTAATTTGAATAATTCCAGGTATCCGTGTATGTAGCACACATAGGAATGTTTGTGTGGTGGTACTTAACAACTTTGCTTTTGAGTGCGAATGATTATCTTCATTTTGAAGCGAACTACAGGTTTCAGAAAGTGCAACAAAAATGGTCAGCCGCGCGCTCTCGTTTCTATAGCACTCTCCTCATTTCCCACACTCTCTTGTCAGTTCGATGCCCGGCGAGTGCAAAAAACTTTTGCAATTGCAAAATACGACAAAATTTACCTTTACTTGCATTATTCCTAGTAATTTGAATTTTGGAAAAGTTTTTTTGCGCTCGCCGGGCATCGAACTGGCGAGAGAGTGTGGGAAATGAGGAGAGTGCTAGAGAAACGAGAGCGCGCGGCTCACCATTTTTTGTTGCACTTTCTGAAACCTGTAGCTCGCTTCAAAGTGAAGATAATCATTCGCACTCAAAAGCAAAGTTGTTCAGTACCACCACACAAACATTCCTATGTGTGCTACATACACGGATACCTGGAATTGTTCAAATTACAGTAATCTGCCAAATTTAGGTTTCAAAATTGATTATGTCCCGAACTAAGGTCCCGCTTTGCATGATGACAATAGAGGGGCATTATAACACCCGTTTGGTAAATTCTGAGTTATATAGACAGATCTGAAACATGAAAAAACCAGGTTTTCTCATTATTAAAATATTGCCCGTTACATTCGTGTTTCAGCTAACTAAAGCATTTCTGAGGGAAATGAACAACCAGAAAGTGTTTCTAGTTTATTTTTACAGAATTTTGTTCAAAATTAGGTAAAAAAGAGAGCAGTAAAGGTAATTTTTGGGTAGGCATAGGTCAAAAAGTCAAATCGACGGATTTAAATTATTTTTACTAGAATTTTTCCAGGAAGAAAAACGTGCCGGTCTTTAGCTTTTTCGATTCCTCTGGTGGTCCTCTTTCTTACAAAAATATCGCTTACTGGGTCGCTGCACGGGAGGGCACGTTTTTTTCGCGAAATAAATTTGCACTAGGAAATGCATTTTTTACAGTCGGGCAGGTTTATTTCCGAGTGCCGCAGATTTTCACAATTCGCCTCAGGTTTTCAATTGATTGGGGCAATGGTAGCTACAAAACAGTGTGGGTATCTCGGCTCTAGGTAATCGCCTTATACCCGAATCTGTCAGGTCGAATTCAATCCACTTTTAGAGCTATGGGTAGGTCACTACGACAGCCCCCGACTAAATCGAGCCCGCTTTTTTTTCCGCAGAGGTCGAAAAACCTAATACGTGGGGACTAAATACTACCATATATGACCTACAACTTGCACATAACCAAAAAAATAGTTTTTTGTTTTGTTCGAGTTATGGCCATTTTGCCGATGACCGACCAGGCTGATTCGGGTTTCACAGTTAGAGTTATGACATAATGGGAAAAGTTTTAGACAATCTATTGCTCTTCATTTCCTTTTTTTGAAAAAGTTTCTATATCAATTTTGAAGCGAGATATGATTAATTACGTGAGGGATGGTTTTTCGGTGTTTTCTATATTTCGTCATCTTTGAGGCTTTGCAGCTCGTGAACAAAATTTTTTATCGAAAAACGGTAAACGCAGTTCGAACCGCCTTGCTTTTTAGTACCTAAATAAATTTTTTCGTCCGTTTTGAAGACCATGAATTTCTATTTGGGGGCTCTGGTGGTCGATGCTCTCGTGATTCGTCTCATATTTCTTCCCCAAACTCTACTCGACGCAACATGGTTTTAGTAATTCATTTACCTTTTACTAATAAATTTACTAATTTATTACAGTAGGAAATATAAATTTAGCAGAAATGGTTGCATTTGATCAAAATATCAGAATCATACTATCGACCCAATTATTCTAAATATTATTTTTTTGCATTTAATTAACTGACCGGATTCGATGGTCGCAATCTTGGAATCAGCTCCGATTTCGTCTTTCGATGACTTGGGGAATTTCTGATACGGAGCAAACTCCACTGACGCCTGAATAATAAATGAAAAAAATTTATTTACAAATAACTTTAGCTATTTATAACAGTACTACA
Organism: Pristionchus fissidentatus; assembly: GCA_036245785.1. Lineage (NCBI taxonomy): Eukaryota > Metazoa > Nematoda > Chromadorea > Rhabditida > Neodiplogasteridae > Pristionchus > Pristionchus fissidentatus. The sequence goes on from BTSY01000006.1 coordinate 14,459,465, forward strand.
GTGTTAATGTAGGTGCGACTGTTTCGCTCCATAGCGCCAGACTGTCATCCCTCATTTGATTGACTATTACCTATTCTCAATTATCATAATAGATATCAATTAATATCCCGTTTATACAGTAAACGACCGTACCCTGCTCTCGTTCCCGGCAGAGTCGACGAATACGTATCGATTGAATCGATTGGCGAATTCGAGTACTTCCTTCTCTCCCTTGATGCCGAGGTAAAGAGTGGAGTACGAGTGAGGATACAGTCTGCAATACAACAACTACATCACAAACTGAATAATTCTAATGCGTATAAATTCGGGATCCATAATATTCTCAATAAGCCAGTGGTGGTTGATGATTTTTGTCGTGTTTAAAAGAAGGACCTGACTTTAATTTCATGTGCATCAGCTAAAGATTAAATAACTATCTCTAAGAAGTGAACACAGGGCTATTTTTTCATTTATTAGAACAAAAACAGATGGACATCTCTTCCGTTCTCGAAACCACACGGCAGGAGTATTTTGACTGTCCGTTGACGGTACCCTTTTGTACATTAAATTGTACGTCTTCCTTATCTTGACTCACTCTGGATGAGCAGGAGTGAACTGTCGATAGAAGTGATCGGGTAGAGGAGAAAGTTGTTCCTCCAATTCACTCCATGCCATTTTGGACGGAAGACGACGAATTGAAACCTGTACAACACAAACTTAGTTTTTAACTTTATAATTTATTTGTAGTACTCCTAAACATAGCTGATATTAGCTTACTAATTCAATTAAGTTCTATTTTGCCTTGACTGCACTCATGATGAGAAAACACTCATTGATCAGTGACCACGTAAAAACGAAATAGGAAAAAATCACACCTATGAAAGGAGATCCCCCGTCACACTAAAGTGAACCAATATAAGTTATCCCACCTTGAAATCTTCTTTGACCTTTCCTCCTTCTTTCGACATTTCTACAATCACATTATTTCCATCAATCAACCATCGTCACTGATTTACTTTACCGGAACAAGACCCCATTCAAGTAAAGCGTGTGGTAGATTCACACAGTGAGATGATGAACACTCTATTAGCACGAGTCGTCTGGTCCGGTAAAATAAACCAGTCATAGGTCAAAAGAGTGCGTTGCGGCAAGTCGAAAATGCGGGTTGGGATTTTCAAAAAATGAGCATAAAAACCAAAAATGCGGGTTGGGCTTCGCTCGAAAATCTGAAAATGGGGGCTGGCTTCGACTTTTTTTAAAGTACCTTTCGACCTATGAAACCAGCAACCAGCCATAGAATATTTATCCGGTAGCAGTCAACCGAGCATTTTATTTTCTCCAATCGATAACGAACGGACGGAAACATTTATCAGAGGCAAGTTACTCTAGATTTTAAAAAAAAACAGTTTACGATAGAAACTAACACATACAAACCGGGTCTATGCAATTAATACCAATTGATTAATGAATTAGTAAATGCAATACTTGGTCTAGGCACTTTGGGAGTAGGTCAAGAGAAGCAATCAATGGTACCATGTCAATGGAGAAATGGAATACAAGGCACGACAACTCCTCTTGATGGATTACTGTAAGCGATTTAAAAATATCGATAAGTGAAGAATGGAAGGAGTAAAATATTAGTGGCTAACCTATACGGAGTTAATCTAGACTAAATAATATCTGATGAATGAATGGACATGGTATGGACATGGTGAATGCAATCTATTGCAGATTCCCGATTGGAGGAAAACGGTCACTCTCTCACTCTACAACACTCTCTCGTCGAACAGAGAAGACGAGAGAGTGTGTGAAAGGAGGAGAGACAGACAACTACTTGAGTTGGATATCATGTGAATGCAATTAGGATACACTGAATAGAACAAAGGAGAGGGGAAATATTGCTTCTGAAAGGAAAAGAGTGGGAATGGGGATAGAAGAGGACTATCTATCTATTGATTGGCACTCTTGGGTCGCTTGGTGGGAGTGATCTTTGATCTTTCATCTCCAGATGAGGATGAGCAGGGTAGGTCATCATCCTCCTCGTCATCTTCGTCTCTCTCTTCGCATTCTATGGCAGGAGAGGGCGATCGAGACATGAGCTCCTTCAGTCGAACCAAGTGCTGCAAAAAGATATTCTTCGATAGTGTTTCTTACATTTAAAAACACGAACAATGCCCGTGAAAGTATTTTTCACTATAGTTCTGACCAGTTTTAAGCAAAATCTGACCAGCTCACATATTTAGAAATAAGCCGTATTGTACTTAAAAACGAAAATAACATATTTATGCAGTATGTCCATTCCATATTTCCCAGGAAAGCAACAGTATATTTCATGATAATTACGCAATCATGGGATAGTCAAGACTCACGTTGAATCCTCCGTCCTTATGGAATGTTTCGATGAAGTCTCTGACTAGATCGTCACTCTTGTTCTTCCAATGAGTGATGAAATCGGAAGTTTTCTGCTTGATGTTATCGATCGAATTCTGAATTTGGTACCGACGAGCCTGTAAATATACAGAATATTAATTAAAGTTACCGGGAATCCACATTTTTGGTGTCTGATCTTACGACGGAATCGAATAGACAATTGCCGTAAAAGAAAGGCTGTCGAAGCAAAAAATGTCAAAAATCGGTAATTAGGCCGTGACACAGCTCCAAATGTCCGAAAATAGAGCACTGAACATCAGGAAAGTTCGTGCAAATTCAAATGTGAATATTTCATCATGTTGTCTTATTGCGCTCCAGCCTTTTTTCGCTTCTTTTTTTTTGCATACTTCAATACCTCATTATTTATTGAAATTTATTGTCGTATTAGAATTTATATAATGAAAACATCGAATGAGAAAAAGAGCTTTCAAACAAGACCGCGACGCGACACGCGACGCTCGCCATTGATCATCAGGGAATACCGCGAATTCAAAATTATTCCGTGGATTCCCGGTAACTTTAACATTATTAGACATATCGTGATAAATATGTAGTCTCATGTTCATGTACGATATCTAATTATTCATTTATATGCTCACAAAAAATATTCCTTATATTTTCTCTCCTAAATTTCAAAGTGGTACATCATCAGTGTTGATGAGAGATGGGAGTAGTCATAGACAACACAGTGACTAAGAGCTCCATCTCTCTCTCCCCATTCCATTTGTGTTATGACTCACAGCGAGGAATCCGACATTGAGTTCCTTGGGAGAGTAGCCACGGGCCAGATTGCGTCTCACGTACTTATCGTAATCACGAATCACTCTGTAATCAATGAATATTAACAATCAATGAATTTGAATACTCTACTATAGTATATTTACAATTTTTACAATTACAATTATCTATTCCACCAGGATTCTGGATTTCGAGTGAATTCGTTGGTTATTTGGCATCGTACCTCTTGTTTTCCGGCACTTAATAGACATACTTTTCGAAAGTTTAATTAATTAGAACATGACAGGATAAAGATATGTTATACCATCTTATTCATTATTGAATGAGAAAGCAACCTCGTGACGACATCACTAGTGGACACTCCTTCCGTCCTCTCAGTCTCGATGAACATTCCCTCCTTTCTAAACTTCTCATACAAATCTTCCTCTCCATCTGCTGCATAAGGAATGGCGTCGTGGGCGATGAAATCAATCTGAGAGATGGAAAAGGAATTAAGAGATGAACAAGCACTTTACAACCATATTAGAAAGCAAGCATAGGTCAAATAAATTGTCGCTAGTGAGGATAGACACTTCAGCATGGCACCCAGATCATGTCGGAAAACGAACATTTTGAATGTTTCATTCATTTCCGACTATAATTTAATTCCATTTTTGCACGAAATACCTGGGAGAACCCCAGTTGATCTCTGGTTGACGGGGCAAAATATACGTCACGAAACCACTAGCCTTCCTTCTTGTATTGACAGGTGTTCGCGAGTGATGCAAGTGATAAGTGATTGATTGATAACATAGGTCGAAAAGATGGGTAGGAAAAAGTCGGAAATGTGTGTAGGGTTTTTAAAAATGTGCCGTTAAAGCTCAAAAACGGTGTAGGGTTTTTTTGTTGTGAAAGTTGGCCATGCAAATGCCAAAGTAAGGGTAGGATTCGTCTTTTTTACGTATCTGGACCAATGATTGATAAAATCGACTCACCTTCATATCCTTGAGAAACTGGACGGTGCAGAACCACGGCGAACGTTTGACTACCTCGTCCACGTATCTGAACAATAAAAGATGAGGATAAACAATGTGACGTAGAATAAATTTCACCCGGTGAACACGAGTTTCATCCACTCGTAATATCCGCATTGTTCATCAACAGTACTAATCCATCCATGTCCGCCTTATAATAAAACTCATCCATTTATCTATCATAATAGCGTATATATTTTTAAAGAAGGGAATGCATAGGTCGAACAGTAAGTCAAAAACGGCGTAGCCAAACAAGATTTTGGAATTTTCGACCCAATTTACAAACCTAATTTGCAAAACTTAACAATGATCTATTTAGTTTATATATCGTACACCATAAATAGGAGCAAAATTTACATAAATGAGCGAATATAAGACATTTCATTAAATAATGGGGAAACTTTTTGCATTTTCTTCCGTGAGTTCGATAAACCCTACCCTTATTTAGCCATTTTCCGTAATGTCGTAAATGTAAAAAAATGGTCCTTTTTCCTATCTATTCCTAGTGAATATCTCATCTCTCCTCACCTGCAGTGTCTCACAGCTTCGAATCTCTCATCTTCACTCGTCACTGTTCTTCCCTTGTGCTTCAGAGTGTCCGCGTCCCCACAAACTGAAACAAGGATAAATAAATCAACCATTTCAATCCATATTTAATTATAACTTATTCAGTACAACGGTAGACTACTTTCAGCCGCTAAAGAATATTGCGTACAAGACAATCAATAAAACTCGATACTATTGATTACTTGAAACCCGAGAAAAAATGCCCAAAACTGGCTATTTACAGTTCTCGTTACGATACATCCTTGATAAATTTTCATTTTCTTTCTTTTAACATTTCATACATCTTCCCCCGATTTGCAAAAAAAATAATAGATGAATATTATAAATAAATATTATTTTAAGAAAAAGGAGTTCCCTGCTCACCTCCGACGATGAGATAGACATTGGGGAAGGAATTCTTCGCTTGTCTCAGTTGATTTGCATGTCCATAGTGGAAGAGATCGTAGATTCCATCGGCGAACACTCGAACTGGCCGATTTACTGCAAAGGAGAAGGAATTATATTTATGACAAAAGTGAAATTTGTTAAATTTGACTGGTAAAGGTTATTTTTGTAGAGGACCTAGTACATTTAATAATCGGATTTCACAAATTTATGTAGTCAGGCTCATTTTCGAATTCCTAACATTCTTCCATTTCGTAAGGCGAACTTTGACGCCACTTCTTATTGGGTGTTTAACACTCGCAATTGGTGATTCACTCCTATCACTTTCCTTCTCTCACTATTCACTATGGAAGGGCGATGTCAATACGAGGTCACAAACAACTAAATGTACGCAATAGTCGTTCCCCCTCTTATTCCCTCTTAAATCGCTCTCATAAAATAAAAACGGATTTTGGAATGGTTGTTATGGATGAATCTTCCACGCTCCTCTGTGGGCGAATCACACAGGGAGGCTATACAGTCACAATGGGAAAACACATTCGTCGTGTATACACAGCTGGGCCGGGGGTGGAAAGCAACGCAGAGGATTGGCGGTGCATTTGAAGCCATGATTGCAAACTGAGCAAAGAAACAAAACGAGTGCAAAGCAGTTTGCAAAGTTGAATTGGCACGCATGAGAAACACTCGAGGTCAAATTTGGAACGAATAACTATGATAATTTTAGTATTTGCGTGAAACGGTGACTACACTAGTATTTTACGATATTTTACATAGCTGTACATTTAAATTGGCTATAGTTATTAGTAAACAAATATTCAACCATTTTTAAAAGTATGAAAGAAAGAGCAGAAAAGGATACTTCCCACGGAATAAATGAATTGTCAGAGGTGATTGGCTTTCTGAAAGAATAAATGAATTTTAAATATCTCCCGTACCTCTGCCTGCTTTGGCGTCTTCAATCGTGATCTTCGTGGAGTAATCCACTCGATTTCTCTCTTCGATCGCAGCCGCTTCATCGGAGAAAGGAGCTTGATCCTTGAGTGCGAGTGGATTCGAAGGGGAGCAAGCAACGGACTCCACTCCGTTACCGTTTGTCTCCTCAAATTTAAATAAATTAAAATAATAATTTAAAAAATAGAGTATTGCACTAATTTGATCCGGACGACTCCCAGTGAGACCAAGGAATATCCTACGCAAGATCAGTGCAAGCAACATACCAAATTGAAGAGCATTATCGATGGAATCGCCTCAATATGAGCACTCTTCTCACTTCGTCTCTAGTTGTCCATTCACTTCCCGCCCCGTTCCATATCACGCCACTGTTACTACTCCCTCCCTCTTCTATGCACTATCATCACTAGTCATTCTTTCACCTCTCTCTATCTATCTCTCTCTCTCTCTCTCTCTCTCTCTCACCTCTCACGATCAACCCCGATACATGACAATTGACACTGGGCGATAAAGAGTCAGAGGTCTAAGTCCAAAGTGCGATAAGACTGATTGCTACACTCCCAAAGAGCACGTCAATCCACTCGGACCATTCAGAGTCGCACCATTCAAAAGCGTCACCAATAACAGATCACACGCACTTTACAACCCAATTCGGACGAACCGAACTCGCAATCGAAACAAATTACATACCAGAGTGTAGTGAGACCGACTAATGCTAGCAAATGTTTACATTACGCGAAGAGATAGTAGAGCGAATGCGACCGACCTCATGGTGTCCCTTCTTTGGAGTGACTTGAGGGGAGTTTTGAGTGTTTCCCCGCTTTCTCTGTGTCCTCGTCGACATCTGCAGAAATTACATGTCATTTTGGAACAGGAAATAAAAGAGAAAGTATCGTGCGAACAGAGAAACAAACGAAAATAGCCCGAGGCAACCTAGAAAAAAAAGTTAATCACTGGAAAAGTACGGTATGTGCAGTCCGCGTATCGTGGGTCAGCTTCACGATCTGCGGGAATTTCTCACGAATAAATTATTTAGTTTGCTTTTAAATTCAATTGTAATTGTTAACTAATATATTTATTAATAATTTTAAAAGGAACACGCATAAATATATATAGAGAAAGAATCAGGTGAGAGCCGTGGAAGTGGGTGTGCTAGGTTGGAAGAGTGAGAGTGTCGTCCGTCTAGAACGAGAGATAAGACCAGGAGTGAGGGGAAGGAAGGGGCGGATAGAATGATACACGTTGGATGGCTCGATCCATTGATATGCATCTGTGGTTGTGCCATAGTTTGATCAGCTCTCTCTATTCGATTGGGAGAGGAATTACTGGTTGGAGGAAGAGGGAGTGACTCTATCAGAGTGAGTGATCTACCACTCAGTCGAAGAGGGAAGAGGGGACACAGACAGGTCGTCTCTCTCTCTCATTCCAATCAATATACTCTTCTTCTTCCTATCTCTTATCCCATATCTTTCCGTTACTCATCTTCTGATAATTGCAAAGTTCACCGTTCACTAATTGGCGTTTCACTGACTGGCTTCTGCTCAGGCTTATTAACGACCGACTGGTGAACGGTGAACTTTCACCGGTCCGTGAACATTACAATTTGCCCTCATCTTATCTCTTTCAGATGCTGACCGATATCTCCATCAAAATGGCGTGGTTTCTCATGTCCATTCTGGTGACAGTAGTGGCCACTCCTGGATTCGCCCTTCTCTATTATCTCCACTCTCTCTTTCCCGCCTTTCCTCAGATGATCACCGTCGTCCAATGTGTCATCTTCACCGTCCATGTGAGTTACTGTATCCGTTTACCTACCGTACTCACGCTCATCTACCGCACTCTGTAATCTACCGTAATCCTACCGTACTCCTTCTAATCTACCGTACTCCCTCTAATCTACCGTACTCCCTCTAATCTACAGTACTCCGTCCCATCTACCGTAATCTTTCCAGGCGGGACTGGCGACGGGAATCTCTCTCTTCGCTATTCTCGTCTACTCTGACGTCTTCTATCCCATTGTGATCTACTCGTTCGCTCAGATTCTCTCCCGACAGGTCAGATCGACCTCTTATCTCTGTTATCATTGGCTTATCTTTGAACCAAATCATATCTTTATCAAATCAGAAAGTGACAAGACGTATTCAGTTCCGATAGGTTTCTGCAGTATCCTTGTCACTACCGTACTCCTATAGTATCCTTCTGGCCTACCGTATTCCTATCGTACTCGTACCGTATCCTTCTGGCCTACCGTACTCCTACAGTACCCTTCAATTCAGGCTCTGGCTAAGCAGCCCCCTCCCAATATGCAGTACTATCTTCCTCACGACGAGACTCTCAATGCAAGTATCAATCGAACCTGCGAAGACAGTCAAATCGAGAAGGACGAGTGACCTACCAATCCATTCTACCGTACTCCATCAATCGATAATCGCTCCCTACCGTATCCAATCGATTGATTGTACATTCACTCATCTCGTCATTCCCCATTCTTGTCACTCGTTCCTCTATACCGGTATCCGTTTGTTCTAATAACTTTGTCTTTCCCTCTCTTCAATCTAATTATCGATCGTAAATGCTCGATTACTCTAATCGTCACTCTCATCTCCATATTGCATGCAACAGTAGATAAATATCTTTAATAAGTATTGTTTTCGGTTGTTCAACAACGTAAGGGTAAGAATCTCTCACAGATCAACAATTAAGGTAGAATCAAAGTAGTAGAAACCTCTGCTATCTCAATTCGGCCAATACTCTGTCATCGGATGGACGAGAGAGTACACGAAATGAAGAGAGCAGAGGAAGAAACAACAAATCACATACGATAACACGTGTGAATGAGATAGAAATGGCCCCGGTTGAGGCACAGTTGGGGCAAGAGTCGGCACGGTACAATCAATATACCGTAGTCAGAGAAAGACTACGATCGATACATAGCGAATACAGTAATCACATGGAAAAGACGAGGAAACGAGCGGGTATGGTAATAGTTCACAGTTCGTCCTTCTTGATGAGCTTCTCAAGAGTGATGTCGAAGTAGAGACGAGACTTGCCGGGAATCTGAGGGGGACGACCGTCCTCGCCGTATCCTGAACGGAAAGAAGAGATTGCATAGGGATGATGTAACACCAGAAATGACATTCACGCACATGCATCTATGCGAAGCACTCGTTTACTTTACGGGATGTGAGAGGGTCCCACCCCGAGTTTGCCTGGTTTGATTGATCCGGTAAGGCAAATAAACTAGTGCCAAGTTTTCCAAATTAAAGAAGAGTTCGAAGATCAAAGATCAAGTATCGCAGATCATACCGAGTTCGTAGGGGATGATGACCTTTCTCTTCTCTCCCTCACACATTCCAGTCATGGCGAGGTCCATTCCCTTGATGACTTCCTGCAAAGATCAAAGATCAGTTGAGAGATCAGAGATCATTCGAATCAACCGAAAAACAGGCCACTCACTCCTCTGTTCAGCTTGAAGATGAAGGGAGCGTTGCGGGAATAGGACGAGTCCACCCAAGTGCCGTCCTCCTGTAGATTATCGATTGAATATTCATTTACCGCATCAATCAATTCTACCGTACTCTTAGATACAGTAATAAACTCACGAGATGGAGTACGTACTGCTGGTGGATCGTGTCTCCAGACTCGGACTTTTTGCACTTATCTTCGTCGATCTTGTGGTTGACCTGCCAATCGATTATGGATTCTCTGGTTCTTCTCAGTCTTCTTTATCTGATTTCCTCCCTATCCTGCCCTATCACATCATTCTGCAGGCTTGTAAATTTTACAGAAAGGGGTTAAGAGAGCGTGTGAAATTGCGAGGGACTCTCTCACTTTCGCATACTCTCTCACTCTGACCCCCTTCTGTGGTCTTCTCCTCTTCTCACTCACCTCAATAGTAAGTCCATCCTCAGTCTCCCATTTCTCTCCAGGAACGGCACGGAAAAGATCGACCAGTTGGACGGTGTAGTACAGAGTTTGATCGCCCTTGATGTCGTCTCTGAAAGGAGCCATTACCGTCTCAACTACCGTACTCCTACAATATCAATAAGTTACCGTACCTCTCTCTCTTCTCTTAATCTACAGTATCAATCAGTTACCGTACCTCTCTCTTCCCTTGTCTCCGAATCCGAGATTGCCGGGAATGACGACCTTTCTCTTCTCTCCTACACACATTCCAGTCATTGCTCTCTCCATTCCAGGGATGACTTGTCCCTTTCCGAGAGTGAAAGTGTACCTGAAGAAGGAACGCTAATGAACACAAGCATATCCAACTCGTCGACTCCCCCTCTTCATACATCTTTTAGAAGTACTTATCTTCTACTCTTCTCTCAGTCTGTTCTTCTAAGCTCCCACAATCAATCGATTGCTCACCCTTTCTACCGTACTCCTTCCAGCTCCCACAATCAATCGATTGCTCATCCTTTCTACCGTACTCCTTCCAACTCACGGCTTCTTTCCAAAGTTAGATCCGATCTCCTTTCCGTCCTTGTCACTCAGCTTGTAGAACTGGTCGAGAACGTCTCCCTCCTACAATCAATCGATTCTACCGTATCCAGTCAATATCCCTGATATCTACCGTACTCCAATGACCTACCTGTGACTTGATAGTGCATTTCTCTGCCTTGATGGGTCGGATGATCTTGATCTCCAGTCCATCCTCATCAGTCCAGTTCAATTTCTGCTCCTCCTGAGTAGATAATTCCAATCAATCGATATCTCTTCCAAATGCTTTCTCTTCTCAGTTGGGGGAGAGTCTGGTGTGAGCCTCTGTTCCACTGTAAACTGACCTCCTTAGCAGCTGCTACAACAAGAAGAGTGGAGAGGGCAAGTATGAGGAATCGGGCCATTCCTGAGATGGAAAGAGACTATGATCTACCCGATGAATGGAAAGAAGAGACACGAATTATAACGACGTGGATCAAGATGGTATAGAGAAGAAGAAAGTATAGAGAAGGGAGTGAGAGTAGTGGGGCGAGATCTTGTTTTGGATGAGATGGAGAATGACCAGATTTGAGATGAGAGAAGGGGAGGAGAAAAGAAGAAGAGAGGAGGAGAGAGAAGGAGGATTGAAGAGAGAAGAGACTAAAGAAGAACCTGAAGAAGAAGATGGAGAGAGAAGAGTGACCAAAGGGGAGAGAGAAAAAAGAGAGGAGAGAAAGAAAAGGAAGACGTGGTCAGACTGCGAAGAGTTACACTAAGACAGATGGAGAGACGGGAGGGGAGGTGAGAGGGGAGAGGAGGAGAGGGGGAGAGAGATCCAAGTAGGATGACCCAGATTGAACCAGAGAACGGGAGTAATCAATCACGATGACCAGAGAAGAAGCACCATTTATCGATTGGAGACAGTGAGAGAGGATGGAATGACCGGTAACTGAAGGACTGGTGGATTGGGTGGAACAGGGGGGGGGGAGGGGGGGTCCCTTCGAGGGTGAGGGAGGGGGTGGTTGGAAGGGAGGGAGGGGATCGACCTTGAGAGTAGTAAAGATCTAGGGGCAGGATATACAGTTATTAGTAGTAGTAGAGCATCTCAATGCGGATACGACGGAAGAGAAGAATGGAACAGATGAAAGAAGCGAGCTGCAACGAGAGAGGGATTACGGTAGGGATTATGGTAGGGATTACGGAAAGGGCTACGGTAAGAGAAAATTTCGTTATCACTAAGCAATACATCATTCCAAAAAATGTAAAAGGAATGAGGAGAGATAGAAGGGAAAAGAGAAAGAAATTTCTCTTGATTTCACATGCACTCTCACACTATTGGCTCCTTTCTGGAGATAAAATTGGGTGGTAGAATCATAAACTGTGAGTACTCACGGTGAGCGTAGATAAAATGATGAGTGAGGCGATTATGGCAGAGTATTTGGCTTTCATTTCAATGAATGTCTCATGGAAACAACCCTGAAATGGAAGAATTATTGATTCGAAGGATTAATCTACCATGACTACAGTATGTTTCGGACGGATTTGATCTGTCTACCGTATGTGTTGGTTCGATTCGTCTACCATGATTACTGTATCACAAATCCTATACAATAAATTGATCTACCGTGACTACCGTAACCGACTGATCAACCTTGATTACTGTGTCTCGATAATTAATTGATCCACGATTAGTAGCGTACCTCTAGAACAGATTATCCTCATCGTGAGATATGGAGTCACATAGCCAGAAAGCCACGATTATACCAAACACCTGCAAGACAGCCAACAATCGGATACTGTAGCGGTGTAGGAGTCGGAGATGAGGAGTACGGTAGACACAAGCAACAATATCGATCGGAAGCGGGACTCACTTGAATCATGGCAATAAACACGACAGTCCAGGCAACAAACTTGAAATGAATGATAATCTCTTGGAAGGACTCTTCAATCTTCTTATAGCATCCCTGTAAGAGGTACAATAAGCGGGTCCGGCACAAAAGCGGTTGCATCATTACTAGGCAATTCACAAAACGATGCAGCACGGTGAGATAAAGGAGTGATCTACACAACACGTAATTTCATCATAGGTCAAATAGGTTCTCGCTAGCGAGGATAATCACTTGTGCACGTCGTCTGCATCATACAGGCAAACCATTTTTTTACTTCATGCATTTCGACAAATTTGTTTAAAATAGGAAAACATACACAGGATTCGGCACAGGATTTTAGGCAGTTCTGCACGAAGCAGCATCGACAACCCCATTTGGCCTATGATGATCGATTGCATCATCCCTATGCAACTCACATGAATATGTCTCGATATGCGTGGACAGTGCTTCATCAATCGTCCCTTTCTATCAGGGGGACAACAAGCAGGAGGGAATTCATGTCGACCTCCTGTTAATGCATACCATCCTGTCGTATTGAACTCGCCCACTTTGGAATCCACTCCACAACAGGACTTCTGAAAGGAAAAATTGATTCATACATTATCTAAGCACTGTAAAAATCACCGTAAATTTACAGTATCATGTACGGTAAGCACTCACATTCATTCGAATTAGAGAAACTACATCACAAGTGAACTACAATATCCGAGATCTACAGTACCCATTGATCTATTCTCACCTCCGTCATTAGTTTGTCGAATGCCGTCTTGACCAGTAATTCGTCACTCTTCTTCCCAGTTGGAGAATCTGTCCCATTGTACGCCTTGAGAAGTGCGTGAAGAACGGGACGAAAGTCTTTAGAGAACTGAAATATTAGCGTGTTTAATTTTTTTGAAAATTTTCAAATTAGGAAACATCTACCTCTGCGTTTCATATCTCCCTCATCTCGCTGCCAATCTAAATCATCCGTGATACCAAATGAGCTCGTTTGTTATGAAAATGTGATAAAACTCTCTCGGATTCCTTTCTCTTCTCGTTGACAAATGAAATCAGTTTAGTACCACGGCATACTAAACATTTGTTTCCCTGAATCTCGCCCGACTGAGCACTGAATGGCATGTACAAAGTGCATTGAAAGACAAAAAGGGGCCGAAAATATTCTGAATGGCCCAGTTAATCTCGCTGTTCCTCCATGTGGAAACACAACTTTTCTTCTTTCCGGAAGAGCAGAGACGAACAACAAGAAGAAAAGCGAGACTAACGACGCTTAGAACGTTTTTTTCTATCTTGTTTTTGACAAGAAGCATTTTGTGAACAATTCGAATCGTCAATTAGATGAGCTTTGGCATGCCATGGGCTATAAATAAATTTGTCATGGGGCATCTAACTCTCCGATGGTGATGATAAGTTTTGCAACTGCCATTTAGGAACATGAAAATATAACAGTAAATATAAAAGTTTCCAAATCTTCTGAAACGTATCTCAAACAATCCAGGAAAATTATGTTGAGGATTTCTAAAATGCAGTTCCAAAACGTCCTATCACCTCTCCGATTCCATATTTCCATCGATTGATTATCGATTGATTAGTGAATTTGACCTACCATGTGACTGTGCATGGCGGCGTAGATTGCAGCTGCTATCTCCGTTGCAAGTATGATCATCAGACATGTTGCGTACTGAAACAAAAAAAATCTACACTCAGAGTGGCAACAATTTCTCTGTAAATTTTAATACCGAGAAAAGATTGTTTGCGATTTTTTTAGGTTCCTACAATCTTTTTTAAGTTTTCAATTATCCATAATTTTTAATTATTCAAAGGTCTTTCACATTTTCCAGACACTTCGGAACCTTCCCTATAACCCTCCCTCCCCCCCCCTCTCTCTTACTAACACAACACAACAATGGTCGCCATTCCTTCGCCGCTCCACAACAACCGAGAAAAGCGACGACGATAACTACCAAACCACCGAAGAGAAGAACGAATCCAATCTGACGGACCGCGACCGGCTTTGTAGCCTGCAAATAGGACTCAATTGGACTTGCACAACTCTCCAAGAGGGCGAAACTACCATTTCAACTCTAGACAAATGTGTTCATACATCGACAGGCAAAATGACGAAACCGGCCCAAATTTTTCGTAATTTTCAAAGACAATGTTGAAAAAAAAACCTTGCCACATTTTCCTGCTCACCAACCTATGTGGGAGGGAGATACACAGTACTTCTAATAGTACTTCTTCTGTAGAGAGACACTCATTATTCCGAATTCATTGCATTATTTCATCTTTCGCAAGGTTGACTATTCGAATGTTGCATTTTTAAAAAAAAAGTTCAGGTTTGAATGGTCTAAAAGTGATCTCGACTTTCCCTCTCTTCTTCCTTCCCCTAGTTCACCCTCTTTCTCCCTTCTACTCTTCCATTCATGGTAATGGGATAAGGAGGTTGGATCCATAACAGATTCCGCCCTTAAATTGGAAGAGAGAGAGAGAGAGAGAGAGAGAGAGAGAGAGAGAGATGCACTACAATCAACCAAATTATGAGACACGCGACGAATTCCCCCAATCAGATCCATACTCCCTTGCATTTCTGAGATCTCCAAATGTACGGAAGCATCTGGTTCAGTCGAAATTTCGCAAAACTTCTAAATCGTAAAAAAACTAATCAATTGTGTCCGGATAACAAAATTAGTGACTCATCAGTTGAAATAGAGGGCAAGATTCAAAGACTACTACGAAAACATCATGCTACCTACTATCTACCTCATATCTTTTTTAGTGCAAAACGGGCGTAAAATGTTTTTATGCAAACTCGAACATCTGAGAAAATTTTTTTTCCGGAAAGACTGGCACCATTTCGACGAGAGAGAAAATCAGACAACATTTCATAATCGCAAGGTCTGAAAATTGAAAAAAAACCGCATTTTCGATGTTTCAGCCAAAAAAAAGAAGCAGACAACATTGTGTACTTTTTTGGTATCCTTTTGGTCCATGGAAGGAACGAGGATAAGACAGTACTCACCAAATCCCTCAATCCATCATCATTCTCGTATCCCTTCACTTTCGCTGTCGCTGCAGCCAGATTGTCAAGGGCGTATTTGTCGATGATCAACCACGTTCCGAGACCGAGACAAACCACTCCCGATAACTGAATTATAAAATATTTACATAATTCGAGAACAGCGTAATTCATTTGTGTTACATAATTGTGTCTGATTCTCAGTAGATTCACATCTGCCCTTTCCATTCCCTCTACTTATCTCACTCGTCTTCCACAAAGAACGCAAAGTTTCTAGGAAAACGATTCTCCATGGTTTCATTTCTTAGATAACTGTTCTCCAACCCCCTCATTCCACGCGCTCTCTCGTTTTCAAACCGATAAGATAGTGTATGGAATTAGGAGGGTTGGAGAACGTTATTTTGGCAAGTTTGATCTCAGTGCACCCAGTCGCTAGTCTCCAAGTTCTTACAATCTTTCTTCTCCTCTCTTCTCTCATTTCTATGGCCCATCTCGGGTTCCGAGGGAGATAACTCCACTAACTGCCATTGACCCCCCCTCCTCTCTCCTCTCTCTCTTCTCCCTCTCTAACGACTTTTCCATTGCATCTCTCAACAACTTCGTGGTAGCTTCTCATTTTACCCAATCCAGATTCTTTCAATCTCTCTCCAGATGGGAATGATCTCATCTCAAACTCTCTCATAGAATTCGGTTACAAAATCCATGGCTATTTAAAGTGTACTACAAGTTAATTATGTTCAAAACTATAATATGTGTGACTGTTTCGCTCCCTTAGTGTGAGACAGTCAACCCCCTCCAGAGGAGATCTTCTTCCTCCCAACCATCTCACCATCTCATCTTCTCTCTCAGGTAGATTCCCCTCTCTCTTCTCTCATCTTTTCTCAACAGCTGTCAAGTCAATACCAAGTAATACACAACAATGCTCTCCTACTCATCTGATAACCCTGATTTACGTCTCCCGTCAAATACATCAAAATTCCTCTACAGAAATACCACCCAGAGAGTTTCCTTGTCTAACCCACCTCGTAATAAATCTGATCTGACTCTAATTATACACAAAAATAAATAAATAAAGTAACTCACCAAGAAGACGAGGTTGAACACGAAAAGTGAGAATTTGAGTGCCCTCGCACCACAACTGAGAGGCATTCTGATGGAGTGGAGAAGAGATTCAGATGAAGGGAGGAAGAAGGGGGAGGCGAATGGAAGGGAAGAGAAAGAGAGAGAGAGAGAGAGAGAGAGAGAGAGGAGGGAGAGGACTAGGACATTGACTTGTAGAAGAAGATAGAGAAACTGTCGAGTGACGGTTATCAGAATCCCATATGAATGAGTGGGAGAGACGTGATAGAAGATGAAAGGAGAGAGAAGAGGTGGAGAGAGAGAGAGAGAGAGAGAGAGAGAGAGAGAGATGAACAGTTGTGAATGGGGGAAAGATGACTCGGTCTGATGTGAGATCTCTCGATCCCATTCTCTCTCTTCCCTCCACAATGATCAATCACTCATTGGAGAGATCGAGTGATGAGAGGGAGAGAAAAACAATCTGCAATACCCGCATACAACGATAGGAGAAGACATAGTTTCATCTATCAACATACAAAGTAGGGTTTGAAATTCGGGCAAATAATATGATTAGATCTCTTGATTTCGCACACTATCTTGGGTGGTTTATAAATGAGAGATTGTGCAAAATGGAGAGATCTAATCAAATACTTTTTTCCGAATTTCAAACTCTTATACAAAGCAAGCACCGTGACTAGAGGAAATTGACAAAAGGAACAAATAAGGAAGGCAAACAATAACAGAAACAACTAACAATGATAGCTAATCTACACTACTCTATTTACTCTTCTCTCCTTCTCCTTCAACTGAAGAAGTAGACAGACTTGAGGACATCTCTGATATCGAGTTCACCCGGATCAAACTACAATTTACAATATTACTTCACCGTTTGGCGGTCTTTGTCATCCCACAGGTCGGTCAACCATACATGAAGGGGTTTGGAGTGAGAGAGTGTGTAAAATCGAGAGAAACCCTCTCACTTTTGCACACTCTCTCGCCCTGTCCCCTCTCTGGTTTGGAGTCATCTACGTCGTTCATTTCATTAATCACTATCACTCCATCTTCTCTCTCTCTTCACTCATTTCCCCTTCCATCACTCACTTTGGGTGAGAATAGATCGTTGAACTTCTTCCTATCCGTCTTCTCACTCAATAATGGAAGGTAGGAGTCCTTCATTTGTTGCGAGAATCTGAATGGCATACAGTAACTACTCATAGAATACAGTACTCTTTCAACTACAATATTTCTTTCAGACTAGACTACGAATCTGAATTACATAATGGAATACAATAACTGTTCATCGAATACAGTACCCTCCTTCAACTACAGTATCTCTTTCACACTACCGTACCCCTTGACGAGATCTTCCTGATGGAGGGCGACGAATTGCTTTCTGCACTCCTCTCCCATCACATCCACATCTGCTGCATGAGTCCAGAAACAATCGTGGACCTGTACAAAGAATAAAGAATGTCAATAGATGGTAAGCTATCGTATCCTCCACCAATAAGCATATAAAGGTCTAAACCCCAGTTATGGCAAATTCATTAGGCCATATTGCTGCATCATCAATGATAAACTAGAAAATAAGCAAAGACACAAATTTCAATCTCGCAAATATATATGACGCTGTTCGCGATAGATTCAACAAATCTCCAACAGGGCTCCGCACAGCTAAAAAAATGAAATCTCTTCCAAACATGCCCCTAGGGGTAGTTTTCGATGCTCTACAACGTGGCGTCTTTCATTTTTCATGAATTAGACTTTTGGCGCCAAAATGGCGCCGCGCCAAAATACAGTGAAATCACTTTTTCCAATATTTCTCCTTCAGTGTTGCAGCTAGAGAGTCGAAATCTCACGTGTACTATCAGAATTTGATGGCGAATCTCGCTATGTATTTCATTTGTCGCTAATTAGCTTAATTAGCCTGTAATTAAGAGTTTTTGACCCGTTAAAGTGTGAACGTCGTGACATAGCTCATTCGAACCGCCGTGAGACGCTGATTCTAGGGATATTTTTGTGTGGCAAACGTACCTACGCAACTATGTTTTTCGTTCGATGTTTTGTCTGAAAGAGTTGGAATAGGGTGTTTTAGTGCATGAAAAAATGAAATAACATTTAAAAATTGCTATTAATCACAAAATAATACCACAGAACACTTTTTGATTGCATATGTTCAGAATTTAATTTTTGGCAAAATGAGCCGTCACGGAGGGGATTCGAACCCACGTGAATCGGGTAATAGAAAAACTTAAACTTTATGTTGGAAATTCATATACTAGAGTGGAAAACTATTTTTGCGCTAACATATTCAAGTCAATAGTGTTAAAACATATATTATCCACTATTTTTCAATAAAATTATCTCAAAAACATAGTTGCGTGGGTACGTTTGCCACATAAACATATCCCTAGAATCAGTGTCTCACGGCGGTTCGAATGAGCTATGTCACGACGTTCACACTTTAACGGGTCAAAAACTTTTTTCACAGATGTTTTTTGCAGAATTTTTTTTCGACTGATTCCCTGTTTAGAGTATTATATGTGACCACGTATGCTGTAGAAATAATATATACCACTATTTGGTATTAGATGCCGAACGGAAGAGACAAAAAAATGAAAAACAGTTTCCGGGTTTTGGACCATGACCCGGGGTACGTGGTTTGAGCTCAAAAAAAAATTCCTCCAAATTGAGCAGAGTTAATTTTAATTTCTTCACCTTATGTATTCTAGTGACTCTACGAAATATTTCGCTGTGCGAGCTTTGTATACATTCAAAATAAATTATTTTGTTGAAAATCGCTTCGTTTTTGATCAGTCGGGTTTGTTCACCTAATGATTTGATCAGGTCGCATAAAATGAATCTTGCTAATTTTGTGCGCGCGGGGGTAATTTTCACCGCGCAATCGAATGGACACAGTTAAAAGTGCCGCCGAATACGCCGTGATACTGATTTTTAAAAATTATTTGTTAAAAAAATAATAACTTTTTTCACAGAAGAGCTAGCCACTTGGTCATAACATGAAAAATGTTTATTTTAGGGAGAGCTTTCATAATATATAGCTATGTAGGGGGTTTGGATGCGTTCTGTCAAAGTTGAAAATTTCACTTTTGGACATGTGGTGAAACATATCTCAGCCGGGTTTGATCTATGAAACTTCTTATGTCCATTTTCGGTCTCTACGGCCAATGTTTACCCTAAGAGCAACTTTTCAGCATAGATTAGGTTTTGCTTGTACGGCCGTATCTCAATCGACTCAGATAGTCTCTCTTATGCGAATTCACAAGGAAAAACGCGGATACAAATTAGAAACAATAACATTAGCAAGCGAAACACGAATATCGAAGAGGGAAGGGGTTGGTCACTCAGCGAAACTGGACGAATTACCGGAATTTACAAAAAGCCTTGCCGCTCTAGGGAAGAAACTATACTGTCTGTAGTTTGATGCTGAGACACAATTTGTGAAATTCATTCCATTTCTAGTGAAATAGTAGCAAAAATGTTGTGGTCTCTTTTTAGAGATTTTGTATTTGCCTCTCAGAAGATTACTGGCTGTCTTCAAGTCAATTTCCTCTCTGCGCTTAACTAATGAATCTAGTCCTAACTGCATATTCCGAATAGTCTCACTGGGCATTGTCTGCCATGTGAAATTGTGGCAACGCATGTATAGCCGTCTCGTGAAATAGTTCTGAACTTTTTCGAGAACCGCTTGATCTTGTTTTTGATAGGGGTTGAAGACCATAGAGGCACTTTCTAGGATGGGTCTAATATAAATCGTGTAAGCTTTCAAGAGCATTTCAACGTTTTTAGTTCGTAGGGCTCTTAGTATGATGTGGCAGGCTGTAGTACTCTTCTGAGAAACGGCCGTGCAATGACTGGAGAAAGTAAGGGCCTGTCCTA
Source organism: Pristionchus fissidentatus (assembly GCA_036245785.1). NCBI lineage: Eukaryota > Metazoa > Nematoda > Chromadorea > Rhabditida > Neodiplogasteridae > Pristionchus > Pristionchus fissidentatus. The sequence goes on from BTSY01000006.1 coordinate 14,479,813, forward strand.
CCAAGAAACCAAGATCCTTGACTTCTAATTTCTGTTCTAATTCATTACTTCCTATTTTGTATTTCTTCTTTGTATTTGCTCTACCTAAGTGTAATGAATTGCACTTGTGTGCAGCCAAGGGGAGTTGCCACTCTTCAGACCAACTAACAATGGAGTCAATTGCGCTCTGGAGAGAGGTGGGGGAGTCTGATTTCTTAAACGCACGATATATTTTGATATCGTCAGCGTACATTCGAGCTATGACATCATTTTTCTGAACTAGTGAAGGGATCTCAGATGTGAAAATAAGAAACAACAGAGGGCCTAGTACGGACCCTTGTGGTACCCCACTCGTGACGAGAAGGGAGATGGATAGTTTTTCACGAACTCTTACTTGGAATGTTCTGTTTGCCAGATAGCTCGAAATCCAGTGAACAGTTTTTGTGGATAGGCCAATGCTGCCTAGTTTGTGTTTCAAATTGGGGTGAGATACTCTATCGAAGGCTTTTGCAAAGTGAAAATAGACGACATCGACGGGTTGACCATCACTAATGGAAGATGTCCAGGGTTCAAGCGCGTCTAGCATTTGAAGCTCACGAGAACGTTTCTTTCTGAAGCCGTACTGTTCGTCAGGGAAGATATCTAAATTTTCGCAGTGCTCAATAATGGGTTTGCACAAGAGGCGCTCAAAGACTCGGCAGAATAGAGACGTAATCGAGATTGGTCTGTAGTTTAGAGGGTCGGAGAAGGGAAGGGATTTCTTGACTGGAGTTACAATTGAATGTCTCCATGGGGTACACCTGTTTCGTATGAGTGGCGAAAAATGAATTCAAGAGGTTCAGAGATGGGTGCAGCTATCTTTTTGATGTAGCTGAGGTCGATGTTTTCAGGTGTTCTACAGGAAGATCGCTTCCATCGTTCGATAAGCGAACATATTTCATGTCTCAGAAATGATGGTTCCTGATAGTTTCCAAAGTTGGGGAGGGTGCTGGTAGGAGGGCTATTACCATTGTCGGTGGTGAAAACACTGGCGAATGTCTCAGCTAGTAAGTTCGCCTTGCCAATATCGTCCATCACTAACGACCCGTCATTTCTTTTTAGACCTTCTACTCCTCTTTGTTTGTTGGAACAGCGTTTTATGAAACGGAAGAACTTGTTTCGATCTTCACTTTCAATCACACTTTTCTCTATTGCTCTATGATAGTTTATCAGTGATTTTCTGAATTTTCTATTGAGCTGTTCGAATTTTCTAGTGGCGGCGGGGTCTCCTATTCTAATTGATTCCTGCCATGCTAGGAAGCGCTTGCTAATCAGTCTCTCTATGTGGGGAGGTACTTTCCCATGAGTGATGTTTACTCTAACCCATGGAACATGAATATCGATGGTTTTCTGAATGACTTTCATGAGTAGGTCATACATATCATCTACATGCCTAAGTGTCGAGAAAGCGAGAGCCCAATCGATATTCGCTAACTGGCAATTTATAATCGCGTAATCGCACTTTTTGTAATCCCTTCTCAAAGTGTAAGCAGGGACTGAATGCGAGAGCGATAACTGGAAAGTGACTGTGTGGTGGTCGGAAATGCCGAATGGAGGACCTACTTCTGTCCGGTTGACTAGCCCCGGGCTATTACAAAGTACAAGATCAAGAATATTTTCCTTCCTGGTGGGGTCTTTCACTAATTGCGCGAGTTTGATGGATTCGCAGAGGTCAAGAATCGATTGGGCTGCGGGGGTTATTCTGCACGTTTGTGGAAGGGGGTAGAGTGACCAATCGATATCAGGAAGGTTGAAATCACCAATGATTACTGTAGGCTGGGGGCAAGAGCAAAGATCAATAATAGACTTCGCTAGCGAGTTGGTCTAAATAGCAGTGGCTTTTGGGTTTCGGTAGATACATACGATTCTGAGCAAATCACCATTGATATCTAAATCTACAGCTAGGAGTTCATGCGAGCCAGCGACAGTTTCGTCTGAGATCTGAATAGTGCTAATCGATGAGTGGACTATTATAGCAACGCCGCCTCCACGCGAATTTCGGTCTCTACGGAATGCGCTATAAAACTGTTCATGAGAGTCAAGAAGCAGCGAGTTTGGAAAAGTTGAAGTCAGCCAAGTTTCCGTGAGGCAAATGATGCTATGTTTCTGTGAGAGGGTCTGAGAGAGATACGGTAGCTTGTTCCTAACAGAGCGGCAATTGGCTAAATATGCGGATAATTTGAGAGAGTTTGTGTCTGAGTGATTAGTGGACCGGTGACTCACTGCCAGTTTCCCTGCATTCCCATATTGGTCGGAGCCCCGTACTGTGAGCAGAACGACATGAATGGACTACCGTAGTTGTACTGGGGGAATGGCTGAGGGGGAATCGGATGGGAATACGGGGTATGGGGAGGAGGGATCGACTGCGAGAGAAGGGACGGATACTGGGGATAGTCGCGATTGCCGTAGGAATTGGGGTGCTTGGGTATCTGGTTCGGGCGGGCGTTCTGGGGGTGGGAGCGGTTGCGCTCAGTATAGCCAGAGTAGGTGGAATCCCGTCTCTGTCTGGCAGGGGGATTGGAGGGGCGAGAATGACGAGAGACAGCGGGAGTGGGACGACGATCCTCTGGTTTGGCGATCGATGCACGAATGAACACATCGCGGAACTGGGGGAAGGCTTTGATGCGATGAGCAAATTTGAGTACCATCTGGCAGTGCTTGCGAGTGGGACACAGGACCTTTGTAAGGCGGGGAAAAGAGGCATCAGTCTTTCCGATTGGCATACGGTAGACTGCCAGGGGTAGGAACGGACATCCCAATGCACTCACAATTTGTACGACCATGTTGTAGTCGTCGTAGACCTGCTGGTGGCCCTCGGGGCTGCCAGAGAGGGGGAGACGAGCGAAGACCAATGATCTCTCCAGATCCTTCTTGTCCTCTGGGTCTATCGATTGGTCAAGCGGTACGGTAGGCGGATCAAAGATTACGGTACCGGGGGCGATGATGGTCTGGGTAGGAAGGGTCTGAGTGGAAACGGGAGTGGGGGAAGGCTCAACCATGACTACATCGGAATCGGAGGGAGGGGTCGACTGAGGGGCGATAGGGGGAATAGAAGGAGGAAGGGAGAGGGCAGAAATCTGACCTGTGAGTGTCTGCACTCTCTGCTCGAGATCGTCGTTTCTCTTCTGTTCCTTGATCAGATCTCTGTGAAGAGTCAGCACGAGTACTCCGAGATCCTTGAGTGTGAGTTCTTCTTCGATGCTGTCATTGCTTTCATCGTCCCCTGCCAGTCTTCTCTTGGCTGCTCTGAATGTGGGAGAGAGACGGGCGAAGAGAGAACTCATGATTTCACCTGATATGGCACCGTTCGAGGTGGATTCGGGCCGGTGCAACCCTTGCAGCGTGAGAATCGGCCGGCGGAAGTTGCAGGCAGCCGATGAGATGGGAAGGGAGAGGCGAGAGAGCGTGTGGAATTGAGAGACGGTGGGGTGACTAGAGAGCGACTAGAGGGGTCACCATTCCCTATGAGAGAGGGAGAGGGAATGAGAGAGGGAGAGGGAATGAGAAGTCCCAAATTTAGATCATTGTTTACTCTCTATCGTTCCTTTAATTGATGTCGCATCCTTCGCGGGTGTATCAAATAAACAAAATAATAATTTAAAAAATAGAAATAACTCACAGCTGCGAAAGTGAGTCCTCTGTGAGAGACATGGAGTGCAGTGAGCATCATGTGAGTCGAATCGAGAGAATGGACGAGATTGGGTGGAAAGGCATTCTCCTGATGATAACAACCATTTAATTCCCCATTTACCATAGAGTTAGTTCCGAAGCATATATTTGGTTATCAACCAGCTTCATTCGCATACTCCTTGAAACTGAAAATCACCGTACCTGTTTGGACATGATAGGAAGAAGGATGAGTCTGCCCTTCTTACTCGCATGCTTCGTGTAGGGCTGCATGACAGGCAGACCAAGTGGAGTCACCCATCTGAGATGTGACAGTATGAAGTAATCTACATCCAACTTTAATGACGACTACGGTAATCATAATCTACAGTATCCGAATCCAATTGTATCGTAATCGACACTCACTCGACGGGAACCATGAGATCAGAGATGCCTCGTGCACACTCTCGCAGCCAGTTCTTGAGTTGCCTGAAATGAGCAATCGATAAACTACAGACTACAAATAACCAATCGATAATCACTCGATGAAGGCGACTTACATGGAGGAAGTGAATGCATCACTGAGTGAGTCGAATGTGTGCTTGGCGAGATACGAACCGAATTCGGCTGCCTGCAATCAATCGATCGATGGACAGATTACAGTAGTCTCTACCGTACCTCTACTCCTTCCATTCCTATGGCCTTCAATTGTTTCTTGATCTGCAGCACTGCTCCATACATCGTCACTCCGTATACCGTAGTCATCACTGTTTGCTTGATCACCTGATATTCATTTATTTACACTTCAATCATCTAAACGGACGTCCAATCATGAGTATACGTTTTGCTGAAATACAGAGGTCGCGTGCAATCAACATGCATTTTAAATAATATCGTCTACCGTACAACAGGAACTACGTTTTCTACAGTACCCCGTTATAAATACCGTACCTTCCTTGGTACAGCTTCCTTCATCTTCTCTCTCAATCTCAATGCAATCTCAACTCCTTTCTCCTCATCCATCTTTCTTCTCTCTTCCACTCTCGCAGCCACAGATGAGTAGACATCAGAGGGAGAAGGTAAGGGAAGCAGATTCACCTGCAGACACAACTCTCAAAAATCATTTGCGTCATATCTAGGCAATATTTTGGGTCGGATTGAGAGAAATATTGCATCGATTTATGTATGACAAACTTAATTATGAATGGTTCAACAATTATACCTCGTTCATCTTTTTTATGTGTACAAACCTCTACGTGACCGAGTGTCATCTTTCGGTATCAATATTGAATTCACATCCAGTAATGCAGGACTCCATTAATTCCCTTTACGTACTGCCCGATGGTATTCCATGCTCCCAAAAGAAGTTGTCACTGCCCCCAATCATCGAATATTCAAGAAACGATTGGCAAATCACCCCATCGTCAAAGACCTCCGTCATCTCAAGTAATATTCGGAGAGTCAACCCCATCTTCCATAAATTTCTTGTCAAATTTCAAATCCTGTTGCGCCTCGGGCGTAGATAAATTATTTATTTATTTATTCCAATCTCATCTCTCACTTCACTTCCTCCTCCTCGATCTCGTCCGAGTGCTGCATAGTGTTGTAGTCCATTGCACGATCCATCTTGATGGATGGGAAGGTGACTCAAAGAGGAAACGAACTTTTAGTGAAAGCGCAATTGCCATATTCACATTTTTAAGCAAAATTCTAATTGTGAAGGTAGGTCTTTCAATCCCGGAAATATTTAGACATTTTCTAAGGCAAGAAAGGAGTGAAGAGTAAGTAGCCAACCTATTTTGTGTAAATGATCTAAAATCCAAAAAAAACTATGCAATAATATCCTATCTCTGGCAGTGAATCTCTTCTCACCTCACAAACTCCTCCGGTCGTGGACTCTTCACTGCATCTCTCACTTCAATACAAGCAGCGAGAGTCTGCCATGGCTCCTCTGATTCCATCCACCATCGAGATCCTGAGTGGAAGAGGGAATAGATACAGTATTCCTTTAATCTACCGTACTCCCTCCCGTTTCCCCACTCTACCGTACTGCTCCTTTCCTCTCACTCTACAGCACTCATTTCTTTTCAATCTACCGTATCCTATTCTTTTTAATCTACCGTACTTCCTCCTCACCATCCAATGGATTCTCAGCACTGTCAATCATCAACTCTAATTTCTCCTCTGCCACTTTCAATCTCTCTTCCACTGGTTGTCTCTTCAACTTCCCCGTCAGATTGATACAGTGCAATTTGAGCCACGAGAGACCGCGATCTCCCAGCACTTTCCCTGAAAAAAAACTAGATTACTGTGGTCACGATCGATCGATTCCGCAGAGAATAGATTTCAGAAGAGCCTTTCAGAAGAAAATCAGAAGAGCCCTTTGTCTATCAACATGCCCTTTGACCCTACCTCAAATTATGAGACTGATAAAGATTGACTTATCGATATAGAGATAGGTACCGTAGTGTTCAATGAAATATTTCATAAGTACCTTGGGAATAAATGGTTACCTCTTGCGAACTTGAGTATACTCCTGTTCACATCATCTCCCATATGATTGAGTAGCGGGGAGATGGGATAGACTCTGCCTCGGAAGTCCATATTGTGAGGGAAGAAGAGAGTAGAGGAGGAGAAGTACTCAGCTAACACAAGACGATACAACATCCAATACCACAACGAATTCAATTCGTTCCTGAACAATTCATTTTGATTACGATAGACAGATCATCGAAATCAATTATCGATAGATAATTCAAATACAGTACTTCTCCTTGACTGCCGCATCTCTTTGTAGGAAGAAGTCCCTCCAGATCGCCTTATCCTCATTATCCACGGGAATACTCGACGTCTCGGGAATCGACACTACATCTCCTCTGAAATCAATCGATAATTTGTAAAGTCAAAAAATCTGATGTACCTGCTTGGAATCGATAAATCAGCAAGCATCGCTCTCTTCACTGGATCGCTCGACATGACAAACATCTGAATATCGATTAATGTCAGTTATCGATCAATAACAGTCAAGAATCACTACCGTATACCTTTTTGAGTACTTCCAATACGGGTCGATTGATAGTCCATCCAGTAGATCCGAGACAATTGAGTGCATCGAAGACTGGTCGACCCTGGCCACTACAATAGCATGAGATCATCTCTTTCCACTCTTTTATTATTATTATTATTATTATTTAACTCACTTATTCTTCATTCGACTTCTCATCTCGTAGCTCATATTGAATCGGGGGAATTCGGGAAGATCCCTGATAAATAAGGATTCATATGACGATAACTGCGCCACTAAGTTTTTGGCATTTTCATACGAGCCTTTTCGAATTATGGTAATAGTGACAACATAGAACATTGTTTCTTCAAATATATATCTCTTCTCAACACAACTCTATCTTATCTATTTAACAGTGTCGATCGCTCATCCACCATCTCTCTTATTTCCCCTTCTCTCCACTTACTTGACTACTCCAACATTCTGTTTAGTGTAGCTCGGTCCGGCCATTCCTCTATCCAACCACGGACGAGGAGGAATTTCCATTGGAAGTTGCCATGAAGGAAAAACGAGACGATCGAATTGATGTTGAATAAGGAGAGAATGAAGATTTGACTCGATCTTGAGCATCTTTGATGATGATATACGACCCTGAAAGAAATACGATATGATCCATGGCTATCGATCGATGACTAATACCGTACCTCATCGTTGATGAAAGACTGTTCTTCAACAGAGACAGTCTTGGTGGAGAATGCAGGGGTGTTCATTCCTTGAATAATCATTACATCTACAGTAATCCCCACTCCTCTCACCCTTGGGTCCACTCGGGAATTGGCAGGCTTCGAATACGACTTCCATGAAGAAATCACCGAACATTCGCAGTGAATCGATATCGAAGGTGTGAAGGGGAACCTGATGTACATTGAGAACTTTGAATCACGAGAATTTAAATTATTGATTTTTTTAAAAATTAATAACTGACATCGAATTGTGGTTGCATCCCACTCTTCGCCGCACATTCATTCCACCACTCTCGATGAGAATACTGACGAGAGATGGAAGAATCGACAAAGTAGCGACAGTACTCACTGTAGATGTCAAAAATCACCTGCAACCACATCATTTAATAATCGCCTTTTAGACATGCTACATTAATCCCACAGTATTCCCTCCTCTTCTCACCTTCTCATCACTGATTCGATGTCGATTGATGAATAAGGAGTGAGAAAGGGAGAGAATTGGATAGGCGAGACTGTGTTGGAAGGTTCCCAGAGACACCAGAGACTGCAATCACTTATTATCCTATCGGTAGATCATTCATCTCACAGATCCCACCCAAGTTCAGATTACTATCTGAGATAAACAAGTACGACAGTTGAAATTTAAAAAAACTGCTAAGGACTAGTGCTGCCCTCATTGGTCATTTTTGCATATATATATATATATATATATATATATATATATATATATATATATATATATATATATATATATATATACATATATATATATATATATATATATATATATGGCGCAAGAATGAGTCTATCAAAATGGATTGCATATGATTCCCCCCCTCCCCCCCCCTCCCCTCCCCGTACCTGTCCTTGTCCGAGTGCCGACACAACAGCCTTGTAGAGTCCATTAGCAGCCTCCGACTGATCCATACCGGCCATCAACGACTTTACTGCAACCAAGAGATCTCTTTCCACCACAGATTCTTTAAGTGTCTCCAAAAGGCGCTAAACACACGGGAGGGCTTTAATTTCGAGTAGAAACCATTTCGTAGGCTATTTGTCTTGAAAATTCATTATACCGAAATACAAGATAGGCATATTTCCGCTCTCGAAAACACAAGATAGGAGAATTTGGACCAACAGTTGACGGTACCATTTAATATGTTATCTCACTCCAACCATCACTTCTACAGTACTCCTTCTACCGTACTCACTGTGATACTGTCCCGTTTTCGCCAATTTCATCTTCATCGTCTCTTCTATCGCCTTCTTCCATCCATAACTCTCAATCAATTCCTCAGCTGAACAAATTCCTTCCGGCCGATTCGACATGAATATATTCGGCACCTGCAATACCGTATATCATAACATTCACGTCCGTCATCTCTTTCTCAATCGATAATCTAGAGTAGGTCACTAACCTCCAACCACGGTTTATTATCTCTCTCCATCTGTAGTTCGAATCTTCGCTGTAACTCCTTCTGAAGTTCCATTTTCTTTCTCTCCATCCGCACTATCTCCTCTTTCTCCTCTTCTCAATCTCTATCGTCGTTCCTTCTTCCACTTACCTTATCCATTCCCTCCAATTGAAATGGATTTCCCAGATATTCTTCCGCTGGTGTCCTCAATCTTTCCACCAACGACAGATTCTGCAACATTTTCAAGAAATGACTATCACGAACAGTAACAATAACACTCAATTTGAGTTCAGTCACGTGGATCCTTATCATTTGAACTCTAAAAATTACAGTATCATTCATTCTCAATGTCGATCCCTCATTTGCATACCGTATCATATCCGTCATCATTCTTCTCCTTCATTCTCCACGGAATCGCCCATTCCTCCAATTTCTTCTTCACTCGATTCTTCTCTTCTTCGTCCATCATCACTCGATTTCCACTCAATTCGACTTCTCGAATCTGAAATCGATAGCGATTACAGTAATCGTCCTTCTTCTCAAGACTACACGACTCACAAATCTCATCATGTTCACTCTAGTTTCTTCCAATATCTCATTGATCGTCGCATCTCCCATCGATGCGAGTGAATCCCACAGTAGAACCATCGACGTTTTCGTTCCCTCAAACACTCAATCATCATCTACCGTAATCAAAACAAGGGAAATAATCGATAACTTCCATCTACAGTAATTTGCTCACCTCTCCCGGTCGGTGACTTCTGAGTGTGGCAGCTAGATTAGCCAGTCCATTTGCAGCCGTCGTCCCTTTTATCAATCGATCGTTTCCCTCCTTTGCGATAATTCGAGAAGAGACGAGAAGACAGAGAGACACCAGCTACAACACGGGCCAATTTGATTATCGTGTACCGATCAAGTACTGGTTTACTTTACCGGACCAGGCAACCAGTGCGTGAGTCGCTTATTCGTCATTACACTGTCTGAATCTAGCAGGCACTCTATTGTACCTGGTCCGGTAAAGTAAGCCAGTCCCTTTAAATCGTATCATATCAAATATCTCTTCCCCTCCTCCCACTCACCATATCAACATCACATCCTTGATCTTTCTCTTCTTGAATCCATTTCCACTCAATTCTCGATCTACTCGTTGCTTCAGCCAGAGCCACAATCCCGCCTACATCTTCCTTCACAGCATATCTACAGTATTCTCATTATTACTGTACTCATTCCTACAAAACCTCATTAGTTGTGCATGACTTCCTCTTCTCTCTTGTATCCTACTGTATCTCATTCCATCTTCTTTTAGTGTCTTCTGCAATCGTAGAAGGGCAGAGTCCTCCCACTCTGACAACATAAATATTCTTTCAGATACTTTGGAGAATCACTAACTCTTTATCTTCTTCTCCTTCGATTCTACATTCGGAGAAGCAACCTTCTTGCTTTTCTTTTTTGTCTCTACTTTTGTCACCACAGTAGCAGCCGAAGTTGACCGACTTCTCGCGAGACTTCTAGAGAGTCGTCCAATCATACAGTTGTCTGACAATTCATGTAATGTTCGTGTAATTGCTCTGTCAAACATTGTAGCGACTGCGCATGCGATACAAATATTTGCATGAGAATAAAATATGTATTCTCGAAAATTTAGACAACGTAATTAAATTGACAAAAAAGGATTAGCGAGTAAACGAGAAACAGGGGCAGTATTATTATGGATACAGGAATAACAAAGGAAACAACAAATTTTACTCGATACATACTCTGTCACCTATGTAGAGGTAGATCATAAAGAGAATGAAAACTCACAGTACCGGTCTTTGACAAGAAAATCATCCACTAGATCATAATCACGGGATTATTGGTCATAAATTATACACTATGCCTCAAGAACAAACTAGACATTAATATTCACAAAAGGGGAAGGGAATAAGAAAAAACACATTAGAGTTACCATAATATAATTAGCAACAGGTAAAAAACAAGAAAATCGTTCCGACAAGAGTCTCTTAAAGGATATCCACAAGATCGTGAAGAGTCTTGGTCTCGCTGGTAGGCGCCATCTTGACAACAGCCTGCAACGAGGTTATTACAAATAATAATAACAGGATGGAGACGTACCATGTACTTGGTCGGTTCAGGAAGAGCCGAAAGCACGACATCGACAACAGTGCACATCTGAATCTTCTGTTCCACTCCAGCGCCTGGCTTGCCACAGGAAGGATTCCAGAAGAGAGTGAGGGAGGGGCAAGGAGTCTCCACGAACACAGGGTCGCGGGCCATGTCCAGACGCTAAATTGCAAGCTATCACACTTTCTCACGTCATTACAAAACTCACGTTGACGTATACTCTGGTGGTGATTCCATACTTGAGTACTAGAACATCAAATGACTGATCGAGGACGTTGATGACTACTGCCTTCTCAACCAGTGGTCCGGCCTGTTTCACGAAGAGGCCGAAGAACGTCTCCGCAGATTTGTCGGACACCGTCTTTGCCTAGAAAAGGATAAAATATCTATACAGTAGCAAACAACAAACACATACCATATTCTTTCTGTAGTTGCAGTGCTCGGCATTCTTCTGAATTTCAGTGGGTGTGAGAGAAGGGGGAGGTGCGTATCCACATGCAGCAGCTAGCAGACGATGCACCATCACATCTGCGTATCGACGGATGGGAGAAGTGAAGTGAGTGTAGCTGGAAAATACAATGTGAATCAAACTCAACAAGCAATCGGCTTACAATGGAACATTGAGAGCGTAGTGATGGTATGCCTCCTTCGACTTCACAGTCCCAGTGCAGAAGTAACGAGCGAGTTGCATCGGCTTCATCATGAACGACGACAGCACCTATATCACTTCATATATCGAAAGTTCAAAATAGTCGCAAACCTGATTGACAGCAGTCTGCACGGCAGCGTTGCCTTCGAACTTTCTGAGACACGAAGAGAGTAAGCCAGACGTGGAGGCATCCAAAGGAAATCCGATCTTCTCGCACATCTCCAGAACCTCGCGCATTACCTGAAAACAAATTTAAAATGTGATATATAATATAATAAATATAAAATAAAGACTGGCATATAAAATAAAGAATGCACAGCACACCTTCTGCTTGGGCGGAGGATGGCAACGGAGGACAGAAATGGCCGGGAAGGATTCCTCGATCCTCTTAGCGACAGACATGTTGGCGAGAAGCATGAACTCTTCCACGAGAGAATTCGAGTCCTTTCTCTGAAAAAAAAAATTAAAAAATAATAAAACAAAAAAGAAAGATCTTTTTAAACGCAACAAATAAAATACCTCGTAGATCGTGACTCCGTATGGCAGTTTCGTGTCGTCGTCAAGCGCGAACTTCAGTTTGGGCTGGTCGAGTCTCAACGATCCGTTCGCCTCTCTTCTAGTCCTCAAATGCATGGCCACTTCATGGAGTGTCAAGACTTTAGCCTTCACATCGACCGGTGTCCTTCCTGGAAATCACAGATTGAACTACATTCGTCCAAAGTTGAATTTTCGTTCTAACGGGCTCACCGTTCGTAATCTCGGGAAGCTCTTCAGTGCTGAACTCCTTCTCAGGGTGATCGATAATGTCCTTAATTTTAAGGCGTTATAAGGCAATGTGAGCAAAAGGACACATGTTAATTTTGGGAAGCACCGATCAGATAGATTTGTGATCATTTGAGAGGATTCATGCATTTACCAATCTGTCGTTATTATAAAAATGTTAGAGCTTCTTGCAAATCGAAAGAACCCACTTTATATTTCGATTTAATATACGTGGAAACTCTATATTATATAGCAGATTGTTTGAGAAGTGAATTCACATACTATTCGTGGATTCCTCTATTCATTTTAAATGACAATGAACCCCTCTCAGACCTTTTACTGGAGCATCATTTCATAGCGCTTAAGAAATATTTTTTTTAATCTCTAAGTACATACCTGTGCGTGCTCGTAGCTGAGCTTGACACACGATCTGATTATTGTCCTTCCGAACCACTCATCCTTCACATTTCCCTCGCGATCCATCTTCCAGATCACAGAGAACGCAAGTCGTTCCACACCGGGGTTCAGCGAACACAGCTCCTCGCATAGGATACGAGGCAGCATGGGGACAACCTTAAAAACAGTGATGGACACATGAAAGCGAATGGATTCGGATACCTTATGCACCAGGTAAACACTGGTAGCTCTGTGTGCTGCCCATTTATCCAACTCGTTACCCTCCATCACGAAATGAGCCACATCGGCAATGTGGACGCCCATCTAAAACCAAAATGATTGATTCGTTTAGAAAAGTAATTATTATGTATCTAGTCAGAAAAGGAAATTCGGTATTTACCTCCCATCCAGGAGTTCCCTTTCCATCGATATCGTCGCATGCGTCGATGGACAACGCGTCATCCAGATCTCGGGCTGTCATAGGATCAATCGTAAATATAGTAGTCTCACGAAGATCGCGACGATATTTGAACTCCTGAAAAGGGGGGGGGGTTGTTTCTTTCACCACTAATCTATTCGAACCTTATCATCTATTTTCCACTGACTGCTCTCCGAAATGGGAAGGCAGTTGAGAGCGGCGTGGGAGAACTCCCTCGTGTCTACGCTGTTCTCGATCAGAAGTCCTTCAGTCTCGGCTTCGATATCGCCTGCTTCTCCAAGCGTTCGTTCCAGCTTTCCGCGAGCGAATTGAGCCGTTGCCTGTAAAGAATAAGATTGACAAATTTTCTAAAGATTTCGCTGCACCTGCCAATCCTCCATGCGCGCGACAAAGATGAACCGCTGGTAGTCGTGAGGTCTCTCGAAGAAACCAATCGGGAGTTGATCGTGGGGAATCAGCATACGGGGCATACGAGAATCAGTGGGAGAGAAGAGAGCCCAGTTACGGTTTCCATCAGCCATGACCTTCAGCTGTCCCATCGCGGCGCGGCAGTTCTTCTGCTCAGCGATGAAGACGACCTCAGCAGTCTTCTGTAGGCATATATCTGGCATTCCCCAGTCCTCGTCCGGCATCTCGTGCAAAAGCCTGAATATTTATTTTAATCCAAACGTTGCACAAATTCTATAATTACTTGATGTTGTTTCTGCGGTTCTGGCCAGATTGCTGGGTGCGATTCTTGCGTTGAGCAGGAGGAGATCGAACTACCGGGACGGGCGCTGTTTCAGGCGACTTCGTGATTCCGAGATCTTCCATCTGCTTCTGAAAGTAAGCGAATATATGTGCACGAATATATTGTATTTTTCAAAGCCAACCCATGCAACAAAGGGGGTGCACAAACAGACGCACGCACACACACACCTGAAGACCATCGCACGAATGTTCTCCCTCGATCGAAGCGCAGGTTGCCGTCTCCTGGCTTTGAGCAGCGATAAGAAGCATGGCCTTGCGGCCGTACACCTTTTCGTCACAATGAGGAACGGCCTTTGACAAATCGGAGGGAGAGACGTCACCAGTGTGGACGAGACCATTCAGCATCTAGATTATTCTAGCATTTACCATCACCACGCACTCAACACAGAAACATGGGGGGGAATATTGGTGATCAGATTGAAAACTTGAGATCATGATAAAGAAGCAGCTCGCAAATCGGTTGATCAAAAATACATTCACAAGCAGTTAGAACTAAATTGTTCGAGATTTTAACATCAGAGAAACGTAACGCTTATGCCAATCTGAATCGTCAATACTCTCGGCTTCTGTTACTGCGGGAATACACAGATGACAAGACCAATTTATTGCATCTGTTTTTGATCAACCGATGGGCGCTTCAATCATATGTTTAACTTGTCGTCATGTCACCTCGAAGACATAATGTTATTATTACGAAATAATTGATTACCTCGAGATGAGCAGGTTGTTCAACGGGAGGAATGGGAGGAATCGTCATCGGTTTTCCATCATCGTCCTTGGCCATCTTCAGTTTGCCCTGTCTCCATGCATTATAGAGACCTTCGCGGACCTTAGATTTATTTCGATTTTATGTCCGACGTAAATACGTCGTACTCACCACCCAGTTCTCTCTGCTCTTGATGCGTACAACGACCACATCACTCTGAAGTGCTCTGTTCCTGTCGTGAACTCCAAGGATGAGAAGATCAGACTGGTCGTCTCCATCTGGATTGTCCACGTAAGACTCTTCGTAATTGCGCTGATTCACGCGAAGAGACCCCTTAAATTCGAGATTTATAATTAAACTTACGAAAATTAGATACCTTAATCAATTCATTAGCAGTAAGCCCCCTTGCAACAGCGTCCGGGCTCAGGTACGGCATGAAGAATGGCTTACGAGTCTTCTGATTGGCATTAGAATGAGAAGTCGAAGAAAGGGAAGGGCGAGCTTGTCCTTGATAGTTGAAGGTCTGATGTGGAGACATGGAACCCCTGGAAAACAAATATAACAACAATAAATACAAAGCACTTTTTTTTTAAAAAAACACATTTCGTCACTTGCCTCTGGTAGCTATTGCCGGAGTTGAACTGAGGGCGAGGGAAACCAGGTCCGCCGGGGCTTCGGAATCCTCCAGGGCCATTGTTCGGAGGGCCTGAACTCTTGTACTGGCGAGAGTTATTGGAGTCCATTCGCGGAAGAAATAAAGCTATTTCGTTTGAAAATGCAATGAAGGCATCATTCTCTTACGAAACGCCGTACAACATAACGAACGGAACACAATATTATGCACACCACGCGATCACATTCTGATTTGTAATAATACCCCTTTTTCAATTATTAAATGCCTCTTTAAAAATATAAACATACCTTTGTACACATTGCTTGAAGAAGAATTAGCTCTTCCACGAGAAGAATCAATTGGATACATGGGAGCGAAGGAGACCCACGGAAGAATTTGATCTGGAGAGAAGCGACCACTTCGAGCGGAGATACTCTGACCTGAAAGTATTAGTTATTTTTTTTCCTTGCATTATTAATCGTCAAAACGCGGAATAATTTAAAAGATAATATCTTATATATATCCGTATTGAAAATACAGAATCAAAATATCAGCTACGAATAGAAATTATTTTTAAAATGTAGTAAATATTGATATATGTTATAAAGTAACACACCGAATCCGCTATCAGACTCAGCACAATTGAGAGTTGCAGCCGTAGCGTACGCCTCCATAGTAGTTTTGAACAGCTCCGGACGGAAAGCACTCGAGAACGGCCCTGGGTCTGGACGATGAGCTGAAATGTTTTATTGTAATATGAACAATATGAATATACCAACTTAGTGAGGGGAAACCGGGAACTTGGGGCATGCCGGCGAACGCAGATTGCAGCAGCGATTCGGGAGTGACGTTGGAGAGGCGCAATCTCTGTAGATCTGCAGGAAGAATGCCGTCTCCCATGAGCTCGGTCATTGAAATCTTGCCAGTACGCACACCACTCTGAAATTGGGGGAGTAATTGAAGAACTCACGCGTATACCAACCTTGCTTCTCCTCGCTTCAGCTTTCGCTGATATGTCCTGCAGCATGGCCAATCCTTCAGCAGAAAGAGACTTCGAAGCAGACGAAGTAGTTGAAGTTTGGCTAGCCTTCTTCTTTGCTCTTTCTCTCCTCTTCGAAGCCTTGTTGCTCTTCTTCTCCTCTCCGTCCTTAGTTTCCTCCTTTGTCTCACATTCACGCTTTTCATCGGAAGTTGACTCCTCAGACTTCTTGGTCTCTGGCTTCGGAGCCTTCTTGCGAGGGACACGCTTCTTCGTCTTCATGCTCGCATCAGATTCAACGATCTTCTCCGTTGTAGAGACTTTCGCCTCATCCTTGGACGATGACTGGTTCTCAACGGACGTAGCGACCTTGGGGGTCTTGGCTTTGACTTTGATCTTCTTGTCCCCATCTCCTTTCTGAGAGAGCTTAGGAGCAGAGGATCCAGATAGCGCGCCATCGGTGGGAACATTCCCTTCCTTCGGCGGATCAGTTTCCACCATTTCGTCCGACGTAGTGGATTCGGATATCTGGAAAATAATTTCTTAATAACTGGGAATGCGAACCCTTTCGAACATGAAAAAAATTGTAACGTTTCGCACGGAAGCAAAAGAGATTCAAAGAAAACAAATTTGCATACGACGGAATTACAGTCTTCCGGCAAGAACATTTTTCTCTTTGAGAGACATATTCTCTTGGTTCGTGAATTTCAGGAATACGGTAGCTGAGAGTGGGAAGGTTCCTTAATTTTAATGTTTAAACTTTGATTTCTGGCATCAATTCTTTCACGTATTTCTCTTATTTGTACCTTCTAATATTAAAACGATGGACTAGCTTTCGTCTTGTCAAACTCCTACATTTATTCATATGTATCTTTTGTTCCATTTTGTGTTTTACTAATAAAAGAATGTTCTGATTACTCATATTAGAATGGGAACGTTTCTCCTCTCTATACATATCCTCTGATTTTGTTGGATGACTAAATTTCAATGGCCAAAGATCAAAACTCTCATCTCTTCTCTTGTTGACCTTCAAACGTCGCTCTATGTTCTTTGATCTTTGATCGCATGAGGAGATGAGGCCTCGGCCTAGTGAGAGAGAGGGGAAAAGAGCGAGTAGGAGAGCGAGGGAGTGTCTCTCTCTTTTCTCTAGAGTAGAGCGCTCGCATTGGCGAGAGGGGGAGAAAAGGAGAGGAAATAGCGTGGCTATTTTACCTTTCCCAGCTTGTACTATGCCTTACTTACTCGATTAACATTATTATTTCCTTTGTTGAATGTTTCTAGTATCTTGATTTTACGTAATTCCGAGCTTTACAACATTTCCTCGCGAAAAATAGTTTGACCTCTCTGTATTTCATCATTTTTCAATGTTGTTCTTGAGGTAATGGACGGGACACCACTAAGCTTGGCACAAGTGATGTCAGGTGTGCCTCAGGATCAAGACAGAGATTCAGAGAATGGGGATGGAGTGGGAACAGGAGAAGGAGGAATTTGTGTCGTGTGTTCGGACGAAGCTAGTGGAAAGCACTATGGAGTTATGACTTGCAATGGGTGCAAGGTATGTTCCATCTTTCTCTATCTATTCTAGCTCGCTCCTTTCAACATTAGAGTGCCATGTCGTCACCCTAGCAATCAATACTATCCTTCGTCGACTCTCTTTCTCTCGGTGATCAAAGATCACCCCCCCCCTCTCGTCCCCTTTCCTTTCCCCTTCTTTTCACAAACAAAGGATGATTCGGGCTCGCACTAAAAGGAGTTTGATTCTGTTGTTGTTAAGGGATTCTTCCGTCGTTCTGTTCGTGCCCCGAAGCCGTATGAATGCCGAGCGAGTGGAAACTGTCCCATAGACAGAATGGCAAGGAATGGGTGCAGAGCATGCAGATTCAAGAGATGTCTCGATGTAAGTTTTTATTAAAAATACGAACTATTTACTCAAAAATCCTTTCTTCCTTATAAAGCGTATGTTTTCTATTAGGCATGAAACGTATTTCTCGATCTCACCATAGCAAGATTCTCGCTTATTCAGTAATTGACAATTGCTTTGTTGCACTATTGAACTCCCTGCAGGTTGGCATGGATACAGACGCGATAAGGCCAGATAGAGACAAAACAGGTGAGACTTACTTAGATTCACTTCCTTCCCACATAGATCTTTGATGCACTTGATGTTTTAGAGAGGGATAATCGTCATAGTATCATTGATGTTTAATCTCTGCAGGGAAGCGTGCCTCCAGCATCGGAGGTGTCACTCCTCAACCTCAACTCTCTGGTGGTCTCGATGAAGTGCTCGCTGCAGTCAAGAGAATTGCCAATGAGGAATCTTTCCTCGATGACGTGAGATTCCTAATCTTATCTAGAGAAATATGTGCAGACTAAAACCTCTTTCTATTTCCGGTCGAATGAAAAACGAAGATATTATTAAAAGGCAATTCGTAATGCATAACGCCACGAACAAGTTAATGTATAATGATGGAACGAAGGACACCACATTTATTAAAATGTCGACGGAGACTTCCTGCACTAAGTTGAAATCTCAATATTCCCTATTTGAGATGCCAATGTTCAAGAAGGCGAAGGAAGAACCTCCAGTGGCAGTTGTGCAACCTGTGAGCACTGGAGACAACCATGTACTCATCACTCTAAAACAGGTACGATCTCACGAAAATATCTTACTAGGACTTGCGAAGATATACAATGCATATATTAGACGTGATGCATTCAACAACTGTTTTATTTTACGCACTTAAAACTAATCTAAAATTGATTAATTGTGTTATTTGAGTGCGATGATCAAGTGTTGTCGATGCTGGACATGCCCCCTCCTCCTTCTCTGTCTTCCACTCCATTCTCTCTCATGGATGCAATCACTCATCCAACTCTCATCTCTCCTCGATTTCCTCTTGCATCCAAATCTGATGGAGGACTCGCATCATGCATGTGAGTAGCAAGATTTAGTATCTCCTAGTAAAATGACCTGATGATCATCGGTAATGCGTGCCTGCCCGCGATTATTCTTTAATGATATGTGATGTACAACATGTGTACCACTCATACAAATTGTTAATAAAATATGTGAAGCAATATATTTCGTGCAGTGACATCGGGAAGAACAGTCGTCGTATCTTCTGCCAATTGATCGACTTCATCAACAGTCTCCGACCAGTGGCCGACTTTGACATCTCGGAGAAGGCTGCCATTTCAAAGTGAGTTTACTCGAGTTTGCGTCGAAATCTCCAATATTCCTACTATTCTATTTTGCAACTCTAAATAATATTATGATGTGCAATCATCTGACTTTCTACAGAAACGTCGCTCCTGCATTCGTACTCTACACGATAGTACAGTATTCGATAAATCAGCAGGCGCCGGCGCATTGTCTCTCCCTGCCTCTCGGACAGACTGTTAGCAGGTACGGTATTGAGTACGATGAGGGAATTGAATAGTTACTGGAAAGTGGTCTTATCCTTGTATCCACACGTGGGCACCATGCATAGGTTCCAGATGTGAACAGTTTGGGATTTGGGGAGTTCGTCAATGCTGGGAGGCACTATGTGTTCGCGCGGAACTGGGGGGGGGAGCACTATGCAAAAAATATCTATAATTTGCTGTCCACGGGTGCTTGTATAATTGATTACCATAATATGAGACATTGAAGAGATCTCTCCCTACTGGAGGTTCCTCAAGAGGACAGCAAGGGTAATGTGATGGCAGAAATGAGAGTGGCTGAACTGAAAGGAGCAGTCATGGATCAACTCACTATTTATACTAGAGAGGTTATCCCTTCTTCATCCCTTCCCGCTCTAATCAATAATTGATTGCAGTTGAATCTCTCTGATCTGGAGCAATCAGCCATCCGTGCCCTAATCGTACTCGAAGCTAATTATTCACTCCCTGAACACAGAAATGCACTACTCGGGGCTGCCAGGTGAGTGATCAGTTGGGGGAAGAACACATCACTGTCTAGTAGTGTTGTTAGATCGAATAAATCTATTTGTGAATAATGCATTGCTATTCGCGAATAGAATATTCGATAACAAAACTACTATCTAGTTGTTCCTCGTCTTATCGTTCAATTGTGATCATTATAGAGCGAGTATCCTGGAGGCACTGCATGGATATCTCTCATCCTCGTATTCGAAGCAAGAATCGACCATTCGATTCGGAAATATGATGCTTCTCATCGGAAAAGTGCAACAGTGAGTTATTCTCCTCCCTTCCCCTCTCATCTTCCTCC
This sequence comes from Pristionchus fissidentatus, assembly GCA_036245785.1. Taxonomy (NCBI): domain Eukaryota; kingdom Metazoa; phylum Nematoda; class Chromadorea; order Rhabditida; family Neodiplogasteridae; genus Pristionchus; species Pristionchus fissidentatus. The sequence goes on from BTSY01000006.1 coordinate 14,500,248, forward strand.
TTCTCAATAAGTTGATTCCCCTTTTGCAGACACGCGTCTCAAGTGATCTCATTCCTCCAATTCCTCAAAGATAATCACATGCCAGTCGATCCGATTCTAGATCGATTCCTTCTCTCACACTCATTCTAATGTTCTGTTTTATTTGACAATAATAGTATTGCATAGTATTGTCGTATTGGTAGATGACGATAGAATCTCATCGTATCCCCTATCAATATTAAATAGTTGTGATTCCCCTCCTTCCCCCTGTTATGGCCTCTTGTGGCCACTTCCCGCGGGTTTCTCTCATCTCTGTCTACATACTCACTATTATTGAGAATACTTTAACACGTTTGAAACCTTGTTCGTTTATTGATGTACAGATGTGCAAGATATGTGAATGTCCCTATCACAATCAATAATAAATAAAGCCTTGGATGTACAGTACTCGTAGATTCAATCGGTTGATATGTGTTAATTATGGATGATAAATAATGTTAGTGAGTTGGAACTAGTATCAGTCGATTACATTATTCTAGTACCGAGAATTCTGGCACGAGTAAAAATTCGCCATCTACACAATTTTGCTAGTAGAAGAAAGAGAATGAGAAATGCTAGTAGAGAAATGAAAGGGTAGATGAGACCAGGTTGAGGAGACGAATTAAATGATGAATCGAGTAGAAGACCTCCCTTTGGAATCATATTATTCATCTGAAAGAAAAGTATTGATTGGAGAAAATACTGTAATCCAACCTTCACTTGATTATTGATCGACGATACTCGTGGTGAGAAAACGACTCGTGCAAAGGCCTCGTGGTTACGATCACTAATATCACTGTAAATATAGATGCTATCACCAGTCATTAAATTGTTTATAGATAAACCAACCCCGGATAAGATATGTTCTCGATTACAAATGCATCTGCGGGAGGCAACTCCCGACAAGAAGGAAGGTTACGGTAGGAAACCTGAGATCATGGTTATTGATTGATACAGTATGCATATTGATCTACCTTGTTGTGTTCGATGTGTTCGACGACCGATGAGATAACAGTGAAATGATGGGAGAGATCACTACGATGTGGAGGAGAATTGAGAGGAATGAGAGGGGATGGAATCTGAAAGATTACGGTAGATGGAGAGGGGAGAGCGAAGAGTTACCGTAACCAGCAGATCGCAGAATGAGTGTGGTACACCGTAGGCAGCGGCATCAATCAATATATCGACTAGAGGAATGCATGATTCGAATGATGCAGATTTGGATTCGAGACATGAAGAATCAGAGAAGATAGAAACAAAACCAGAACTGAAAAGGGAAAGGTTGAGTACACATTCTGTTGCTATTCTAAAATGATTACAATGCCTTGCATAACTCGACATAAATATCTATGATGATAAATTATATAAATAGATGGAAATCGTCATAAATGTAGTCTGTGTTCGGTATCATGTGTTTACGTAGCTTATACAAAACAATGATAAATAAAATAACCACTAGTGTATCAAATATAAGTGGAATAAAGACCACCGAGAGAGAATGTCCTACCCCGTTGCATTGTTTCTCAGTAGAGCGAAGATGGGTGCATTGATTGGCTTTTGGAGAGAAGGATCGGCAGCGATGATTTCTTCTGTCTAAATTGATCTTCCCTTCAAGATCAAAGATCAAAGATCACTCACAATATCATTTACAGCTGCATACGATAAATGAGTGCCCGCAGGTGCTCGTGAGATTACGGTACCCGATTTGATCGCCGAGTGGAGATCGCCTGAGTCGTTGATCGATCTACAGTATCCCCAACTACCGTACTCACCTATCGTCGCGTTTCCTTCGATTATCGTATCCGCCAGTTCCAATCCCCATCTCGAAAGTAGATCATTCAACGCAGGAATATTTGATCCTCCGGTCTCTGGAGTCCACCATTCTCTGAATATCATAGATTCAATAGAAGCTCTTATCCTTCTAATGTAATATCATCGACTGACCTACACTACTTCACCCACTTCCAAGTGATGTTTCTCTCAATTCTACAATATCTCCTATAGTATCAGACCGACGAAATATTGTCGATAAAGTAAGATTTCTTCCCTTTTTCTTGTTCGCTGTTTGTTTCTGTTTGTTTTGCTCACCCCCTTTGCTCACTCTGCCCAAAACAACCGAATCTGAAGACGACAGACGTTTGCCGACTCCTACAATCTACTTCGAATTCACACGAAATCCCTAACCCATAAATAATTATAATTAAAAATAATTATATTTCATCAAGATAATTCACTTCAACTCACTTGCTGTTCTCATCAAAGAACTTGATCTTCTCCATAACTCTCGTGTTGTACCAATCAGCGAAGATGATCATATTCAACCCGCCTTTGTTCACCTCCAATCAATCGATAATCACGTTTATTCTCATCTTCTCTCACCGCATGGTCGAGTAGATCAATCTCATGGGGGAAGTACTCCTCCTCCGGATCAACCACCAGATACACCGAGTACTGAGACAGATCGGCACACATTAAAGGCTCCCCGAGTATCTGCAATCAATCGATAATTCGAGTGTCTCTCAATCTACAGTATACTTCGAGGAAGAATCCATCAGCTCTTAGATGCTGGAAGAAGAGTCTGAAGTTAGTATGTGGATGGTCTCCATTCCAATCGAGAGGATTCTGTTTCTCTCTCAGATCGTCACGGGGAATGTAACCAGGAGGATAACGGAGATTACGGAATTGATCCCAGAGAATACGCTGACTGCAATGGGGAACAATGATGCACCAGTTAATTACATCGAAGGAGGATCCGAGACAAGAGATCAAAGGTCAAGTGTTCTCACCTCCTTGCGGGTGTTGGGATGACTCTGAGTCTCACAGGGAATGCAATCGTTGCCCGTCGTTTCTCTCCCAAGTGATCACTCTGCAACACGGTAGGGATGGATCAACACTTCGTGTACAACACTCTGTTTTCAAGCACACTTTCATTGTCTTTCCCAAGGGGATCAATAAGTTCGCCTGTTCACCGAAATCACATGCTTCCAAAACTCCAGAAAGGGGCTAGGGACGGGAGAGCGTGTGCAAGTGAGAATCTCCTAACGGCCCTAACCATTTTTGGAGGCTTGCTCACACGACGGAATTATTTGACATTGTTTGGGATGGTATAGCTATCGTTCGTAACAGTCCAAACCAATAGAATCAAATGAACTCACCACTACAGTCAATCTGATCCGTCCACTCACATTCCCTGTGTATGAGGAATATTCACTGTTCACTGAGAGAAAGAGTGCCATGAATCCCGTCCATGGCCAGATCTACAATATCCCCTCCTCCTCTCTCATTTCGTACATGACCTACCTGAGCAGAGTAAGTGATTGATATTCGGAGAACATTGGCTGATTCGGTAGAGAACGGCTCCCATACGGGCTGAAATTACTTCGTAAGATTCATTTAACTTACAGTATCCATTACCGGTTCTTCAATTCGAGATGAGACCGAGAGACCGCTGATTATGGTAATATTGATTATCTTGGGAAGAGCTCCGGCATAGAGAGGATCAGCACAAAATGGCCAGAGATACGGACAATCGAGAGAGTCCAAGTGAGAAGGGAAAAGACTGAATGATTACAGTAATCACATCCACCATCGATCGATACGATAGACTACAGTACTCACGTCACTTGGGGTTTGTATTTCCTCATGAACTTAAAGGATGCGAGTAGATCCACACTACCAGCGCCTTGCTCGAAGATCGATGCAGCACTGTCGGAGATCCTATAATACCGTAACCATTTCCATTTCTCGATCGATATCCATCTCCTACCGTACTGCTCCTTCTAGGAGTGCTTGCTTGACGACTCCTGCATTCCACAGTGCTCTATCCTCTATTCCACTCAACATCAATGCAACTGCTCCACTCACAACAGGACTCGCTACTGATGTACCTGAAAGACGACAAAACGATGGAAATGTCTACCCGTAGAAGTCATCTAGTTCTACCGCATAGTTACAGGTATTTCCAATAAGGGCAATTAGTGATGCAAACAAATCGATAATTTCATAGATCACTGACCACTGAGCACTCTGCATCCTCCGTCCAGAGCACTTCCCAACACACTCGCACCATAAGAGACGACGTCCGGCTTCGCTCTACCATAACCATCTGAAGAAACATTGAATCACTAACTGAAGGAATATGAATATACACCATCCAAATTACAAATTTACCGTAATCTAATTCGATAGTAACCAGAAAATCTCACCAGGCAGCTCCCATATAGTCATTCCTCGAGAAGAGAATCGAGCCATTCTTCCCTCTGAATTTACTCCACCTACTCCTATCACATCCATCTGATCTGCCGGATTGTTGAGGGTACTGTAACCATTATCGATCGATGATTCCATGATTACGGTAGTTCTAACCCGAAACTTGGTCCGTCGTTTCCAATGGCCGAAATGAGAATGATGCCATTCGCACTCAGTTCCCACACTTTATCCATGAAAGGACGATCGGTGAAGTCAGGACCGCCGATACTAAATTAATCTTTGATCTTTGGTACCAGATTACACACCTACCTCAGATTTATGATGTTGATGCCCCTCATGATAGCGTGGTTGAAAGCATCGAGAAACCAGGAAGTGTACGAGACCTGAGAATGGAATCTCAATATTATATTATTATAATCTCGATCAATCGATATTCGACCAAATGACCTACCTGTTTCTTCGTGAACACTTTGTAGATATGAATAGATGCAGCAGGGGCGAATCCTGGACATTCCTCACTCGTCCCTGAGATGAGTCCCGCCACGAAAGTACCGTGACCGAGACCTGAAATACTGTAGTTAATTTCTCGATTGATTTATTCCCCTACCATCATTAGGAGTTTTCTCGTTAGTCCAATCCGTTCTCTCCACAATAGTCTTGAAATGCGGATGAGTCTCTCCAAGTCCCGTATCGAATACACCCACTCGCACGCCTTGACCTGCAAGCAGAAGACTACGGTAATGCAGTCATTAATCGATAATTATACCGTACCCTTCAATCCCATGTCCCATAGCTCCTGAGCTTTCATCAATTGAGTCACTTTTATCGATTCCGTAGTAGGGCGGGTCTTGCGGCGCTGGAATAGAGAGATAAATACAGTACTCTTCGATAAATTTTCAGTCATACGTACATCGTCATATTGCACTACTCAATCAATCACAAGAATTTCGAAAAAAAGAAAAAGGATCGCCAACACTACCAGTAAAATATGTGAAAAAAACTAAAAACTATTAAACATACTATAAAACTCTCACCTTTGTTGTAGTGAACTTCATTTTTCGATGTGACTGGACGTGTTTGACTGCATTGGAAGTGTGGAGGGTAGTCGATATTCTACCGTAGTCACACAATGACACTTCAATCACATCGAAGTCACTCAGGGGAATTGGTCTCTTCTCGAGATTAAATGAGTCATTCACAGACTCTCGAATGATTTCCAATCTCGCTTTGTCGTTGAAGTAACCATGGTAGGTCACAAGGATCTCTGCACGTCGAGATTACGGTAAGAAGAGAAAGGGAAGAGACTTACCACTGGATTGATTAGTACATGCAGATGTGAGAGTGAAGAGAAGACTCAATACGATCAGAGAGATCATCGATCAATACACCCCGTTGTTCATTCACAGACTACAGTATTTATCTGACAGTTCACAATATTGATTGGTTCGATTCAAGTGGCTGATATTAGTGCAAGGCCAGAACCCGTGTGTCGATCACTGTACTCAAATATATTCGGAATATTTTATTTACACGTTCCTACAATTAAACAATCTAATGTCGAATAAATGGTTAGAACTTCTTACAATCTGTGAATGCGATCTTGAAATTAGTGAAGCGTGTCATATACAGGTAATTTGTATGGCAAAATACTCGCGATAATTCAGAGACTACGTCTAATCATGATCTACATGATGAAATGATGAATGAATGGATGAGTTTATACACAATAATATCGAATAATACCGTCTACATATAGTTATCTGATATCTCTATCGGATCTAGAATATCTCTTGTTCTATTCTTCTTTTTTCAGTCCAAATCTGCCTGAGTAGCGAGGAAACTGGCGAGTCCAGCATGGAATACATCGGGACACGAGATATAACACACTCGAGTATCGTCTCCTACCATCTCACGAACTCGTGATTCGAGAGATGGAGATTGACCCACGAAGAGAGCGAACGTTTCCTGTGAAAGAGACGACTACATTCACTACATGTTACGACACATCGGAGACATTCACATTGGTCATACAATACTGTTCATTAAAGTTCCGTGCCATCCAAAAAAAAATCACCTGAACATTTTTATAGGAACTTCGAATTTATAATTACAAGTTTAAAAACTAGAAATGATAAAAATAAATCTCCGATTTAAAGAAAATCACAAAGGTACGAAAACATCGTTTGAATTTCACGCGTCAGGGTAAAACTCGATGGAGATCAAGCACTTCATTTTCGCACCTTTGAGAATATTTTAAACTGGGGATATATTTGTATCATGTCTAGTTTTCAAACTCAGGAATGCGATCCAAGCTCGTATAAAAATTGTGATGGGGTCGATTTTCTTGGGTGGAGGGGAACTCTAACGATTAATAACAATTCATTAGTGAATCAAAGTGAATCACCTGAGGGTTGTGGTCCATTGCATACTGCAGCATAGGAAGATCGCTGGTCGTGTCTCCAGCAATGAGAACTCGTCCCTCTTCCAATCGATTCTTCGTTGCCTCCAACAGTCGATCGATACCGTCAGCCTGAGGATGGATAATTGAAATATCTAAAACTGCACCCTTAGAATGTACTCGGAGGTGGGTAGCACGCATCCAAGTCTTTATGCATGGCGTTTCCTATACCAGAATTGCAGCTTGCTACCATGAGAAAATGTTGAAAACATTACAATTTTTTTTCCATTTTTACTTTTCGCATTAGACGACCAACCAAATGAATGGTGATCAAGGAAGCTTATGCCCACCTATTATTGTACTAGCCCATTTCTGAACTTGTTGTTGAAGCCCATCTATTTATGATGAATCAGGAAGAAGGAGTACGATAAGGATAGATAAAAAATGTTCACCTTGTTCCACACAGTTCCCGATGAGTGGAGACACACTTCAACTTCCAGTTCAGTCGCCGTTTCGAACACGAGAACCTACACAATTTGTTTGTTACCAATAATAGCGCTCTCGATTCTACAGTAACCAAATACCTCAATCATACAGTAACCAATTCGTACCTGCTGACTGGGGTCGACTCTATGCATTCTCTCCCTCACGGCGTCTTGGTATCTGAGACTGAGTTCGTTGTCCACTTCATTGCACACTGTCTGCACTCCCAGAGTAAGACGGTCCACCTAAACAACGATCATTTCCATTATGGTTATCTATGACAACTATATAATATCATTATCAGGGAGATTGAGGTTATTAACGAAAACATTCAGCGCATTTTGTGTGTTGAGAAATATTAAAATGATGGATATATCTGAGTATTTATTAGCTTATTGTGGCATAAATCTAGCGTGTGCACATGTTATGCATTTTAGGCAACGATATTTGGCATGATGAATCAATGGATAACTCCTCCTCACTTTCACTTGTACTCCACTTCCTACCAATCGAAACTGCGAGAATTCGTCGTTTGCCTCCAGGAGATCGTCCATCTACAAAAAAAAAATTTCATATGACATCTCAATTTTAACACGGCGCGTTCATAAATTGGACTACTGCTGTATGTACTCTCTTTCTATACCTCGGCATATATATATTGTTTTGTTATTTTCTTTCATTCCAATCTTTAGCAGCTGGGCGTTTTATAATTTTCTAAAAGTTTTGTGTGTGTAAATTTGTAAAAATAGGCTTCCTTTTCATGAAGCAGAGAGTCGCTAGTAAATGATTCAGGAATAAGAAAATTCAAACACAAACTCGGATTTTTGTATCACAATAATCACCATCTCACCTCATCATTCAATCTATTGAGTGTATCTCGTCCCTCCTCTGATATTCCGTCATCGTAGAGAACTCTTCGAGCATTCAATCTCCACTCGCGACCCCACGAACCACTGAATACACCAATTCAATCAATCTTCAAGTTGTAATATCTACAATTTTAATGAGATAATACAAACCTATAATTTATGGGTATAACAATACTTCTCATTTGTTTCTTTACTGAATTATTGCTCTCACCTGAATACAATAGGTCCATCTTTGGATGGATCGGTTGGTTTCTCTTTCTCTCCCACAATTGGAAGTGCCGTGAGATCGAGTATTCCCGGTCCCTTGAGTGGTCCTGCAGTGAGAACTGCAGATAGTCGAGTGCACGTGGAAGCGAAAGCGGCCATTCCGATAGCACTGTAGACTGGCTGGAAGGGAGATTGCTGGATGTAGGTTGCGGATGTACAGCATCTATACCCTAAGAAGACAACCTTTTTAGTTTGATATTGTATTAGATTTATGATATTGTATTAGAATTAAAACATTTTGAATATTAGAGCTTTGAATATTTGATATTGTATTAGATTTATGATATTGTATTATAATAGAATTAAAACATTTTGAATATTAGAGCTCTCTTTGCCTGAAGGACAATATTCTAGGCTCGGACTTTCCGTCCTTTTACATTATTGTTTATTTTATTAATCCTGCCTTCCTATTTCGACACCTCTATTCGTTTCCGGGACCAAATATATAGTGAATTTTTTTTAAAAAAATATAGAAAAAGGTAATCGAAATTATATAACTGTGGTCAATATGGTAGAGGACGGACCTGTAGATTGGTTGCATACTGGGAGCAGTAGTTTTTCATTGTTCCATCCCAATCAGTGATGAAGATTGGTTTCACTTTCAGTGATTTGTCTACGAGGTGATTGAGAAAACTGAAATGATCTCTATACGAGTTTGCACCTAATCATGGGAAACTCACGTGATCACACCCTCAACCTCCTCTTCGAATCGTTCTTTGTTCACTGGTTGATGAGGGGCGAGTATCTAGAGACAGTTTGTGATAGATTAAGGGAGATACGGTATACCTCTGGAAGGTGTACTGTAGCGAACACCGACTCAATCGACTGGTTGTCTAAAGAAGCGCCCGCAAGCAATCGTCTCAAATAGGCTATATCCTGCAATACATGTTTCTCGATAGTTTAAAGTTTAAAAATACAGTACCTTCTTGAGCCCTGCAATTTCATCCCTGATATTGATTGTGATCGATTGACTAGCGCTTGTGATGAGCCTGATACCGTCCTTTGTTCTGGAGTCTTCTAAGATTGCCAATGTTTTGCTTAGTATGTCGACCTGAATAACGCATTATGGACTCGAAGATGAGGAGATTTGAACTAACGTCTTCTATAGCCGGGAGTCGAGGACCTTTCTTGGCTGTGACCACAGCAACAATTCTCTTTCTCGCCTCTTGCATCTCAAATATATGTATATAATAGATTAATTTCCAATGATAACGGCCAAACGGAGATCGATGGCATGTTACAACGTAGAAAACGGAACTAACCGAGTAGAGTTCCGCTTTGAATTCCTCAACTGTTTCCTGCCCCATGGCGACGTGGGTGATAGCGCTCCCTGAAATATCACAAATTGGCTATATTCACATTGAGGAACGAGTTGAATTGGACCTCAAAAGGAAAGAGGAAAGTTTGAATACCAAATAAAAAGCCAGCTATTGCCTTAAACTTACCATGATTGAATTCTTCTTGCCCTGCAGTCATTCTGGTTTCAGCTGAACCATCTAATGATATGAGAACATAAATGGAAAAACAGTTATAGAGTTCAGCAAAAGTTAAAGTGTCCAAATCAATTCTATTGGCGTACCACTAGTGTCGTAGCTGCGCACCCAGAGTGAACTGGCGCTAACGGAGTGTCAAAATTTACATATCATTTCTGGTTTATTTTTTTGACATTTCCTTGCAATTGCGCGACTTAATTTCATCTTAACACGCGGCTAATATCTTATTGAGCAGAATATCGATCCTAATTTGCGCAGAAACCATATACTTTGATCGTGGCGTTTCATTTTACTTATCTTCTTTATTTTCGAACTTACTTTACGACTGTCGCGTTGCTCTGGTTCGCTTCGAGTAGCTTGGATTTCAGCGAGAAAGCGGCGATCACGGGTGAATCATCGCTGAGCAGAGACTAGATAAGGAGAGGCGAAGAGTGAAAGAGAGAAAGAATGGGTGAAAGCGAATTGGTTCGATCAGTGGACATGAGTGCGGAGACGTTGCCTCTCACAGGAATTTGTATCGTCGCCGATCGGAATAAAGCTCCCATCGGTTTCACTCCCGTAAGTGGAACCACTCATCCTTCATTCCCGGGAGAGATTACTGATTGTTTTCGACTGATTCAGACAGGTTATGCCTAGTCATACGAACGAGGCGTTTTGTAGGCGTAAAATCTCTCTAAACGATGGTATTCAATAGTTTATTACGGAGTCAAACATGCATAGAAATGAGCCTGTTGACAATTTGCCGAACTGTACACAATTGCAAAATGTAATAGATGAGTAATCAATCGATGATCGATCATTGCAGGTACTCAAGACTCACGACGATTCGACAGATGCCGATCTCTGGCGAGAATCGGCCTTCTCACTATGGAGTCGACCCGTGAGATATCTGGCTGTGTCCAGGGAGATCAAGCACAACATTCCGGTATGCCCATTTTCGAATATTCTCAGATTACTATCATTCAGGGTTTAATTCCGTCTACTCTAAAATGCGTTTTGTTTCTCCTTCTAAATAGTAGAGATCTACAGATACAAATCAATAGATGTTAGGTATACGTATTTCAGATACTGTTTTTCCTTCTACTCGTAAATTTTCCTGGTCTCCTTGATAAGATATTGTTTTATAATAAAACAATAATTGCAGTCTGCTCGTAGTGTCATCACCGATCTCACAGTGACGAAGGAGAGCGAACCCGTCCCCCATGGATACATTGCTGTCGATTACACTGCCGATTCTAGTGAGTAACATTAAAACAATTAAACTGCTTATAAAAAAAAGAAAGTACCGAACCTGTCATATTTACATTTTCGTCCGGCCAGAGAGCGTAATTACCGACAATACATTTTCGTTGGCCAGAAATTAGGCTCCACAATTTTCTTTACTAAGATTTTGTAAAACTCGAAACAAATGTGGAAATGTGCAGTAAGTTAAAAATAAGTTAGAATAACCCCCTATCTGATCAGTTTCCACCAACTTGAGATAAAGATCTGATCAGTTTTATTGATTTTCTTTCCAATTTTAAGTCTAAAAATACCGTTATTTCCGCTTAGACGAAAATGTATGTTCCCGACTGATTAAACAAGTCTTGTGAGATGTGCACTGCAAGTCAATGGAAAGTCCGATAAGGGATTATTCTCACTATTCTAAAATGTCTACTCATTTCTAAATCGGTGAGAATTGAAATGGAAATTGAAAAGGTTGAAACAATGCAGACCATAATATCTGGATATCGAAAATGCATGAAAACTAATTGCAATTTCGATGATTTTTTGCTTACAAGTTAATCGTGCTCTAACATGTAAAAAAACCGCAACCATAAAATGAGTTGTTCCTTATATGTTCTATGTGCAGAGGAGAAGGCTCTTCGCAAGCGTTTCCTGTGTGTGAAGACGGAGCCTCTCGAGAGTTGTGTCGATGCAGTCACGGAGATTGTTGTACTGAACAAGGCGAAGAGACCGCCGAAGGATCACTCATTGGCAGGGTATGACGAGATTGCGAGATATTGATTTATGGATAATGTGTACGTAGGTGCATAGGTCAAAAGGGTGCGTTGGGGAAAGTCGAAAATGTGGGGGTTTTCAAGTATTGGCATAAAAAGCTGAAAATGTGGTTTGGTTTTTCAATTTTTTTCAAAATCCAAAAAATAATGTGGATTGGCTTCGTCGTATACGTTTTGACCTATGCGTAAATGAAGCTCTATGAGCAAAATTGCCAACCCGGTTTGACATTTTAACCCGATTTCTGAAAAAAAAAACTTTTCAAATATTTTGGCATTTTTACTTCATTTCGATAAAAACCCTACCAAAAATTTCGTACCTACTTTATCGAATAATGAGCAGATATGTTGATGATGTAATCTTAATTGCAGAGAAGTTGACGGAATCCTGATCTGCTTCAAGACGGGAGTCATTCCTGCCCATTATGGAATGAAACACTCACAATCGGAGACTAATATCGGATTCGGTGGTTAGTTACTAATTAAAAAAAATTATAACATGTATAGTCTAATAATGGCGGTCGACTGTATGTATTTGCTACTGGTGCAATTCCACATTTCGAAACAGTAGGTTGGAAAATGGCAAAATGTATAATAGGTAAGAAAACAAAAATGGTTCGAGAGCTTTGAAATTTAGCCATGGCAATGCCAAAATGTGAGTAGGGTTTCTCGTTTTCGGCGCACCTTTCGACTTATGCACAATTGTGTGTGATTGGTACGATTCTCTCATTTCCTTTCTTCTTCCATCATTTGACCTTTGATCTCTCCCTCTTCTCCAGTTGCTCCTCGACCGGGTATTCCTTCCTCCTCTGCCTATCCTCAACTCGACATGCCCTCCGTCCAACCATCGTCCCATTCAACATCTGATCTCGACCACGTCAGAAGCAGCAGCCACAATGCATTCACTATAAAGGTACGATCTCTCTCTCTCTCTCTCTCTCTCTCTCTCTCTCTCTCTCTCTGTGTCTCCTCTCACATAGTTCCACACCATTCACAGAACGATTAATAGTTTTGCACTTTAACTGTGCTATACAGTGCACAATAAAAGTAGCCACCTCGTGTACTTTCAAATTACTTTCTACGAGTTTGCAGGGACATACCGACATTGAGAGATTTCTTACTTTGAGAAATTAGCTCCAATGAAATTTAGTTGCGAATGACTTGTATGAATAAGGGTGAAATGGACATGTGTATATTGTAGTGGAAGTCATGGGAGATGATAATGTGGAGTGTGTGAATGGGTAGAAGTTGTAGTGGACAGAGTAGAAAGAGTACGTTCTCCCTCTCTTTCAGGGAGCTGTTCCCACAAGGATTAATCCGATCGAGGGTCTCAACTTCATTGTCAATCCACGAGTTGTGAACACCCAAAAGAAGGTGAGAGGAACTCTTACCGTAATCCCCTCTAAAGCTACCGTAGTTCACACTAAACTTAGTTTATAGCAGAGTGCAGTGTTGAGTGAAAGGATACTTCTCTAAGAATAGCTCCGATGTTACTCCTGTTAGAATCCCTCTCTCTCTCTCGTTTCTGTAGACACTCGATCTGTGTGTGCTAAACTCACTTCCTTCCGTTCTCGAGAACAAAACTTTTCCCTCTTTGATCTCTGCAGTTCTAAGATGTTTGGAGGATACAGTATCCACACTACAGAGTATCACAAACTATCCTTTCAGTCATCCTCACTGCCCCCTCTTCCTCCCTATTCAGCCTACGTCCAAGACGAGTTCAACTATGGATTCCAACTGGAACAAGCAACTCTCTCGTCCTAGATGACGATGACGTCATAAGAGAAACTCGCAATTGTATGTAAATATGTAAATCGCTCATAAATATGTGCCCATAACTTCGTGGCTACTGGAGTGGTTTGTGTAGTGAGGAAATGGATTGGACGGGGGGCAATAAACGGGGATCCAATAGCAACGACGAAGATAAGAGATGAAGTAGTCAATTGAGACTCGTGATTGAGAAGAGATGGAAACTACTTGAATAGAGGTAATCTCCCCCTCCTCCTTCTCTTCTGTTTGACTACTTGTCCCTCTGAACTCATTTCCCCTCTCTCTACCCAGTTACTCCCACACTCTTTAATATCTACGTCGTCTTTCATCTATCATACCCAACACCTCTCCTCCCTCTCCTCTGACCCATCCTCTCCTTCCCATCCATTCACATATTCCCATTGAAGACACCCCCATATTATGGGTAGATCACTGATCTGCCCTCACAGATCGCTTCTCTCTCTATTTCGTTGTGTTTCTCTCTCTCTCTAATCGGATCGGGTTGAATTCTCCTCCTCCCCTTCCAGTCGAGGAACTCCCTCTCCTCTTCACTCTTCATCTACAATGGGACAGAAGAAGGAGGAGAGTTCTTCCGAACTTCGATTAGTATTCGTCGGTGGCCGAACTAAGGAAGCACTCGTAAGTCACCCGTCTAATTAGCCTATGATCTACTAAGTAACCCCCTCTGAATTTCACCGGCCGACTTCAATTTCAATGAAGAACAGCCAAAATATGGCACTTCAAAATGCGAAAACAGCCGATTGTATTCACAATCCAGTCTGCTACTCAATTTGGTATCTCAAGATGATTCGAAATCTACGAAAAGTGTCACGAAGAGAGAAAGAGAGTGTGCAAAAGTGAGAGAGTCCCTCTCGATTCTGCATTCCCTAACCCCTTTCTGGAGGACTGACCTACCTGTGGTATGATGTGTTTCAAGATTATTTCAGTTTCACAAATTGTGTGGACAATCGAAGAGATGGGAGAAGCATGCGGCATATCAAGATATTCACTATTTGACGGTCGACCATCAAGGAGTTGAGATTACCATTGAGGTGAGATATTTAAAAAAAAAAATTTATCGTATACTGCAAGGGTGCCTCAACAAGTACATAAATAATCGAGTAAAAGAAAAGAAAGGTTATTATGAGAATAGTAGGGGAAGTTTTATTGAAATTTTTGTGGAATCGTAGAAATATTTCTAGTAATAGAATTCAAGCATGTGATTGTGTCAGAAAATTAATTAGTCCAGATTAGGAACGACATTATCGAGATAGAATCATACTAGAATCACGCTAGGATTTCTCACGCATTGGAGAGTGTTTTTCTCTGCGCCCTCTCTGCCACCCACACTCTCTCGTTTTCTCTAACCAACGAGAGATTGCTGCAGATACTCTCGTTTCGTTGGTGTCGAGTCTTGGAATGGATAACATCTGTATGATGACTAATCGCTTCATCCAAAACAATTGAAATAATTAGATATTTTTGCATTGAGCTACTTGTTTAGCTCACTTACCTCACCGCAGTGTAAATGAGAAACATTGAATTGAATTGAACACATTCCTCCCTGTTACCCATCTGTTCTCACATAAATGTAAAATGTCCACGATTTCATACAATTTGTAGGTCACCGATCCTGGACTGGGCAAGACTGGAGGACGAGAGATGGCAATAAGAGACGCTGATATGGCACTTCTCTTCTACTCTCACTACGATCAACCCACTTTCGAAACCATTTCCAGTCTTCCCGCTGTTTTTGCGCTGAGAAAGAAGGTGAGACACTGTTCTTCACGAGAAAATGTGTAGTTTTTACGTCGTTGTCTTATTTTTACTTGTCTAATGACACTTTTTGTCCCCTCTTTTCGTTCTATTTTCGTTTTTCTTCGGAGTTTGAATGTCGTGAATGGGCGAGAAAAGCACAGCACGAAAAATGGTCGAAATGAACGAACGACAATGCTCGAAATGCATGGAACACGCGAGAATAGAAGGACCCCCTCTACGAAGACTGTATTGTGCCCCTCTAGTCAAGTGGTCTGAGGGGAAAGACGTGAAGGAGAATTGATCTTTGATCTTTGCAGCCCTGCTCGATTCGATTGATCAGTGATACAGATGAGATGGAGATGGAAGAGACGGCCACTTCCAGCAGTGAATCCGTGTCTGAAGGTGGGATATTTTCTTTTTTACCCCAAAATTTCGGAAAATTTCGAAAACAGGACTTCTGCTAAAAAAGCGGCAAAACAATATCATAGTTGTTTCGGAAAAATTGCCTCTGATAATTTGACTAATAAAGTGGCAGCTAAATTCTGGCTGTGCACCCAACAAAACGTGCCAATGTCTGCGTGAAGAGTGCATAGCAAACAGTTCAGTTTTGTTACTCTTGTCCCACATGGTGGAAGTGTTTGTGGTGTGTTTGCATTGACGATAGACGAGGTTCGACGGCGGGTCGACGAAGGGAGAATCTGACAGAGTTATGGAAAGTAATCGATAATGTTGTTGCAGGGTACGAATCGGATTTGGAGAGGAGTGGAAGTCGATTGAGAAGGAGAGAATCAATGGAGAGAATGAGGGAAAGACAAGAAAATGAAAGTGTGACGACGACAAAAGTGAGAAGAATTACAATTTTTTTATTTATTCCGCAAGATTTAGGGGTTTCGTGAGAATTCATTGTAGATTGTGGACATAGAAGTCGGCAGTTGTTGCATGACTGAAATTTCCTCACAAAAAGTTCTTCCTACTTTTCCCACGATTTTAATGATCCTTTTTGTTGTATGAGATGTGAGATAATCATTCCGCAGTATTGGGAAACCTTCAGAAAGGCGTTGGAGACGAGAGAATATGTGAAAGGGAGAAGAATTCTCTCGCTTTCACGCAAACATCGACCATTTCCTGGCGGTTTAGAATCTTCGCGAGTAGCATGAAATTCACCAGATGCCAGAGGACTGATTTTACGACATTCCTTCCCGTTTCTCGAATCTTCTAATTTCTTTGTTTGCAGGGCGAAGATCTCTCTTCTCAACTGGGTGATTTCTGTCGATTCCTCCATCTCTCAGTCTCCGAATGGGAAGATCCAATGAAATCTCTACTGGAAATGGTTGAAGAAACACTCGAGAGAAGGAAAAAGTCGAAAACTCGTCGTCGTTTCTCCTTTAGCAAAGAATCGAAGAATTCGTTCCGAGCTAATTCCGCGTCTTCGACCGATGGAGAAAAGAAAGATAGAGAAAAGAAGGAGAAAGTGCAGTCCAAAGTGTGTTCCATCCAATGAAACCTTTCCCCAACCTCACTCTCGCGGGTATTCAATTCCACGTCCATTTCGACACAGGATTTCATCTGATTTCCCCCCATCATTCACCAATCTCACAACATTTTTTTATTCCGTGTACATATTCCGGTGTCTCTCCCTCAATCTCAATTGTTTCTCGTTCTCACGTATAAAATCGTCTGATTTACGAATGCCCCAGTGATTCAAGTACATTTCCTTCCACTTTTCCACACACACTCAGTCCTCTGTTTCCTTCCTCCCCCTGCCCCTTCCCCCCTCTCCCTCCCCTCTCCCTCCCCTCCTCCTCCCTCTCCTCCACTTCTGACATCTTCCCCCTCATCGTCGGATGAAAGACGATAGTCCTCCAATCAGTTGTCCATTTACCCTCCCCCTCTCTTCTTCCTTTGTGTCTCTTCTCACACTCAGAAACAAGTCTACAAATCTCGGTTACAAAGCGACGACTTTAAAGTCCAAAAATGACGCTTTGGTCAAAGCAAGTAGACGTATAAGTCGTCGCTGGGTATCCGAGAAGTCTACAGTCGTACACTTTTTCTCTGTGAGTTCACTGCACAAAGAACTCTCCTCTCCTCTTTCTTCTCTTTATCCACCTCTCTCCTCTCCTAATCCATCTCTTCTTTCTCTCCCTCGAGACGACCTGTATCTCCCTTCTTCCCCCTTCTTCATATCTCAATATTTAGATGGATCCTCCATCTCTATAAAAATATCTCATTGTATAATTTATTCAACTATTAATGCAAATGTTGACGCGCCGTTGTGGTGTACGATAAATTAAATAAATAAAGATTCAGATGGATCCTCCATCTCTCCTCACATCAGATCAACTTCTCAATGGAGTCGCCTCTCGTCTAGTATTCAGTCAGTTCCATAAATACATGGACAGCTAATTATTAAAAAAAAATTTTTTTCAGTGTATTTACGATTTCATTATATTGCTGAACACACATCAAAATGAAAATTGATTTAAAATTTATTTCTTCATATTTTTGCATATCTTCCGCTTTCCCCAATCAGATTTCCGTTACCTCCGGGTGCCAACTTCAGTTCTGACTCGTAATCTCTCTCACTTTCTCCCCCTTCTTCTAGCTTTCACCACTAGTCGTCCGAGTCTCGGTTATGGAAGAGTTGACATAGTTGCGAGTCGTCTCTCTCCAATCCCCCTGAGGGTCAATTGTAGTACTCTCTTGCTAGATCACTACCTTCATCTCTTCTCACTCGCCGGAAGATCTCCCCCTCTCTCAGCACGACAATTGTCGTGTGTGTTGTGGGGTCGACAATACCTGTCTCTAGTCCATCAATCTCTCTCTTTTCTCTCTCTCTCTCTCTCTCTCTCTCTCTCTCTCTTTTTCCTTCTTCAATCCGTTTCTGATATCGTATCGTCAATATGAATCTCATCTTCTTCCGAATGCATCCATCCGTGAGTGTCATGCAATGGTGTCAACGGAGTCTTCCCTTTCTCTCTCTCTCTCTCTCACTCTCTCTCTCTCTCTCTTCCTCCCCTCTTGATCCACCCCTCAGTCTAACGTCACCATGGAAATCGAATCCTGTCTCTATCCGAAAGAGGAAACACTCACTCAGTTTATGAGAGGACTCCAGACTTTTGTTTAGAGAGGAGAGGGGTGAGAGAGAGAAAGAGAGAGATGAAGAGATAAACTACGAAAAGTCTCAGGGTCAAGGAAAAAACGCCTGAAGGTTTATACGCAGATTATAAGGGCATTAGGGTGTTCATGGAGAAAGAAAAGCAGAAAGAGAGGAGAAAATAACGAACGGCAATAGATCACAACAAAGCTATTCCAGAAAACAAAATGTGATGTTCATTCCCCTCTTTTCTTGAAATGGACAAAAATCGCAAAAAAAATGACTGGGCGCTCACCGGGGTTAATTGCTATTTTTTCCAACTTTTATTTCAAATTACAATTATAAATATCTGTAACTAGAAGTAATATTTAATTAACAAATAATATTTTGCAGAGGGATCAGCATGTGATTCGTATCCATGTTGGAACGAGGGAATCTGTTCAATCTCCAATTCCTCTTCTTCTTTCTTCTGCCACTGCATAGATCCCTTCATTGGAGACCAGTGTCAGTACAGGGTAAGCACTAATCAATTTTATTTACGAATAGCTATTTCTAGCATTACTACAGAGTTAATGTGGCATAAAAGCTATAGGAATAACTGTTTCGCTCCCTAGCGCCAGTAAGTTATTTCTCGCACGACTCCAGCTATTATCCATCTACTCGAAATAAACGCGAATAGACATGACAAAATCTTAAAATGGGCCACAATTTAGAGTTCTGCGGAGTTTGAACAAATGCTAAATTTACGCCTAATATTGAAGTGACCAACTACAATATTTATGCACAAAGCATCAAAGATTCCCGAATTCTTCCGTTTTCCCTCTGGCGATGTGAGAGTTTTTTTCTCTCAAGCCCTTTGAGACCATGAAGCACGCAGAGAGAATAAAATCATTTGTTTTTTTTATCAAATCATTTGGTTTTCACCAAACCCATTGGATTTCGAGGGCGATTTTGATCGAGAAAATCTCAGCATTTAAATTTTATTCTCTTTATGAACATTTAGAAGACATTATTTATAAGAATAATGCCAATATTCTTTCAGCGCATTTTGTTCTAATATCTAATCCAACCTGAAAATTTTCGTAAATGTGATTAGTTGAAATTGGATAACTGCTAATGCTTTAGTTTACAATTAGCCTCATTGTCTTCTTCGAACGAACAACTGACACTTCTCAATGTCAAATTGTGTTGTGCTGCATCAATAACGTACAACAACTGCTCATATATTTCCCATTCAATCGGGAATAGTGCCCGAAGATTCCTTCCTTATATGAAAAACCATAAATATGGATTGGGTAATCCTTCTCTACAATGAATCAGAGAAGGTGGCAAGAGAGAGAAGCGAGGGCACATTGTCACAGAATAAGAGGGACGAAACCCCCCGGAGACCACTCTATTATGATGGAAAAGAAGCCACAAAAAATAGATAAGAGATGGGAGAAAATTCTGGAATCGAAAAGTGAGATGAGGGATTGAAGTTGAGATCTTTGGTAGATGAAATGTATTTCATCCGTGGATCGGCAAGCCATAATTCACTTTGATCATTCTTCTCTCCTTTAAATTTAGGAGAATATTTCTGGGAAAATAGTGAAACCCCCGTGAGCAGTGTAGATTACATTTGTTACACGATAAAATCGTAGGCGACATTATTTGTAGCGCATTGGATAAGATAATGGAATGGGAGTATCAATGGAGACAGGAATGATATACGCGGAAAATAAATTTTTGTTGTCTCATGTTGCTCAAATTAGTATTAAAAATCAATACGAATATACCGTAATAAAAAAGTATACAGTAACTAAATTATAGATAGATTCGATCTGTCCGATCGCAAACTGCACTTCTGATCGATCTTCTTGTTCATTTAATGGACTTCTTCTCAATTGCACCTCCCATATCGTCAAAGGTAGGGTTTCCGATTTCAGGCGATTTGAATAATCACGAAACAGGTCACCTAAAACCTATCAATGAGGTGATACAAAATCCATTTTATTTAGAGGCTCCTGATTTCCTAAAAATGTGAAACCATTTCCCTGAAGATTCAGGTTGAATATTTACCTCCTAAGACCCGAAACCCTAGTCAACGGTTTCCTCTCGTGCAGATAAAATCTTTGGATCCTTCAAGGAATCGCAAAAGAACAGCATCTGTATATTAGGCTTCTCCGGCTCAGCGACTGAAAACCCCCCGAGATCCTCCTCTTCACTTTTTTGCTCTGCCATTTCTCACAATGCTTATGAATTCGTGGGGCGTCAGTTTTTGCGAACGAAATCCCTCAGTTGGGAATTGGTTATTGGATTCCTCAGTTAGTTGAGCAAAAGAAAGAAAGAAAGAAAGGCCTCGATGTGAGATAGAGGAAATCTCTTATTGGGGGGCGGAGAATCGACAACTAAAAGGGAAGAGAAGGAATAGAAAGAGAGAATGGGATGGAATAGGAAGCATTCCATGTACTTCATCAATTCGATAGGTCGGTTTATTTCTTCTTGTTCCCCCTATCGTCTGAATAGTCCTAACTGGGGGGGAAGGGAGGGGTTCTCACTGTGACCAACCCCCACTTCTTCTTCTTCCTTTTGCCTTCGTTAGACCGACTTCTTTTTCTGCTCTCTAAATGCATCCTTTCGATAGGCTCCTCAGACACTACAGGGTCAGAATACACGCACTCGGTAATACTTTCCTCCCTCTTTTAATTAGATTCTGTCTACAGAACTCTGACGCTTTCATGTAGAAGCCTTTCTGATACTGTCTGAAAAAAAAATAGGAAAAACAGAAAAAACCGCTTTTTATTCACTTCCTGTGTTTTATTCCAGTTGATTGCAGATCTCTTTTCCTCTTGTCTTTCAACTCCCTGTGGCAATGGAGGATCGTGTGAAGAGAAAGAAGGAATCCATCGATGTGCATGCCCGACTCCATTCACTGGACCACTTTGTCAATGTACGTTTTAGACAGAGTCAAATGTAGTTTTCGGGAAAACACTGTAATCAGGAAATAAGATAAAAATGCATAACAAGAACGGTAAGAGTCCCAAACGAATTCGTGAATTGTTGTTGGTCTTCTACCGCGCATTGTTGAATTTCTTACGTGTGCACTTAAGACAGGCAGATAGAAAAGAAGGATTCATTCTTGGTATTTTGTCCATAACTGGTTTCCTTAAAACCACATTTTTTTGTTCGGGCGTCGATAAATTAAACTCCATGGTTTCAGATCAACTAACTTCATCTCCTTCTTCCTTCGATTGGACGACAATCGAGATTTCCCTCATTCTTCTTCTTCTTTTCCTCGTCATCTTCGTCTTTCTTCTCATTTGTTGTTCTGGCAACATTGGATTCTACGTTAGCGTCCCTTCCAAGAGATACACCAGGTCAGATTCAATTCGATTATATATTATGCCAGACAATAGTGCTCAGATGAGGATGGGCCCGTATTATTCATTAGTTGCATTCCACCATTGGGGCCCGATTGCTCGTTTCAGGTCATCTCTCCAGGGGGTGGCCTGTTGTATTGGGGTTGTATTTGATATTGGTGTACAAGGTGAGAAAGAACTCTCAACTCCCGAGGGCAGACAGCTCTTTAGAATCGTCCCCTATTCATCTTGTTATTATGACGGTACCCGAAATTTCCTCCATTCAACGTCGTCATGTGGAACAAATTCTAGAAATATGTCTGCAGATCTTTGGTCAGTGGGAGCATCTGAGTAAGAGTCTGCTGAAGTACGACGCATCTTGGATGGGGATTATGGTGTAATGGAAGGGATGAGTGAATTAGCCAAGAGGAGAAAGGACTTTGTGTCGAATAGAAGGATGGGAGGAAGTAGCACTGAGGGGGATGGGAGAAAGGGGATTCGACCATTACTGATAGATGATGTAATCGCACTCTAAATGTTCTCTTTTAATTCAATCAAATTGCAGATGGGATGAAGAAGGAGAAGAAGATGAAGAAGAGGATGAGATTGCATTAGGACCTGTGAAGAGGTGAGTCCCACGATGATCGAATGACCTACTCCCTCACATCATTCCTCAGGCAGACAAACACTCCAGAAAGGGGTTTAGAGTGAAAGAGCGTGTGAAATCGAGAGTGACCTCTCTACAGTTTGGCATCGTGTGATCTCTTCTCTCTTGCAGGACACATCTTCGAGTATCGCAGACATCGGAAACTCTATTGGAAGAGGAGCAACAACCGAGATCGAGCAGTGACATCGTCCATCTTTAGAATACTCAGAACGACAACTATCAAGCTTTGCCTAATCAGGCATGTTCAGCGTTATCTTGGGACTCAAATTCTCCTGATTAGAGAAAACATCCCGGAGAAAAGAAGTAGTTCATCTCTCACTCTGATTGTATCTTGCTCCCTTCTAGTTCCTCTCTTTCACTACAACGTGTCTCCATTGAATCTCGGGTTGTCCCTTCATCATATCTTGCCATCTCCTCTGATAAACTCTCTTCTCAAATTCATCTTTATTCAATGTGTACATCCTTCTTGTGCCAATTCCATGAGTCTCCTCATATCTTTGCTCATCTCCACGTGAATTCTACACAAATCCGTTCTCCATTGCCGCTCTTCTTCGAATTTCGCAGTTAAAATTCGCACTTGGTCGTCATTCGATTGAATTTCCTGCAGAACTGTAGATGATTGACAGTCAGGAACAACCAGAAATGAGTTGAGCTTAGATAGATTCAAAACTGTGATATCTCACTCTAAAACTTAAAAAAGAGAAAGGGAATGGTAAAAAGAGAAAGGGAATGGTAATGTAGGAATCAAAGGTTACAAACCAATCTCTGTTCGAGTCCACTATTCAAAGACTTTCTCGTCTCCCGAAGGCGTATTCGTTCACGTTCCTCAATTTTAAAACTATTTAAACAATTTTTTGAAAATTTTTATAATGCGTTCTGCACTCACTTGAATTCGATCCTGCAAGTTCTTGTTGTCCATTGAGAGTCTGTCAATCATCTCTATGAGATGCTTGGACACTTCCTCTTTTCTCTCCATTTCCCCTTTGACAAAGTCCAATTCGTTGTTCACTCGCGTCAGTGTGATTCCTGGAGCCGGACAATTGTACAAATTCTATTTGGGACCAACTTACCGTACTCTTTCTCCCTATCGTCCTGAATTCTCTTCATCTTTTCTATCGTCGACAAACTCTTGTCGACGTGTGAGGTCAGCTCGCGTTCACGTCTGGAAAAGAAGAATTTGATCATGGGAATGCAATGCCATTGAAAACTATTGTTTTACACGCAACTCTTTCATTATGATACTCAAAGTTATCTGTACCGACTGGGTTTCACATGATTCCAAACCTACAGACCAGGGTTAGAGCGAGAGAGTGCGCGAAAGTGAGAGAGTCCCTCTCGATTTCACACGCTCTCTCACTCCAAAGGCCTTTCTGTAAGGTTGACCGGCCTATGGAATGATGTGGTTTTCATCAGAATGCTCGATTGTTTGGAACAATGTCGATTCAAAATGAGTTCAAACCTCTCAGTGATTCCACACTTCTCATGTGCTGTCTTCGCTTTGTTCATTTCTGCTTTCATCACTCTTTTCATGCTCATCTCTTCTTCTAATTTTGCTTTCACTTGACTCAATTCGTCCGAAAGAGAAGAGTTTTCCCATCGGAGGAAACTGTTCTCGTGAACGATCGAACTGATCTGGAAAGATCAAAGATCATTTCATCCCGAGTAGTTAGTCCACCTTGGTCTCGTTAGATCTCAATTCCGCTTGAAACCTTCCATTTTCTTCTTTGAGCGCCTTAGAAATGTCATTAGACTGACTGAGTTGGGTGGTGAAAACCCTCTCGATTTCTGCAATCAAAGTGAATTAGGAGGAGGGAGGGGCGGATTTGGAGGGAGAATCGAGAACTGACGTCGAAGTCTTTTCTCCTCTTCAATTTCATACGAAGAAATGCAGGCATTCAATTCATCGCACACACTTGAGAGAACGGAACATTTGATCTGAGAAAGGAGAGTCAAGAGGGGAGAAAGGGAACGATCCAGAACACATTTCTCACGTCAGCCAACCAATTTCAGAATACCACAGCGTCCTTCTTCGTGTTACTTCACAGTGTAATGGTGCGATTATTGTCGTTGAGGGGTCAGAAATGGTCTCGTCAAATCACACATGTGTACTATCTCGACCTGTCGGCCGGTGAGAGATTTGTGGAAGGACGATACCATGTCTAACATTCAGCAATAATAAACGCAACATAAGTAACAGGGATAGAATGGATTTATGAACGATACCGTTAGATAGTTGACTTCCGCTTTCCTCTCAACACCAGCTTCTTTCTCTAAGGAATTCTTGTCGATCTCTATATTCTTCTGTCGAAGCTGCAATGTGTCCGTGTGTGTTCATGTGTCAGTTCCGCTTAGTTTCCCTCCAAAACAATTCAATTTATCATTGTTCCCGGTTTTGGAATGCCTCGAAAACACGGGACAGAATTGTGTTCGGAGGCGGGCCAGAGAACAACAAATCTTCCGGTTCCGTTCCGTTCGCTTGTTCCGGCTGTTTTTATTACCCTTTCTTCAGGAAAGAAAGGACTTACTTGTACTTTGAGAAGGTCTATTTTCTTCTTGAGAGCGACAATTTCATTCTTACTCGTAGTGCTGAGTGACGAAAGTGACGAAATCTCCGGAATTGAAGTTGTATTTGAGCTTTTTGAGAGGAGATTTTCACTGATTGACGATTTGAGAGGAGAACTGGACGAACTCATTATGAACGGAATGAATTTATTGAGAGAGAGGAACACGCCATTTGAATAACGCGCCAATCCTATCGACACGCTAAACACAGGAAAGAGAGAGGGGAGGGGAACCTGACAGATGGGGGAAATGCATGGGAAGACCCGCACTGTCTATCTATCAAGGTCTTCTCTGGCAGGAAATCTCACTTACTCGTTCTTTTCTTTGTATGCAATATCACAACACGACCAGTAGTAACAACTGGCCAATTTCCTGAGGAACAACAAAATGAGAAGAACGGGAATTCCGAAAATGATGGTTATGACATCGAGTGAATAAAGGGAGAAGAGACCGAGTTGAGGGAGATCTCTGTTGTAGTGGGGATGAGCGAGAGTGAAGTTGATGGTGTGACGAATGGTTTGGCCTGGAGTTAGTGGAGAAGAGAAGGCTATGGATTGGACTTCACGGGCAGAGGAGAGATAACTGAAGTGGGATACGTTAATCATATATATGTGGAAGTAAATTGTAAACGATGTGACAGAAAGAATTACCTCGGATCATCGAGAATTTTGTGTAGGGACGCATTGAGATTCTCCGTCGTCAGATCTTTCTTGTAAATTCGGGTTCCAAACTTCCTGTATTCGGCCATTCGAGCATTCCTGCAAGGGAAAATATTGATAGTGATTACAGAATTCACAATGATGGGGGATAGTGGAAGACGGAAGAATTCAACAAAAAATCGTTCAGAATAATGTGTGATCTACCTGAATTGGTCTCCGAATAGTGGAATGGCCACAATGGGAGTTCCGCTGCTAATTGATTCTCCAATTGAATTGTAGCCACCGTGAGTAACGAATGCAACTACTTTTTCGTGACCTGAATGGATCGATAATTAAAGAACGTAGGAAAAGTATGTTAAGAGAATATGTGAAACTATCTTTGAGCTGAATAGAATATGCCTCATAACAAATGCCTATCTACTCGGAAAGAATTGTGGCTCACCCAGCAAATCGTTCTGCGGCAGCCAGTTTCCCCGTAGAACATTCTTGGGAACTTCGATGTCCTTCTCGTACTTCCACACAAAGTTGATGTCAGGATTGGCACTAGAAGGCGGAAGTAAAAGGACTTTTTGATGTACGATTCCCTATCATTTCATCTTGTAAACATTCTTAGAGGTCCTTGGGAAAGAAAGAGTGCGAAATGAAGAGATTCGTGCACAGAGCGCGACCCCTTTTTAGATATCGACATCTAGAAACTCCAACTATTTTATATTCAAGAGAATTCATCTTCTACACTCTCAAGTTCGCACACTGCATATCTCGTCACTTGACAGATTACCTAGATGTCGACATCTAAGAGAGTTTGCGTTCTACGTAGTTACATCTCCGCCATTAAAATAATGGAGAGAAGATATGGGAGTGATAAGATAGGGAGATAACTGACTAGAACAATCCGAGGAAAGCGTCTCTCCATTGGTCAGGCATATTCTTCGTATCAGCCACACTCCCGAGTGAAACGAGAACTGTTTTAGAAGACTTCCCAACAAACGAAGCGAAGGGCTGGAAAATGGACAGTTCCTTTTTTTCCTAGATATATCTAACTCAACAAGGATGTAGTCAACCTTGCAGTGCTTTTATTTTTCAAAAAAAAAAGAAAAGAAGAAAGTAATACATATATAGTTTCTTTTTTTTTAAAGAAAGTAATACATATATAGTTTCTTTTCTAAAAACTTACCATGAATAAATTTTCCATTTCATCAGTTTTTTTTATCTACGAAAGCGAAAAGTGGTGTAGAATGTAAAAGACAAGGCGTTTACCTCTTTGAGTGCATTCGTTTCTTTCTTCATTCCAAGTCCTCCGATGTACACTATTTTATTGGTGACGGGAACGGGAAATTCAATGTCGGAATGAACATTCGCCATTAGGAATCGACCCTGTAATTTCAGATTGAAGACCAATTACGTAAAAATTTCTCCATCCGATAGGTAGGTTAAGACAGGATTGAAGAAAGCAATAAGAGATCAGAAGATTCGGACCTGTTGCGCTAGTTCCGACAATGGCGTGAAACTCTCTCCATACTTCTCTTGGAAAAGTTGAGTGTAGGGTTTCGACCCAAGTGGCATGTAGATGTCACAGAACAACTCCCATGCGAAGTTCTTTAACCTGAAGCGAACGAATTTAAATATGTCACTCGTTTGTTCGTTTATGAAGCATACATAGCTCTGGGAATTTTCAGAAAATGTTAATCAATTGAGTACCTCGTAAGCGCCGTGATTGTAGTGTTTTTCAATGGAAAAAGTATCAAACCGTTTAGTGAGATCCATTTCATTTGAGGCGTCGGTGAGAAGTGCGGGAAAATACGATGGAAGAACAGGAACTCCGACAAGACTGATCATTGATCGGAAGAGAGGAGTTGAGAGGACCCAACCCCATTGGGGAATCTGAAAGAATTTTTCATATGAACAAATTGTCTTTGGATGATTGTTTTGAAAATATTTTCCAGCAGATTTTTATTCAGCTTTCCATCGCTGCAAAAATTCATGAATAGAAGTCGGAGAGAATAGAAATAATTGTGTCCGTAATTTAAAAAAAAGTAAATGCAATAATTAAAAATGACTTTGAGTGCATGAACGATTCCGAGAGTGCACGTATCGAGATGATGATGCAATGCGAGATCGAACTTCTCCGCCTTCATTAGAGCCATCAATTTGTCGTTGTTCAGCATATCTGAATTAATGCAGGCTTTTCTTTTTTCCTTCTTTCAATTCGATTTTTGCACCTTCCCAAATACTTTGTCACTGCATCAATCGAGCACCGATCGGCATTGATAAGACTGGGGATTAACTTGCACGACGTCAGCTCTTGTTATTGAGAGAACGCCAATAACATCCACTTTCGACCACTAAATATTCCGCCGAATTTTGCAATTCTACACCGCAAAAGTCTATTTTTTCTTGAAAATTTCAGCATGTCATCCAATACGGAAATTTTCTTATCTTTCGTGACAGGCTTATCTATCAGAGAAAAGCCGATAAAACTGTCCATCAAAAATGTGCCTGTACTCTTCCTTTCACTTCGACCATTATACACCACTCACTCTTGCATGTTTCGAAGAACATTCCTCGATAGAGTTTGGTGATATTCGCACTCTCAGAGAAGGACGGATCGCTCCATACCCATCTGAAATGACATGTTGAAGTGCAATAGTGAACATTGCAATTGCACACCGAGAAATTGTACAAAATGAAGAGTTCCGGATTCGTATTTATAAATACGTCTACAATACATTTCTTTGATCCCGTTATCTCCATAGTGAAATGATCTGATCGCTAATAATATTTTTTCTTTCATCATAAACTCACGTGTTTTCCGCATGATAGAACTGCTGGAAGCTGGCCAACTCACAACCTTTCGGGCGCAGTTCACGAATCTGATAATGAACGGAGTGATAAGGGAGTGATATGAGGACGTACTCTAGGATGGGAAGATACTAGGGTATCTGCATCGGGATGGAATGATGGTCGGATCAAGACAACTTCATGGTCCACTGCGATTTCTTCAGCTAGACGAAGATTGAATAGAACCTGGAGAAAGAGAACGAACGGATTAAATAAGAACAATCAATCGATGGAGGGGAGAGGTTGAAGAAGAATGCATGCGATAGAGAAAGAGAGACACACCTGACTCTTACTGAGAGAAGCGAGAAATACCGCGACTTTGGCAGAGAATCCAAGACTGAGCAAGGAGAGAATGAGGAGGAGAACTCGCATGGGAAAGAGAAGAGACAAGCACTGTTGATATCATGGTGAGAAGAGGGAGACGACAGATAAGGGACGACTGATCTCGTGTCAAGAGGAGGTCTCACAACAAGAGATGGGGGAGAGGAGAAGGAGGGGAGGGGGAGATCATCCACCCACCAAGCACGAGTGTGTAATAGTCCGTGAGTCTCTCCTCTCTTCCGACGTCTAACTCACTCCCCATTATGGCAGATGACGAGGAGGAGGTCAGTTTGTAAATAAAAATCTCCACTCTTTCGAGTTTTACGTGCCGAAGTACGTTTTCGTTGTATTACACCAATTAGGAAACGATAAATAAAATATATGTGCTAGAAGTTCTGGTTCAGCTCAGTGTTTCGTCTTATGAGGATGAGGATAGCGAGTACTCGGATGAAGAAACCCCCTTACCAGTGAGCATTCATTTAATATAAATGTATAAAAAAAATTTTGCGTTAAAAATAAGGAATGATTGTGATTGGTATGTTTCAGGCAGCGGCATGGCCGAAATTGAATCTGGGTTCAGTGACAGTGGACAGTCCGACAGAGAGCCCGTCCACCAATGCAGTATTCTCCCTACCCACATTTGGGAAACCTCCCGTCAGTCATTTCAATTGATCACAGTACATAAAAAACTATTAAAAAACCGAACATGATTATATTTTTGTTTCGCCTTTAAGCAATAGTATAAGAAAGAATTCCACAAAAAAACTCTTAACAGTGTTGTGCCACATTTTCACAATTGCGTTATCACAGGAAAAGAAAGCGGATAGTCCATCTACAAGCGATGTTGAATTAGAAGTGGACGAAGTTTTCACGCTCCCTTCTGGAAAGGAAAAGGTGGAAAGGAAAAAAAACACTCGGAAAAAAACACAACTGTTTAACTTTCTGTTTCAGAATGATGTACCATTCAAGAAAGAGCCTCCGAAAGCGGAACCAGCCAAGGTGCCTGATTCGAAGAAACCTCCTGCGATGCCGCAGACTCCTACCAAGAAGCCCTGGGAGGTGAGAGCAAAATGGGTGGTGTGGTGATGCTGTACCTGGGAGTTTCCGTGATAAAGTTACTACGCAAAGGGCAAATTAAACATCGAGATTGCTAACTTCTATTTGTTATATATACGCGTTTCCACCCGCCAACGTAGAAATTTACAATCAATCACCGAAGGCGCATATACAAATTATTTTGAACATAAAAATGATTTTTTTAGAAAAAAAAAAGATTTCTAAAAAAATATTAGTTCTGGAGGCTGTATAATCTGTCAGAAATGTGCGAGAAAAATATGGCAAAAAACATCGCCCAAAACATGGCAGATGTTTCTCTAATTCTCTCAATTTAGCATGCTATTTTCGTCACTCTAACCAAATTTCAATCGGAAATGTGCGAGAAAACTTGGCGAGGTTCTAAACGGAACTTGGCCAAGTTTGGTTAGAGAAAGAGAAATAGCACGCAAATGGAAAGAGGGAAAAGAATGCATGTATGCGAGCCTTTTTTAGTGGGGAATTTGAGGCGCAATGAAGTGAACGCCAAAATTCCAATTTTGGCATTGTTGGGTGCTGATGGTCTGTTGCATACTTGTTTTCATAATGAAATTCCAGCAAATTCTAAATCAACGTAACAAATTGGGTTGAAAGTAGAGTTTTAAAATCGGCCACGTGTAAATGTCTGAATCATCGGAACTTTTATTCGAATTTCGCATTTTTTTTCTTTATTTTTGCAATGTTGCATGGTTTGTTTAGTTTTTTTTCGCTCCTTTTAATCGTACAACTACAAAAAAAATGCTCTTATCGTCTTGTGAAGCCCATTTTCTTATATAACACAGCATTATAACGCTTCCTATGAAATTAAATGTTTTCTTTGAAGAGACTTTGATTTTGTTCTTGGAAGTGAAGGAATGGATGAAATGGAATGATCCTGCCAGTTAATCAATAGTAATTGCATTAGAAATTACCAAAATATTAATACTAAAGGAGTATAAACAACAGAAACAAAAATGTAAACAGGCTGATGACGTAGATGGCTGATTTCTAAAGAAAACTTGGTCA
The DNA here is from genome assembly GCA_036245785.1 of Pristionchus fissidentatus. Taxonomy (NCBI): domain Eukaryota; kingdom Metazoa; phylum Nematoda; class Chromadorea; order Rhabditida; family Neodiplogasteridae; genus Pristionchus; species Pristionchus fissidentatus. The sequence goes on from BTSY01000006.1 coordinate 14,531,086, forward strand.
AGTTTTGAACGATGTCAGTGAAAACTTGGCCAAGTTTTTGGTCAAGTTTTGACAGATTATACAGTCCCCTGTATCTATTATAACATCTTGTCACAAGTTGTTAAACAGCTAAGAATGACGCAATTGATCAAAATTTAACGTACATCAAGTATACTGCTCACGTTGCAGGTATCGGACGATGAGGAACCAGCAGAGGAAGTCACTCTGCCCAAGCCGCCTGCAAAGAAGGCGGAGCCAGCAAAACCTGCAGAAAAGCCAGCTTCAACTGCTGCAAAGAAGGATGAGCCGGCTAAACCTGCAGCCAAGCCCACTGCCGCTGCAGCAAAGAAGGACGAACCAGCGAAGTCCGTAGCGGCCGCGGCCAAACCTACCCCTGCAAAGGCCCCGCCAGCAATGCCGCAGACACCGACAAAGAAACCGTGGGAGGTAGTAATGCTTAATCGTAAATTCTTTAGCATATACTTTCGTTAGAGAAATAAGAATGACAGAAAACCAAGAAATCAGATCGCGAACAACGGTAACTTTGCAGGTATCGGACGATGAGGAGCCAGTAGAGGAAGTCACTCTGCCCAAGCCGCCTGCAAAGAAGGCGGAGCCGGCAAAACCTGCAGCCAAGCCCGCTGCCGCTGCTGCAAAGAAGGATGAACCAGCGAAGCTGGTGGCGGCCAAACCTACCCCTGCAAAGGTCCCGCCTGCGATGCCTCAAACACCGACAAAGAAACCATGGGAGGTAAGGATACTTATGGTTTATTCCCGAACATGCATAAGCAAGATAGATAAGTAGAAAGAGAAAGGTCCAAAAAATAGTTGAATTTTTAAGGTATCAGACGGTGAGGAATCAGCAGAGGAAGTCACTTTGCCCAAGCCGCCTGTAAAGAAGGCGGAGCCAGCAAAACCTGCAGAAAAGCCAGCTTCAACTGCTGCAAAGAAGGATGAGCCGGCTAAACCTGCAGCCAAGCCCACTGCCGCTGCAGCAAAGAAGGACGAACCAGCGAAGTCCGTAGCGGCCGCGGCCAAACCTACCCCTGCAAAGGCCCCGCCAGCAATGCCGCAGACACCGACAAAGAAACCGTGGGAGGTAGTAATGCTTAATCGTAAATTCTTTAGCATATACTTTCGTTAGAGAAATAAGAATGACAGAAAACCAAGAAATCAGATCGCGAACAACGGTAACTTTGCAGGTATCGGACGATGAGGAGCCAGTAGAGGAAGTCACTCTGCCCAAGCCGCCTGCAAAGAAGGCGGAGCCGGCAAAACCTGCAGCCAAGCCCGCTGCCGCTGCTGCAAAGAAGGATGAACCAGCGAAGCCTGCTGCCAAACCGGTTGTTGCTGTTGCAAAGAAGGACGAACCAGCGAAGCCCGTGGCGGCCGCGGCCAAACCTACCCCTGCAAAGGCCCCGCCTGCAAGGCCGCAGACACAGACTAAGAAACCGTGGGAGGTAGTGATACTTACGCGTAACCTTGCTTCGAGCATAATTGTGCTTGAGATATGAAAACGGTAGTATGAAATCGAGAAATCAGATCGAAAACACATGTAACATTACAGGTGTCAGATGATGAGGAGCCTGCAGAGGAAGTCACTCAGCCCAAGCCTCCGGTAAAGAAAGCTGACCCGGCAAAACCTGCAGCCAAGCCCGCTGCTGTTGCTGCAAAGAAAGATGAACCAGCGAAGCCTGCTGCCAAACCGGTTGCTGCTGCAAAGAAGGACGAACCAGCGAAGCCTTCTGCCAAACCGGTTGATGCTGCAAAGAAGGACGAACCAGCGAAGCCCGTGGCAGCCGCGGCCAAACCTACCCCGGCAAAGGCCCCGCCAGCAGTGCCGCAGATACCGACAAAGAAACCGTGGGAGGTAGTAATGCTTAATCGTAAATTCTTTAGCATATATTTCTGTTAGAGAAGTAAGAATGACAGAAAACCAAGAAATCAGATCGCGAACAACGGTAACTTTGCAGGTATCGGACGATGAGGAACCAGCAGAGGAAGTCACTCTGCCCAAGCCGACTGCAAAGAAGGCGGAGCCGGAAAAACTTGCAGCCAAGCCCGCTGCCGCTGCTGCAAAGAAGGATGAGCCGGCAACACCTGCAGCCAAGCCCACTGCCGCTGCAGCAAAGAAAGACGAACCAGCGAAGCCTGCTGCCAAACCGGTTGCTGCTGCAGCAAAGAAGGACGAACCACCGAAGCCCGTGGCGGCCGCGGCCAAAACTACCCCTGCAAAGGCCCCGCCTGCTATGCCGCAGACACCGACAAAGAAACCGTGGGAGGTAGTAATGCTTAATCGTAAATTCTTTAGCATATATTTCTGTTAGAGATGTAAGAATGACAGAAAACCAAGAAATCAGATCGCGAACAACGGTAACTTTGCAGGTATCGGACGATGAGGAACCAGCAGAGGAAGTCACTCTGCCCAAGCCGCCTGCAAAGAAGGCGGAGCCGGAAAAACTTGCAGCCAAGCCCGCTGCCGCTGCTGCAAAGAAGGATGAGCCGGCAAAACCTGCAGCCAAGCCCACTGCCGCTGCTGCAAAGAAGGATGAGCCGTCAAAACCTGCAGCCAAGCCCACTGCCGCTGCAGCAAAGAAAGACGAACCAGCGAAGCCTGCTGCCAAACCGGTTGCTGCTGCAGCAAAGAAGGACGAACCACCGAAGCCCGTGGCGGCCGCGGCCAAAACTACCCCTGCAAAGGCCCCGCCTGCTATGCCGCAGACACCGACAAAGAAACCGTGGGAGGTAGTAATGCTTAATCGTAAATTCTTTAGCATATACTTCTGTTAGAGAAGTAAGAATGACAGAAAACCAAGAAATCAGATCGCGAACAACGGTAACTTTGCAGGTATCGGACGATGAGGAACCAGCAGAGGAAGTCACTCTGCCCAAGCCGCCTGCAAAGAAGGCGGAGCCGGAAAAACTTGCAGCCAAGCCCGCTGCCGCTGCTGCAAAGAAGGATGAGCCGGCAACACCTGCAGCCAAGCCCACTGCCGCTGCAGCAAAGAAAGACGAACCAGCGAAGCCTGCTGCCAAACCGGTTGCTGCTGCAGCAAAGAAGGACGAACCACCGAAGCCCGTGGCGGCCGCGGCCAAAACTACCCCTGCAAAGGCCCCGCCTGCAATGCCTCAAACTCCGACAAAGAAACCGTGGGAGGTAATAATACCTTTGCTAAACTGTCTTTTGCCGATTATTTGTTTTAAAGAAATGAGAATGAGGGCTAATCGAGAATTCAGATTGAGGACAATGTTAACTTTGCAGGTATCTGATGATGAGGAACCAGCAGAGGAAGTCACTCTACCCAAGCCGCCTGTAAAGAAAGCGGAGCCGGCAAAACCTGCAGCCAAGCCCGCTGCCGTTGCTGCAAAGAAAGATGAACCAGCGAAGCCTGCTGCAAAACCGGTTGCTGCTGCTGCAAAGAAGGACGAACCAACGAAGCCCGTGGCAGCCGCGGCCAAACCTACCCCTGCAAAGGCCCCGCCTGCAAGGCCTCAAACACCGACAAAGAAACCGTGGGAGGTAAAAATTCTTTTGCTAAACCGTCTTTTGCCGATTATTTGTTTTAGAGAAATGAGAATGAGGGCTAATCGAGAATTCAGATTGAAGACAATGGTAACTTTGCAGGTATCTGATGATGAGGAACCAGCAGAGGAAGTCACTCTACCCAAGCCGCCTGTAAAGAAGGCGGAGCCGGCAAAACCTGCAGCCAAGCCCGCTGCCGTTGCTGCAAAGAAGGATGAGCCGGCAAAACCTGCAGCCAAGCCCACTGCCGCTGCAGCAAAGAAAGATGAACCAGCGAAGCCCGTGGCGGCCGCGGTCAAACCTACGCCTACAAAGGCCCCGCCTGCAATGCCTCAAACTCCGACAAAGAAACCGTGGGAGGTAATAATAATTTTTGCTAAACCGTCTTTTGCCGATTATTTGTTTTAGAGAAATGAGAATGATGGCTAATCGAGAATTCAGATTGAAGACAATGGTAACTTTGCAGGTATCTGATGATGAGGAACCAGCAGAGGAAGTCACTCTGCCCAAGCCGCCTGTAAAGAAGGCGGAGTCGGCAAAACCTGCAGCCAAGCCCGCTACCGTTGCTGCAAAGAAAGATGAACCAGCGAAGCCTGCTGCCAAACCGATTGCTGCTGCAAAGAAGGACGAACCAGCGAAGCCGTTGGCGGCCGCTGCCAAACCTACCCCTGCAAAGGCCCCGCCTGCAAGGCCGCAGACACCGACAAAGAAACCGTGGGAGGTAGTGATACTTATGTGTAACCGTGCTTCGAGAATAATTGTGCTTGAGATATGAAAACGGTAGTATGAAATCGAGAAATCAGATCGAAAACACATGTAACATTACAGGTGTCAGATGATGAGGAGCCAGCAGAGGAAGTCACTCTGCTCAAGCCGCCCGTAAAGAAAGCTGACCCGGCAAAACCTGCAGCCAAGCCCGCTGCCGTTGCTGCAAAGAAAGATGAACCAGCGAAGCCCGTGGCGGCCGCTGCCAAACCTACCCCTGCAAAGGCCCCGCCTGCAAGGCCTCAAACACCGACAAAGAAACCGTGGGAGGTAATAATACTTTTGCTAAACTGTCTTTTGCCGATTATTTGTTTTAAAGAAATGAGAATGAGGGCTAATCGAGAATTCAGATTGTAGACAATGGTAACTTTGCAGGTATATGATGATGAGGAACCAGCAGAGGAAGTCACTCTGCCCAAGCCGCCTGTAAAGAAGGCGGAGCCGGCAAAACCTGCAGCCAAGCCCGCTGCCGTTGCTGCAAAGAAAGATGAACCAGCGAAGCCTGCTGCCAAACCGGTTGCTGCTGCAAAGAAGGACGAACCAGCGAAGCCGTTGGCGGCCGCTGCCAAACCTACCCCTGCAAAGGCCCCGCCTGCAAGGCCTCAAACACCGACAAAGAAACCGTGGGAGGTAATAATTCTTTTGCTAAACCGTCTTTTGCCGATTATTTGTTTTAGAGAAATGAGAATGAGGGCTAATCGAGAATTCAGATTGTAGACAATGGTAACTTTGCAGGTATATGATGATGAGGAACCAGCAGAGGAAGTCACTCTGCCCAAGCCGCCTGTAAAGAAGGCGGAGCCGGCAAAACCTGCAGCCAAGCCCGCTGCCGTTGCTGCAAAGAAAGATGAACCAGCGAAGCCTGCTGCCAAACCGGTTGCTGCTGCAAAGAAGGACGAACCAGCGAAGCCGTTGGCGGCCGCTGCCAAACCTACCCCTGCAAAGGCCCCGCCTGCAAGGCCGCAGACACCGACAAAGAAACCGTGGGAGGTAGTGATACTTATGAGTAACCGTGCTTCGAGCATAATTGTGCTTGAGATATGAAAACGGTAGTATGAAATCGAGAAATCAGATCGAAAACACATGTAACATTACAGGTGTCAGATGATGAGGAGCCAGCAGAGGAAGTCACTCTGCTCAAGCCGCCCGTAAAGAAAGCTGACCCGGCAAAACCTGCAGCCAAGCCCGCTGCCGTTGCTGCAAAGAAAGATGAACCAGCGAAGCCCGTGGCGGCCGCTGCCAAACCTACCCCTGCAAAGGCCCCGCCTGCAAGGCCTCAAACACCGACAAAGAAACCGTGGGAGGTAATAATTCTTTTGCTAAACCGTCTTTTGCCGATTATTTGTTTTAGAGAAATGAGAATGAGGGCTAATCGAGAATTCAGATTGTAGACAATGGTAACTTTGCAGGTATATGATGATGAGGAACCAGCAGAGGAAGTCACTCTGCCCAAGCCGCCTGTAAAGAAGGCGGAGCCGGCAAAACCTGCAGCCAAGCCCGCTGCCGTTGCTGCAAAGAAAGATGAACCAGCGAAGCCTGCTGCCAAACCGGTTGCTGCTGCAAAGAAGGACGAACCAGCGAAGCCGTTGGCGGCCGCTGCCAAACCTACCCCTGCAAAGGCCCCGCCTGCAAGGCCGCAGACACCGACAAAGAAACCGTGGGAGGTAGTGATACTTATGTGTAACCGTGTTTCGAGCATAATTGTGCTTGAGATATGAAAACGGTAGTATGAAATCGAGAATTCAGATTGAAGACAATGGTAACTTTGCAGGTATCTGATGATGAGGAACCAGCAGAGGAAGTCACTCTGCCCAAGCCGCCTGTAAAGAAGGCGGAGCCGGAAAAACCTGCAGCCAAGCCCGCTGCCGTTGCTGCAAAGAAAGATGAACCAGCGAAGCCTGCTGCAAAACCGGTTGGTGCTGCTGCAAAGAAGGACGAACCAACGAAGCCCGTACCGGCCAAATCTACCCCTGCAAAGGCCCCGCCTGCTAGGCCTCAAACACCGACAAAGAAACCGTGGGAGGTAATAATTCTTATGCCGAAAATAATATTAGATGGATACGATAAACAATAAATACTGTTGACTTTGCAGATATCGGACGATGAAGAGCCAGCAGAAGACGTCACTCCAGCAAAGCCGGCCGCCCAGAAACCAGCAACGAAGGCTCCTGCAAAACCAGCGACCAAGGCTCCTCCTGCCAGAGCCGATACTCCAGAAAAGAAGCCATGGGAAATGTCCGATGATGAAGAGCCAGCAGAAGACGTCACTCCAGCAAAGCCTGCGGCCAAGAAACCAGCAACGAAGGCTCCTGCGAAGCCAGCAATGAAGGCTCCTGCGAAACCAGCGACAAAGGCTCCTCCTACCAGAGCTGATACTCCAGAGAAGAAGCCATGGGAAATGTCCGATGACGAAGAGCCAGCAGAAGACATCACTCCAGCAAAGCCTGCGGCCAAGAAACCAGCAACGAAGGCTCCTGCGAAGCCAGCAATGAAGGCTCCTGCGAAACCAGCGACAAAGGCTCCTCCTACCAGAGCTGATACTCCAGAGAAGAAGCCATGGGAAATGTCCGATGATGAAGAGCCAGCAGAAGACGTCACTCCAGCAAAGCCTGCGGCCAAGAAACCAGCAACGAAGGCTCCTGCGAAGCCAGCAATGAAGGCTCCTGCGAAACCAGCGACAAAGGCTCCTCCTACCAGAGCTGATACTCCAGAGAAGAAGCCATGGGAAATGTCCGATGACGAAGAGCCAGCAGAAGACATCACTCCAGCAAAGCCTGCGGCCAAGAAACCAGCAACGAAGGCTCCTGCGAAGCCAGCAATGAAGGCTCCTGCGAAACCAGCGATAAAGGCTCCTCCTACCAGAGCAGATACTCCAGAAAAGAGGCCATGGGAAATGTCCGATGATGAAGAGCCAGCAGAAGACGTCACTCCAGCAAAGCCTGCGGCCAAGAAACCAGCAACGAAGGCTCCTACAAAACCAGCGACCAAGGCTCCTCCTGCCAGAGCTGATACTCCAGAAAAGAAGCCATGGGAAATGTCCGATGATGAAGAGCCAGCAGAAGACGTCACTCCAGCAAAGCCTGCGGCCAAGAAACCAGCAACGAAGGCTCCTGCAAAACCAGCGACCAAGGCTCCTCCTGCCAGAGCTGATACTCCAGAAAAGAAGCCATGGGAAATGTCCGATGATGAAGAGCCAGCAGAAGACGTCACTCCAGCAAAGCCTGCGGCCAAGAAACCAGCAACGAAGGCTCCTGCAAAACCAGCGACCAAGGCTCCTCCTGCCAGAGCTGATACTCCAGAAAAGAAGCCATGGGAAATGTCCGATGATGAAGAGCCAGCAGAAGACGTCACTCCAGCAAAGCCTGCGGCCAAGAAACCAGCTACGAAGGCTCCTGCAAAACCAGCGACCAAGGCTCCTCCTGCCAGAGCTGATACTCCAGAAAAGAAGCCATGGGAAATGTCCGATGATGAAGAGCCAGCAGAAGACGTCACTCCAGCAAAGCCCGCGGCCAAGAAACCAGCAGCGAAGGCTCCTGCAAAACCAGCGACCAAGGCTCCTCCTGCCAAGAAGAAACCGCTGAAGCCAAAGATTGATGACGATGAATCTGAACCTGAGGCAGATGCCACCATTCCTCTTCCCAAGAAGAAAAAGACGCCGAAAGATAGTGAAGATCCGGCTGATGACGTTGGCGGGCCCAAGAAGAAGCCTGCGCGGGGACCAAAGTTGAAGGATCCGAAAGCGCCCGCTAAGAAGAAACCGCTAAAGCCGAAAATCGATGATGACGAATCCGAGCCGGAAGCAGATGCTTCCATTCCTCTTCTCAAGAAGAGGAAACCTAAAGATATCGAAGATCCAGCGGATGACGTTGGTGTACCCAAGAAGAAGCCAGCAGGTGGTCCAAAGGTCAAGGATCCGAATGCACCCGCTAAGAAGAAACCGCTAAAGCCGAAAATCGATGATGACGAATCCGAGCCGGAAGCAGATGCTACCATTCCTCTTCCCAAGAAGAGGAAGCCTAAAGATAGCGAAGATCCAGCGGATGACGTTGGTGTGCCCAAGAAGAAGCCAGCAGGTGGTCCAAAGTACAAGGATCCGAAGGTATCCCCTAATAAGAAACCGTTGATACCGAAAATTGATGACGATGAATCAGAGCCGGAGGCAGATGCCACCATTCCTCTTCCCAAGAAGAGGAAACCTAAAGATAGCGAAGATCCGGTGGATGATGTCGGTGTACCTAAGAAAAAGCCAGCGGTTGGACCAAAGTTCAAGGACCCGAAGACTGCAGAGCCTAAGGTACCGGCCACGAAGAAACCCCTCAAGCCGAAGATTGATGACGATGAATCTGAACCTGAAGCAGATGCCACCATTCCTCTTCCCAAGAAGAAAAGGCCGAAGGATAGTGACGATCCGGCTGATGACGTTGGCGGACCCAAGAAGAAACCAGTTGGTGGACCAAAATTCAAGGACCCGAAGGCTGCAGAGCCTAAGGTACCGGCCACGAAGAAACTCCTCAAGCCGAAGATTGATGACGATGAATCTGAACCTGAGGCAGATGCCACCATTCCTCTTCCCAAGAAGAAAAGGCCGAAGGACAGTGAAGATCCGGCTGATGACGTTGGCGGACCCAAGAAGAAACCAGCTGGTGGACCAAAATTCAAGGACCCGAAGGCTGCAGAGCCTAAGGAACCGGCTAAGAAGAAACCACTAAAGCCGAAAATCGATGACGATGAATCTGAACCTGAGGCAGACGCAACCATTCCTCTTCCCAAGAAGAAGCCGAAGGATAGTGAAGATCCGGCGGATGACGTTGGCGGATCCAAGAAGAAACCAGTCGGTGGTCCGAAGTTCAAAGAGCCGGTTCCTGATGGCGATGAGGATGATGAAGATGAGGAAGAGCCGGAAGATGAAGAAATGGACGACGAAGAGCCGGAAGATGAAGATGAAGAAGAACCGGAAGAAGAGGATGAAGAAGAAGAGCCGGAAGATGAGGATGAAGAAGAACCAGAGGATGAGGACGAAGAAGAACCAGTCAAGCCAAAGAAGAAGAGGAAGATGCCTATCGGAGGAGTGGGTGATGTAGAACCCGATGTGGATGCAACCATTCCACTCAAGAAGAAGAAACCGAAAAAGAAGAAGCCAAAGGAAGAACCCAAGAAAGAAGAACCCATGGTAACGACGAACCTGTTTCAATCCCAACTTCTTTATTACAGGTACCAGTCAAGCTTCGATGGATTCCCCCTCCAATGCCACCCGAGGAACCCATTCCGATGCCGCCCAAGGAGAAGACACTGTGTGAGCAGCTGAAGGAGGAACGTATACCACCGACAAAGAGATATGCAAGGAAACCAGAACACATGTTAGTCCTTGTAGTGTTCGATAGAAATGTTCACCATGGGCAAATAAGTGGCACACGTACGTACATAAGTACATGTTATTTCATTGGTGGTGAGGGCGGCGTGGTCAGTGTCTACGCGCGCACCGTTCTTTAGTCGCGGTTATGCTGTGTGAACAATTGGCCCAGTTGATAGAAATAAATGACGTCCGCTTGCAGCGACGTGTACATTCCGTTCGAGATTCCATGGGAACAGTCGGCCGCCCTGATCACTCAAGAAGGAATGGGCGCATTCGGAGCAAGGAAGGACGTCAATACGATTGTCAATCAGGGTCTGAAACCACTCGTCCAGGTACTTCCATTTCGCTATCCTCTTGGATTGTCTTGCGCAGAGATTAGTTGGTATGCAATTAGAGTGGATAACGAAATAAACGGGTAAATGCTTCTGCAGGGCGCGGTGCATTCGGAGTGCGTCAACCCACTTTGGTGCGATACCTCGAAGTGTTCTAATAGAAGTGGAGAGACGGCTTATGGAAGCAGACGGTCGAATGTAATTGAGATGGTCGACAACCACGAGTACAAGAGCAGCGATAAGGTTCGATCGGGTGATGGGTCATTCTATTTGCTGCCTTACAAAATTACGCGGTTCCACATATGGATTTCGATAATACATATTTATTCCAAACGTCTATTGACAGGTCAAACTGGGAGAGACAGTGATTCCCATGATTCATAGAGGAGCTCAGATGCACCCCCAGGACCAGGTCGGATGTCTACGATCTCAGGTACAACACGATCTCAGGTTCAAAAATCATCGCAGCACAATTTGTTTGCAGATCACTCCGATTGTGTACACGAAAGACATGGAAAAAGGATGTGCGAAAGAATCGAGTGGATTCATCAGTCGGCAGTTTGCATCGAATACGAATGAGAAGGCAGGAAGTCACATCATGGATCGGAGGAGGAACATTGTGAGCAGCAAATTCAACTATCCCAACTTCTTCGAAGAAATTTACCCCCGATACTCTACAAACCACAGAACAATGTTTCGTCTTACCTTTTTTTGTAGATTACATCTTGCCAATCCGGTCTTTCATTATAGGTTTCAATCGACAACATGCCTCACAAGGACAGCGAATCTCTACTTCCTCTCCTCTTCGACATCGTTGGTATGTGTCGGTCTCGAATACATATTTCTATTACCATGATTCAGGCGTTGAACAGCGATCTGGAGCTGCCTTCGGTGCTTTCCGTCCATTGGTTGCTGAGAGTGAAGGAGGATACGGAATGTCATATGAGGAAGAACTCATGTGCAAGATGATCGTACCCTTCCAGGTTATTCCCCTTTCACGTGTCAGATGATTGTAATCACACTATTTTCAGACGGCACCTTCACTCAGATGATGGAAAGAGTTTATGTATATATAGTGAGATGAACATTTACAAACGTTAGTATCACGAGTATTCAATCGATTAGCTTTTCTTGTCCGTATTCTCGATGGATGTATCAGCTCCTGCCATTTTGTCCATTTGGAGAATTGCTTGTAATTGATTCTGTAACACACGACTACCTTGCCATAAAGTACGTTTCCGTCTTACCTTGAGCACTTTGTTGCTTTCTAGCAGTCTCTCATTTTCCTCCCTCATTCGCTGTTCCAATGTCTCCAATTCATCTTCGTTCATTATCTTATCGTTAACAATCTGTTTCTCCAGCTGGGCGATCTGCAAAAGGATTTCCGTGTGTACAGGCGTGCCATAATTTTATTTTTATTTTACTTTTAATACACAAACGAGGCCCGAATCAAGTTATTTTAAAAAAAACTGTATTTGATAGATTGGTCCTGTGTTGTGAATTCTTGTGAGAAAAATATGGAATAATGTGCAATTACCTTACTGAGTAGATTCTTGTTCTTCCCCTTCTCTTCGTCTCTCTCAATTGCTGCTTGACTCTGTTCCTTCTCCACGATTATCGCCTTTCTCAGACCTGAACATCATTTTCATCATTAAGTTTGATGTGAGACTTACCGTATGCAATCGCACTTTCGAGTAGAGATTGGTAAGCGAGTAGAGTCATTCTCAGTTCGTCCTTGACTCGCAGAAGTAGAAGTCCTCTCTCAGCACAGTTCACAGTCACTTGACGAATTAGTTCTTCTGAATAAGAACATAGAATATACTACGAGGAATATTGACGGATCTCAACTGAAAAGTCACGAGAAAATTTCTAGAACGTCGAAAAAACTACATCAGAATATTTAAAACGAATAACAAACCAAAAAGTTGATCGTAGAGATGTCTTCGGATAGGGCAAATTCCGAATTCTTTTGCTCGTCCCTCTCTCATCTCACTGTCCAGTTTCTCTTCGATAGAAACCCAAAAAGATTAGATTGGACGAGGAATTGAGATGGTGAACTCACCAGATCGAGACGAGTGGCGGGAACAGTCGACGTACGAGAAACCCATCTCTGATCGTCAATCTGATACACAGCATCGATTTCGCACAATTCCAAGAACATATGTCGTTGTCTGACTCTCTCGCTTCGTGCACTCTCTCTCTCTCTGTCTCCATTTTTTATCTATAGTGATCTTCCTTTTTTCTTATGCAGCGTGATATACATTACTTTTTTCGGATGCTGCGATATTCAGTTCAGTCTCCATACAAGATATTCGATAACCTGCTTGATTCTTGGAGGAATTATACAGTCCATAATATTCTGCAGTTGCTTCTCGAAGTCGATCGACGGTATCATCGTTTCCTCTACATTTTCGAAATTTATCTGATGAATATTAATCGTTTTAAAATAAATACAAATATATATTAAATTATTGATTGATTATTTAAAGGAGGAGGAACAGGAAAAATAGAGTTTGTATCTAATGTCATTACTCGATTTCTTCTGTGAACGATAATACGAATCCAAAATTTGACACCCCCATCTTTCTTCTGAACCGAGAAACCCGCCCGCAAAGAAGCTACAGGGCTCAGGGAAATCAGGTTCAAGTGCGACGCGCGCGTGCGCGACTAAACAAATCTCTCGGTCAACTTTCTCTCTCGTGTCGAGTTTACGTGCACTAGAGGGAGGAAAAGGGGAAGAGAGAAGGCCAGGGAAGGGGTAGATCATAAACTCAACCTCTAGACACTCTACTCGACTCTCCCGGTAGATCAGTCTCTCGTCTCGCTTGACCCCTATCTCTCGCAATACCGTTTCTCAAGCGAAGTTCAGGGTTATCGTGGTGGGATATTCTGCTGTTCGTCCTCCTTTAATGAGATATTTTCTTGAGATTAGAAGTTTCAAAATTGAATTACTCACAACAGGTTCTCTGTTGTTCTCCGGTTCCCAGTTCTTGCTTTGAAGAAAGATGTTACTATGGTCGTCGTCCATGACTGCGGGAAATGAATAAGAGTGACCAAGATGGAGATGTGAGACACATCTATCCAAGCACACTTCCGGTCTTGACTCGGCCTCTCAATCTATTTCAAGCTCCATAGAGGAAAATTGATGGCAGGTTAGCAATGACAGGTCATCGATAAAAAAAGTTAAATTTTAATTTTTAAATTGTATGAAAACAACTATGTTGCCCAACACCACTTTTGATTAAAAATACCGTAACACTTCCAGGACGCTTTGCATGCGCCAGCAGGAAAGTGATTGACGCAGTTATGGACGCGCAGTGTTGTGCGCAATCGTGGTGTAACGCCGGTTTTTGAGTTGTTCAAATTTATTTTAGATTGCGTCCATTTATTATTGTCATAGTGCGTTCTACCTTGTCTATTTGACTTTATTTTTTTCTAGTGGTAATGGCTGACTCGGAAGACGACGAGAGAAGAGGCGGCCGAGTCGATAAATTCACTCGCGAGAGAGAATACGGAGGTGGCGACCGTCGAAGAGATGACGACAGACGCGGTGGATATCGCGGTGGTAACGACTATGGAAATGGTGGAATCAAGAGAGCTGCTCCTTCTCGACGAGATGACTACCCAATGGACTCGAAGAGGAACCGTCAAGGGTAAACTTATTTATTTCAATAATTATTTGATGTTTCTCTTTTCTCATTTTCTCTTTCCTATAAACATTTAATTAATTTGCGTAATCAAATATTTTGCAGCAGTGAGGCGGAGGATGCGAGTGCGGCAGCGAACGCCGTGCCCGTTCTTCTTCCCTTCAAGAAATGGCTGGTGCAACAAGACGATTCGATCAACGAGGACGATGCAACGAGCAAATACGCCGAGTACAAACTGGAGCACAAGAAGCAACTGCTGCTCAAGTTCTTCAACACTCACAAGGACGAGGAATGGTGAGGGAGTATTCCAACCTCCCACCACTTCCATCGGATTACGGGCCAGAGGCGAAATATGCCGCGGCTTCTGCAGCTTCAGCCAGCTTTTCACAATCTTTCTTTCTCACACCGTCGATATTTGTATCGTGGTCGATCTATCTCTGGTTCCCTCCTTCTCATGTTCCCCGTGATTCCTGAGAACTTGTGGATCGTTCCGATTCCTCTGATATATAATATCTTTATTTCAGGTTCCGTCAGAAGTATCATCCCGAAGAGAGCACAAAGAGGAAAGATGAACAGAAGCACACAATCACTAAGAGAAATGAGATATTCAAGTGAGTTTTACACTTTAGTATCTTCACTTTAGTTCTAATTAAATATGAAATAGTCATGTGTGGCACAATAAATAGTGTAATAGTAGTAGTATTTATGTGCTACTATTAGGGAACTACACGAGAAGGGCTTCTTCAACGAGGGCTCTCTCGATATGCCAAATGCTGAGAAGATCATCTTCATTATGGACGCTGGTTAGTTAAAACTTCTGTATTGGGAACTTTCTAGTCTTGTCGATGTATAATCATTGAGTAATAGTTAATTCGTATAATCAAACTAATTGCAGTGGTGGTCAAACTGGAGGGAGGAAGCGACGAGGACGTGGAATTGTTGAGACAGCAGAAGGTGGAAGACGATGTGCTGGCTGAGATTGGAAAGAAGGAGACGGAAGTGGCAGAGACTGAGACTACTGATAATGAGAATGGTGAGAGCAGTGATCGTCTAGGAATTTCGAACATTGTCGAGTTGCGGACCGCTGAGAATTTTCAAAACGCACACTCACGAATTTTATGAACAATTCGCAAAGTTTTGTTAGAAGTGCGAACCACCGCAGTGGAATGTTATGGCACTGTTGCGGACATCGGTTAATATCGAATATCTTCCGCAACTTTCGTTGAGAGATGAGAAGATGCAGTGAGAATAGTTCAATAATACTTGTTGGGATGTATTGTAACGGTGTAAATTGCAGGAGAAGTCAAGAAGAAGAAGATGCATCTGCACAAGACGACTGCACTCTTTCTCAGAAATGTCGAGGCAAACATCAAACAGTCGGAGGTGGAGGAGGTGAGTAGAGAAGGAGTTTTACTCTATATAATTATGTACCAATATAATTATTCCTCTGCGCTTATTCGTTAGCTGTAGCAGAATCCACTTTAAAAAGAAATTATAAATACGCTATAATCTTAAGAAACGATTAAATATAGTGTGTTCGCATTCCACTTTTTTTAATTAGCAAGTTATTTCACGGGTTATTGTTAGCACATGTTAAATGGTATAATATCTCGTTCTCTGCAGGTGTGCAATCGATACCCTGGATTC
Organism: Pristionchus fissidentatus; assembly: GCA_036245785.1. Classification (NCBI taxonomy): domain Eukaryota; kingdom Metazoa; phylum Nematoda; class Chromadorea; order Rhabditida; family Neodiplogasteridae; genus Pristionchus; species Pristionchus fissidentatus. The sequence goes on from BTSY01000006.1 coordinate 14,546,332, forward strand.
CTCCGTCTTTGTCTCTCTGAGCCCGTGGCAGACAAGAAGTTCGCCCGCAAGGGATGGGCGACGTACAAGAAGGATGTGAACATCAAGCAGATCGCACTCAATATCAACTCGATACGAGTGAGTCGAGTATAGATTTAATTTATTCAATTTAGATTTTAATAAAATTGACTCTTATCAACCATATCAACGCAGTGTTACATTTTTACCTTCTATAGAAAGGTTGTAGTTATTACTGACTGCTTGTATCAATAATAAACATAATAATTTAGATCCGAGACACGGATCTGCATGCCATCATCAACAAAGATCTCACGAGGAAGATCAGAACTGTGAATGGAGTGACTGCACACAGCGGAGTTGCTCAGAATGATCTACGAGTGGCCACAAAGGTGAGTTGACCATGAACTGGTGGATATAGGAATGAGAGGATTTGGGATTCTATTCAATTTTACTTACAAAATAAGGACCAACTGATTTTCATTTGGAATAGATAATTTCTCATCTCTATTCTGTGAGTATGACAGTGTGTTGTTCAGTTGGCTGCCCTCTACGATCATCGCAGTGGATTGTACTCCGATGCTCCCGAGGCCGATCGAGAGTGTGACATCCAAGTGGGAGTCGATCTGGTTGGAACTTCGCCCAATCCAATCATCAAGATTGCCAGAGGAAGAATCGTCGATGAATTGAGTCCCGAGGAGGAAGAGCTCATGGGTGAGTGGTGGCAAAGGGAGAAGAGGGTGATCGACTACGGTATTGTGATGGGAAGACAGTGATTATCACGTTGCCTAAATTCGAGAAACACTGGGAAGATGAAAAAAGTGTGTAATTAATGATTGAATTGCAGGAAAGAGTGGTCAGAACGGTAAGAGCGACGGATTGGAGAAGTTCCCGTTGCAGAGAGACGAGGAACTACTCAAGGTGGGCTACGAACATTTTTAGAATTCACATAAACCTCGATTGTTTGTTGTTGATAAAGTCTAAATTAATATTTATGGGAAAATATTACAGACTCTCGACCTCGTCATCTGGTATCTTCGAATCGTCCACTCTGTCGATTTCTACACTCACTCGGACTACGTGAACGAGGACAAGATGCCCAATCGGTTCGTCGTTATAAATACGAATTAAATTGACTATCGAATTTTGATTTTCGTGAAAAAGGAGCCCACGAGAGAGAATATTGTGAAGGAATATTGATTGAGTTAATATCGCATCGACTTTGTTTTGTGACGTCATTCTCTTTCTCTTCAGATGCAGTTTGATTCATCTGCGTGGTCAGCCTCCCTCTGGTTCTCAATTCGAGACTGACGAAGAGGGAAAGACACTCATCACGAGCAAGTTCGTCAACGACTTCTCTGCCACATTCAAGAACAACGTTGAGGTATCCATTTGTCGCACTCTTTCTATTAATTTAAATAATCTAATTTAATCATATTTATGCGAATCGCGAGGAAACGCGGTAAAATAACTTAAATTAAAATAAAGAAACGAATCACTGCTTAATTTTCCGAATTTTGCGAATTCGTTTTACTAAGTTTTTATTCTCCAACGTGTTTTCTTCGTCTAGTATCCAGTTTAATATTTTCTTATATTTTATAGCAAAATATTGGTTAGTAGATTGGAGTACTTTTTGCTATATTTGCAGAAGTTGACTGCCCGCGCGCACATTTCGGACGAGGAGATTGCGAAGTTGGGCAAGAAGAATCCTGATGAGTGAGTGATCTACTTGGTTAATTATAGCTTGTACAAGAATACTTCACTTATTATTAAGTTATTAATGAAAATATTTACATTTTTAAAACCTATTTAATTGTCCCTGTGTGTGTTATCCCTAATGAGTTTGTCTCGATTGCAGTGAAGTGGAGGCGTTCATCAAGGTCAATTCAGTGGAATTGAGTGCAGAGAAGTGGTTGTGTCCTCTGTCGGGCAAGAAGTTCAAGGGACCCGAATTCATACGGAAGCATCTTCAGTCGAAACACGTCGACAAGCTGGAAGAGGCCAAACAGGATGTGAGTCATGCTGAACGACGAGGGAATTAATATAATTGGAATTCAATCTAAGGTCGGACAGTTTTAGTCAAGCCTGCACGACTTTCACTCTTGCTTTTTGACCTAGTCTTTACTCTAATTGATTGAAATAAATTGTTATTTGTTGGAAGTGGTATTTTGATTTGTATTCCTCTCAGGCCTTCTTCTACAACACATATCTGGCTGATCCCTCTCGTCCCGTGGAACCAGAGGCGCCCCCTCCACCTGCTAGAGAGGAGAGGGTAAGTGAGGGAGAGGGAGTAGAGTGTAGATTGATTGGGAGATAGATCAAAGTGGAGGTTCTCCAACTCATTTCGAGTTATGATCTATATAATGCATTCGGAGAATGTTTTCTCCCTGGGGTACATTGTGGAACGAGTGCCTTTCCCCACTCAAGGTAGTATGCCGAGGAGAGCAAAATACGGGCGGGCCATTATGGCCCCCGCGTCTCGAGTCGATCCAATTAGAGGAAGATCGCACGGTCTAGTGCATTTCGGGGAGCGGACTTCTTGCTAATTGAGAAAAGCAAAGAACACACTAATGTTGTTTACCTTCCTTCTAATTGGTGACCAATGAAAGTAAAGTGAAAAATGAGTAATTGCAGCACGAGGAGCGACCCCGCTACGAGGATCGCAACTTCAGTGAGTAATTTTAGAGTTGATCAGAAACTAGTTTCAGGACTTAGTATATTTCGTTGCGCGTTATTACGTTTTGCTTTTTCAAAATTATTCTTTACTAAAAATGTCCCTGGGGCTTGTCTACTGACGAGGCCCGCCCCCAGGGAGGCGGTCAGTGTCTAGACCAAGGGCCGAAACACTGGCTGCCATTTTGATTAGGCTAATAATAAAAATCTATTGTTTTAGTCTATCTAAAGTACATTTATAAACTATTTGACATAACATTTGATCTTTGAGAGGATAAACTTTTAGAAATTTGTATTCAGGAAACAACTACGGGGGTGATCGTCCTCGATACTCTGGCCCGCCTCGGAATGAGTACAACAACAGAAGATCTCTGCCTGGAGGAAGGTGAGGAGATGTTTCATACTCCCTTTGATAGGGTGATATGCTCTAGGTCATAGTGCTGTAACCCACACGAACTCAAACAATAGATGTGGGCATGGGCGCATTGTTCTGATCTTCGGGAACCTTGTGGGCATACTTTCCTTCTGTATCTGATCTTTATTTTATTGAGACTAGTGCATGTATTCTTTCAAATCAATTTCACTTTACATTACTTCTCATCAGATACCACGATGCTCCTCCTCCTCCCTCCGGTGCAGACAATCGTCAATTCCGTCCTCCTGTATCATACAGAGATCTCGACGCTCCCGATGACGTATTCTAATCTCCCCTTCCCTCCCCCAATCTCATTCTGTTCCTTATTGGTCTCTATCCCTCTCTGTACTCTATCGTAAATCATCACTCAGTCTACATTTGAAAATGCCTTTTTAGACATCCGTAAGAGCACTAATTATAATATTCTTTTCACCTCTTTTACCTATTGTTTTCTAGTACAACACGTGCAGTTTTCTATTTATTACCCGAAGTTTTCCTCGTTTTGACAGTTGTTTTGCAAACTTCCTTGATGTGGACTCGCCCTTGAGAGTGAGATCATCTAATGGCGTTGTTTCCCTTTTGGATCGAGTGGATAAAGCTCCGTTCTCTATTGGATCTGTCCAAGTACAGCTAATAGATCTCCCCATCTCCCGCCTCCTCCCCCTCACTCATTTACCCACGATGTTTCTCCCCATCCTGCTCGTACTCTCCTCTTTGTCCCATCAAGTTTATGCTTGCATGGCCACTCCCGGCACTGGGACTCCCACTCCAGGCACTCGTAGGTTACCAATGTATATAAATCAACAACAACACATAATAGCTTAGGTGTTGTATGTAGTGGAAAATGGGTGTATTTTATCTCTTGCTCAAATAGTTATCAAAAACAATGCGAGTTTTGAAAATTCGAATGTGGCACTTTTTCGCTTTGGGCACTCGGATGATCACTGTGGGGTGATAACCATTTTCTTAGATTAAAAATTCTACTTCAGGGCTTGTATCTGATTTACTGATAACTTTTAGATAGCATTCGAAAAATATTTCTGATCCAAATTAGTTCACTTCGAGATTCTTCGTTTCAGCATGCAAGTCTTGTATGGGCAACCTGATCTTGAAAAGTATGGTTGGAGCGGGTTCGAAAGTAATGGATCGAGATGATATCGATACAACCACTGGAGCTTGTGCTGTTCGAACTTTCATGTGCAATGGACTCAATGCTAACATCGAGGTATTCACAAACATATATTTACTTATTCAATATCATATTTATTTATTTAATTATAAGAAGGTCCTTTTTGTGAGAGTTCACCAGATGCGGTAACGAGATTTATCTCATTCACTAATTGAAGATGTTAGAAATGTAATGTGACCTACGGTAGAGGAATGAGACTTACTATTTTGTCATTTGTAGACGGTGAAAGTTAACAGTACGCGTTGTGGTGTGATGCAACAGAGTTCAAAATACGTACATATTTATTGGGCAATCTTTTCATCTTCGGATTTGAGAGAATTGAAAATTTCGCAAATATGAGATTAGGATCGCTTTAAATTCAAATGTTTATTTGCCAGATCAACGGCGGTGACGGAGTAGTGACCGATGTGAATGGAGTTGCTACTTTCGTCGTTACTTGTAATGCTGAGGGAACTGCATGGGTGAATATGGGAAGGGTCATCACTCAAGTTGAATGTGCCATTGGGTAAATTACCAATTGTTAGAATCCCGTCCTCCCTTTCTCAAAACTCTGCAATTCATTGTGCTCTTGTGTCATTTGGTCTCACGAACGATAAAGCAATATTTCATTCACACCTTTCGGATAATATCTCACTCTTTTCATTATTCGCAACAGAGACGACAACAATTGAAGTGAGACCGTTGTTTTTTCTTTCCTTTGCTTACGATTCGATAACGTTCCATTCTCTCTTTCCCCACTCTCTCTCTATTTTTTCACAAAAAAGTTGCACTAATGCTCTCTTCCATTCCTTTCTTCTCTTGATTCTTCTCTCTCTTTATCTAAGATCCAATCAGGAACGATTACTCAGCATGTACTCGCGCATTTATTGTTGCGATAAAGATATATTTATTTTGCACATCTTTTGTCTGCTGTCTCCGGATACAACCTCCCCCCCAAACTGAAAAAAAAGCTCTTAAACTAGAAATTGTTTTGGAATGACGGAAGAAAAAAAATGATCTGCCAATTTTTACGATGCTAATCGGTAATTGATTAGTTCAATCATCTGACAAACAATCATTTCAGGACATCTAAATGTCTTAATGTGTCTAAATAATGTGCTTTCACAACGATAAACATTTATACTCATCTATCTTCTCAGTCTCAGTCTATCAACACTTGCACAATTCTACTAGCAATTGACCATCTCAGATCCATTTCGGAATGGCAACTGAGAATTGAAAATCTCCCGAAAGTGAAATAGTGTATTTTTATCGGAAATGGTTGTGTGTCACATTGTATTGCAGACTAGTTCAATGTGTTCCTGTCCAAGGATATCTCCAAGTCATTGGATTCGTTGCCCCACTGAATGAGAAATCTATATTTTTAATTTCTGAAATATGAGATTTATTTATTATTTGATTCTATTTATTACAATTGTCCCTTCACACAATGATAGGCATGCACCTTTTGTATATTCGCAACAATGGACACTGTGAAAGCGAAAGAAAGGTCGCGTTGGGAAGTTCCGTGGCACCTTCTCACTTTCTGCAAGTTCCACTTCTACCGTCCACATTTTCTTTTTTCGAATGTTTCTTTCAGTTCTGAGAATTGAAAATCCAATCAAAAGGTATTATTCAGCATTTTCTTCTTTTGTATGGTTCCTTCAGATGAAATAACAATTATTCTCTGATTCACAATTAATTGAGATTTGGGATATAAAACCGGCAGTTTCCTCCACTCGAAAGTTCCAAATTTCAAAACATACACTGAAAATTCTCACCATGTTTTTCCTCGTTTTCTTTTTCTCGTCTGCATTCATCCCAGTACTCACCTCAACCCGTATGTTTTCTAGATTATTTTATCTCATTTCCTACTTATTGTCGAGAAAATTGCAGTCGGATACAACTCTTTTAAAATGCTTGTGAAATGTAGCATAAAAAAGATCTTGTAGCGTGCCAGGAGTGTGCGGGTAATCTGATAGCAGTGACGGCCAATGGAGAAGGAGCTCATCCAATGGATGGAGATGTAATCGACAATTCTGGAACCTGTGCTGTTCGCACCTTCACTTGCAATGGATTTGATCCGATCATTGAGGTATTCACATCTATACTCGTTATCTTTTTCTTGTTTAATGAACTTGGCAAATAGTTTTTCAAAGACTATTTAAAATGAAATAAGTTGCTGTATTCGTTTCGCAAATTCTCTTACAACTGTGGAGTAGAAAAGATTAAAGAGGGGGGACAAGTTGATCTACTTAAAATAATACATCAGATGAATGGTAATTCCGGAGTGATTCCTGGGTCGAACGGAGTCGCGACGATTAATGTCACTTGCAACGAAGCCGGGACTGCCTGGATTAATTCAGGCAAAGAAGTCACTCAAGTCGAATGCGCATCAAGGTAGATCAAAGTACAACATTCCACAGGCGTGCCAACTCTACAGAAACGGCTTTTGAGTGAGATATCATGCAAATAAGAGAGGGGCTCTCTCACTTTTGCACACTTTTTCGCCCTGATGCCCTTTCTTGGATTCATGTAAAAGCATGTCTTCGATCCCTCCTAGTGCCGCTATTTTCAGCACTGATTGCAAGGCGTGCGCTGCAGATCTGATAACTGTAACGGCCAGTGGAGATGGAGCACATCCAATGGATGGAGATGTTACCGACACATCTGGACTCTGTGCTGTTAGAACCTTCACTTGCAATGGATACAACGCTAATATCGAGGTATTCCCACTCCGTTCAGAGACCGCTCTCATAGTCAATTTAGAAGAGAGTTGTAAAGACACTACTGCGGTTGCGATAGTGGTTATAAAGCCGAGCAAACTAAGGGTTTGGGTACGGTGAGGCAATAATTCTTGATATCAGGTCAACAGTAATGGAGTGGTCACTGGGGAGTACAATGTTGCTACTTTCGAAGTGACTTGCAACGGAACAGCATGGGTGAATTCCGGGGCGATTATCACTCAATTGGAATGTGCATCGGCGTAGATCAACAATCGCAGTTCGCAGTCTCTTTCAACTGTTGTGTGTCCTTTACTCTCCAGAATGATAAACATCTTGCGTGTCATCTCGACCTCACACTATCATATCACTCGTATAAGAAGGCCCCGTCAAAACACAGCTGAGTGAGCACATCTGTTGCTAGTCTCTACAGTACTCCTCCCGCTATGATATTACTCATCTCCCTCTTCTTTCTGCCGTCAATATTGACCCAACGTCAGTGACCTACCCGTTGACCGATCTAAATCTACCGTATCTCAGAGGTCTCCGTCGGTCTGTGCAATGGGGAAATGCCGATTTCTGTACCCGCGTCGGGATCAATATCGATTAATCCACCGATCACTCAGAATGGATATCCAAACAGACTTAATTGTCACTGGAAAGTGAGATAAATGGTGAGATCTGAAGTTATTCTTCAACTTTGTAGATCGAGTTCCCTGATAACTGTGAGAATTCGATGCACATCGAAGGATATTTGAGAAGAGGAGCAATGGATCGAATTGATATCATTAGAGAAGGAGCGCCTATGGACATGTGAGTCGTACCGTATCACGTCGTCGATCAATCCTCCAGAAAGGGGTTTGTAGTGAGAGATCGTGTGCAATCCAGAGGATCCATCTAACTTTTGCGCCCTCTCTCTCCCTCTCCCCTCTTTGTAAGCTTGGAATGATGTAGTATCTAATTATGTCAGTCCGTGTCGCACACTACATCTCTTTTCCGACTTGAACTCTTTGGTTGAGATACAGTTCTCTCTCCTTTCCCATGCCGCGAGCACAAACGTGACTGGATGGTCACATGCAATTTTGGAATAGTAGAGAAAGTGTGTGGGAGAAAGGGCGAAACAATGGGGACTACAGCGTTTGATAACTGGAAACCAATAACCTATTGTAGATATAATTTTCCTCCTTCTTTCAACTTTCCCCCTCACAGATTTGTTGTCTTGGCATAAGTGAGAAGTCTTCAGATGTCGTTATGATCTCTCAGAGATTAGAAATGATAATTTAATTCAAGAAGATTCATGTGAAAAATCCTGTTCAGAATCGTCCCTCAAGACAAGCAAATCAACAAGGAACTTCTCCATCTTCCATCGAAAGTCGAATTGACGTTCAAATCGGATAGTGAATCCCAGCAAAGGGCGGGATATTGGAAAGCGACTCTTGTAGCGAAGAATTGTAGAGAAGAGACGAATGTAATCGATGAAGTGAAGGAAGGAATTGAGAAAGGAGTCAATGAAATTGGAGAAGGATTTGAGAAGGGAATCAATCAGATTGGAGAGATTATTCCTCCCATCGGAGACATTTTTCATCCAAAGGGTAAAAAACCGTAGGAAGTGTTGCGAAGGAGGAAATTCCTCGCACTCTTTGTTGCCTAAGAATTTCACTTTTAGTCCACATCCTACGCAAAACTTCCCTAGTCTCTTTTGATGTCTAGGGGAGATAAAAAGTATAACAAAGACAAGTGCAGGAGCGGCGGCTAATTACTCCGAGGGACAAACAATCAATGAGAGATCTCACTGGTATCAAATGCATGGACTCAAACCTGGATCGAATCAGACATTCAAGTTTGGCCATCCGATGAGGATGTATATTGTGACCAAGTGAGTCCCGTTTGATCTACCATCTCAAATATCGATTGAAGGAGTGTCGAATACCTCCGAAGTATCTTCATTGTTTCGGAGAATCGCGTATCTAGAGAGTGAGATTTGTTGTTTCAATGCACCTTCTTTGCACCAGAGAGGTATCCGAACATAAAAAAAGAGATAAATGAACTGAATTGAGTTGAACAAGAAAATCTCGTAACAGGAATGTCTTCGAGGCTATAACTCTTTCTAAGAAGCAACAAAGCAATGGTAAGGCCATTCCGGTCTTCACCGGAAGAATCGAGTATACGGTATTCAACGGGAATCGATTCGAGGATGGATCGAAGTCTACATTCCTGTACTTTGTTGACGAGAGGGAAAGTGAGTGATTGGATGATCTTTCCTCTTAGTCACTTCTTCTTTATAGCCAACAACGATGTTTATGAAGTGAGAAGTGACTCGATGGAGATAAGAGTGGACAGAAGAAAATCGATTACTCTTCTTAGTCCAGAATCACAAATTGGAATCACTGAAGTCAAATTAGCCAGGCACGGAGGACTCAAGATATCCGCCGGAGGACTCAGAGAGATTTGGCAGCCGAGAAACCAACTCATCCGATTGACGTCAGAATATCGATCGATCCATACCGTATCCAAACTGTCGTTGCAGGACGTACGAGACGGCGAACATTTCTTCCTATTCCATCTTCGATCCGATTGTGACAATCGAACCAACGAACGATGAGAATGTGACTTACACAGTCAACAATCTTCTGTGTGAGATAAGACTTTGAGTCAATCAATCGATAAACAGTGCATTACAGATTTGGCCCAGGTCTCAATGGAACCGGGAGCTCAAGGAGTCATTATGTCCGCAGGCTATCCCGACTTCAAGATAGACCATAAGAAAATCGATTTTTCAATGCGGTTCAAGGAGCAGGTAGGTCAAATGACGAGGGGAGAATCTACGACAGACACATACAGGTGTATCTCGATTTGTATGTGCAAGCAGATACGAACAAGGGCAGTTCAATCTCGATTTCGAGCAAGTCAAATCATACTCAACTCTCCAAGACGTGAGACAAAGTCCCCCCCATTGCCTAGTGATGACGCAATCTTGCAGATATTCGGATATGACTGTAAGAGAGTCGGTGAAGACAGATGCAACTGAATTCCGTGTCGTTTTCGAACCTTCGACGGTCGATTCAGAGCACTCGGACTTCTTATTTGCAACTTTTTGGACGAAGAATGGTAAGAATTTAGGTTTCAAAAAAGATTTCAAAAAGGGAGAACTAACGAGAATCTGAACACTTCCAGGAGGAACCTTCATCAACTTCGCTACTTCTATCTCATTCATTCTGTCCATCCTTGTGCTCCACAACTTGTGATGTGTACATAATCATAAATGCATAAATCAGAATAAAATTAATCTTTTTTTATACATCTACAACGAATCTCAGAATTTTCAATGACAAATCACGATTATTACAATCTGATTACCATATTTCTTGATTACACGCACTTATCCAGTTACTTATTTTAATGATCTTTATTCATGAACTACGGGGAAAGGGATCTCATCAACATCTACTAAAAAATCAAAAATCAAATCAATCAACATCTCGACTGCGATTACGAAGACTTTCAATATGAATCCCATTTATACTGTTTCCTCGTGTGACACAATATTCATAAAGCTGGCAATTTTTTTATTTATTTTTTTCAATTTACAGTCACGGGGGCTCAAAGGCGGATAAAAAAGCGGTCCGCGAATAAGCTGCACTTACTACGGTATAATGCTTGATGTAGCCATCACAATACGCAATTTTCATCTCAATACCGTAGTAAGCAATGGAAATTTACGCATTGCGCTCGTGACCATTATCTGTTCATTTCTCTTGTAGAGGATCTGAATTTTTGAGCCCCCGTGACAGTATACCTTCTCGGAAGTCATTTACTAAATAATGTATATCTCATGATTATTTGAGTGTTGGAAATGAGTGCATCGATACATCGCTTAAAGTAAATAAAAAAATGCATTGTATAAAGCACTCTATTTTTAAAATATTTTAAAGAATTAGAAAAAAGATAGTCCATGATAGTCGTCACCTGCCTTACGGTAAGTGAAAACATCAAACGGTCGAATTTCAGCGTTTTTATTCAAATTTTGTTTTCAAATTTGCCCGCTGTACTGGCGTCATTGTTGCATGTTTGTTTGGTAGTTCATGTCGTTGTGTAATTTGCTATTCATTTCGCACTTTCAGTTAAGATATTCTGTTTCAGATGACCTCACCTTCGACCAAAACGAATGCTCAAATTATCTACAAAGTTCATCCCCTTGTGTTGCTCAATATTTCCGAGCACTGGACGAGAACCAAGGGACAAACTAAGAAAACGGACAATGTGAGTTGTGAGACGTCAAAGGGAGATCATTATACTTGTTATTCACAGGTATTCGGAGGTTTGATGGGAGTACAGAACGGAAGGGACATTGAAGTGCACAACTCGTTCCCCGTTCCTGTCGAGGAGAGACACGGACAGTTGTTCATCGATGAGGAGCACTACAAGGAGCGCGTCGAGCAGTGTGAGTGCTATTGATCCTCAGAAGGGAATACACACTTTATCTGCTTTAAAAACAAAACGGCCTTTCCGGTGAGCACCGGCAGAGTAGTCGCTTGTCACAATGTTCTGGTGCCTCAAGGAATGTAAGGCAAACGAGCAACGAGTGTCTTTCCCTAATTGGGAAAAGGCGCCCAAGAGCCGCTGTTCGGCGCCTTTTCCCAATTAGGGAAACACACTACGTGGACGCTTCCCTGACAATCCGAACATTGTGTTGTCGACGTTCCTTGATTCCTGTTCAATTTTACCTTTGCATATATGGTAAAAGTCACCAAAACGATGACGGAGCGAATTTGAATAATGTAAATGGCTCTCAATTCACTCAATCAAAAGAGTTTCCATTCAGACAAAACTGTCTTCCCCGAACTCGATGCTCTGGGATGGTACTGCACTGGAGTGACGGAGGGTCTGAGCAAGCTGGATGGTCCCCTCCACAAGTGAGACTTTCAATTCTCTCTTTCCACTCATCCATATGTTCAGAGAGTTCGCGAAGCACGTTGAGGCTCCCATTGTGTGCAGACTCATCACGGATTCGGATATGCCAACGCAGAAGGTACAGTCTCTTTCAATCACTAATAATTCCTAATTATCGTGAAACTATTAATAATAACGAATATGCGTATTATATAAATACTCGCAGTTGCCTCTGGTGCTCTACGAGAGTTGTCTCAACGAGCCTTCCAACTACACGAGTCTCCGTGGTGTCGACTGGCTGCTTGTGAGTGAGGAAAGCGAGCGAATCGGAGTCGACCATGTCACGAGGTGAGATAGGAAGACTAATGATGATGATGATAGATGAGATAGTAGAGAAGGGGTTGTAGATTCTATTTTTCAAATGTCTGGAAGGGACTGCGAGGACAAATTAAATAGATTTCTCTAACAGATGTAAAAAAACTACAACAAAAATGTCGACTCAATGTCATGTGATAGGCTTTCCCCCATTTATTATACCAAATATACGTGATAAATCTCTTTTCTGCTCTCGAAAACACAAGGTGGAATAGTTTGGACCGTTAGTTGACAGTACTTTTTAATGTGTAGCTGTGAAACAAGTTCGATGTTCAGAAACAGTCACGCGAGTGCGGCCGACAACGAATCGGAAGTGTCGAAACAGATTCGATCGACGACTTCTGCTGCTGGAATGTTGAAGAAGAGAATTCATGTGAGTCGAAAGATTATCACTTAGACGAATAATTCAATCGACGATAATCATAATAATAGTTTGTCATGACAATCAGTAAATGTATAATTTGTAACATATTATTTATTTCAGTAATAGGGACAGTAGTAGATAGGGAAAAATGTTTCTAAGACAATTCCTCCAAGTTCTGTGAAAAGCTTCTGAAATTTGAAGATTGATCGACATCTGTTTCTCATTATTACGTAGTTGCAAGATCTTCGGCTAATATCTTATACATAATATGTATCTATTATCTCAGGTGCTCCGTGAGTATCTCAATGCAGTGGATCAGAAGATTCTCCCTGGAAATCCCGAGATTCTGAAGGAGGCAACGAAGATTCTCGAGCAATTGCCATTGATGGAGAGTGAGGACTTCGAGGAACACTTCCAATCGGTCAGTGAATTATCGATTATTTGAATTTATGTCAAAATGAGAACTTCCTCGGTGGATTCCTGACTTCAGGTTATGTGATAATCAATGAATTACAGGAAGTGAATGACGTCACTTGTGCTCTTCTCATCCCCGATATGGTCAAGATGTGTGGAGCTCTCCAGCATGTCAGTTACATCCATTAGATGTTTGCCTATCGTTGTCTATAGTTTTTTATTAAATATAATATCATAAATGATGCAATATTTGTTCAGCTGGTGAATTCGATGTCGATAATGTCAACTGAGAGATCTTCCGTTCTGCCTCCCATGATGAAAGCATCCAAGTTCCATAAGATGACTGGACATGGACCTGATCTCGGATATATGTAATGAACCAATGGTCTCCCAATTCATACGTGTATTCTGTTATATACATTGCTGATAAATATTTGTTCTGTACACGGTGTAATCTGGCATGTTGGCGTTTGATTCGCGAATCGATATCTATTGATGAAGGGAGAGAGAAAGAGAGATGCATATGGATTAGGATGCTGTCATCCTCTCGTCGACTATTCGCCTCGTCTATTCTATCGACTGCGAGAGGATTACTAGGGAAGGGGAGACAATCGGGTGCTGAGAAGGTTACGGTAGGCCGATACCCACCATTGATCGAGAGGAATGGCTCGATAATCACAGGGACTATTCGGGAATGATCTACTCAAGACTGCAGAAGGGTTTGCTGCACTGACAGAGCAAGTGAAGGTACGGTAGTGAATAATCAATTGATGATGAGATACGGTATTATTAGTCTTGTTGCAGGCTAAATGCGGCCCTCTTGTTGATCGAATTGAGAAGGGGGACGAGAAGAGAACGAGAGTTCAATTGGTCGATGATCTCTCGAATGAACTCTGTATTGCAGCTGACTTGGTAAGTGTTGGGTTACCGAAGTCTAGTAATTGTGTTTCGGTACCGAGGATCGTTGAAATGAAGATTACTGTAGCTTCACGAATCGATAGATTTCAGGCCGAATGTGTGAGAAATCTGCACAGCGACGCGGAGATGTCCAAGGCTGCTGAGGTATTAACTTTAATTAATCAGTTATTGTGAATTGATTAATCGATTGAAGGCGGCGATTCGCGAGTTGTACACACTCCTCGAGACACTCAACACGTATCAGCCATTGTATGAGAATCTGAAGAAGTCGCTGGAAACGGAGAGAGATAGGTGAGTGGGTACTGTATACTACGGTAGAAGGCGATCAACAAATGAACAATTGATGGAATACTGTAGACTGGTTATTAATTATGAGTATTGTAGACTGGATGAAGTCGATGTGCGAACTCTCGAATTACTTGTGGAGGAATTCGAGCAGAGTGGAGTGCATCTACCAGAGAAGGAGGTGAGAGGGGGGGGGGGGTAGAGAAGATATTGTGATTTGAATGAATGAGAAGAAAGTAATACTAGATTGTCGTCGCTAGTTGTGGTGATGAGTAAAGAAGAAGTGGGACGAGAATTGGATTGTAATATTGAAATATTGAAATTATTGACTATCGCAGTGAGTAAATCAATAACAGAAGAATAGAGCGAACGGAAGTATCAATTAATTTTTCGTTGCAGAGATCGGAATTCGTTCGAATCTCTGGTGAAATATTCGATGCTGGCGTCAAATTCGAGTCGGGATGCGACAGATCAGTAAAGGTTAGTGGGAGAAAGAGGAAGAATAAGAATGCGCTCAGGGCGATGATAGTAAAGTTACGAAAAAATGAGCATCGATTCAAAGTCTTTCACTGGTCCCGAACTATCTGCACATAAATAATAATGTTATTATTATTGTATGAATAATAATCTAAGGTTGCGAAGAGCGACAAGGCGTCGTACAAACTGGATTCTCGTTTGGTGTCGCCCGTTTCTCATTCGAGTAGTAGAGAGAAGAGGAAGTATGTCTACACTCAGTTCATGAAGCACAATGAGGAACAGGTGAGAAGGAACATATATTTTTAAAGGCAATATTATTGCGCAGTTCAAAAACTTAGCAGCCTCCGCCCACTTTACCGATACGGTCGTTAGTGCAAATTAGTCCATCTTTCGGAACATTATATTCCCTACTAAGGCACACATATTCTCTAAAATTATTTCATTCCTATTTAATAAAACGTGCATTCCACTGCTATTGAAAGCATATAATAAAATCACGGAAATATTGATATGGCGTGTTAGAATTTCGCCGACTTTTTGCACAGTAGTTTCGTTATTGACGGAACGGAAAATTTACGCACAATACTTCAGTATTAAATTTTAAAATAGTTTCAAGACTGCCTAGTGGATTCACAGATCAGCACGTATAGCAATATTGCACCTGCTGTGCTACTATTATTGGTCATTATTCTAAATAGAATAGTGGCAAAGAGGTAGCAAATGAAATTTTTTCATGCTTGAGAGGTCTCTAATTTCACAAATAATTTTTCCCCAACCATCAAAATCTCTGACTATCTCAGGAATCGTCTCTCCGTCAACTCATCTCATCTCGTCATTCACTTGCGAAACTCACGGGATTCGAGTCATATGCCCATCGATCCCAGAAGAATTCACTGCTCGGTAGCTATGAACACGCCCACGACTTCCTGTGGGGACTCATTCAGGTAGAGATATTACCTAGTGATGACGAAATTCACCTCTCATTATGAAATTATACTTATCACAGTGAGAGATCTGCTATACTTCAGATATCCAGTGATGATGTATTCTTATTTACCTAATGCAACCGTGCTATCGGGTATAGGCTGTATGTCCTATTACCTAGTTATTATGGAATCTCTATCCCTTATTCCTCTGTTTCATTCCAGCGTATCCGCCCCTCAGCCGAGCGTGAACTGGCTGTGCTATTAGATGTACTCAAACAGTGCGACCACGAATCGACGAAAGTCGGAGAATGGGATCTATTCTATCTCACGGATCTCTACAAGGTACTGTATCGCTCGTCTATCTACATACTGTAACGTCACATAATTGTTTAAATGCATATTTATCGTTTAATCGAAAATATTTTTTGCGGGAAATCTTGCTTACAGTATAATTTGGCCTTTCCTAATCGATATTCCGTGCAGAGTCGAGCATTCGGTCCCGCCCCCTCTTCTGCTCTCTCTCAATTCTCAACTCTGGGCAATGTTCTCCGTGGATTTGGTCGAATCACTCAGTCTTTGTACGGAGTCACTTTCGAACAGAGAATTCCCCAGAGTGGAGAGATGTGGAATGGAGCCATACTCAAATTGGTAGATCAAGGAAAGCAAAGAACGATCGATAACACAGCTCTGATCAGGTTGCGGTCGACTCGAATGGGAATGAGTTGGGTACGGTATATCTGGATGTGGATCATCGATCGGGAAAGAATCTGGGAGACTGTCACTACACAGTGAGATGCTCGAAGCAGGTACGGTAGACGGGATGGATGATTGGTTACGGTATTCGTTGATTGCAGCTTGAGAGTGGAATGTGGCAGAGTCCTGTGATCGTTCTCTCACTGAATTTAATGCCGACAATGAGTGGAGACGTCGCCCTCTCATCTATTCCTATCACTATCAAGGTTTTTTTTAAATTTATTTTATTTGTATTCTGTAGATATAATTATCTTTATATATCTTTATTCTTATTATAGGCGGCAGAGAATATCTTCCACGAATTGGGCCATGCAATGCACTCTTTCCTCGGGCAGACCAAGCATCAGCATGTGTCAGGTACGGTATCGATTTTTTAGTACTGCCGTTTAGGAACACGAAAACATAAAAGTTTATAGATGTTCTGAAACGTATTCCAAACAAATCCTGGAATAAATATGCTGAGGGTTTCTAAACGTCCTTTCTTCATACTCAACTCGGTGGATCGTTTGAAAGAGATATTTATTTCTAGTCATTGCAGGTACTCGCTGTCCCACTGATCACGCCGAGATTCCGTCCACTCTTATGGAATATTTCTTCTACGATCTCAGAGTGAGCAAACGATCGATAATAGACCCCAACTACAGTATCGTTGAGGTTATGCAACGAACACTGTGCACGACTGACGGGAAAGCGATCGACATCAAGGACGCAGCTACAGTAATCGCATCAGAAAATGCGCTCTCCTCACTCAACATTATCCATCAGGTATACGGTATTCTGTCTGAAATCAATCGATATTTTTCTTTATCAGGCATCGTACGCTCTCTTCGATCTCGAGTTGCACTCCCCTGAAATCTCGGAGTCGTTCATCAATGGGAAAGTGTCGTCCACACAGGTACGGTAACTTCTGAATCGGCTATTGATTGGAATACCCTTGATGCCGTATCCCAATGTCTCTCCAGGTGCTCAACCGCATACTGAACCGTGCCCTTCCCAATATGGAGAGAGACGAGACAGCTGCCTATCAACATCGATTCCACCATCTCATTCCCTATGGATCCAAGTACTACTCCTATCTGGTGGCCAAATCTGCTGCCTCCCTCTTATGGAAAAACCACTTCCAGGTTAGTATCGAGTTATTATTGATTGATGGAGTGACCTATTTTTCAGGCCGACCCATACAATGGAGAAGCCGGAGCAAAGTGGGCAGAGGTACGGTATATTCGAATTCGATACTGTAATAATCATGGAATATGTCAGGCTCAATCTCATGGAGGAGGTCTTCCTTCTTCTGTGATTCTGACTCGGATGCTCGGCTCTCCTCCCACTCCTTCTCTACTCATTGACACTCTTGCATCACAGTCACAACACACTTCCAATCTAGCTGCAGTCAATGTCTGAGAAGTGTCCGGAATAGAATAGTTGAGTGCATAGCCAAAAGTTATTTCACTTTTTGTTGTTATTAATTGATTGTATTGCTACTTTGAGTAGATGTTAGTGTTTGTTTCATTGTGCCGAATGTCAAATTGTACTTATCAGAAAATTGATAAATTTGTTTTTTTTTTACATTATTAATTTGCAGTTTTTTATTAGAATTAAAATTTTGTTTGAATGTAATTTATAAATTAAAATAAAGTAGCGGCAAAAGAGCGGGAAATTTGAAAAGCAAAGAAAATGACCCAATGAGGAGGGAGTGCTCCACTGAACTCCTGTGTTTTGTATGTGGAAGCGTGCGGTCCGCGTCGCGGTTGACAACGTCTCAATTCGGCTCCTCTTGTAGTTTATCGATTTTTTAATGTTTATTGATTTCACATTACCATATTTATTTGTACAGATGGAGCCCAGTCATGTTGCTATCGATTGAGCTCCTTGCAGGCATGCGCCATGTCTTTCTACTGGCAGAACGCAGTACCTCAAGAATCGGGTCAATCGACAGGATCGACGTGGGACAATATTAATCTCGGAAACACGCAGCCACAGCAACAACAACCTGCGCAGCAATCGTTCTCCTACGAGAATCAGCAGGTTTGTCACAATTTTGCCATGAATCGAACACTTGTTGATTGATGCCATTCAGAATGCGGGCGGCTATGAACAGTATGTAAATCCGTACGCTGATCAATGGGCTGCCTACCATGCACAGGTATCCCTCTATAGTCTAGTTCATTCTAATTGTTGTCTCTTCAGCAAGCTGCTCAACAGCAACAACAGCAGCAAGCTCAAGTTCAACAGCAAGCAGCGGTAGTCCATCAACCGCAGATAGAACATCAGCCGATTCTCACTCAAGCTCCTGTTGAATTGCCTGCTTCTGTCTCTGTTCCGACGACTGACCATCCCACTCAGGAGTCTCAATCGAATCATACGACGTATGACGGATGGGGTCAAGAGGTAGTTCACTTTTCCTCCCCTTTCTTGTTTGTTCCTCGTGGAACTCGTTTCGAGTGCAGCCTCACATTACTAATTCACAGGGTTGGACGAGCCACGAACCCTCCGTTGAACCTCAGGTTCAACCTCCGGCGAATGTGAGTTCTTTTTTTATAAATATTTTATGATGTTTTTCTTGTTTTTCTTCTTTTCCTATCTACTTTGCCAATCTGTTATGGCAGGCTCAGCAGTACTACTATCAACAGCAACAGTACTACCAGGAACAGATTCCCCAGCAGCCAGCTCAGATAGAACAGGTTGGCCAATGCAACTATTTTTCCTTTCTCGGTTTTATTTTTTATAATTTTTAATTGTAATTAATTGATCCATTTGAAGAACTGGGCAGCAGCCGACGAAATGACTTCGAATGCGTCCACTCTCGTTCCGTGAGTTGTTTTTATTGTTACTTTTAAAATTACAATAATTATTATTTTGTTTACAACTTAAACACTGGCTCCTATTGTATGAAATAATGTGTTATAGATCGACAACTTCGACGGTGACGATTCCATCAGTGGAGACTGCTCCTGTTGAATTGCCCCATCAAAGTGTGAAGGAGGAGACACCTCAGCCGTCCCTTCAACCCGCAGTTCACTACGAGGTATTCAGTTGCTATTTTCACCCCCATCTCCCCATTTTTCTATCATCATAATAACTTCTCTTTTACCCGACCATTTTTATACATGTTGACTCGATGTACGATAAATAAATAATATAAACATTTTTAAAAAGTAAAAAACATATCGTTTAAATAATTATGCATTTTTGTTTCAGCCCGTACCACCTGCTGCTGCTTTGGATTTCGGATTCGACGATGAGATTGTGGAGAAGAGAGAAGAAGTGAAGGAAGAAGAGAGAGTCGAGATCAAACTGGAATCTCACGGTACAT
This sequence comes from Pristionchus fissidentatus, assembly GCA_036245785.1. Taxonomy (NCBI): domain Eukaryota; kingdom Metazoa; phylum Nematoda; class Chromadorea; order Rhabditida; family Neodiplogasteridae; genus Pristionchus; species Pristionchus fissidentatus. The sequence continues at coordinate 14,566,023 of BTSY01000006.1, forward strand.
TGTTTATTTATTATTTATTTGTGCTATATTTCAATCGTGTCTGACATTAATATTCACCCTGATCATGATTGCAGAAGAAAATACTGAAGTGAGTGCAGTGGCGGTGGGAGAAGGATGGGGCGAAGAGTGGAAGGAAGAGAGAGAAAGAGAAGAAGAAGCGATGGACTCGTCCCATCTCGGACCTTCTCACGACCAACCACGAACGAGCACTCCCTCGCCTGTTGAACACGAACACAGAGGTACGGTAGCTATCCAGTCGGGAGCATTATTATAACTTTTCATAGAATTTTGAAAAAAAGACGCTGTTTTCAGAAGCGGAGCCGACAGCGTCTCCGATCGAGATTTGTCCCGTGGAGTCAGTGCCTGCCCCTTCTCCATCTCCCTCTCCTATCGTCCCTCCTCCTCCTCCTCCACTCTCTTCCCATTCGATGCCTCCTCCTCCTCCTCCTCTGGCTCCTCTCCCCATCGTCGTTGCTCCAGTAGTCGACACTCCTCTTTCCCATTCCGAGTCTTCCTCCACCAAACCCTCTCCCCTCCCCACAGTCACAACTCCATCGGGACAGACGACAGGAATGAACACGGAGGACACGCAGAAGACGTCGCCACCTGCTAGTCTCGTTAGTTATTCTACTTATTTCCTCCCAAATATTTTACAAAATCCGTCGGACCGAGCGTCGGGGGGGGGGTGTTGATTGGTACCGATGTAGAGGTGGCGTCATCAACTGAATTAGTAAATTAATTAAGTCGATTCAATTCTTACAAAAATCATATCAATAAGATTGATAACTGTAGAAATAATTATTTTGTTGTTTGCAGGATTCGTGGGTGGAAGTGTCTTCATCTGGCTCTGATGCAGTCACAGTCAAACAGCCGATGAGACAGTTGAGAGGAGTGGGAGTGGATGGAGTACCGCCCATTGATGCATCCAGTCCAGCTAGACCAGAGAAGGTACGGTAGGGGAGGGGAGGAGTACTGTACTCACGGGAAAATAAATGTGCGACTCCAGAAGTCTTGACTACCGAGCGACGACTCTGAAGTCTAAAAATTCCCCTGCCTCTCATCGAAATAGACTTATAAAGTCGTCGCTCGGTAGCCGAGTAGTCTTCTATTGTAGACGTATTTCCCTGGGAGTCGAGAATCTACTTGGGAAGTTATGGTAAAGCACTATATTGAACTTTTTTGTCGTCTGCAGAGATCGTCAGTGTCGAGTGTAGTGGGAGGAGTGGTTGAGAATGGAATTGGAATGGAGAGAAGAAGAGAAGACTCCGATTCGACCCATGATGGAAAGACGAATGTGAGGGACAAGTTCAAGAATGTCAAACAGCAGTACGTTTTATTGAATTTTATTTTTAATATATTTTTTCTTGCAATGGTTGTGCTTCCAATATGCAATGCGTACCATTATTTTGACTGATTGTGTTGCTTATCTCGACCTATATTCTCGTGTCTCTCATTGACCCATAGTTTTTTTGCTGGGGTTGTTGAAAGAGTTAGCTTGGTGACCTTCTCTCTTCCACTCTCGTTTCTCTCGCTTTCTCGACTGTCTATTGATGGAACGGGGAGAGAGAAATCGATCAGTGAGAGAGAAGATGATGAATGGAAATGGAAATGAGAGGAGAGAGAGAAAGAGAGGGTTCACACGCTTATCCGGAACACTCTCCCATCAATGTAATTATGACACACAAATGAGTCGTTGGAAGAGTGATATTTCTCTAGAAACATGTGTAAATATGAGCATGGCGGTAAAATGTGTGAACTGTCTTCAAGTGATTATGAGGGTAGTTGATAAGAGAGTGATGTGAGGTGGAAGGGGGGACGGTGTCTACTTATCATCCAGAGTGTGCCCCTTTACTCTCTTTCTCTTCTCTGGAATCTCTCATCTCTTCTCTCCCCTCACTATCTCTACCCTGTCGTCTCTCTATCTCCCCTTACTCGTAGTGAATCATCCATAGGGACGACGGTGCGTTGAATGTTTGTGATCGATTCGGGGTTTCCCTTCCATCACCCCCCCCCCCAGAGAGTACTCGCTAAACACAGTGAACACTCACTCTACTTTACTATTCTCTCACCATTCAATGATATCAGTGCAAATGGAAGTGAAATGCCCGTGTTCTCTCAACTTGGATTCCACTCCTGCATTTTCGCAGACCAAGATGGCCAGTTAGCTGGCCAGAAATATCGTTAATTCTGATTAGACGATGATTCAATTATTTTTTTTCAGATACCCTCAGATCTTCGATCGTTTCACTCAATATCGTCAGTCTGCTAGAGAACACAACAAGACGCCGACCAGAGTCAACCCTCTACTCGTCGCCGCCAATCAGTACGTTTTAAATGATTTTAGAAATATATATTTTTATGGTATTATTGCAATTTAAATATAATGCTTTCTCCTGTCCATGAACCCAAACTACGAAGTTCATTTGTTGATCAGTCTGAACCCCTCCATTTGCATAGGATTTGGTGTGTTCTTTCTTACGATCGATGCGTGTGATGCAAATTGCGCGGTCATTTTGAATCTCTGCGTTGGTGAGGTGTGGTCGACTGCTCATTACAACTGATTCCTTCTAGATTCATTGCCTTTCTTTCTCTCTTGTTTCTTGTGTGAGTGACCTACCCTCCCCCCTCTTGTCATCCCCTTTCATCCCAATCCTTTCCTTTCAGTGGCGGCGCTCGAGTCGTTGGTCCTCTACCAACGAAGAATTCGACCCCGAAGGATCACGATCGCGATTCCTTCTACCCACCTCAATTCAACAGTGACATCTCGGCGATAGACACATCGGCCAGAAGTACGTTCATTTCTCGATTCATTAGTGACGTCATCTTTCTACCGTACCCCGTTTCAGTGCACGATCACGCGGATCACAGTCTGAACATGTCACTGGAGTCGCGTGGATACGGGGAGGATCTGGTCGATGCGTACAGGAAGGACAGACACAGAACGCAGAGATCATCCCGACCCGCAAGTCGAGCAAAGAGTGAGGTGAGTATGGTGTCCTGCAGGAAATACTTGATGGTTACTGTAATACACGTTGTCCAATCGATAATTACAGTATGGCGATCCGCTGCTGCGTCAGGATCGACGAGACTTGAGAGACAATCGATCGATGTACGACCAATCTCACATGGTGCATCCGCAGTATGGAGGGTGAGTAGGGTGGAAGGGTGAATATTGTATTTAAATAATGGCGTCTTTGTATCTCGATTGCTTGATATGTGTGTTATTCAGATACTACCCATCTGGTCGTTACTCACTCGGTCGTCATTCCTCTATGGGAATGCCCTATTCTGTCGACCCTTATGAGAACTCGAGACGACCCCATTCCACCTATGATCAAGCTGCACGCATGAGGTTTTTTAAATGACTTTTTATCCCCTATCTTATTAAAAATTGTATTTTATTAATTATCTTTCATAATCATTCTTATTAAAAAGAGAGGAGGTGGAATAGTTATGAGTGAGGGTCGGGTATGCAGATAGTTTAGAAGTAATTTCTCAATATCTTCAGGATGGAACGATCGGGTCGTGGACAGGAATACGATGCATTCGAGTATGTGAGTAGTGAGGAGAGTGAAGAAGATGACGAGCAACTACCCAATGAGAGTGGTACCTTTTATTATTTATTTATTTTTTTTGTTGTTGTAAGAGGAGAGGGCAGTCGATTTGAATGATGTTGTATTCTAATTGGATCAATAATCCTCTGTGCTGCAGACAACGAGATGCGTCGTATCTCTCAACATGCAGCAGCTGCAGCACACTCTCGGTCGTCGATTGGAATGAGAAGAGTGCAGTCACAGCAATCCAATCGAGAGAAAGTGGAAGAGATGAAGTACTACTTCGGATTCGTCAGAATGGAGATGGTACGGTGGTTAAAGGGGCTACTGTAGAGGGAATAGAGGCACTGTGATATTCACCCGTATTGATTGCAGAAGACAGTAGACACATTGTTGTCAACGATGCCTCCTCCGCCCGAGTTCTGGAGGATAACGCCAATTGCCCGAGTCGCTTACCTCTACCGTACTTCTCTCCAAGGGTACGGTAATTGTCTGATGTCATATTTTAAATCGATCGACCGATTACAGGAAGAACTACTTGAATGTGCCTCACTTCATGGCCAAGTTTAACTACGAGTTCTACAAGTTCATGCTGGTTCCTGGCTGCACGGAAGTCGGGGCGCTCATCAAGGCAGATCATTTCCTTCATTTGCAAATCAATCAATAATCTCCTTCAGATATGCGAATCGCTGCTTCTTGTCTGCAAAGAGAGACGACAGGCTTCTTCCCAGAAAGCCTACGAAGCAAGTCAGAGACAACTCTTCTCTGACGATAGAGAGACTCCCGAATCGAGGTATGACCTACCCCCTTCCATCCATCGATCGTTCTTTTGATTAATTGAGTGAGAGTGGCTTCACAATCCTGGGAGTTACAGTATCCATCTGCCAAACCATCATATCTGTTTCTACTAAATTAGTTGTCTAACTGCCGAGTGGAAGTGTATCGTCGTTGATTTCTTATCTCTTTCTTTCCTCTAACCATTATTCTCTCTGTTCGGCACTAGGTCGGATGAGAACCTTTTTTTTTAAAAAACCAGCTTAAAATAAAATACGCTTGAAATAAAGCTTTTGAGGATCAAAAGTGGTTCTCATCCGACCTAGTGCCCTTTGTTCCTTTTCTTCTCCTATTCTTCCTCTTTCTTCCATTCATCTACAGCCGCCCTCATCCCCTCTGGGATGAGTACTCGAATGGAATTCCAACGTCGCTTCGTCCAATTCTCCGATCGAGATCAGCTCCCCGTTTGTGAGTGAAGGAGACTCAAGGGAGGAGGGATGGTAGTCGCTGCTGCTTTCTCTGCTTCTTATTCTATCGGGTCACTCTTATTCTCCTCGAATCGCACTGCTTTCCACTCATTTTCCGTTGATTTCGATGGTAGAATGTGGCGGGTTTGGGGGGTTAATGATCACTAATGCTGACCACTCGAAATAATTGAAGATGAACAACGAAACAGAGAACTGTTCAGATACCGTGTCCAAACGTTTTGTTCCTTTCTTTTTCGTTTTAGACATTTGGAGTGGTCATCTCTAAAATGATCACCGGTTGTCCTCTTGTCCTTTCTCTCCATGTCTCCTCTCTCCTGTTCAGCACTCGTCCTCTTCGAAAGGGTCGATCATCTTCGAGAGGGAGGAAGGGGACGAGGGAAGGAAAGGGAGAGGATTCATCCACTCCTCCCTCTACCTCCTCCCATACATTCCTTCCTTCCATTCTAAAGAAGATAAAGGGCAAATTGAGAGGGTGAGAAGAGTGATCAGAAGACGTCGTCACTGTGATTTGTGCCTGTCGAGTGTGGAGTGTGCATCCAATCAGTTACATCTTGTTCTCGATGGTCCCTCCCCTCTTTCTGTCTTACTTTTCTTGTCTGTCATGCTAACACACACTTTCCCTTGCTTCTGGTGTCGGCTGTTTTTGTCTGTCGTTTCTCAGTTGTTATTATTCATTTCCCTCTTTGGTTGTACAGTATTCGGGATCTCTCAATGCGACTCTCTTCATTATCGATGGGTTTGAATGAGCTTGGTTGGATTGAGTAGTGGATGCGTCCTCTCTGTCTTGGTTCCTCTCTTCTCATCCCTCTCTCTTTCAGACTCTCTGATCGTCCCTCAGTCTACGATCACAATCAGACGAGCGATGTCGACGATTATGCAGTTGATGCAGGTATGGTAGATTGGAGATTATCGATTGATGGATGTTCCTTGCAGAACCACTCAAGTTCCGTCTTCCACACGCATTCGCCACTTTTGGACCTGGAGGAAAGATTCTCCAAGTGAGTGAATGGAATGAAAATAACTGATTGCGTAGTGATGATGTAATGTTATTAAATTGTGTATAATTGAGGTGCAACCGGGGAAGTCGATGAGTGCAGTGATGATTACGGATGTGAATTGCACTGTGAAGGATAGAGAAATGCAGAGGAATGTCGCCATATCGAACCATTTCAAAGGTGAGAGGAGAAGGGGGACGAATTGATGGAGTGACTGAAGAAATTACTCTGCTAAAATGTGAACCAGAAGAGTGAGAGATATTATTGATTGATGACAGGTCCTCTCGCGCCCGAAGTCACTCCTCCTCATACCGTACGTGCGTACATCAGTCGACAAATTGAGAGAATCAGAAGATCCGATCTGGCACAGGTACGGGAGTTAAGAGGAGAGCCGAAATAGAGTGTATCTATTTACAGACTGATCCTCGCAACGACGACGTCATCGATTGTCTGTTGATATGGCAGTTGCTGGATAGAGTGGTGATGCAACATGGAGTGAGTTATCGATCGATTACTGCCTCTATCTTTACCTTTTTTGTAGCTCTTGGATAGGAACTATCCCCAATTTGTAGTATCCAACTGAGATAACAGTAATGAATTGGCTCGTTCAGAAAGTGACGGGTCCGGACATGGCAGAGCTGCTGGTTCGTTCATCTCCCCCTCGTCGAGAGAGAGGAAGTGGAGGAGGAGTGGGCGGAGCCACTCTGGAGATTGCCCCGCCCACCGCTGATCCGAGGGCATTCGAGTCATTCACTCAACTTCTCTCACAGGGATTGATCGATGTGAGTGCGCCCCTTGATTTATGAAATACATTATTCATTATTTTCTTTTCAAATTGAATGAATTGCAGGATGCGATTGGCTTCGCAATGGACGAGGGTCTATTCACCGATGCACTCATTTTCGCTCGTAGACTGGCGCCTCATCGGATAGAGGAAATTGAGAAGAGACATTTGGCCACCCGGCCTATTTCCCATCCCGCACTCACTCTTCTTGCTGTAGCTGGAGACCAAGCTGCGCCCTGTCTGGTCAGTTGATCTTTGATCTCTCTGAATACGGATGGGTGTGTAATCGATATAGTGTTTAGAATCAGATGGCCTCGGAGGACAGAGGAGGATGGAGACTGCATGCTGCTCTCATCTTTGCCAATCTCAATACGGAGAATGCTATGGAGAACATCCGCAGATTGGGAGAGGTGAGAGAGAGAGAGAGACAGAGAGAAAGAGAGAGAGACAGAGAAAAGAGGAAGTCGCTGTGACGTCATAATTTCATTTCAGGAGTTGGTTCGTCGTGATTGCAATGCGGCTGCTGATTTCTGCTTCCTCTCGGTTGCTCTGCTGGCTGGAAAGGACACTTTCACTCCTACCGTCGAGTCAGTTCAATCGAATATTCTACGTATTTCTGTGCCTGATTGATGCATTTGTTGTTGATTGGATCGATAATTGATGACGTCATCTCATTCAGTCCATCCACTGGCTTCTTCCCTACCTCCCGTCGTCACATCGAGTTGATCCATGCCAGTATCCCCGATGACGTCACCGAGTCGGCCCACTGTGAATACGGGTACGAATTTATTTTTATTTATCACGTTTTTGCTGTTTATTAAAATAAATTGTTTTGTTTTTCGCATTGCTTATATTTTTATTGCAGATTCTCGCTGACTGATCTGCACGCAACGGAGATCTTCGACTTTGGCTCTCGCCTTTCTGGAGGAGCGACCAATCTTACCGTATCCGCCCCCTATCAGAGAAAGAGGATACAGTATGCTAAGCTGCTCGCGAGCTGGGGAGGATTCAGCAACGACGCGTTCAGGTACGGTAGACGATCGAAATACGGGAATAAAGGGCGTAGTTGTGTATTTCAGATACTGTGTGGACGTGGCAACAAAGATGTGGTGTTCGTTGAATGCATTGACTGCGAGTGAATTGGAAGATCTCGTCGAATTGGCCGATCGACTACACAAATTGTCGGCCGTTGATGAGAGTCAGACGATTTGGATTGGAGATCTGAGACAAGTGCTGCAGTCGAATGCACACCAGGTGAGAGATTCTCTACCCCTAGTTGATTCGCTGTAGTTAAAAAAAATTATGAAAGAGTACACTGAAAAGTTGAACAATGATTGCTTTCCAGATGGCTCAGGCAGCCCATCAATCGACAGTGCAGCATGCTGCTGCAGAGCAGAACGTGCAGCCAGTGCAGCAGCTGCAGCAACAGCAAGATCATCAGACGAGTCATCGAGAGGAATTGAGGGAAAGGTGAGCAGTTTTTGCTATTTTCGTTATATCACTTTTTAATGTTATTTTCGTTCGACTCGTGCATAAAAATAAAGAGTGTTTGTGTGCAGATCTGACTCGATCTCGACCGAAGCTGCAGCTTGGCATTCGAGAGAAGATCAATTGGAGATGAGAGGAGAGAGGAGAGAAGAGGAAAAGAGAGAGAAGAGAGATGAGGAAGGAGTCTATTCAGCATTCCATCAACAACACCATCATCAACCAGCACATGTGAGTTGAGGAGAAGGAAGAGAGAGAGGGGAGGAATACGGTAGAATGGGCGAATATTGATTGTATTAAGGCAGCCTCGACGGAGTCTCATCATCATTCGGGAGGTGGTCGTGCATCTCAATCTCTCGTCTATGACGACTACTCGAGTGGGACGAATACCGAGGGAGGAGAGGGAGTGACGAGTGAGGAGAGTACTCCGAGGAGAGAGAGAAGTGCATCTATCCACGATGACTTCCATGTCCACTCCCATCACTCGACCCATTCACACTCTCACCATCACCATCATCAACAGCAACATGTCCCCTCTGCGCCCTCTCCCAATCCCCTTGCACCCCTCGCAGCTGCACATCCAGTGCCTGCAGCCCCTGCAGCTGCTGCAGCAGCTCCGAGAGCGCCCGCCCCCGTGCCGCCCATGCCCGCCCTTCCCATCGCTCCGACACCTGCAGCAGCGCCGCCTCCAGCAATGCAGCAGATGCAGCAACCCAAGCCGCAGCCGCAGCTGATTAAGGTGAGGGCATTATTTCTTCGATATGGATGAATGGGTGTTCTGCGTATTGCTATTAGTTCATTGTGATAATGTATTGTGTGCAGCAGGAGACTGCTCCCTCGGGCGGTCCCTCCTCTTCCTCTGCCCCTTCTCAACCACAGCAACAGCAGGGAAAGGGATCGAATGCGGGATGGGGAGGATGGTTGAAGGAGAAGGTTATCAAGCACATTCCATCCAATAACCAGATGAAACTACCTGATGACTCGAAGAAAACGGTGAGGACACTAATCATAAATTTCTTTGGAAAGTAAAAATAATACGTTTGTGGGAAAGAAATGGGGGCAGCGTGTCTCATGGGTTGTAATATTGTTCATACGACTTACTATGATTGTAGATCTACTACGACGAGAAGCTGGGCAAGTATGTGGGAGATGGAGTGGAGGAAGAGGCTGCACCGCCCCCTCCACCCATGATGGCTAATGGAGGAGGAGAGGGAGCACTGGGTGGAGGAGGAGGAGGAGGAGGACCTCCACCACCAATGATGGCTGGAGGAGGATTGAGAGCAGCTAGGAATAGTGGAGGTACGGTAGATGAATGAGATATCGATTGACGAGAATGATGTGCAGGTTCTCGCTACTTCAATCCCCTCAATGATGCGTCGAAGTCGGCATCAGTTGGAACAATGCCACTCACTGGAATGCCCGCCCCGCCCACTTTCCCCACTCAGTTCAACTTCATTCCTACTATGCCTGGTCAGTTATTGATTGATTAGTTGGGCACATAGGTCAAATAGGTTCTCGCTACCGAGGAAAACACTCTGCACGCCTTCCGAAAGATGTCGACAAACCGAAACTTCTACACTTTTCTCCATTTTCTGCACGAAGTATCTTCAAAAAACCCTTTTGGCCTATGGTTGAGAACTATTGAGTAATGTTCTATTCATAATTGCCCTATTCAGATGATGCAGTGACAGATTCGCCATTCTCTGAGAGACCGGCACTGCCCGAGGGAGCAGAGGGACAACAGGAGCAGACTCATCAATGATCTACTCCCCCTCTCCTTCTCCTTCTATGAGAGACTTGTTAGTCCCTCTTTGTTGTAGTCTGTATCCCCTCCATTCTTCCATTGTACCGTATGCACTCTGTAGGTTTGATCGATCGATTCGCCTCCTTCTCCTCTTCCTTTGTAGACTGATCCCCACTCTTTCCACCATTCGGTCATTCATATCCCCTGGTCAGTCCCCCATACTTTCTTCCGTTCATTTCTCTCTCCCCTCTCTGTGTTGTGATACAAGGATAGGTAGTTGTTGTTTCTCCATTTCTCAATCTTTGTCGGTTCTTATTTTGTAGATCAGTCTTCTCACTTTTTCCTTATATTTTATCGCCCTTTGTTTCCTCTTCTCTTTCTTTTAGTTTTCTCCTTTCCAATTGCCAACTGGGAATAGAAATGCGGATGCACACATGGATTATATTCAGATTATTAACACATTAAGTTATTATTGTCTTGATGAAGAGTCAATATCAGATATGTAAGATAAAGTTCTTTTATAACCTAACCGATTGAATCCCTCGTGAGAATTGGGATGTGAATGGTTGTAATGATCCTACGAGTGATACCTGCACATCTGATTTAACCTTTCCTCTAAATTATTGATTGGTAGGTAGATCAAATGCTGGAGCAATTCGTGTTCCTGTGGAATGTGCCTGCTACTATGACTTGGAAGGAAGTGCAAGGGATCATCCATCCGAAAGTGATCAAAGTGGAGACTATGAGTATGATTGAACCAGAGACATCACAAGAGAGGGTGAGTAAGAGGGGAAGGGAGCACAGTGTTTCGGTGCCTGAAGGATGGTCAGGAAAGCTATCATGTAATTGGGAATAGGTGCCCTTTCTCAACTGGGAAAATACACTGCGTGCCCGCTTTTCTAAAATACTAGCATTGTGGGAGCAGATTATGAGATGGATACGGTACCTATCAGATTGTAAAGAATCTGAAATAGACGCTTGGTAGCATTGTTATCCCTCTAAATTGCAGACTAAAACGGTGATTCTGCAAGTGTTTAGTACGAGTGAATCGACGTTTCTGGAGAAGGAATTGAATGGAATCGAATTGAGAAATGGAGAGACGATGAGGGCAAATGTCGAGTGAGTTTATCGATTTATCTGTAGATCAAGAAAGAAGCATAGGTCAAAAGGTATTGTACTTCAGAAACGACAACGTACACTTGAAGTTTTTGGCATTTTCGTGCTTAGTTTTTAAAACCTCTTCCGATAAAAAAACCTTACATTAACATTTTTTTTTGATTTTTTTGGATCTACCCTTTCGGCCTATGCAAGAAAGAAACGTGATCAATCTATGCACGATCTAATCCTTATTTCTTACTAATCACTCCTCAATCTCGATCATCTTCCATTGCACGTTTCATCTTCTCCTTTCAGAACGTCTCTCTATGTCTTTTTCATCACTGACTACACCATGCACATTCCCAATGTCTGTCTTTATCCTCCTTTTCTTCCCTCGTTTATCGATTGGCACACTACTGAAATCTTTTGCCACGTGGCGAAACTGGATTAATTAATTAAATTGCAGTTCATCAAGCAAAATCTGCGTAATTTCACAATGAGTGTGGACGAGGGAAAGGGAATTATCAGATGTGAATTCAATACCTACGGAGATTTCACTCGTGCATATGTGAGTATTATCAGAAATGGTATAATTCTAATAGAGAAAGAAACGATTAATTGGTCTAACCTTTTATTATTTTTTTTGATAATCAATAATTAATCATTGCAGAAGAGTATCGAGGCTATGATGGCTAATAGTGTCAAGATGAAGATGTATCGATACACGAAGGGAGGAGTACGTTTCATTTTCTATTATAAATTATTTAATTTCACGAATTCAAAACTAATACTCATTGAAATTGTATCGATTAGCCAATTGTCTTCCATATTTATCGATTGTCTCTTTGAGAACAAACTGCCGGCTCCATCGGTTCTCTCACTCAAATTCCACTCGATTCCTCGTCGTCAAGAGGAATCCGACCACGATCTCGTCCCATACAATCCACCCTCAACGGCAGAAATCAATCTATGGGTGATGGAGTGAGTTTACACGATTATTGATTGATTCTTATCCTTTTTATGGATTGGAAATAAGCTTTTCAATATATTCGATTTGGGCAGTTTGGCAATTGAACGTAAACGATTCAATGTGCTTTCAGAAAAGACTACAAAATGTGGAATGCCCTCAACTCGGTTAAATATCCGACGATTCCCAGTTGTCTCATGTAGAGTAGTCATCGATTCCAATAGAGATCTCATCAATTGTATCCTTGCACATATTTTTGTCTCATTCATCCATATCGGTCCGTTCCCTGTTTAATTCTCGATCTCATTTTTCCGCACGATAAATGTCTTTCTCGTTTCTGTTTCTGTAATTGTCATCTCCAACCAGTTTGTTATCTGGATGCGATATCTCCGCGAATCTAATCAACTATTTGAAGTTGATCTTTGATCTCTGGCAGATGAATCAACAACGGGCGGAGACGAGCAGAATGACACAGGATGAGATGGATAGGAGGACTAATAATTGTGAGTGATGTCATCTTGCACTGCAATAGCTTCAGTGTTCATCAATTTACATAATTTACCCTACTATTCTAGAATCCGACTAGAAAAAAAAGGAGTACGATTCCACTATAATTTCACTAGGAAAATTCGCAAAATGCTTTGATGAAGACTGAAGCCAGCATAGATGTAGATGGCCAGTGATGGTCGTCCAATTCTCCCCCCCCCTTTCCCTATCTCCTCCAAATAATTTTGCCTTCCCTTCTCAGGTCTTTTCCTCGTCCGTAATCTTCGTGCCCGTGCACACAAACTGCACGAGGATATCTTCACTTCCCTCGAGGAGAAGGATTCGCCCGAAGAGATGAGGAAGAGAATCGTCCCTCTCTGTGTCAAATTGAACAAGAATTATGAGTGAGCATTCGTATCGTTGTTTGATGATTCATCTTTTGGTAACGGTAGAATTCGATATGAGGGAGAATGAGAACTGTAGATCATAGCTATCATAGGCCGAGAGGTAAGTAAAACGCGACGAAGCCTATCCATATTTTGGAATTTTCATGGCCAAGTTTTAAATACCCTGTACTCACATTTTCAAAATTTTCCTACCCACCTCGTCGACCTACGGGTACCATATATCTGACTGATTGTGACTACGGAGGAAATGGGTGAAATGCGTGTGTGCTTGCAGTGAATTGGAGACGAGTGCGACGAATTTGCCAGAGAAAACGACAGTGGACAAGGAGAAGTTTGAGAGACTCAAGTTGCTCTTCCAGGTCACAATTATCACTTTTTGTTTTGAGTTTCTCACGTTCCCGAAGTTCGGAAACCCCCTCCCCCCACGAGGAGGTCGCGTTTGGGCGGAAGTGAAAATAATACTATTTCGGATAAAATTTTATCGGAAGCGAGGGGTCAACATTTCAAAATCAGAAAACTGAGGAAACCGTTGGAATCATTGTGCTCGTTATTTTTACTATTCATAAAATCTTCATTTTCCAATCATTTCTTTGCAGGAGGAGAAGATCGACACTGTGCACTCTGAGTTGATCGACAAGCTGATTCGGGCGACCAATTACAATGAGGGAAATTTGGTGAGGGGCCCTGATTTCGTCATAGGTCGTAGTTATTGGAAGTAATCATGATACTCCTTTACAGCAAATAAACTTCTACCTCTCCACCTTCATGGGAGCCGCGCGACGCAAGAATTTCTCGGTAAGTTTATCGATTGAAAAAAAAAATATATATATATATCACGTTCTAATATTTATGAATCTCTTGCATTATCCATTCCATTGCAGATGATTCCTCACAGTGTTTCCTATTCCAAATTCGATATCAAATCAAATCCGCACGCGTTGTTTGAGCAGTGTCTCCTATCAGTGAACAAGGTGAGAGAATCGATTACTTTCGTCTTCCCTTTATCTAACTAAATAGGCAGAAAATGAGGAATTCTCGCATGTGATTATATTTCAAATGTCGAAAGAATTGCCTAACCGTTTTCATTTCTGGGCATGTTTTAAAAAATGTTTTAGAAATAGACATTTTTTTTAGGAATTGCAATTGAAGAAGTACGGCGTGTTCGTCAATGTGATCGAGAGAAACTGCTACTCTTCCATATTTGAGGTCCGTTTTATATTATTTTTATTATAATAATTATTATTATTCATTCAATTATAAAATATCATAATATTGTTGCTTCATAATATTACATATTACCGCAATTCAATCAAGTCTTGGCATGATAAATGATTGATTAAAAATGATACAGAAGTGTACAACATACATAATTGACTCATTGCAGATTCGAAGCGGTAATTTTATGGACAAGGGACGAAGTAGAGAGTTTGTGTGTCTCCAGAAGACGATTATGGTAGAGAATGGAGGATCTATCGATAAGTGAGTGATCCCCACTTCGATTCATCCATGATTTGATTATCTATAAAAATGTATTGGGGATGTTTTAATGAAGATTATTTTTTGTCTCGAAATAATTCATTATTTTAAATTCATTGCACTTTTATCTGATTGCAGATGCATCTTCTTCGCTCCAAACGAGGAACCAGTGCAGATGGATGATTTTGGAGAGAAGAGGGTCAGTTGCAAGTTGGAATCTCCTCCCCCCACTTCCACTAAATATTAATTAGCAATGCCTTAATTAGTGGCCCCTTCGCACCTTGTTCCCCTGTAATCTCCTTTCTCTCTTCTCAGATGGATCTTCGTATCTCGTCTCGCTACGAGATCTATCGTCGTCTCTCCATCAACACCAATCTCTATCTGCTTCAGAGTGCTGTCTTCCAGAGTCCGCAGCATCTCTTACAGATAATAACGCAGATATCAAAGGTACGATAGGGAGAGGGTATGGTATTACAAATTCACAAACACTAGTCCAAAATAATACAACGTTCCGTTGCTAATCCGTGCTAAACGCAGAAATGATAAGCGAGAGTGCATAGCGAATCAAGAGACACGCAGAGGTATAGAAAGAGAGTACACACACCAGTAGTCCATGTTTTGAGCACATCATTTTAAAATTGAAATATACAATAGAATGTTCACTATCATTAGTCATGAATGAAGAAGTAAAATATTGAGTGCATTGCACCTATACTATTAATTCACAAACACCCGTCCAAAATAATCAAACGTTCTGCACCTAAACATACGGATGCGAGAGAGATCTCTCTTCTCAGGTGCACCAAGTGCTCGAGACGCCATGCAAATTTTGCAAGAAGTTGTTGAAGGACTTCATGCCACCTACCGTATTCGCCTACAATCAACCGCGATCGTGCCATCACGAATCGTGTAGATAGAGGGACTACCGTATCCTGGCTACGGTAGTCTTCTTCTCATTCCCTTTCCAACCCTGTCTCACTTGTCTCACTGTGATCCACGAGGTTCTTACCTCTCTCTCCTCCTCTTCCATATCGGCCCTTCTCCTTTTCGAGTAGATCTCCACTGTACCTTTTAGCTGTTATTTAATAATTTTTATAAAAATTTAAACAGAAAATGTTTGAAACAAAATTTTCTTTGTATCCCTGGTCATTTGTGCATTTTAAATGTCCTTTTTATCCTTTTATTGTATCATCACTTTCCATTTCCGCTTGATCTCCGTTTTGTATTTTTTTGGAACTAATTATTGCATGTCAATCAAAAGCAATCGATAATAAAACTGTTTTGTGGCGACAACAAATCAATCAGACCACATAACACACCACAAAATAGTCATCACATAACTAGGGGATTGTTGACGACTATTCGTATTATTAGGGAGTAGTAAGACAAGAACTTTATATCAGTGAGCAAACGGTGTGCTCCCGAAACGTGCAGATTGATAAGCATTGGATGCATTGATCTGTCCCTCCCTCTCTTCTCTATCTAATCTAATCTCTCCCCTCCCTCTTTTCTCTCTCTATTCTCTCCTCTCTTTCTCCGATGAACCGAGATTCTGTTCACAGATGATTCTCCTTCTGTGCATAGCAGTACTTCCGATCATCTTCATCATAATACGGTACGATTCTTCCTGTTTATCGATTCAAGGTTTAATTCCAGTCATCGCACATTATTGCATCGTCTTCGTTCTAATGGTTTCTCTGTTGTTCCTTCTCTACCTCTAATAGGCAATGAATTTCTTCTCTCCTCTCCTCACTCATTCAAATTATTCGGGAAACTAGCCGAAACTTACGGGAAAACCTATGGTAAGTCGATCTCAATTCTCGTTTGCCCATCATTAGAGACGGAACCGATTAGTGAAACAATCTCTCTCTATAGCTTTACTACGCGGTTCTGTTCCTACCGTAATAACGAGTGATCCTACCGTAATCCGGGAAATTTGCGTCGATAATTATTCATCGTTCCATTCACATGCGGTCAGTTCTCTTCTGATTGTAATATATCTGAAGTGTGGATTTCAGTTAGATCCACTAGATTCCGACATCTTTTCACGATCGAATCTTCACCTTTTTCATTCTCGAGGATCGAAATGGAAACGATTGAGAACTGTCATGTCCAGTGCATTTTCTCTGCAGGCAATGCGGACGGTGAGTATTGCGTAGCGATGATGTTCTTTGCACAGATGTCTTTCCCAACAATAGAGAAACTAACGCATATGGACATATTTATTTGCCTCTAGAGATTGAAAATTGAGTTGTGATGATGAAATTTCAGTGGTTCGTCAAGATGGAGTCCAAGACGGATGATCTCATTGACTTCTTGCCAGAGGAAGAGGCGGTGCCCATCCACAGGTCGGTTGTACTCATTGCACGCTCTATTTTTTTGTTTAAAAAATCACTCTCAGTGCAGAAAATAGAGTTGCTAGACCAATCACTTGAGCTAGCTTCCTTTTTCATCTGCACATCTCTCAACATATTCCGTCTCTTCCCATCAATTTTGAGTGTGCATAAAAGTGTGTTCAGTCTGTTCCAGAGGCACGCCTCCTCTGTCATTTCTGCATGTGCTTTCGACAGTGAAGGAGAAGAAGAAGAATGGGAAGGAGTCAGAACATTCTTCGGTCGACCACCTTCACTCTCAATCTCGACTATCGCATGTCTGAGAATGATCTTTGATCTCTGGAGTAACCCAGTCTTTCAGATATCTTCCCCTCACTTACTCACACAATAATAACAATCGATCGATGGAGATCCGCTGGATCCGTGAATCCTCTGGCTACTTTTACCAAGTACATAGCAAAGAAGGCGAGTCTCAGGGACAAAGATCAGGTGAGGATTACGCATCTTTTTTTTGGATTACTGATAATTAATCGATATTCTCAGTCACCTTCCGATTTCCTTCAACATCTCAAGAATGTGGAAGTGGACGAAGAAGATCTGGGAGATGGGAGCGAAGATTTATTCGATCCCACCAAGGCGAGAGCAGTCAAGGCAATTACAGTAGATGTGAGTTTGTCTCCCCTTTGCCGCTTAATTAGGCGAGTATTAGTTGTCTTTCTTGTCGTCTAAGTAAAATACATTACTAAATATATTTAGCATAATATTTGATCTATTGACGAAAACAATCGATATGTAGGAATTGCCTTCTCAACTCCGATTCGTTTCGATCGCCGGATTCGACACAACAGCCAACACTCTCACATTTCTTTGTCTGCTATTGGCAGAAAATGAGGCCATACAAGTGAGAGACGACGTTATTTACTCGTTAGGTCTCAACAATTTGATTGTTTATGGTAATCAACGAAAGGAGCCGAGATAGCTACAAATTCGACACAAACCAATCATTGTTGACGTTGATTCCACGAAACCTCGAAATTCATGAATGAACATTGTACCCTAAGATACCGTACTCTTCTTCTCAGGACCACTTGCGATCTCTCATCATCGATCTCACTCCCGATATGTGGTCTCTCTCTTCTCTTCCCTATCTTCAATGGTGCATCTTCGAGACTTTACGTCTCTTTCCCCATGCCTCACCGTAAGTTGTTCACACTATTGTACCTCCAATACACTAAGAGAACCTACCTAGAAGCGACTAATAGTAAGTAGTATGGAGTAGTAGTGAAATCTCACACAACAGTAATGATACCCTGCAGCATTTTCTCGAATGAGTCCGATAGAAAAGCAAAAGTGATTTTTCAAACATTTCTCACTAACTGTATTCAGTCTCTCTTCCCGTGAATGCACTTCTCCCATCACTCTTTCCTCTGGTCTTCATTTCGACAAGGGAACTCAAGTACTCATCGACACTTGGTCACTTCACTACGATCCCTCCCTGTGGAATGAACCTGATCGATTCAATCCTGAGAGGTATCGTACCCTAGAGTTCAAAGATCATCTCCCTAGCTTCAGATTTTCTTCCTCCTCCTCGCCTCTTTTCATTCCTTTCGGTCTCGGTCCCCGTCAATGCATTGGAATGCGATTTGCCCTACTCGAAATCAAATTGGCCATCGTCAGAATTTTGCAGAAATACCGTATCCAGCAAGTGGGCGAGAGTACGGTGAGTACGGTAGAATTCCTTCGTATCGAAAAGTGAACGACCCCCTTTCAGAACCACCTCACTGTTCGAGACTCCAACACAATCTGGCCTGAGGGCATACTGGTCCATTTTCATCCCCTACTGTAGTGGATGAGCGATCGATGGATATTTGGAATGAATGTATCGCGCATAACGTGTAAACATAACAAACGGCGTAGAATCGATTATCCTCCGTGAAGAGTTGAAATGAACGTCACTCGATCTCCACTCTTCAACTCTGTTCGCTCCTTAAATAAGAATATTACTATAACTTAAATAATTGTAATTTGCGAAAAATGGAAGAGGAATTGTGATAATGTGGAAGGCTGAACGATAGGTCAACATTCATAGTGGTTACTACTCTTCTATGAATTGTTATTTCGACAGTATCAGCTGCTATTTTGGATAGTTCCCCTCTAATTTCAATCGATAATCGTTGTCTAGTAGATCATCCTACCTCATCCATCAACTCCCAATCAGTGTCATTGACCAGCACGAGCACTCCGGGTCTCACATATTCTCCCTCTAGCAACAAATCGATTCGATCGCAGTCCTTGAGAAGAGTTTCTCTCAGCCAATTGAGAACTGATCGAATGGTGAGCGAAGAAGAGGGAATTGACACCTGAGAAATATTATATTGATTTCATTATCATCTCAAATTGTCCAGATTCGAAGAAGCACACGTTCTTGTGCAATATACTCAAACATATGTGGGCAGGGACTGTTTCTGGAAGGTAAAAGTGACAATACCTGGTGAATTTGATCAAAAACGGGAGGATCTCACCCAAAGTGACGACTAGGGCCGAAATAGTGGGTTCGCGGCAAAAAGCGCGAGGGAACTGTTGCTTGCTACATCCCAGTCCTTCTATATATTTGAGCGCATATATGCGCTCAAATATCTTCTCTTTCGACAGATACCTGATGAATCTTCTGATTTCCGACGAGAAACTCCGATCCTCCAGTAAATTCGAGAGTCAGCGACGTTTCCGCCATCTAAAATCACATTCGACTTTTCCCTCCCATTAAATAACTCGATATACCGATGGAATCTTTGTAACCAAGTCAGAGCACGGCACATATTAATTGACATAATATTTATCATACACAATATATCACAGACTAGAAGGGCAAATTATAAATCGATATCGTAGTCTTGGTTGGGCGGACCGTAATCATTCGATAAGTGGATCAAGATATTCTTTTTCGATTCATTAGTTCTTGTAGTGCACTCCGAGAGTGATTCCACCATTGCGAGAGAAGATCATCTGGAACGAACGATCAATTAGGGAACGACCACGATAAATATGAAATTTATAAAATAATGCGATCAAAGAAAATATAAAAGATACTTCCTGTGTTTACCGAAGCGAGATATCACACAAAAATGAGAGGGCCGCCAACGTTCCTGTTTGGTAAACAATGGACGTTTATCTTTTGTTTTTTTTGGCATGCTCGCTTCATTTTATAAAAGTGATAGCTGCTCAACTACCGTATGCTCACAATACCACCATTAACAGATTATTGATTTGACTACTGTAATAATCTTATTTACCGTACCCTCTCACTCTCCGACTGCAAGTGAACAACAGGCGCCTTCCTCTCTCGGGGATCCAATTCGGCCGCCAATGAAATCAACTGCAATTAATACAAAACCATGAGATAATCAAAACAACGCACGCAATTACACTTTTTCAGTATTTTGATATCGTATGTATATTAGTACACCCTCCATACTCCACTCTATCCTCTATCTTCTCCGCTATTCTCCCTCTTGTATCCCAGTTTCCTCCCACTGGGAGACACACACCAAAAGGTGGGCTGGCGGTGTCCATCACTAGAATCCCATTGAGTTCGTTGGGACACCCGTAGGGGGAAATACCCGAGAAATACCCTTTCTCCCATCTCTGTCTCACTTGAGTTCCAATAGCCGCGGCTTCTCTTCCCATCGATCCTCTCGATGCCACTACCAAACCCGTCGAATCTGCAGCCACCGCACCAACTGCTCCCACCGAACTGAAGGACTACAGTATTAAGAGAGTACGTTAGTATTCAGTGTGAAACACGATCACGGTGAGACCTGTCCCATCTTCTTTTCTCTATGGTAAATAAACTCACACTTCCTCCAACACATTTCGCACCATTTCTTCTCTGTCAGCCATGGTCTAAACAGTTCACTATCAATCGATATTCCCATTTCAAAGCTTGAAAAGTATGCAGAACGATTGCGTTTTCACGAAAGAATGGACAAAAAGGAAGTTCACAATCGCGACGTTTATCTGTGATAATGAATGAGGAAGAGCTTACAAGATAACGAATTCAACGACTCGCACTTAGACTTAGAAAGAGGGGCGGATTGTGGGAGAGAGACAGGGACTCGAGAGGCCGGTTAAAACCATACCAGTACAAACGATGAGACGGATTACGGTAGTTGAGTGAGAGGAGGGGGTAGATTAACCGATTGATCAATACAGCGATACGATTGTACAGTATGGCAGATCAAACAAATCAATTAATCGATGACTGAGTGGGGGGAGATACTGTAGGAGTAGATGGATGGCTGCTCATGATTGCATTGCTTCTCCGTTGATTCTGGGACGAGCCCACGTGACGAAGTTGTCCAGCACCACTGGCCATGCACTCTCCTGAAATACGAGCAATGATAAGAGGGTCAATAGTGAGTAGACTTTGAAAGGTAACTAAACAACTACCCGCATAACAGGGAAATTGACCGCTTTTTCAAAGAGAGAGTGCGGGGAATGAAGAGTGTGGGGGTGTAATTTCCCTCTTAAGCGGGTAGTTGTTTAGTTACCTTTCAAAGTCTAATAGTGAGACCACGGTCTCCTCATTGCACACACTTTCTCATCCACCGACCGGTGAAAAGAGTGTGCGAAATGAATAGCTCGTGGTCTCACATATCGCACCCAAGTCGATACAATACCATACTGTACTTTTTTGATCGATAAGTGGCTGATCAAGATCGTTACTCAACCCCCCCCCCCTCCACTCACCTCATCGTAGTTGGAGAGATCAGGTCGAATGGAGAAAGCAAAGTCGAACAGGAGATTCCAAGTGTCCTTCGTGACTGCTTTCGTGTGCTCAGCGTTCATGAACTCCTCCCACAGGGGAAAGAGAGCGAACTGCAAAAAGGGACATTAAGTTGCAACCTAAATTTTGAAACACGAACAAGTTACGTACGTCAACAAATTTGTGATAGAGGCAATTTTCGGAATAAGTCGTATTGTCCTTTGGATGAAAATGGATGATTACGACAATCTCGTTGGAAGGTCGACTACACATGACAAACAATTGAGTGTTCACTCATGTAAAAAGTATCTTCTCCCCTATCTAATCTCCCCATTTCCCCTATTTACCTGATCCTTGAAGAGAATCTTCCAGTACGCGAGTGCCACTTGCAGATCGAGATTGCGCTGTCCCGCATTCTTGCCGTACGTGAACGTGAAGTTGTACAGGGGCTGAACACACAAGTATAAGATACATTAATGTATACTATTATTTATTGAGACTGGAGAATATCGATCGATTACAGTATGTACCTTGAACTGTGCCGACTCTCGCAGTCCATCGTCAATCTCATTGAGTCGAAGACGGAGAGAATCCACCGAATCGACGCGCATACTGAAACCAGGTGGTTAGGGGTTTCAAACTAATTGCAATTAGAGGGGAAGAAAAATAAATAACGAATAAATACTCACTCAGCCAGTCCCTTCTTCCACTCTGGCCACGAGAACTCACACTGCACCTGCAATTACACAACAATTTCGTACCGACTACCGATTACAATAACTCATAATCGGAGACTACAGTGTGTCTTTTGTATTTCACTTATCATATTTTATAAACTTAAACAAAAAATCAATCAATCAATATTGTCTCACCTCTGCATTCAATTTGTACGCGAGTACGAGTACTTTTCTGTCTTCTGCGTCCAATCCGAGATCGGCCAGCAGTTTCATGATTCCATTGGGACCGATCTTATCGGGCAATTTGTCCTTCGGATCTGCAAATGAGACGACAACTCACTTTCACACTCACTCATTCACTCAATCAAATACACTGCTCAAGAACACATGCAGATTACGGATACTAGAGACATGTTTTATTGATATTGTATTTAAATTGTCTATATAAGTGTAGTACATAAAGGTTGACTCACTATTAGCATATCGATCGAATAGTTTCTTCACTCTCGAGTCGTCCACTCCAGTCGGTTGCTGCTCCACGTAGTGACCCTGATTCTGTAATCGATTTAAATTAATATTTACGACTTTAAATTAATATGTACTTAGCACTAATTAATGTGTACTTAATACATTACAAAACTAGGGCATGAAGTAACTCTAATACATATCATAAGTAACTCTAATACCTGTCATAATTTAGTAATACCATCAACCTTCTTCTCACCTGATAGTAGTGTTCGATGGCAGCCTCGATATTGAATCCGACTCTCTGCAGACACGCGAGTGCCACTTTCTCGTTCGTCTGAGTCAGATTCACGAAGCTCTTCAGCTGCAAACACTGTCGTATTTTATCGATTTTCTATTTACGCAAATCGCCATTCAGATTATGAAACTGATTTGAAAGTTGCGGAGATCATTATTTCATGGAGCTGGCCTAGGGTTAAACTATGCTCTCATTACAACTACTCATTATCTCCGACTACTCGTATAGTGCATCTTCTCGCTGGACTCAATCAGACATAATAAGGGGGTCTATGCCATAGCTCTATGGGCGTCCTCTCTACCTCCCATCTTACATCCCTTTGAAGTGTAATACATTGTGTAATTTACAAATGAAATAATATTTTAAATTAAGATAAATATTATGATAACTCACAGCGGATCTGTGTGCGGGTGGTAGTCTGGCCGACATTCCTTTCGTGTGCGAGAGTGCGTCGCTCCTCTCAGTGCCTACTCCACTCTCAGCGACGCAGACTCCCAATCTGCAACCACATCGATTGAACCAATTGTGAAATATGACGACACCAATCAATGCCCCTCCCTCTCACGTTATCTACCTTCGGAAAAAGTGCAAGTCTGCGCTCTCGTTTCGACGTCATTTAACGATTCGAAAAACGACGCAATATTGCGTAACCCCACCTCTACTTTGTGCTTTTCTACGTCTCCCTCTTTCTAACTCAAGATGAGTGTGGGTGTACCTGGGCCGCTTTGACGGGGGGTGAGCCAGAGTGAGTTGATGCGAGTACGCGGACACCAAATCGTCGTCTGACGATGAGGAATCCACTCCGGGTCTGGAAGAGGGAGCGGAGTGGTTGGGTGGA
The DNA here is from genome assembly GCA_036245785.1 of Pristionchus fissidentatus. Taxonomy (NCBI): domain Eukaryota; kingdom Metazoa; phylum Nematoda; class Chromadorea; order Rhabditida; family Neodiplogasteridae; genus Pristionchus; species Pristionchus fissidentatus. The sequence goes on from BTSY01000006.1 coordinate 14,589,654, forward strand.
AGGGAAGGAGGGAGGAGATGAAACTGAGGGCACGAGGGAGAGAGAGATGGAGGGGAGAGGAGAGGGGAGAGAGAACAACACAGCAACTACCAATATCAGAGTGACGGAGAAGAGACGAGCAGAGAGAAAGAGGCGCGTACTCTCTACCCTAGAGATGCACGCTTGTCTCTGCCAAGGCACGCCCATCGCATTTCAAATTTGAAAATTGGCGCACAGGTATACGGTATTTCGGAGGGAACAATAACCCTTCGGCGTCAATGGCATCAAAATAGAGTAGAACAAAATCACTTTATATTCGAGGAAAACGTCGACGAAACTATCATCAAGGAAAAAATACATAAAGAAATGAAAATTAACAAGCAAATAGTAAGTAACAACGTAGAAATGTGAGATTCAGTTAGGAGTACACCGTGGTTAAATGCTATTATCGGAATGAGGAGATGAGAGATCGATAAAGAAAGTTGAATAATCGATCGATAATCGCCCTTTTGTGATCTACTTGCAGAGTTCGAAGAACTTGGGGAAAGGGGCGAGATCGTCCATTGACAGATTATTCTTGTTGCCGCAGCCTTGCACCGGACACTGCAAGGATTACGGTAGGTCAGCGAAATGGACATCCATAAATGCCAGAATCTTTTAAACTGTCGATTAAAAGGTGGTATCCACCGTATACAAAAATAAGTCACACAACTAATGCAGCTGAAAATAATACCTGATAGATGGCCATTCGATTAGCCTTGTTCATCTGAATGAATTCCTTGACGGAGTCTTTGTCGTAGACGTGACCGCAGATCTGCAATCATTTCTTCTCCATTTCAAAGTAGTTCGATACACATTGTATCTATCCATTCAGTTCCTTCAAATCCCCCTTGTCCATACATGGACTAGGATGTAGTCAGTCACATTCCCCTCCCGCGTTCTGCCATTAAACCATCCGAATTAGGTTCATGACGTCACGATGTTGGCTCATGCCCTTCCGCTTTAGCCCAAATTCACCAGATTTTCCATTTATATTATGTCTTTCTGTCTCACCCTATTCTTGACGGGTTCCTTGATATCCTCCTTCGTGATAGGGTCCTTCTTCGAGTAAGTCGCACTCACTACTTCCATCTCCTCCTCATCTTCTTCTCCTTCTTCCATCTTCTCCCTTATTCTATTGATCTCATCCTCGAATGCTCCCACCACATCAGACTCCTCCATGCTGTAAGTACAGTGATCAATCGATAATCTTGATCAACTACCATACATCTCGGCTATTTTCTTGAGGACGGCATCGGGTGAATCCTCCTTCTCACCGCTCTCCTCCAATTGCTCGAAAGCGTTCTTGAGTTTCGACATTTCGCTGGAAAAAAAGAATCGAATGGCAAATATATACTACCAGTATGCTTGCTGTGTTATTTACTTATATTCACACTTTTTCGAAAGACATAATTTCAGATCGACAAATTTTCAACCAATAAGGAACCGATCTAGCTAGAAATGAATACGACGTCCACATTGTTATGAACGGGCCCTATCGGTCAACTTTCAATCCGATTGCGATATTGTTTAGACCAGTTATGTTCATTTTTCTCTACCAGTTAATGTTTCTCTCTCTGGTACTTCTAGTCGGATGTGCAATATTATTCATTATTAAATTATTGTATGCCCGGTTGAAATTCTACAAGAAAGGTCACTCGAATGAATACTCACTTGTCTTCATCCTCAATTTGCTTGAGAGTCCTGAGTAGTTCAGCTTGATTACTATCAGTGACGGGTAGATCATTCAGACTCTCCAGTACTCTTCTCAATTGATTCTGCACTTCTTTCAGATTTCTCAATGACAGATCCATCTGGGATGCCTGTTAATTGATCTACCTCACACTGCCACATGTATACTCAGAGTCGCTAGCAACTCATTACCAACCATATCAACAGTAGTTGTGAATAGTGCAAACCCTTTATTCAATGGTGTGAGCATGCAATATACAAGCACCATTGATCCCTGACTGACGGGGGGAAACCGAAGTGAGAGGTGATTAGAATACAAACAAATGGCAACAATAATGCGACTACTACGTATAATATCTACTGTATCTCAATGGGAAGGCAAGTGAGAACTCTCTACATAAATACTTGAGTGATGTGCATACAATGGTTGTCTACGGATGAATCAACAATCAATCGATAGATGGAATGGGTAGATCACTCCAGTTCGACCAGAAGCTCTCCCTCATCAACAGTCTGGCCCTCCTTCACCGTAACCGACTTCACCTGAACATCACAAGGATATTATTTGAATGTATGTGAATAATTCCTCAATATTCTTCAACGGATCAATCAATATCTAAAAGAAGTACCGTACCTTTCCAGTCTTTCCAGCATGGAGTCCATTCTGCATCTTCATCGCTTCGATCACAATCAACTGCTGTCCCTCGCTCACCATATCTCCCACCTCAACATGACATCGTTAATTAATTAACTTTCAATTAGCCGTTTCGTGAACCCCTTCTGAAACGTCATTCCTATCAACCAGTGACCTACCTTGACGGCGACGCTCTTGATCGCTCCGGGCATGGGAGAGAGGACGACGGACGAGAGATCAACCTGCAATACCCATCACCATCAGTTGCAATCAATCGATATTCTTACCTTGGCCTTGGGCTTCATGTGCTTGATGTATTCAATAGCGTGCTCGGGCAGCACCTTCACCTGTAATCACACACAATTGGAAATCACTTATTCAAGTCTCTTTACACTATGAATACATTGTACACAATGTTCTGGTGCCTCAAGGAATGTAAGGCAAACGAGCAACGAGTGTCTTTCCCTAAATGGGAAAAGGCGCCCAAGAGCCGCTCGGACTTTTCAACGCACGATGTGCGCCCGATTTCACAAGTTGCGCGCCGGATTCTGCAAGCTGCGCGCCATTTCAGGCTTTTCCGTTCGGGACCTTTCAACAGAACGCGCGATGTGCGCCCGATTTCACAAAACTCGCGACGGATGGGTGTATGGTTCGGCGCATCGCGCGTCGAACCATACACCCATCCCGCGCACATCGTGCGTTGAAAAGTCCCAGCACTGTTCGGCGCCTTTTCCCAATTATAATATAGGGAAACACACTACGTGGCCGCTTCCCTGACAATCCGAACATTGTGTGTAGTAGTCTCCTTACTTAATTTTACCACTCGACTGGTGTTATCTCTATCTTTCACTATGTCTCAAAGCCTCTTCTCACCTTGAAGTTGGTTCCCTTGTACACGACAGTAATCTCTCCAGCCTTCTTTCCCACAATCTGGGTAGTGAGCGCCTTTCCATCAGCCTTGAGATCGATAATTGGCTGGGCGAGATTCATGTCTCCCGAGATGGCGATCGTCTTTCCGTTGAGGGTCACCTGTACAAGGGGTTCATTGCTTCTCCTCCATGTGATACAATGTGACAATGTGATAAATTATGGTTTTTCGTTTTTATGATGATGGTTTTTTTCAAAATTATCCATTAATATACCTAAATTGGGTTGAGTTTAAAATTATTATCTCAAAATCCGAAAATGTGGATATGATTAGTCTGTTTTAGGTCTTATGTCCGACCTATGTTCTCAACATCTACACTCCAACTCTCACTTATTCTGACTCACTCTGGCCTCCTTGTCGTCTCCCTTGTCGAACTTGACCTCGACAGCCACAGCCTTGCCCTGTCCCTCCTCGGCGGGAAGCTCGGCCACGAACCTCAACACAATAACTCCACATCATCCTCTCACCCCAATTGAACTCAATATCAGAAAGAAATAAGTCTACGACTCCAGAAGTCTTGGCTACCGAGTGACGACTTTAAAGGTCTAAAAGTGTCACTCCCCTGTCTCTGATCGAAGCGAGTAGACTTTTAAAGTCGACGCTCGGTAGCCCAGAAGTTTAAAGTCAAGGACATCTTTCCCTCTGAGAATTCGCCTTCTCTCACTTGAAAGTCATCTGGTATGGGTCGACATAGGTGGTTCTCTGTCTCTTCTGGTTCTTGAACTGCTTCGATCGTGCAATCTTGCGTGCATTCAGAGCGGCAGCCATGGCAAGAACCTTGTCCTGATAATATCCATTGTGAGTTAACAACACACAACACACCAGAACATAGTTCCTCCCTCATTATTCGTCTTCTCCCGGTACCAGTTCGCTTTACCGGACCACCATGGGACCCTCATTCACAACCTCACAGTGTGAGACTAGCGGTCACATCTCGTGGTCCGGTAAAGTAAACTAGTGCGTTTCCTCCTTCCCTACCTGCTCATCCACATTCAGCTGAGCTCCCATGAATCCCTCGGGGTACACCTCGGGCAGGTACTTGGTCGTGATTCGGCCCTGCAATCAATGTCGATATATCAGTTGATCTAGTCTCTCCATCAAACTAAAAGAGAGCATACTCATACCTCGTTGAATCTCTGCTCCTGGCAGATATCTCGGAGAAGGGGGATATTGTGAGTGACTCCTCTGATGACATATCCATCGAGGGCATCTCTCATTCTAGCTAGAGCCTGAGGACGATCCTTGCCGTGAGACACCAACTGAAATAAAAAAAAATACTGATTCATTTACTCTTCTATCTCCATATTGCACGTTGTATCCAAGTGATGTATAGTGAGAGGAATAACGTGTGTCGAAATGTGCAACCAACCTTGCAGATGAGGGGATCGTAGTAGATGGAGATCTCAGATCCCTCTCTGATACCCGAATCGCATCGAACTCCCTCGATGTGGTTGGGCTCGACGTATCTGGAGAGACGGCCGACTGAGGGAAGACCGAAGCCCTTGTACGGATCCTCAACAAGATATTCATAATGTTCCATACTTTAGAGTTAAAGATCCAGTTAGATCGTGATATTATCTGACCATTATATTGTTAGAATACGTTAAGATCGACTAGTTATTTGAACACCAATCGTGTAAAGTCTTTTAGGTTCTCTTCTCACCTCAGCATAAACTCTGCTCTCGAATGCCCATCCCTGCAGGGGCACTTGCTCCTGTGTCAGATTCAGCTTGTGTCCATACGACACTCTCAACATCTGCTGCACGATATCGATGCCAGTGATCGACTCGGTGATAGGGTGCTCCACCTGAGAGAAGATGAGGGACATATATTGATTTGAGAAGTAAACTGAGTGCGGCACGACCAGGCATCCCGTTCTAATGGAGTGAGTCTCTCATGCATGATCTCAGTGTCTGAATCAAGCGGCCACTCTATAGCGCGGGATGCCTGGTCCAGTGAAGCAATCCAATGTCAGGCAGGTTTCACGCACATCATCTGACATCGATTTGAGTTTATGCCGATCTCATGCCATCAGATTGATTTGTTTGTCGCATCCCTACCTGCAGTCTCGTGTTCATCTCGAGGAAATAGAAGTTTCTCTTTCCGTCCACGAGGAACTCGACTGTTCCTGCAGAGTCGTAGCCGACGGCACGTGCGAGTTGAACGGCTGAAGAGAGAAGAAAGGAGTTCAAGCAGATGGACAAGAGAGAATCAATCGCTAATCTAGAAAGAGGAGGCAGATCACTCACACTGCTCTCCCATGGCACGACGCATTTCGGGAGTGACGAAGGACGAGGGCGCCTCCTCGATAACCTGAGACGATTTAAAATACTATTATTATTGTTTAAATACCATCCAGATCTATATTTCACTTTCATCAATTATATCAATCAACATCCCCACCTTCTGGTTTCTCCTCTGAATGGAGCACTCACGCTCGTTCAGCCAGAGCGAGTTGCCGTGCTTGTCACACAGCACCTGCAATCGATCCATCATCCCTCTATCTCCATCGACCAATCGATAAATCGATCGATACCTGCATCTCAATATGACGGGGATTGTCGATGAACTTCTCAACGAGCATTCGATCATCGCCGAAAGATGACTTGGCCTCTTGCTTCGATAGACTGAAACACAGCCATCAATATTCGTATTTAAACCATCTTAAATAAACCTGGTAGAGTACAGTTTCACGGCGTAAACAATAAGACGCCCTCATTCCCACCTGTATCCCTCTCTGGCCTCCTTATCATTCCAAGCGATTCTCATTCCCTTTCCTCCTCCTCCAGCAGACGCCTTGATCATCACAGGGTATCCAATGTCGTTCGCCACCTTAATTAATTGTTAATAATTAATAAATTCCTCTTCATCCTCTCCTCACCTTCACACACATATCCTCATCGGCGATCTCTCCGTCGAAGCCGGGAATCATGTTCACCTGAATGATACTTCATCAGTCATTTCCATATTTCTTGCTAGTCATAAGTTTCTTCTCATCTCTCCTCTGGAACTTTCGCTCTTTAAAGGACCAAGTAGCCCGAGTGAGACCCTTATTCATCATCTCATCGTGTAAATCTAGCGGGCATCTCTCATTCACTTCCAGGTTGCTTGCCTCCTCTCAAAGGAAAAGGGAAGGAGTGTCGTTTTCTTCTCTTCTCTCACCTTGGCAGCAGCAGCGATCTTCTTCGAGTTGATCTTGTCTCCCATGTCCAGAATGGCTTTCGAGTTCGGGCCAACGAACTTCACTCCGATCTTCTCCAGATCAGCGGCGAAGTGAGTGTTCTCCGACAGGAAACCGTAGCCGGGGTGCACCTGGAGACATTATCGATTACTTCCATCGTCTATTCTCATCAATCGATACTGACCGCCTGTGCTCCAGTGTCCTTGACTGCCTGGAGGATCTTGTCCACTCTGAGATAACTCTGACTTGTGGGAGCGGGTCCCACACAGACTGCCTCATCGGCCAGTCTCACGTGGAGGGAATTAGAATCGACGTCGGAGTGAACTGCCACCGTCTTGATGCCCATGGCACGAGCAGTCTTGATGACACGACACGCGATCTCACCTGAGGAAGAAGTAAACTAGTTTACTTTACCCGACCAAGCCAACCAGGATAACCCGGGATGGGACCCTCATTCATCAATTCACTGTGTGAATCTAGCGGTCACCTCTCGTGGTCTGTTAAAGTAAGCTAGTGTCGAAGGAGGGAAGGATTGGAAGTATAAGAGCAGAAGTGGATAGTCATTCAACGAGAGAAGACCATGTGAGTTCTCCTGCCTAGTGATATCCCCTATTGCAGCTCACAAACCTCTGTTAGCGATGAGAATCTTGTCGAACTTGGCCTCATTGTAGTTGATGGGATCGGTGGTGTAAATGCCGCGGTCCTCACGGAGATCCACGTATCTGCGATTACAAATTAATAATTCGAAAAGAGGGAAGGAGTTCCGGGAGGAATGCAAGGCCTAATTAAAAGAAAGTGCAGTGTTTACTCACTTCTTCTGGGAGGACGAGGAAGCGAGTCTCACTTGGCCGAGTCCTTTGTGGGCGGCGAAACGGACACAAGCAAGGACTCTCATCCTGTGAACCAATCAATTGAAATAGAGAAATGAGAGGAAGAAGCAAGTGAAAAGAGCAAGTACACAACGTGAGCTTCGAGAGAAGACTGAGTTGTCCACTCTCTCTTCTTCCACTTCTCTCGCTCTCTCAACTCGCCATTTGTCGTTATACGTGCAAAGTCAGAGAACTAAGAGATCAGGCGCGTGTATTGTAATCAAATATAATATTATCTAATTGACATGGACGTCTAGACGGTTACTTAATTGAGGCGCTATATTCTATCGATCCGCCCAAATCGCCGGTACTATCTCGTTCGAAGTGATAGCAGAGAAGGAGAGAACCATTCTATGAGAGACAAACACTCGATCGAACCACGGCACACTAGAGAAAACGAGAGAAAACCGAACGACCCAAAGAACGAACAGGTAATTACAAACTACACACATCACGGCGCACTTTTGAATAAGTACGGTATTACACACATTTTGAATTCTATCGGGAAATGACGTTATTACTCTGCAGAGTTCTTCACAATTCAATCCAATTTTATTAAGCTCTTTTCTTTTACGAGATCGCAAATGAATATGTCGAATCACAATTGAAATGGAATCATGCATGAATAAGGAATGTAGGCATGGCTCACTACTCGATAGGCAATTAACCCGATTGAGGACTACGGTACTGCAACTATTGATGACGAAGAGATGCTCTTCAGATACGGAATGTCACCTTGTATGGGAGGGAATGATAATTCACGGGGAGACTTTGAAAGGAGACTATAGAACTACCCACATAAGAGAGAGACGGACCGCTTTTCTGAAGTGAGAGCGCGAAGAATGAGAAGTGTGAGGGTGTCATCTCCCTATTATGCGGGTAGTTGTAAAGATACCTTCCAAAGTCTATTCAGGGGGATGGTCTATTGGAATGTTCGAGTGTATTTAGCGGTATTGATCTAGTTGGTGGAAGATGGTTGGAATCTCTGATGGATACGGTAGGTCGATTGAATGCTCGTAGCACCTGTTTCTTCAGTTGGCGACGAAAATGAGCTGAGGAAAGACAGAAAAGGAAGAAATTGGCCACCTGAATGGAGAAATTAGTCTTTCTCCATTGAAAGATCACAAACCTTTCCCCAGATCATAATTGAGAGACTGAGGGCTACTTTTGTGTACATTGTAGCACTCGCATATTTGCTCTCGTGAAAGAGATACCTAGAAGGGGAAGATTATCGATCGATGCCCCCTTCTCTTTGACCTACATTTCACCGTACACCAGTGTAATCGGCAGTTGGGTCAACACGTGAAAGGAGATTATGGCCACTACAGTAATCGTAATGTGTCGCTCGGTCCGCGCCATTTTGCGGCTCCAGTTCCTGGAACGGGGGTTACGGTATCGGTGGAGTACTGTAGGGCGTACCGTGGAGCGGGGAATGGAGCTGTGGGAGAAGTTACGTCGAGAAGAACAGGAACATCCTCTTCCCCCGTTCTCGTGTTGTCTCGTGGAGAAGGATCGAACAGCTGAGAAAGACGAGAAGGTAGGTCAAGAGAGAGGGAACAACGAAACAGGGTAGAAGGAGGTTACATCTCCTACACGATGAATCCCATTGTCTACCCATACTAGTACTACAATGGACATAACTGAGGACAACTGATCTCGTGCTAACTCAGATAATGGATATCATTCAGTACTTTTTCGCTTGGCATTTGAAAAATTGTGTTGATTTGATGTATGTTTGACATTTCAGGTGTAGATCAACAGGGAAAGAACTTAGTTGAGAAACTCACGTGTCGCCTTAGTCGGAGATAGTAGAGAATGAAGGAATTGAGACAAATTAGAAGAGAAAGAGGCAGGAAGAATTGGGTTACTGTACTCACAACTACCATTACACGTTGGAGATCGGACCAGGAAGTATCCAACTGAGAAAAGTGCTGTGGTGAGAGAGTACGGTAGGAGGCTTACCTCCGAATCGATATCTGTTGCATTGAAGGACAGGGCTGGAGGAGCGGGGAAAAGATGATGGACATTGAATAACCCATTGAGACAAATAATGAGAGTGGCAAGAATGGACTGAAAGGACACGGGTTACTGTAGTCCGGGATACTATAGTCCTACCGTTCGCATGGCGCAAATTGATCCATCATTCTGGAATGGCGACTTTATTGCCCAGAGTCTGTCGAATGAAACGGCAACGAGAAACCTGAAATGAGAAGAATTGTGCGATGAAAACAAGTGGACACTTTCGATCCGGAGAGTTCTCCCATATGAAATGAGAGAAGGACCACCAAGTATAAACATGAAATGAATACTACTAGAGATACCAGAAACGTCGACACGCCAAAAGGAAATACTTGTGTGAGTCAGAGTGCAAAGTTCGGGTCATTTTCAACGCAATTCAAAGATACTTTGTATTTCGTATAGATGAAAGGAAGATATTACAATACAAAAGGTGCACTCTTGCATGAGGCAAATAGGAAAGTACACTCCTCCCGAGAGAGACTCTAAGTGTATTTGGGAGTAAAGTCATACCAGCTTCCACTAGCAGAGAACCAATTGACCATGAGAGCAATATGGGGTTTGAACTCTTTGAAGAAGCGGAAGAAAGCAGTTGCACACTTCCGTTGCTCTCCTGAATAGATTCAGTTGTCGATAGGCCACCGACGGCATACCGTACCCTCGACCGTACACTCGGAATACATCCAACCCCGCTTGCGGGACATGTTATTGGGAACGAGAAAGACGAGTAGAATTATGTCAGAGACGGCGGCGAAAGCGAGTAGAATATTGGATCTGAGACGACTGAGATTTACTCACGGAATGCTCTTCTCTCTCTCTCTCTCTCTCTCTCTCTCTCTCTCTCTCTCCTTCTCTATGCATCTGACAGTGTTCACGGAATGACCACACACCGTTTCACGCAACCTCAGAGGCGATTACTCAAGGGGGAATAAGTCTACGACTCTATGCTTCTGTGCAGCCGTGCGACGACTTTCACGCCTATTAGACGTTGAAGTCGTCGCTGGCTATCATAGACTATGGAGTCGTACACTTATTTCCCTGTGAGTTTTGACGAGGAAAATAATCGTTGATCTCTAGTTGGCCATCTCTAGGCGTTCTCATATTCATGTCTCGTCCATAAAAAAGACTTACTTCCTCCTCATTCCCCGTGAGAGGAGCACAGTGAGATTGAGTACATTTCCACTGATTCCGATTAGAAGTTGCAGACCAAAGAGAGACTCGGACAGACGAACAAGGGATTTGTCCCACGTCTCTCCCATTGGAGACAAGCCACCTGAAGGACGAAGCAATCACTCGGTCCACCAGAAAGGGGTTGGGAGTGAGAGAGCGTGTAAAATCGAGAGGCGCCCTCTCAATTTTGCATACTCTCTAGTCCGACCCCTTCCTGGAGAGTTGGAATCATGCGGAAGAGGTCACGAGGTGGAAAAAGAGGGAAGGAATTGGTGGAAAGGGGGACGAAATGGAGACAGAATGCAGGTGGAAATGACGGATGGAAGAAGAGATGAAAGAGGAGAAGGAATAGAAGGGAGAGCAGAGAGAAGTGATACCCCCATAGAAGGGAGAGGAGACAATAGAGGCAATCCATTAGATAACCCAATTACCGTACTCCCCATTACTCCATCCCCAATCAGAGTAATGGGAATCGATGGAGCAGTAGAGAAGACAAGGAAAACGACGACATCTAAAATGGAATCTAGAAAAAAAAGAGAAGAAATGGAGAAATCTCTTTCGTTCTCTCGATGAAATGAGTCTCATTTCGAGTCTCAATATGGGTCTCTCTCTTTTCCATTATTAGTCCTCTCTCTCTATCTCCTCCTTCACTTCAATCGTCTTCTTCCCCTTTATCACCCCTTCACCTTCATCTCTTCATTGTGTAATGCAGTCAGTTAGCCCGTCTCTCTCTCTTGATCGACCCCTTCTCTTCTTCCCCTCATCTCTCTCCAGTCATCCATGTTCCTCCTCCTGTCCCTCCTTCTGTTCCTTCCCCTCTCTACTCCTCAGAACCTCGAGAAGTCCAGATCAGTCTGGGTGGAACAGGGACTCGTGAGAGGGAAGATATACAAGATCGGAGAGAGACAACTACAGATCTTCCGAGGAATTCCATACGCTGAACCACCCATTGGAGATCTCAGATTCAGAGTGAGACCACCTTTGACCTACCTGATCATTATTGATCAGACCCATTTGACCTAGCTGGTAACTCTTTGATCTAACTCTCTCCTCCGACTAACTAATCAATCTTCTGATCACTCACGATCAATTGATTGATCATCCACTAAATTGATTTCTTTGTGTCTCAAAGTTGATTTCCTGCCTACCACTTCTCTTGATCTTTCACTAGTTGGAAGAAAGAGAAAAGAGGGGAGGAATATGATGGGAGTGTGTCAGTTGTCCTCATTCTAACACAAATTGGAAGTCCTCTCACGAGTCTACCAACTTCCCATTAGACATTCGTAAAACGAGTGGATGACTAGATCAAATCAGAGTTCAGTGAAGACAATGTATGCTGAATGTTGGGGGACGGTATGCAATTATGAAGTATCTAGGAAATATAAATAATTATAATAATCGATTTCCAGAAGCCCACGAAGAAGTCTCGATGGCATCAAGAGTTAGCAGCAGTCGAATACGGTCCTCCCTGTCTCCAATTCATGGATTTCCATCGGAATGATCGATATGCGAGTGAATCAATGAAGAGAGAATCAGAAGATTGCCTCTATCTCAATGTATTCTCTCCCTACGTGAGTTATTAAAAATTGCGAAGCACTCGTCCAAAATAATAAAACGTCCCGCGCCTTAACAACAGATATGGATGCGAGCGAGCATGGAAAAGTGAGAGAAACACCGAGGAAAGAAAGAAAGTAGACACGCCAGTAGTCCGTATTATGAGCGTAGCATTTTACAATGATAATAGTATGAGTGCTGAATCAAACCATGGGGAAGAATTTATTTGTCATACGCATTTCGGGGTATTCACCCATCATCAATGACATGAATTAACCTCAAACTAGGGAAATAAATTCAAACTGATTAACTGGTACTAGTTTATTCCACATGGAGATAACCGTGTATTCCCACTTTGCCTAACGTGAGAAGAGTTGTTCCAATCGCTTCTCCCCATCTCCAACGGAAATTGCACGAACAAATCTCATTCACTCGAGCGCTATTTATACGAGGAGAAGGATGTGAAAGTGCAAAGAAATTTCTCAATGTAGCGTATCTAGAAACACATCACTCGTTGAGAAATTCAAAATCTATTGAAAAAAAATTCATTTTGCAAAAAATAGAAGAGTATACAAAATGAAGAGCTTTTCTCTCGTGGGTACTTTATCGGCAGTCGCATGAGTGTGAATTTCCAGAAAGGGGTCAGGTGTGAGAAAGTGTGCGAAAGTAAGGGACTCTCTCGATTTCACCTTATATCTCGCGCCTAACGCTTTTCTGGAGGTTTAGAACTATCTAATTATAATTAATTAAGGACGGGGACGATGAATCTTCTCTCTCACCAATTCTTGTATGGATCCATGGCGGTTCATTCTTAGCGGGAAGTGGGGACACTGGCATTGACATGGAGGTGAGATAATATGTGAAAGATAATAAAAAATCAACAAATACAAAAATAACATCAACTTATTTTTGAAGCTATTGATATTTTGTATTCTGAGTGATGGCTTAATCAAAGTTTCCCGCTCATTTGTGAGAGTTCATTCTTGCGTGAAACAAGAAATAGACGGAATAAGAAATTAAAAATACTAACAGGTGAAAGAAGTGCGCAGATGGAAATGTGAATGATTCAAATCTCTTCAGGTCGTAGCAAAGAACATTGTCTTCAAGGGAGTTACTCTAGTAACTCTCAATTATCGACTTGGACCACTCGGTGAGACTGAGAGATCAAAGAGATCAAAGATCAATCTTCCCCTTTCAGGATTCATGAACTACAACATGGACGGCAAAGTGGAGGGTAACTTTGGCATCTATGACATCGTGAGTGATCTTTGATCTCCACCATTGGTCAATAGCTAATCGAGTCCAAGCGGAAAATCGAGGAACTTATATTTTCCGCTTTCTGCCTTTTTCGAACAACGATGAACCTCGCAAAGTGCATTTGAAGACGCGAATTAGAGTTTTAAAGCTAAAAACGGTTAATTGTTGTAGATCACAGCTCTGGAGTGGATTCAAGCGAATATCAAGCAGTTGAATGGAGATCCAACTCGAGTAACTCTAATGGGAGAATCTGCTGGAGCCGCTGCAGTGTCTCTCCTTTCTGTGTCTCCACTCACTAAGGGTAGGTCATACACGACAGTCTGAGCAGTCGATGCAATTTTAGACAGACAGTTAGAATGCGAAAATAGCATGAAAATGGGCGTTGGTTTCACCAGGAATTGAATTTTGGAATTTTATCAGAACGCTACATTAGAAAAGTAGAATAGTGTTCATTAGAGCGACATCGTGAAAATGGTAGAAAATAATTAATATGAAACGTGTCTTGCCGTAAATTGTTCCAAAGGTCAGCCCCCCGTGTCTATCTTGGTACGAGACCAATTAGAGGTGGAGTTAATTTGGTCCAACTAATTGAAGTCATCTGACTCATCGTCTCATTTCGCATTCCCCCACGTGGTCTTTATTCCTCATTGGACGAATAGGGAAGATAATGGGGGGAAGCATGACTTCGAGACTCTCTTCTAGAATGGCCAGGCTAGAGATGACCACTCGAAAAGTCGAAAATAAAAATTTCAAAGCGTTTCGACTCAGTTTCGGAATGGTTCTCTTTTTTTGTTCGGTTTCTTGTGTTTTGAAAAAAATACATTTTCGAGTGGTCGACCACACTATACACAACAAAACAATTCAGCAGATACACGTCAGACTAACGAATTGAAAGAAAGAAAAAACGAAAGAAAGAGGGGACTAAACTATGGGGAAAGGGTGAGATGATGAAGTTTTCCCTTTTGTAGATCTCTTCCATCAATCGATCGTAATGAGTGGAAGCAGTGCTGCTGGATGGGCAGTTCACACTCATGGAACACCCATGTGGAGCATTGAGAACATCATCGCTTATCTAAGGTTCGTCTGTGAGCTTTTTCAGAAAAAAAAGAATTTGAAATGTGAAAATTTTGAGTGCAAAATACAGCGGTTATCTTTTATCTTTTCGAAATAATTAGAATAAAGGGAAATATTTGAATTAGTTATATAATATCTCTGCAGAGGTACTCGTGCCGCAGCTTTCCCAATTGCGTAAGAATGACGGAATTCTTAACCAACTTCAATTTAGATGCGAGCGATCGATAAGTGAAGAAGATGCGAATGAAATTGTTGGAGAGGAGTTCAGCGATGAGGAAATCGGGCGAAAACACTGCAATTATCAAGAGGAGAAGATTGCTTGTCTCTCACCTGATATGAATACACACGAAATGCTCAATTGTCTCACGAAGAGTCTCAACTTCTCCTCTTCTCTGTTCAGAAGGGCTCTCGCAACTGAGGTATTTAGTTGATCTTTGATCTTTGGAGAGGCGAAGTGACCATTCACTCCTTATTCAATCTACACACCGCGACGAGACTCCGTCTGATCTTTGATCTCTCTCCTTTGTTCCAGTTGGGGGTCTCAAAAGTGATCGTGGATGGTTCTCTCCTCACTTCATCCGGGGTCGATTTTATCGCTGACAATGCCCGTATTCCTCTTCTCACAGGAGTCGCAAAGAGTGAATGGAGTCATAAGAAACGTCAGTTTGCGATCACTTTCAGTCAATTTGACAGCTGACAACGAAATTTCACGTCATTTCGCACTTCCTCTTTGTGTCTCTTCTTAAAACCCAGAGGATTTCTCAATTGCATTTTTGGAACTTTAAAAAAAGAAATGTGAGACCTACTCACAAAGAAAAGAAAACATTAACTATGGACTTATATAAATATACATGCATTTTGACATTGCTAAACTCTAACTTTCTAGTGTTTTTTGTGAATAGTGCACTCTCCCGAATTTAAGCTCAATTCTACAATTTGCCTCGTCTGACGAATTTGACGAAAGAGGAAGTCGAACAAGCAGTCTTCAAAGTAATCGACACTTCATTCCACCAATCAGTCAAGGTAAACCCTACCTTTTTATCGATTGATTTTCCCCTTGATCTCAGGATAAACTGACCAATTCCACTCTTCTCCTTCTCTCAAATGCATCTTTCGTTCGATACATGGACGATCCCACTGGTGAATACGCGACTGCCAATGTCGTTACTTCTCTTCAAAAGGTGATCTACCAATCGATAACTGGTTTGAGACTACCGTACTCTCAGATGGAAGCAGATATCGAGTTCGTCGCTCCGTGTCATCGAGAGATCAATGCATATCAATCGAAAGGAGTTCCAGTCTTTGTCTATTCATTCGATTATCTTCCCGAATCTCCTATCTATGAAGAGGAAAAGAAGATATTTTCACTCTTTGGCAAGACGCCAATCGATATTGTCAGAAAGGACGCCAATTTCCATGGTAAGAAATCGATTGATCTTCCCTGATACATAATTAACCGATACTCAGATCACAAATTGGAAGCATTCCACGGTCTCGATCATGCCTACATCTTCTCGCAGGGATACACTTCCAACTTTGAGGTACTGTATTGTCCCTCCATCGATTGATATTGAGACTCGTTTAGATTCGTCCTTTCACCAAACGAGATGAGGTCATGTCAAAGATGCTGACTAATATGTGGACGAATTTCGTTCGAACTGGCGATCCGTCGACTGCTCGATTCAAATGGCCGATTAGTACGCCAGAAGAGACTCAATATGTATCCATCAATCTACCACCAAAGTCAGCCTACAAAACATTCATTCAAAGATATCACTCATCCTGAATCTTCTCCTTCCACATAGCGAAAAAAGGAAAATAATATAGTATCCGAGATCTCGAAAATGTATGAAGAAAACTCTGGCAACGAAGGGTGAATAGATAAAAGATCGAATTTACTCCAATGAAGCTATGTTGAAATATTTTGTAGTGATGACCTACATAGGGAAAGAGTGTTTCAGAGTGATCCGAGGTGATATTCACTTCCCTTCTCCTAAATTCTGGAATGTCGAGGCAGATTTGATAAGTAGATTTGTTATGAAAGGCAGTGATCGAATGGTGGTCGACCCAGCCAGTGAATTGACCAATGAGGAAAGAGTCGAGGTGAGATACAAACTACAGTAACCAGATTACAGTAGGTTCAACCAACCGTAACCACGAATCAGGTTACTGTGTAGGTTATTGTACCTTCATCAATATCAGATCATGGTTTCATTTCAGTTGACAGCCTATCGTCGTGCGTGGTGGGCTCTCTGGGTGTTAGTAGCAGTTCTCGCCCTTCTTCTATGGGGATTCGTCATCTATTTCGCAGTCAAGAAGAGTCGAGCTCCTCGCTCCAAACCATACGACAATATCGTAGTCACAGCCAGATGACCTACCGTATCCCCCTTTTCATACTGTAGCCATCGATTATCTCACTACCGTACCTCTTCCTCAATCGATTTCTCACTCCACGGGTCGGCGAGTCTTTCCGATGCGAACTTTCAACCAATGTTATCACATTTACTTCATTTCATAAATTGTACGTACTATTATAAATGCGCAATTGTTCGCCTACGATCAAATTTACAGCTAATTCACAATCTACATTAATACAATTTTTTAACCATTTGTCGTGGCGAAACAATAAGTTTACCATGGTGAAACAATAAGTTTAAAATATTGATGGAATCTGATTCTAAGCATTCAAAACGAATAAAAGTTATATTTCAATTGAATTATTGGAAAAAATCGGAGATTTATTCACCCATAGAGTGATAAGATGACGAAAAATCGGGTGAAATGATGTGGAAACAGAGAAGCAGACAAAATGTGCCAAGAATAATTAGAGATTACAAAGAATATGGGGATGAGACAAAGGAAACTTCGACATGCCAATTTTTGCGTAGGATGTGGACTAAAAGTGAAATTCTTAGGCAACAAAGAGTGCGAGGAATTTCCTCCTTCGCAACACTTCCTACGGTTTTTTACCCTTTGGATGAAAAATGTCTCCGATGGGAGGAATAATCTCTCCAATCTGATTGATTCCCTTCTCAAATCCTTCTCCAATTTCATTGACTCCTTTCTCAATTCCTTCCTTCACTTCATCGATTACATTCTTCTCTTCTCTACAATTCTTCGCTACAAGAGTCGCTTTCCAATATCCCGCCCTTTGCTGGGATTCACTGTCCGATTTGAACGTCAATTCGACTCTCGATGGAAGATGGAGAAATTCCTTGTTGATTTGCTTGTCCTGAGGGACGATTCTGAACATCATCCTTATCTTTATCGCAACAAAGTAAATTGTGCGAACATATCCTTATTCCTTATTTCTCTTCGAGTCGAGTGCTCTCTCTTTTTCAATCTACATTAATATCCAATCAGAAATCGTTCGTTTTTTTTGCGTCAACGCTTATATGAACGGAAACGCTTGATGTGGAAGAAGGTGTGGGAGATTACGGAAAAGTTTAGCGTTTCTTTCGGTTGTCGTGTTCACTTTGGTTTGCACCTTTTCATATCACATTTCTCTATTTTCATTCTCGAATCGACGAAACTCCTCTATCGTTTGTTCTCTCACGAATATGTTGAACAATTGATCTCCCAAAATTGTTAATTCTCACTAATAATTTCCACATGAACGGGTGTTTTTCAAAGCTCGAGATAGAAAAAAGGTCCGACTTAGTGGCCACAGTGCGCAAAAAGGACGCGAGCGTCACTAAGATAGTAATGGTTTTGATATGAGGACTGGAAAGTGCACTGTAGTTTGAATAAGACTACGATAGAAGAGAACAGTCTGCATATTTTGTAATTAACGAACTATATGTCTAGATGAATGCGTAAGAATAAATGCATTAGGAAGAAGAATTATAACAATAACTAGTAAATAGTTCAATAATATAAGCTAATACATCATGGATCAGTTTCCAAACATCTCATGTCCCATCTTAAATACGAAAATCTATCAAGGTTTATGCAATGGGACGGCATTCAAATTGCCCTAGAAAATGAACTTCCATTATTCTCATCGCAAAGACCTCGTGATCACAAAACCTGAAATGGATTGATAACTGGGCAATCGAATTTTAAAACTTACCCAAGTAATCTTCTACTCTACTATATCCTATAATAAGCGGCCGTTCTAGAAGTTGTTCCGGCGCGATTCACTCACAGAATTTCTGTAAATAGTGTTTTTTTAAATACGAATGCTGAAGATTGAAAACCATCATAAAGGCCGAGAATGCATCGTCAATCAATGTGTTATCCGAATCGGTCAACTCTCTTTCGATCGCCAGATTGTACGACATCTGAAAGAAAAATCTACTCATGTAAATTATGAATAAAAAGAACGAACCAAATCAGCACGAGGCTCTGCCAGTATCACATCATGCGCAATCACATGATGCACGACCGAAATATGGAGATCGTAATGTGCAGTTTCACATCGCCCACAGGCAACGATGAACCAATCTATAAATTTCATAAAAATTATTAAATTCAATCGAATTGTGCTTGTACCACAATCCGGCGCCGGAGTGAGTTCTTTCATCGGGGTGCACACGGAAGAGAAATGCTTTTCATATTCTTCCTTGGTTGGGTAATTATTTGAACATATACGGCATTTTATTTCCGCATCCTTAGGAGGGGCTGAAAATATGTTTGGATCGTTAATCTCTCTATTTCTTAATTCACCGTCGCAGGTCGGTCGTGGCATGTCTTTCATCCAGTTTACTATCTTCTCCTCAATTCCCTTCGTCGACGAACTTGCCTTCCCTCTCGCTCGTCTTATAATTTCCTGTAAACGGGCTGTGATTAATACCCACTGGCTCACTCACTCGATCGAAGCATAAGTTCAAATCCGGGATGAGATCGATGTGAGCATAGATGAGGTGCTTAAGGAAAGCAAATGTCGTTGAATAGTAGGAAGCTTCCATGACTTGGTCGTTGAATAGTAGGAAGCTTCCATGACATGACTTGCATTTTATAGCAAGAGGGCGAACTGAAAAAAAACATTTGTTAAGATTAATAATCCCGATCAGACAACAAACCAATCGTCTGTCGCTCTGCGCATGCATGGTCCGTAACATCGGTTGCACTTTCGAAACCTCCCTTACATTTACTGCACACATACATCACTAGAGAAGTCAGTAGAAGAGACGCCCTGAATTCTTTCGATTATTTAATACCTACAGTACCACTATTGTTGTTGTACAGTAATCATATTTCATAAATTCTCTCTAAATACCAATTCATCTTTCTCTTCTTGGCTGGAGGTTCGATTCCATCGGGACACGCTTGAGTCTCTTCCCGTAAACCCGATTCAATTCCGATCTATCGATCTGCAAATTGACAAATCGTCTACCGACCGCCAGATACCGTACCTACCGTCAGCAACTGCATTCTTCTGAGACTGCAGCACTTGTGGTCCAGCTGAATTCGGCATTGAATTCAATCCATCTCCGGATGAGGGACCGGGGGCAGAGGACCATCCTCCTACTCAATCACTTGGTCCGGTAGGAACCGTTCCCATTGGCCACGAGGGACCAATTTGAGCGGCTCCACCGGTCCACCCAATTTGACCGGAGGGTCCGAGCCCTCCGCTCCATCCATTGGATCCGGAAGGGCCAGAAGCTGAGGTCCATCCGATTGGGGCGGACGGACCCGCACCCATCGTCCATTGGCTGGAAGAGGCGGGAGGAAGCACCGGGGGAGCAGACATCGGTCCCGAAGGAGGTGGCATAGTGATGAGACTGTTTGGGTTGTAGGTAGAGAAGGAGCGAGAGGTCTCTTGGTCGATTAGAGGGACTACTTGCCTGAACAACAATAGTTTTATTTGTTGAAATTACCTCACCCGGGAGATACTGTATTTCAGAATCTGGAAAAGATGAATCATAAAGAGGTCACTTACTGATAAGGAATTTCGTGAACGGGTTCTGCAGCAACTGTTTTGAATAGGCTTCCTCATTGTGCGAATGTAATTTGATCATCATCAAACACTGAACGAATGCGGAAATTGATTGGCCTTATTTGGTTGGGCATTTGCACTACGGTAGGCTAACTCACTTTTCGGAAGTGGTAGCGGAAGTCCAAGAGATGGGGAAGAATTTTCCGAACATGTGCCAACAGTTGGCATCCGGTGGATTCTACCTTTAGTGGGTAGCCGCCTTTCCTGCCTCCGACTTTATAACAAAGCCATCTGAAAGCAGTCGAGTAATACCGTATTCCGGAAAATAGAGTAATGTACATCTCATCCATTGGGAGGGATGAAAGGGGCTCTATGCACATCTCAGGCGGAATTTCGCCGGAACCTCTGAGATGCAAAGATAGATTTATCCCCTGGAACAATTCACCATCGACGGCTTTTCCAATGTTGGCCCCAATCCACTGAACTAGATTTGCCTCCATTTCTCTCGCAGAAGTGACTGCCCTCCCCCGAGCCTTCCTGTTAGTCTCCTGTAATACGGTAAGTGACTGATACGATACTTATACGATTTCTACTCACTCGATCGAATGAGAGGTAGAGGGAGGGAATCAAGTCCTTGTGGTGGTAGACGAAGTGTCGCAAGAGTGCAAAGGGAGAGTTGTAGTAGCCATCAGCACACGTGGTACACTTGAGAACTATTGGGCGGGCTGCAAAGTACACGGTAGTTTTGCAACTCGAGCTATGCACGAACCACTTTTCGGCTGATTCGAACAGGTCTTCAAGTCCCGTGGCCGATTCGTATCCCTCGCGAGAAGTCTTACACTCGTAAGTAGCGAGTGAAGTGAGAGGAGTACTGAAAATATTTCATAATCACAATCCACCGTACATCTTCATTTGAAGCATAATATCTGAAAATGTTTCACTTTTCATTACAGTGTCACCTTGTAGATATTAAAAACAATATTAAATACCAGATTTGTGACGATTCTTTATTGGTTGGAAGAGTCTTCTCTGCGATTGCACTCGAACCAGCAACATCAATCGATTGCTTCTCTCCGATTGAAGTATCATTCTTGGGCACGTTCCAGTCAGCAGAGCGTACAGTGTGATTCGTTGGTGGGTACATAGTCATCGGTCCAGAGATGTTCGGAGATGGCGAAGAGAATGAAGGCGTCGGCATACCGTATCCCCAATTGTTGTTCAATGGCACATCTCCGGAATTCATATTGGGGATATTGGGTCCACTTCCACTGGGACCGAATGCATTCGGGAGCTGCGGCTGCGCGCCATAGTACTGATTCGGCCCACAGTTTGCCTGTGCGCCTTTCTGATGGGAAGAACGACTAGCCTCGTGAGAAGCAGATTGTAGGGAAAATTTCGCTGAATGACATTTTTTAAATGAGTGACCCTCCATACCACCACAATTACTGTATCTCCATTCAAAAAGATAGTGTGCATGAAGGTACTCACAAATTGCCCAAACTCGATACGGGTTTGCAAGTAGCGTCTGACTGTTTGTTGGTTCGTAGTACTGGTTCATTTTCACCGAGAGTAGTTGCTAAAACGATATAATAATAAAATATGAAACCCTAAATAGTAGGCAATCTCACATTTTTATAATTAAAGCCAACATCGTCGAAGTTGATCAATGACCTGACGTGATCAATCACGTGATCTTCAGCGACCTTTACTTTCGGGGGATATCCCGCATTCTTGCTTCCCACTTTATAATAGAACCACCTGAAAACATACCTCCATACGGTAACTCGGGGGGAAAGTACGGTACTTTGAATCCATAGAAGGGGACGAAGGAGGGCCCCACCTCTCAGGAAAAGGGAAAACGTGGATAATGAATGGAAAATGGAGAAGGCGATCTCGTCCTCATTTGTCTCATTCAAATAAAATGACTGCATTTGCACGTAATTGAGTCATTGATGAGAGATTGTGTAGTTGCAGAGAGACAACAAGCCCCTGTTCTTCTACAATTAGTCACGTGTACAGCAATTGAATTTATACGCAAAAGAAGAGACGGGAGGAAGAGGATAAAAACAAAACTATATGTGGCCAGACAACTACAATGATATTTTATCAAAATAAAGGATTAAGAGAACGATATCTTTTTAAAAACAAGAAAAAATCCAGATTGCGTCATCACTAAGAAAGTCATTACGCGATTCTCCATTGATTCCATTCTTCTTTTGTATCTCCCAGATAAGAATACTGTAGGTTGCGTCATCATTATGAAATAACTCTTCCTTCTTGGCTTGGAGTGTATTCAATCTTTGATCTCTTCTCCCCCCTTTGACAGACTAAAAAAACTGCACTCGAAAACGATGACGTGCCATTAGTCAATTCGCGATTCTCCATTGTTCATCAGTAGGAAATGACTCTTCCTTGTTTCCTTGGAATAGATTCGATCTTTGATCTCCTCACCCTTGTATTGTGGTCTACTCAAACCTATCGATCGATAATGCTGGCGTGGCTATATTCATTTCGCTATTCCCCATTCTCCCCTTCCTGTGATTTACTGTGTATCTCCCAGATCCGAATAATGAAGATTGCATCATCACTACGAAATATTTCTTCCTAGTTTCCTTGGAGTGTATTCGACCTTTGATCGACTACTGTAGGCTGCATCTATGAAATAACTCTTCCTTGTTGGCTTGGAGTGTATTCAATCTTTGTTCTTCTCGCCATTGTACGGTGGTCTACTCAAAACTACGATCGATAATGATGACGTGTCCTTAGTCAATTTGCGATTCCCATGGTCCCTTTCTCTCCCATCTCTCTCTTCTCCACTCATTTCATTCTATTCGTCATCTCAACAACGGTCGCTTGCGTTCTCGTTCCTCGATCTTCAATTGACTACTCGTTTTGGAGGGTGAGTGTCCCACGGATCTTACGGTAGACGGGATCTTAAGATCAATGGAGTCTCGGGATACTCAGGTCTTAGGATCCATTCTACAAATGTATACGGTATCGGTACCAACGGTATGCTACAATACCTATCTTTTGATGTAGCTGGTATCAATTCCGGTCTTTGCTCAATGTTACCGTACCTCGAATACCGAATGTACATAAATCATCGACCCATTCATTCGGCGACGTCATACTTAGGTGAAACTACTACTATCCACCGGACCAGTTTATTTGATTTAGTAAAAAACTGGTCTGGTTGATAGTTGCTGGAGGTACCACTTCGGAATGAAAATCTACTCAAGTGATGGCTACGTCACTGTTCACAAATATGTATTCTACCGCAATCTGTTCAGACGTGGTCGACAACTCACGTCCGTCGTCTCACCTCTCCTCGTTCCCGCGTCGCATAAGGCGACAACGGCGCGCGGATTCAGTTTAGTAGTCTTCCTATTGTTCTCCTATTTATTCTTTGCCCTTTTTGATAAATCTTATTCAACAAATGTTATTGATGCTCAACACAAGAAATCAAGAACGGGCCGGAATTGACGCTAGTTCAGAGATCTATGGATTTGTTCATGGAAGACGATTGATTCTGCTTCATATATTTGCTACTCTTCCTCTCCTTCGTTTTTTTCCCTTTCTTTCTTTTGTCTTCGTTTTCATCTTCTCATCTTGTCAGAGGTCTACAAAGATAAATCGATATCCAATTGGTCTACCGTACTCCCAGGATCCCACAAAAAGATCCCCAAGATCCAAGATCCAAAGATGTGATGAAGGTGGTATGTATTTATCTCTCCCGCTCTATCTCTCTCCCGTCCAATTTGATGAGCATTCCAACTGAGAGTACGGTAGCCTACCACAGCTATCGATTGATCGTCATCGTCGTCTATAGTGAAGTCATGACGATTCCAGTCGTATATTCACAAGTGAGATCGATCAATATATCTTTATACGAATTCACTGGGAAAGAAGCGAAAAGAAATTTGAAGAAAAAAAAGAATGTGATCGACGGTAACAATAGAACGTAATCAATGAGAGTATTTGTGAGTGGGAGAACTCTCATTTGCATCTTTCTCGTGAGAGATTCATCTCACTCTCCATTCCCCATTCATTTCTCATTCTTTTCACTGGATCGGACGGTCATCTCTCGTCCGATCAATCGATAATGTCCAAGGAACCTGCCGCCGCCCCGCCCCCTCCCCCCATCAAGGAGACCTCCAAGACCTCCAATCATATCGATCCCCAGGATCTCGTGAGTTACCGTATCCCCTCGGTGTATTGTAGATGTGTGTATCGCAGACTGTAATGGATGGCGGAGTTCGGGCAGTCGAGGCATTCTTGGGCACTGAGGTGAGTTGACACTTGGCATCTTGCCAACTATAGTTGATTACGGTAGAATTCCGTTCAGGACGCTCGAGATGCGCATCTGGTACTGCGCGTCGACTTCGATCTCGTGCCGCCTGCGGATAGAGACTACGAGTACAAGAGGTACGGTAGGGGACGGGATTATCGATTCCCCAGTGTCTGGAGCACTGTAGATCTGGTTTACTATCGATTACTGATCTGTATCTTTCAGTACGACCAATCTGACGGTTGGTCTGTCTGCTCTTCGAAACCTTCCACGTGCTCGACCTGAAGTACTCAAGCAATATGAAGAGAGCAAACGGTGAGAAATCGATAATTCGATTTACCGTATCCTTCCCTCTTTTTGAGGTTATTGCATCAATCACTCCCGCATACCGTACCTCTTACAGGCGTTTCGAGGAGATTCGACACGACAGAGTGGATAATGGTGCCACTCCATCGAGAAGTACGGTATTCCATCGATCGATTCTAGACTACAGTACTCCCATTTGCAGGTTCGGGAAGTTCACTCTCCGATCGATCGTCGACCTCACTCGATAGTCGTTCTCCTCGTCAGCCGGCTGGCCGTGAAGACAACGTTTCTCAATCATCGACCAGTCAGACGCACTCAGTGCACGCAACCTCGCCCTTCTACGAAGGCGCCATGAGCGCGCTCAGCGACACGAGTACGTAGGGATACGGTAGCCACACCACGACGCTCCTCGTCGAGTATGATAAACATATGACTTATCGATTGCAACCGTTCTTGGGAAACAGTATATCGGATGCAAATCGATGCCATTACAGTACTCATGGGCACGCCGTACGAACCCATACACTGGCCTAAAGGTACGGTATTGACTGGGCATAGACTTGACATTGCCGATTGATTACAGTACCCGAGGCGCCCACACCACAACTGGACGACGAACCGAAGAAGGCGCCATCGTACACTGCACTGAAGTGGGAACTGCCTTCGTCTACCGTATTCGCCGTCAAGGGAGCCTGCACTACGGTGAGGAATCAACTAATGGGTTTTCAATGCAACATATGACTACTGTAGAGAAATATGTATTGATTGCAGCAACTGGCGGAGGATCGCACAGCCACTTCCAGTGAATGCTCCTCTATGACTACAGTCAAGTCCAACCGGGTCACATCTGCGATTTCTCCCATTGTACAAAGGAGAATAGAAATGAAGGATAACGAAGAAAGGAAGAAGAGAAAGGAGGAGGAAGGGAGAAAGAAAAGAGAAGATGAAGCGAGAAGAAAGAATGAAGAGGAAGAGAGAAGAAGAAAGACTATAGAAGAGAAGAAAAGAAGGGAGAAGGAAGGAGAGAATGAGAGAAGAAAGATAGAAGATGAAGAGAGAAAGAAGAAGGAAGAAGAGAAGAGACAGAAGAAGAGAGAGATCGAAGAGGAGGAGAGGAAGAAAGAAGAGGAAGAAAAGAAGAAAATGGAAGAAGAGAGGCAGAGAAAAGAAGAGGATGCTAGAAAAATGAGAGAAGAGGAGGAACGAGAGAGGAAGAAGAAGAGGGATACTGTAGAGAATGAACAGAACAGAGGAGTTTCGACCGCTGGTGAGTGACATAATTGATATTCAACTTGAGAGAACTACCGTAACCTACAGCAATCCTCCCTTCAGCACCCTCCGATCTTTCCAATGCCGAAGCGCAAACGCCGAAAAGACAGTACAAGAAAGAAGAGGAGGTAATTTCCCTCCATCATTGCCTAATGATGACGCAATCTCTCAGATCGTCTCTCTTCCCTCCATTGACTTCTCTGCCTATTTCCAATCGATTCGAGCTACGGCTCTCGATCGAGCTACCGAAGCGACCAGAAGACTACGAGAATCGAGAGGATGGATCACTGGTGTGTCTACCGTACTCACTACCGTATACCTACCGTAATCCCCCGTTAAGACCTCTACCACCACTATCTGCTGCTCCTTCTGGCCTCTATGGGTCGAGCTGCACCCGCCATTGATCCACCCGAGCCTCCACCCAGACGGAGTCAGGTACTGTATATACCGTACCTCTAACATGTACCGTACTCCTCTCAGATACCGTACCATCTGCATCGGGCAGTCCGTCGTTGTCTTCCGTCTGTTGAAATATTCGCTGTTCGATTCGCCCTTTCTGCTCCCATTGTTAAGAAAGAAGAGAAGAAAGGAGTGAAGAAGTTGAAGATTGAGAAGAGAATTGAGGTGAAGAAGATCACGGTCAAACCTCCCAAAGCACCCAAGAAACCAGTCGAGGCGTCCACTCCACGAGATAAAGAGGTACGGTACGATTACTGTATCTATCGATCGATACTACAGTACTTCTCTTCAGACGACCGCCAAGACAGCAGAGGAGATCTCCGACAATAGGGATACGGTATCGAAGCGAGAGGCGCCACCGCCGATGAAGAGAAACGAGGACAATATTCCATCGCCGTTTCCCACCCCGACTGATCAATCGGTGAGGATTACGGTATATGTGTACTGTAGTGCCGAGGGTGAGGATTTCAATCAAATAAGGAAAAAAACTCATTTAGATTGGCTTTCGCGAGGTCGGTCCGAGTCATCGATCTGTCGACACTACCTACAACAAGTGAGTGTGTCCAATCAATCGATCAACTTGACTACCGTATCCCAGGGACGAGGACACGCTAAACAACATCAAATCGATCGATGACGACGATCTGTACACGAAGAGGACTGAAAGTGACACCAGCGTGAGTCGATTACCGTATCCCTTTCCTCTCCAATGAGTCAATTACCGTATACCCTTCCATTAAATAGTTCATTCCTATTTCAGATAATCTCCGATGTTCCAGCCGTGCCCGAAGCATCGTTCGATTTCAAGAAAGTCAACGGCAATCGAGTGGTGAGAAGCGAGAATATCGATTGATTCAATCAAATCTCACTAAACACAGGAACTCTGCTTCCAACTGAACGTTCGTCACAACGATCTCATCTCCTACTCATTCACCGCTCCAACCCAAGCAAGCACATCCAATCAATCGATTGGTTCCAAGTGATCCACCGTAGCCGACGACAACTACAGTAAACCTCTACTCAGCCAGTCTACGATTGAGCATTCGCTCTCGCTTCCCTATGTCATTCTTTTCGTTGATACGAATAAAGTTTTATTCTATCTCAATGTACATTCAACATAAGGAAAAGTAACTGACTAAGTACAGGGGTTTTTAAAAGGAATCTTCTTATTAAGAGATCGATTGATAGTCGGTAGATCACTCTTTGTCCATCTCTTGCACGTGGAGTTTCACGTATCTGCAACAGGAGAAATGATAGGAACCAATAGCAGGGTGGTAATCAATAGTGTTGTTATTTGGAATAATCCTATTCGCGAATAACAAAGAGTTATTCGCGAATAACAAAGGGTTATTCGCGAATAACCTTTGTTATTCGCGAATAGGATTATTCCAAATAACAACACTAGTAATCAATAATGAGATAAACCCTGAATACTGTACCTCGTATCGATTGCCTGCTTCATCTCACTCGACAGACTACCGTATCCCTCTGCCTTTATGACTTTCGATCGAAGATCAGCGAACGTGGGAATCTTCTCCAGCACAACCTGTAATTAGTTAATTATAAATTTCAAAATAAAAAGATGTCGATAGTCTATGAGAAAAAATGCCGGTAGTCTTCCAATAGATATCTAATTGATAAATCAAAGTAGGTACTCACATTTTTGGTGTAGTATAGATCGAATTTATCTGCTAGCTGAAGCAATTTGATCTCACTGAAGTTGTGCTTGCTCGACTCGTTGAGGAATACCTCACACTTGTGAGTGAGCTGAACAGATGGATTACTGTATCAGGGAAGAGTACTGTAACAGCTGATGCGGTATTGAAGTTGATACTTTTGCAAGTCAATCATCAAATAACAATATAAAATTGCTAAAATATATAAGGGAATTCCTAGGGTAAAGCTGAGGCCAAATATCTGACCATGGGCATTATGAATCGATCAGCCATATGAAGCATCTTCTCCACATTCCAGATATCGATCGGTTTCGAGGTAGGGTAGATCACATCAAGCATCTCACGAAAGTCCTCTGTGGTACAGTTCTGAATATGAACCAATATCGAAGACTACCTCACACCATCATGCAAACATTTGTTCACCCATAAATTATATCACATTTACCTACCATATCACGCGACTTACGAAAGGATCGACTCAGGATGATCAGAATCCGGCATTTAGCGAAATTTTCGACATGCGGTTTTTTGCACTTTCGGATGCCTTTTGGTCTAACTAAGATCCCTGGGAACTATTATGCCATGAATGTTATCCATTGTCGAGATACTGCTACTGTTAGATGCAGCCGTCGAAGTTTGAGGCCGTTTTTCGATGTTTAGGCGCCATTTATATGTAAAGTTTTCTTTTGGAGCTAAGGACCATTTTCAACGCTCTATCAACCTGTTAAATTTGTTTTCTTGTTAAGAATCAAATTAGCATATTATGACATTTTCTTGATTTTACAAAAATCCGCTCAAAAACCCATAGATTTCTCTTTCTAGAAGGCTCCGCAAGGTTATTACGAATCGAATGATCTATTGTAGCTCGCATATCTTTGTAGATCATGTTAATTACGATAGAAAACGCGTTAAATAGAACGCCCATCACCATTTCATTTTTCATTTCCTTTGTTCTAGACAGCTCCGCTCTCTTCTCTAACGAGGAATGATAAGGTGTTTCCCCATTTTATGAGCATTTTGTGCAGATTTTGCGCGTTTTCTATCGTAGCTCGCATGATCTACAAAAATATGCGAGCTGCAATATATCATTCGAATCCTTGTGACATAGCGGAGCCTTCTAGAAAGAGAAATCTATGGATTTTCGTGCGGATTTAAAAAAAAAAACGAAAATGTCATAATATGCAAATTTGATTCATAACCAGAAAACAAATTTAACAGGCTGACAGAGCATTGAAAATGGTCCTTAGCTCCAAGAGAAAACTTTTCATAGAAATGGCGTTTAAACATCGAAAAAAAGGCCTCAAACTTCGACGGCTGCATCTAACAGTAGGAGTATCTCGACAATGGATGACATTCATGGCATAATAGTTCCCAGGGATCTTAGTTAGACCAAGAGGCATCCGAAAGTGCAAAAAAACGCATGTCGAAAATTTTGCTCAGTGCCAAACCCAGGCTGACTCTCGTGAGAAGCGCGACATATATGTATAGTTGTCATAATTATTTACAAGAGCCAATCAAATTATCACACGATTATTGATTGCCTCTAGTCGGTCACTCCAGTGCAGTCACCTCAATCGTGATGAAGTCCTCTTTGACTCCTTGCATAGTCAATGCGAAGAAGGCTCGAAAATACTCGGACCACTCAGCGATATACGGAACAATCACATGCACAGTCTGCAAAAACAATATAAGAAACAGTTACGATTAGTTCACAATCGATTGATCAGAATGAGCAATTATATTATCGGTGTCATTTTCGATTACTGACAGACGATGTTGCTCTTCCAGTAACAGTTTTAGATAATCTTCAAATCTTGATACGAACCTCGTCTCCGAGAGCTACAGTAGTGCGCTGCTCCACATTGGGATCGATCGAATTCTGTTTGGTCGCCTTCATAATCTTGACAGAAGCGAGGAAAGTAAGGTGATAATTCCACATCTTATCGAGAAACTCCTGAAGAGTAATATCTGACCGAATGTACTATGTTCAGGAGAGAAATTATCAGAGAGAAAAGCTCTATTCATTAGAACCTCTCATAATGTCCCATTCGATTTTCGCTATCATCTGTGATGGTTAGGTCTTTTCAATAAGCAAATTAATTCATTTTATATAGTTAGTTAATCGTCGATGGAACTTACGCTCTGCCACTTGGCGACGAAATGTCGTTCGCCCGCGACAGCGAAAGAAGAGCCGAGACGGATGAATTCAGAGGAGGACGACGTTCTCTGAAAGTAATCCATCCATTTATTGTATACATTATGTACACAGTCCATACCGTATTGCATCCCGTACATCTTCTTCTCTTCTCACTACACATTATCTAATGTGGAAAATGAAGGAATAGAAGTGAATTCACAGAAAAAATAGTTTTCTTTTTTAAACTCACAATGAAATTCGTTCCACAGTCGCCTCTCACATCAATTTGAGAGAGTAGAGTGACCACATCAGGAGAGTTTGACTGCAGTTCGTACCATCTGAGAACATTCTCAATCATATGCCGGTAGGCACGTAAAAATCGACGAAGCCTGTTCTCATAATTTTGAAAAGCCCCACTCGCATTTTGGGATTGGGAGGGAATGAAAAATCCAGCCCATATTTTGGCATTTTCATGGCCAATTTTGAAACACCCTACCCGCATTTTCGAAATAAAACAGAAAATACATGAACTCACACGACGATTTCCTTTTCCCCCTCGGAATCGAGCGAATTCTCCCCGCAGAGAACGACATTGACTCCACTCATCTATAAACATGTGAACAATTAGACAAAGAATGGAAAGAGACGAGATTACCTCGAAGGGTTCGCTCTTGAACTTCTCAGTGAGCAACGATTCACCAACAGTTCCATCGAATTGGAAAGTGTGTTCGGAAACATCGAGAGGATCGGAGAGGCGCTGCAATGGAAGAATTAACTGAGAACACTAACGTAGACGAAAGAACTCGAAGTTCAAGGTCCGCAATAAGAAAATTCTTCGAAGTAAGCAGTTAACTGGTAACTCCGAAGCCCCTAGCACACAACTGAAACAAATCGAACCTGCTTGAGTACGTTGATCTCTTTATCTTGACTCGCCACTTTTGTAGCAAGTGAGCGAATTTGCTCGTGGAGTCTGAGAAAGACGGTAGTTTAGTTGGTGGAGAGAGGGAAAATATCAAACCTGGCCATCTGTCTATCGACATTCTCAACCAGAGTTTCCTTCACATCTTCCTTGTTTCCTCCTCCTTCGGTTGTTTCCTCTTCATCGATTTCCTTCTTTTCCGGAATCTCCTCACTCAATTCGCCGTTCCCGCCATTCAAATCTCCACCTTCGACTTCATTCTCAACGGGAGGAACCACGACAAATCCGTTTCCTTCTTCCTCGACAGCGTCTGCAGAGCTCATAGCCAAGAATGGATAAGCTGATCGACGAAGCTACAATCAGTCATGGTTTTTGTTAAGTAAACAAACAGTAACAAATAAATACAACAAGGAAAAACGATGAAACAGCGGAAAGTTTTCGATGGGGAAAGAAACTTCTGGAAGGTCCATTACGTCGATATTTCCAACTCCGATACAGTATACTTTCCCAGTGCGGCAATTCAAATATTACAGTAGTTAATACGATTTTATCTTAATTTAAAATAATAGATACATATTTTAGGATTTTTTTTATTTCATTTAATGTTTAATAATTAATAGACATGAAACAATAATGAAAAGGCATTGTCAAAAACAGACTGCGGACGGATGTTACGTGGTTCCTCTGTCCTGGAAATCTGCTTCAACATACCTAAAATTAATTATTGCTTTCCTAAACTTGGGTTATTAGTACCTTGCTTCAATAGATCTTTTCATCTCTTCACTGAACCCTTTGTATTCTTCAGTATTGAGAACTTTCGATCGAATCATTGTTGGAGTCATGCGATCTATTACTATCTACAAAAGTCTGATGAATATCGATGTTCCTACAGAGATAACCACATTTAGCGAGAAAATGCACGTACTACATTCCGTTTAATTGATATTTACTCTCTAATAATATCCCTGTGTCTATAATAATACAATATAAAAGTGATCTGACCGCTTTCAGAAAGCTGAGTCTGTACTTGTCCGCTAAAGTGAGCAATTTAGCATAGGTGAAGTTGCTCTTTGATCGATCACTCAAGAATGATTCACACAGATTCGTCAACTGAAACAATCATTGAAATCATTTTAAACCTTTCGACGGCCAACCGCAGGCATAATGAATCGATCCGCCATGTCGATCATTTTCTCCACATTCCATACAGTAATAGGCTTAGAAGTGGGGTAGATCACATCCAGCATTTCACGAAAATCAATGGAGGAATAGCCCTGAGACAATCTCAAATTTCAACTTTACTATACAATTTCTCACTTCGACAGGATAAATGCCCTCCTGTGACTCGATCATCGGAGATGTGAAGTAAGTTCGAAAGTGATCGGACCATGCAGACAAATATCCAGCGTTGACTGGAATCGTCTGCAAACCCGAAATTTCGTTTCGTGTTCGCATATGCGAAAACAATAAAGTTGTTTACAGATGTGAACAAATAAAGTTGTTCGAGAATATCTATAAACATAGTATGTAAGAGAAATGTAATTACAGTTTTAGCAAAAGTTCTTTATTTATCTCCACTTCTTCAAGCCATCTCTGGACAATTTGATCTGCGTTTTGGATACATTTACACTTTAAATATTGACCTCATCTCCAATCTGCACATCCACACACTCCTCCTCATCAAATATTATCTTGTCTTCTCGTGTCGATCGACTCATTTTGAAGTTGACGACTAAATTCACCGTGCCAAGGACGTTATTTGGAGAGGAGAACTGGAATTTTAATTATAAATATATTATAAAAGGGAATCTTTAATTGTTAATACCGGCATCCAATTGTCCACTGGCATTCTATGAGTAATCGTCGTTGTTCCTCCTCTCAAATGCACAAATTCGAATCGAGTTGGAGCAGTCTAAAACGAATTCCATTTCAAGATGATTTCATCAAACCTCACAGTTACGGGATTCGCAGGAACAGGATCTTTACAAAATGCCATCTGGCAGCGGATAGTTGCATTGTGCTCAGTAGGAGAATCGAGTTCGAACCAGCTGAAGACATGATTTCAATGCAACTTTAGGAGAAATTAAGAAGGAACGAGAGAGTGTAAGAAAGTGATAGAGTATGGAGGGAATGCTCTCACATTTACAAAGATTCTGTTATTTGGAGGTTGCCGGGTTGGAACCACTTACACATATTGTTGCCGTATTCCATCCGAATCGGGCATTCCATCGATGCACAATTTGACATTTACACCGCCAAGCTGAGCAAATATATCTTCAAAAAAAAAGATAACAGAATTGGGATTGTACCTCAACGACGTCATTGACGGTGTCTTTCTGTATAAACGTGGGTCCTCCTCTTCCTTTGACTGTGAATATGTGTTGAGATACATCGAGTTTGCAAGGTGAGAGGCGCTGAAATGGAGGGTGTACTCACAAAGAACAAATATCTAGGAGTTTGAACCTCCAAATGCCCAGAGCGAGGGATGAAATTCAATTGTGAGAGAGTGCAAGGAAACAAGAGTTCAGCTTTCCCATTTTGCTCTCTAACATTAGAGTTTCACACCCTTGTATTGAATATGAGCATATCAAGATTCGATTTTTTTTCTTTCTGAGTAATTAATTGAAAAAAAGATTTCGTCGAACCTCTTTCAGATTTGTGTTTTCCTTGATGAGATTGCTGTTGTCTCTTGTGAGAGAAGCGATCGTCGAATTGAGCTCACGAACTTGCTCACTTAGTCTGATAAGAATCGCAATAATGATCTGACAAGGCAATTTAGGTAAACCAATTGTGTCGTCCTTAAATTGGCAGTAACTTAACGTTCTAAGATAGCGTGCCCCAGAATCATGCGCAGAGGGGGGGGGGGTAATGCGTAGTCCACCTAAGCAGGTGGCATTTATGATGCGCCCGACGGAGGATAATCTCTTAGCAACTTAGAAATTTGTGAAATTATCAATTCACTGCGTACACATATCATGCTCGTCATTCAAGGCCAACCAAGCCTTCCATCCACCCCTGAGCGGTAAATTGGCAACTTTGATTGCGAAAGGTAACGTGCCCTAGATGCCTTGGGAAAGCTTGGGTTACGTAATCCCACGTTGCAGCTGGCTTACCGGCTTGCCCCATCACCTTTTTTATTCAAGATAGCTCACCTTTCTATCTGATCGTCGTCTACACTTCCCATCGCTCAATGAAGTTCACTAAAATAAACGGGAAGAAGAAAGAAGAT
The DNA here is from genome assembly GCA_036245785.1 of Pristionchus fissidentatus. Classification (NCBI taxonomy): domain Eukaryota; kingdom Metazoa; phylum Nematoda; class Chromadorea; order Rhabditida; family Neodiplogasteridae; genus Pristionchus; species Pristionchus fissidentatus. The sequence goes on from BTSY01000006.1 coordinate 14,624,211, forward strand.
GAGATGAAGAAGCGATTCTGTAGTGTTAGTGGTTACTCTTTTCTTTCTCTTCCACTCTCTCAAGTTGCTCTTATCTCCTGCACCTTTCTTTCTTTGCCACTCTCTCAATTGTCCCTTCTCTCTAATCGATGAGCAATCGCGTGTTTTGTTCTCGTGAGAGGAACGACTACGAGAGAATCGGGGGTCAACGAATATTTAGAGAGAAGGGAGGACGAACAGACAAACATGTTGTCGAGTGAGTGAAAACAAAACGTGAATCTGCGGAGATTCCTAGCGAACGATGAAACTGTGTAGAAAGATTGTTGCGTCGTATGAATGTAGCATCTTTTTTTTTGTTTCAGTGTTTCATGTTTCTTATCGAAATTTTTTCAATGAATTCGCATAATTAATTTTTTTCTTCAATAAGTGTTTTATTTGAAATATAAATCGTCTCAATCAAAGAACAGCGAAGTGATGAAAAATTCTCATTCGCCTTCAGTTTCCTTCACATGAAGCTCGACATATCTGTAAATGATTGTAAACCACTGACTTTAAATCTACGAACCGTGCATTGATTGATCTTTTCATATCTTCTGTCAAACTACCGTACTCTTCAGTACGAATGATCTTTGATCGAAGTTGCTGTGGAGTCATCTTCTCCAATATTATCTGTGAGTAATTATTATATTTAAAACATTAGCAATTTTAAACTAACATTCTTGGTCAGATACAATCGGTACTTCTCTGCCAGTAAAAGAATCTTGATCTCAGTGAAATTGTGTCTGAGTCTGTCGTTGAGGAAGATTTCGCACATTAGAGTCAACTGGAATGTAAATGATCATCTTTTTGAAAATTTAAATACATTTATTTAAAAAAAAACAACATGTCATAACTAACGCTGGGCATGATGAATCGATCAGCCAATTCGAGCATTTTCTCAACATTCCACACGTCGATTGGTTTTGCTGTGGGACTGATCACTTGGAGCATTTCACGGAAATCAATTATTGACCAATCCTGAAAATACCCTATAATTTTTGATTGTGGAACGGTTTTTATATTTTCTGTCGTGATTTATATTTTCTTTACATTGTGCAGAGGATCGCCGACGCATAACCCCATGAAAAAAAAACAACAAAAATTACCTCTATTGGATAAACTCCGCTCTCGGACTCTCTCATCTTGGATGCAAAATAGCCTCGAAGGAACTCCGACCACGCCGATAAATAGTGTGTATTTACAATGATTGTCTGGAAATTCTTTATTTTGGAAAAAAAATTAAGTATGTTGCTTTACTTCATTTCCAAGGGAAATCCTTACAAGCTCTTCATCTTCAACTTGCATTGGGAAAACAATAGAGCTGCGGACAATTTTAATATTTGTCTTCATTGTATGAACAACTCCAGCTCCAGAATTGAGGAAAACCTGAAATTTTTTCTTCCACTGAAACAGATTGATGTTGGTAATTTACCGTCTGCCAATTGCCAACTCGTCTTCGCTGTGATAAAGAAGGAGAATGGGAGGAAATTCGAATGATTTCGGAGGATCGTGTCGTATTCTACGAAAAATAATTCTCTTGTTGCCAGATGAAGATTAAAATTTCAAATGTTAAAGGCGTTGGATCAATTGCTTTCTTTGGAATCGTGAAAACCGATAGTACACTCATTAACTATTTTGAATTATGTTGAGCTAAGCGATGAATAAAGTAAGGTTTTCATACAGCGAGTATTGTGGTTGGTTTGTCATTTCTGAAGAAGGTTGTCTCAGTGAACAACGTGATGACATGATCGGATTGAGCTGAGAGCTGGCACCACCTATAATCGATCGATTTGTTATGCAACTAGTTGAAGCGTTACTTTTTAAAGTCTAGTCCTTACTTCGTCTTCTCCACTGCTGCATTGAGAAAGTCGGTTCCCATGGTTCCCGTAATGATGAATTCGTTCTCTCCCACTGTTAATTCATCAGTCGGCACTCTCTTAAATTCGCACCAAAATATTGATTTTTATTGCTCCTCACCTTTTGATATTTATTTATTTCCCTTTTCAATCCTTCGTTTTCCGTGTTGAGTTTGCGAAGTTGCTCACGAAGTCTGAGAGAGAATATTGAGGTGGAAGGAGTGATCTATCTAGTGCTCAGAGGAATCGAAGCAATCTAGATACAGTGCTTGAATCGAATGCCGAAACACTTCCATACTTCCTTCGAGAGCAATTGATACATCTTTCTTTTTTGAATAACAAATGAAGTGAAGGGGGAGGGAGGAGATACCTTTCCATCTCCTCAATTTGATTCTCCATTAACTTCTGATGTGCGCGTGGCATCGATTGGCCAGAAGTTGCGTGCGAAGAAACTCACTCCGATCGGTGGGTCGAGTGGGAAAACAAGCGAGAGAAAGAGAGAAGTAGGAGAAAAAAGAAAGAGACAGATGAACGGCACATCAACACTGATGTTTCCGTGCTGTAGAGTGCAAGAGACAAGAGAAGGAAGAGAAGATTGGTGCTGCAGACAAATGCAATTTCCATTTCTTTCATAGAAAATCCCTTGGAACTGCTAACCTTTTCCTTAAAAAAATCTGTCAATAGATTCTACAAAATAGTTCAAATCTGAAAATGAAAAAAGAGATCACGCAGTTACGAACACAAACCCAACATCGCGTACTGAAACATTCGCATCTAAAGGAAATTTTCAAGTTAGATATGGAAATTTTCAAGTTAGACCACTACTCGAGTTTTGTCCACTACTCGAGTTTTGTTGTGAATTATGGAACCCTAGCACGATAACTAACATTTCTCGCCTCGAGAATGTTTTACACAGATTCACTCGAATCGTCTTCCGCAGATGTGACCTGCCCGCAACATCTTACCACAACAGACTGGTGGCGCTCAAGATTCCTTCCCTTTGTGACCGACGAACTCGTATAGATCTTCTTGTATCATATAAGATTATTTTCGGATATTACGATATTACCCCCAGATCAATATTTAACTTCTCTAATCGTATTGGTAACTCTAGAGGTCATAGGCTCGAAAATTGTCCATTTACTTGTAACACCGTCAGGTTTAATCGTTTCTTTTCAAATAGAATAGTTCATCATTGGAATCGTCTAGATGATGATATTGTAAGCAATAGTAGTATCAATGTTTTCTCTAACTACATCAAACACATTAATTTACAATCTTTGCGTTAGATACATATCTACCTTATCAAATGTTATCTCTTTTTCTCAGCTTTTCTGAGAACACCTTCTTTGTCACTATATGTGACATCGTATCTCATGTATGCCGTTACTTTCACTTCGTCTCAAATTTATATTACAATTTGCTATGTAAATTGCATGATAAACATTATTAGATAATAATATATTTTGTTAGAACAAACCATTGATGTCAAAGGGGGACTAAGTATTAATATATCTAGTGTGTTGTTAATTGTTTGTACTGCTACGTTTAATGATTTCGAAATTTATTCCAGAGGGATCATCGTGTGTAAAATCGAAAATGTATCAATGAAAATACGCTTGATATTTTATTCATGCTAATCACCAATGTTCATCATCAAATTCGCGATATTCATTGACTCCTTTTTGTCCTCGTTCTTTCACATCCAATTGCACATATCTGAAATAAACCATTTGCGATAGATCGAATATTTTATAATCGGAAGAAACCAAATATAATTAGCGAAGAATCTAGTTGTGACTAACCTTGCATCGACTGATCTTTTCATCTCCTTCGATAGATTTGCATATCCTTCAGTTTGGATTACTTTCGAACGAAGCAACGTAGTTGAACCCAGTCTCTCAAGGACTATCTACAAATCAATTTATGAAGCGAAACGTGAGACTTTTCAAGGCACATAATTGAAAATAAGAAAAATCGATAATCAGCGAAACTCACCGTTCTCGTTCTGACGAGATTGAATCTATCGGCCATAGCAAGCATCTGGATCTCAGTGATTCCATGAGAAGATGTTTGAGAGAGGAAGAGTTCGCATTTACGTGTGAGCTGAACACGAATTTTAAATGAACAATTCACTTCTTTTGATCGCAACCAGTTCAAGGGGAAGTTTTTATTTTTAAAAAAATGGGTGTTAAATTCAATTTACCATTGGCATAAGGAATCGATCGGCAATATCGATCATTGTCTCAACATTTGATTCATCGATTGGTTTTGATGAGGGGTAGATCACAGCGAGCATCTCATTGAAGTCAGCAAGAGAACAATCCTTGAAGAATAAATTCGAATTATAAATTTTAAAAAATTTGTCTGTTTTTAAATAGTTAAATAAATCTACTCACATTTATCGGGTAGATTCCATTTGATTTCTCCTGCATATTAGATGCGAAATAGGCTTGCAGAAAATCGGACCACTTTGAGACATAAGGGGCATCGACTTGGATTTTCTGCAACGTTTCGACTCTATGGATCCCATTTTTCTTTTTCTAAGATTCCTTTCGGGTATCAATTATGGAAAATGAACGTGTTATCGTAAATCAATTTGTATTTGTTAATCCCAAACTCGCCTTGTTTTCAATCATGACAGTAACGTTCGAATTGGAGTCAGCTGCATGCAAATTCTCAACAGCTTGCTGGATTATTTTGACTGAAACAGTCATCGCTGCCTTGTTTCCATAATTGCGATACGAACTCTGTCAACAAAAATGATTTCCCTCAAAAGTCTCTTCCTTTTTCCACCTGTCTCTCAGATAGAACGTGTTTGAATCCTCTGGATGATTGCTCAGAAAGGCGAAGAAAATCCACAAAACAATTGCTTCCGGACACTTAAATAGAATAAAAAAAAGATAAATTCAACTTCAATTACCTGAACTGTTCCCATAATTCTGAAAGTTTATCATTGGCTTCATTATGACAGCGACATCGCAATGTTTCGCAGATTTTAGCTGGCACCATCTGAATAAACATTATACTTCGAATAGAACTTCACAGCCCAGTCCACCTTCCAGAATTTGGTCACGGGCTAGAGAGTGTGGTAAAATGAGAAAACCCCCTGTCACTTTGAAATACTTTGTCACTATTTATCTTATGGAACTTATGGAATCTAACTTATGGAATCTTGTGAATAGACGAGTGGAAATTGAAGCAATCTCAACAATTTGGGAAAAAGAAGATTTCACGGAAGAGTAGCAAGAGATGTTAGTTGCTTTCTCCAACTTTCCCAATTTACACTATTAGAAGCGCCATAAATCGCACTCACATCAATATTTGTTCTGCTCTTGTCTGATCTCCAAACTCCACATAGATTACGACATCGACCCCGGCGAGCTGCAAATATTGTATTATTTGCAACATTGAAAATAAATGAAACAAAAAATATAATGGGAAAATTGTCTTTCAAACAGAGCAAAAGTAACAGATACAGATACAGATTTATCCTGACATCAAGGCAAATGGGCCTGCAGGAAGAAAGCTTCGTGGTCAGAAATCTTCTTATCTTCGAACTCTTTGCAGGATCTTCGAACTCAGGGCAACAGGGTCAAGGGAATGGATCATGCTTGGCTTCTTTGGTCAATTGAAGTGTCGATCTTGGACGATAGACATTGAGCGTAGAAGTAGATCGTCCAGCCTCCAGTGACGTCCTGACTAGCGTGTATCAACAAAAGTTAAAACTCACGTCGTAGTCTGGTCGACTGGGGCTTTTCTTGATAGTTGGCGACTTGATTTAGATGTAGTCGATCCGGCTCCTCCGTTTGAAGTGGCACCAGGTGGGCGGTATACTTGCCGGGTTGCCCAAGCTGACTGGCAAGGATTCTCCAAACTGAGGTGGTAAAGGAGCGGGGAGACTGTCGACCGCCCGTCACGAGGCACAGAATGAAGAGCAAAAGTAAATGAACGATCATTAATTAAATCGAAACTTAGTGAGAGTGAACTCACATTGAATGGTTGGCTTTGGCTGATTCGTTGTTTTGCTTGATGAGGAATATTAGAGAAAGGCAGATCTACTTTGACTGTTTTCTGCGCAGTAACCACTTTGTCGTCTTGTACTGAACGCTGCAAACCTTGTTATTTTTAATGAAAATATGCAAGGTTTATTGATTATTGAATAAATTAAGCGCCAAACCTCTTTGAGTCTCTTGTTTTCCAACTCCAGACGTTGCACCTTTTCGAGAAGGCTGAACATACAGGGATTTAAATAGTCACACACGTCCCTATCTATTTGCAATGCAGTGTGAAAAAGTGTAGGAGTAATAAAGAGTGTAGGATTAGGAATACCTTCTCACATCAGTGTCAGCCGAATCTGAATTGCACAAATAATCACGGTTTATGCATTTTTAATAAAAAAATACTCACTCCTCGACATCTCAGTTGAATTTGCGGAAAAAGACGATAATTGGGACAGAAAAGAGTGAGAGGAATTGGCTGTGGTTTATACTCACTCCTTTCTTCTCTTCTCTCTCAATCGACTGATAGTTCTCTTCTCTGATTCATTGATATCAGCATGAGAGCATAAACACGACGGTTCCACCTCAAAAGGGGACAACACATCGAATGTGAAGAAATATCCTCCACGTGTGTTGTGGGCATCAGTGATGAAAATTTGTTTAAACATCTCACAACATTCCAGCATAGGTGGTAGTGACAGGATATTTGGAAACATCTCAAAGTCGTTTATCACTATGAGTCACTGGGAAATGGAATGGAAGGTCTAACAACGTTGAAAGAGCTCAGAATCGTAGCTCGATTTCTTTAATTAAATGAAGAGTTAAACGAATGAATAATTGTTAGTACGTATTCAGTACGATAAAAAAAACACATTGTTGTGATATATTTATTGGTATGAGACGTCGATATCAGAATAGGCATGATATTGCTTCAATTTTGCCCGCGTTCGATCACATCCAATTGAACGTATCTGAAGTATGGTAGTTGTGTTTCTATTAATATAACATCTTTGTAGTGTGACTGAACTAACCTTGCATCAATTGATTTCTTCATCTCTTTCGATAGATTTTTATATCCCTTTGTTTTGAGAATTTTCGAACGAAGCAACTTAGTTGAACACAATCTCTGGAGCACAATCTAAAACTCACTTTCTAAAACGATTTGTTAAAATTGCTTTAATGATATCTAGAAAGTTAAGATAAAAATCGAAAATCAGCGAAACGTACAGTTCTCGTCCTGACGAGATTGAATCGATCTGCCATATCAATCATTTGAATCTCAGTGATTCCGTGAGAAGACGTTTGAGAGAGGAAGAGCTCGCATTTACGAGTTAACTGAAATTCATTTCTACTCAACAATACTTTCCGGAGCAACTAATAAAAAAATCGAAAGACCTGAACCGAGTGTAAATATTCTACTCACCATTGGCATGAGGAATCGATCGGCTATATCGATCATTCTCTCCACATTTGATTCATCGATTGGTTTCGATGAGGGGTAGATCACAGCGAGCATTTCAATGAAGTCAACAAGTGAACAATCCTGAAAAAAATATTCGTGCATTTAATCTATTAGCCAACAAAGAAGCGCATTCTGAATAAATTCAGTACCTTTAAAAAATCTCAGAACATTTAAAAGTCTTCAATCTATTCAACTTTTTTCCATGTTATCTAGTGTCTTATTGGATGGGTACCACGAACATAAATCATCAGTTCTCGATAATCTAATACAATTTATTGGAACAACATGGTGCGCGCACACTCATTAGGAGCTATTTCTATTCGTTTCGAAATCTATTATCTTTTTTATGGAAATCAATATTATCTACAGAGAGGAATCAGTGTTATATTGTCGCCAGCTTCATTTCACGTGGATTTCGCGAATTTATGTGTTTTATAGGACCTTTTGTGGCCATTTCAATCCCCAACAACACTGTGTTAGCAGTTTATGTAACCAAAAAAGTCGCCTCACGTTTATCGGATAGATTCCGTTTGCCTTTTCTCGCATATTAGACGTAAAGTAACCTTGCAAGAAATCGGACCACTTGGATACATATGGGGCATCGACCAGAATTTTCTGAAAAAGGTTCGGATTTTACATCCGATTTTCTGGGTGAAGTTAGTTAATAACTTTGAATCTCACTTTGTTTTCGATCATCACGGTGACGTTGGAGTTGAGATCGGCAAGATTCGAGTTGTCAATTACTTGCTTGAGTATCTTGATCACAACATTCATCTCCGTAGAGTAGCCATAGCCAAACCTATCATATTGCAAGGAGCTCTGTCAATAATGTTAGTTTCATCCAGAATGTTCCATCCCCTAAACCTGTTTCTCCGATAGGATGTGTCTCAAACCCCTCGACGGCTGATCACTCACACGAAGAAAATCAATGAAACAAATGTTTCCGCCAACTGAGAAGCAGCGAATAAAGTAGTTGAAAAAGTTTACGAAACCTGGATTTTTTCCGACGGCTGACAGAGAAATGCCCAAAAATGCGGCATCATTATGACTGTGACATCGCACGCAGTGCCAGATTTGAGTTGACACCAACTGAGGATATATGCACGATATATGTTTGTCCCGTGAAGGAATCACACTCACATCAAGAATCGATCATCTCCAGGACCATCCAACTCCACATTAAGTTCGATTTCTATCCCTGCTAGCTACAAATATGTGATAAGAATCATGTATTCATATCAGGAACATCTCTGTACCTTCGTGTTTTACTGACCACGAGGTCGCATACAAAACAGGAGGGAAATCGAAATTATTTTCTTATAAGATCAGTAGAAACCTTGGGAAATAACCCACATTGATCTGACTTTGGAAGTTTCGTTGGTTTTCATTTTCCTGATAGAACGAATTCAATTCGATCTTCACTGTTTTCTCGAGGATTGAAACTTTGTCGTCCTGCACTGAACGCTGGAATTTTCAATTTTCATGAGAAGGAAGGACAATCGTTTATGAGAAAGAAATCATACAAACCTCTTTCAGTCTCTTATTCTCCAACTCGAGACGTTGAACCTTCTCGAGTAGGCTGAATAAAGTTTTAGAATACGTGTGTTTTTTAGAACAATGAACTCTTTTGCAATTATGAAATGCCATTCACCTCATCATGTCAGTCTCCGACGCATCTGAATGTCATAAATTATAAAAAAAATTGCTTAATTGATAAACTTACTTATTTGCCTCGACATTGCTGATGAATTCTCGCTAGAAGGGGGACAGAAGAGTGATTTCGGTTCGCCTTTCTTTTGATCGAATAAAAATTCTCCACACTCACTCACTGATAACAGAGAAAGAGAGCACCATAAACACTAAATGCGACCAATACTGGACTACACACACATTTTACTAACCAATAAAGCCGAATTATTGTTAGCCAATATCAAGCTGTTGTGGTCTGGAGTAAATTCTAAGAGGAATTTATATTAAACACCTTTTCGAATGCCTCTTTTCGAAATTACAAAAACCACATAATACATAAGAAATGCGCGATAGCTGCAAAAATACCATTGTCGTGTTTTGAAAATAATTAGAGAACTATTTACATCTCATAACTCAAAAATCAAATCATCTATTCTCTTCATCTCCATTGTCTCTCCTCCTCATTCTCTACTCCATTCTTCATTCTGATTGGTCGTCGGTATAAAAGCCCCGTTCCTCCCTTCTCCCCTCACTTCTCGTCCATTCTCGATTAGACTTCACTCGTCTCCTCTCTTCGATCTTAAGGATGCCCTATTACGCCCAGTCCGCCTACTTCCCTCTCCCCAGGTACGGTAGGAGGGTCACTTCTAGATTCTATCCCGAGTATCGATCGACTACAGTACTCTTTCAGTACGCCTCAGGCCGCGGCGCCTCAGCAGCAGCAGTATGCCCCTCCCGCTGCCCCTCCCCAGGTCGACCAGGTATCGAACCCTCCCTCTACCTAACCCAATGCTACCGTACCTCAGGTGTATCTCCGTCAACAGGCTCAGGCTCAGCAGCAGGCATACCAGCAGCAGCAGTACCTCGAACAGCAGAGTGAGTTTGATACTGTAACCTACCGTACCCAAACTACAAACTACATTTACCGTATCAAATCGATTCAGACCGTCAGCTGGCTCAGCAGCAGTACTACCAGCAGCAACAGCAGCAGTACGCTGCAGCCGAGCAGCAGAGGGCGCAGCAACAGCAGCAGCTACAGTACGCCCAGCAGCAGCAGGTACCATATCCCTACCGTGATACAGTACCCCTACCGTACTCCTGTTCAGGCGTACGCTCAGCAGTACCAGCAGCCGGCTCGTCAGAAGTCGCCCGTGTGCCAGCAGGCTCCCGCCACTCCCCGTGAGTACCGTAACCCGTTCTACCGTACCCATCCTACCGTATTCAGAGTACAAGTCGTCCGAGTACATTCCCTCTGGAGGCGTCTATTCGACGGGAGGAGCCTACAATCGTCCCTCTCTTCGTCGTGTTCCCTCTCGTGCTGACATCAACACTGCCGTCGAGAATGAGGAGGTACTGTATAAGTACTGTGGACCCGGACCTACCGTACACTTGCAGGCTCCCTACCAGGCGTTCGGACAGGGACTGAGCGTTGAGCAGCAGCGCGGACTCGTGGTAAGTACGGTAGTCGATGGTGATCGATAACCCATTGAGCTACAGTACCCACTTACTGTTCTCTCTTCAGTCGTACAATCCCTACGCCACCTACGGTCAGACCGAGCCGCAGTCGCCCCTCCGCTCCCAAGTACTGTATCTGGTCATCGGACTGATCATTGATCTTCAATCTCTAATCTGATCTTTGATCTTTGCAGCGCGAGCCTTCGGAGTACGCTTACGAGGGACTCAACCCCTCCTCCAGACAGCAGCGTCGCTCTTCCTACTCTCAGACCAACCTCGCCCAGGTTTGAATCTATCAATTGTCACGGTCATCAGAGATCAAAGATCATCTGTACCTGGATCCCGAGATACTGTAGATAATCAATCGATAATTGCAGTCTCGTGATGGGAACAACAATCTGCCTGCTCGTTCTCCTGCCCGTGGACGTTCTCCCGCCCCTCAGAAGAACTATGGCGGACAGGGCGGAGCTCAAGCCGAGTCTGCCTACTTCTCCATTCCCAATGATCTCGTCTACACGCAGAACAACCAGCAGAGAGCATACACCTACGGTAAGGGTACGGTAGGAATACTGTAGCCATCATACGGTACTCTACAGTACTCCTCTTGCAGCTACTGAGTCTCGTCCCGTCTACGCCTCTTCCTCTCGTACCAATCAGGCGTCCACTTCTACTCCCTACCAGCTGAAGCCGGCCGCTGCTCGCGCGCTTTATGGTACGTGATAATCGCGCACGGATCGGTTGCTGACTCCGCCCCCTTTGCAGCCGCTCTCTCGTCGGAGAATGTGCGCACCGCCCTGGAGAGAGACCTGACTGTCGGACAGCAGCAGACGCCCGCCTACTACAATGGACTGAAAGTGGTGAGTGGAAGTGCGCAGCAACTGCTGGCTGACTCCGCCCATTCCTGACTGACTCCGCCCCTTTTCAGCAGGGAAACGCGTTCGCTGTGCCCTCTGGTCAGAAGTACTCAGAATACAACGTGGAGGATCTCAACGGACTCCGATCGGTCATCGACACTCAGATCCGCTAAGAAGACGGCCCCGCCCCTTCGAAGGTCCGCCCCCTATTGTGTTTCCCCTCGAGGCAAATGTATTGAATGTAGAGCGAGGGCCTCTCGAATTTGTAGTGGTGGCTGATAAAATTTATTTTGTGAACTAAATCGATCGAAATATACAACCGAAATAAAAAAGGGAGAATTGACGGAAATTGGTAGATCAATTGGTAATTCATCAATTCGAGGATATCATGGAGAAGGATGAATGAGAAACTGTTACTAAAGGATAGCAATAGTCTGTTCGAGACACAGAAAAACTGGAAATTATACAACGAAATTATGGATAAATTACAAGTATAGTAGATAATGTACACGAGAGGTCTAATTGTCCTCTCAGACCCGCTGATTTCACTCGATTCTCCTCTCATTTCCGTTCCTGCACATCCAACTCGACGTATCTGAAATTATAACCTGTTTCTTGCTTCTTTACGAGTCTCGATTTATCAAGAAAAAAACTTTTATTTAAGTGGAAGCTATCGCTAGTGGCAATCTGTGAAGATAGGAATGTCCTTCAATGTGAAAAAGAACCCTTTCCGGCGTATAAAGTAGAGAAATCATATAAAGGAGAGAAATCAATTCAAAATCACTCCAAACACCTCGTATCGACGAATCTCTTCATTTCGTACGATAGATTATCGTATCCCTCAGTCTTGATGATCTTTGATCGAAGAACACCAGTCGTAGTCAGTTTCTCCAGCACGTTCTATCATCAATAGATCAATAACGAAATATTTTCTCTTTCCATTTCTCGACGATCGAAGAACACAAGTCGTAGTACAACATGAAAGTCCCAATAATTTAGGCTGAGCTAACAACTGAGCAGCGAATATCCCAATGCACTATCGAAAGTATCTCGCAAATGATAGAAAATATCGGTCGATTTCCAAGTTTCAAATGACTATTAAATTCATGAGAAGATAACTGACAGTTCTGGTGAGGAAGAGATTGTATTTGTCAGCCAGAATCAGCATTTCGATCTCACTCAAAGTGTGCTTGTGATCGTCGTTGAGGAAGACTTCACATAGATTCGTCAACTGAAATGAACAATTGAAAGGGCAAACCAACTTCTCTTATAATTAGTTCAATCTCACCATAGGCATGATGAATCGATCAGCTAGGTCGAGCATCTTGTGCACATTCCAATTATTGATTGGTTTCGACGTCGGGTAGATCACGTCCAGCATCTCACGGAAATCATCGATCGCACAATCCTCAAACATAGTTAGATGCATCATTCCCCCAAAAACGCATAGAAAGATTGGTTATCGAAAATAGAGTGAAATTAATTACTGCTAATGAAAAATTAATCATCGTCAATTAATTGTAGACTGAATATCAAAAAGCGATGGTACCTCAATGGGATAGACTCCTTGTTGTCCCTCTCTCATCTGAGAAGTGAAGTAGGCACGGAGGAATGCAGACCACTCAGAGACATACGGAGCATTCACTTGAAGAGTCTCAAGCGGAATCGTGAGATAATACCTCGTACATATGATTTAATCAATCAATCAATCAATCATTTGTCATGCCAAAAATTGATTGAATTGTAAATAATGCACTCCGATGATTGATTTCCGATAGATAATTGATCTCCTAGTGATTAAATTAAAAAAATCAGATTATGTCACACAAAACACGATTCACCACTTCTCCCATTGCCACAGTCACATAATTTTCTCCAGCATCGAAAGCGATTGAATTGGCATTGAAAGGGCGAACGAGTTTCACTGCGAACTTCACTGCCACATTCTGCATGTTGCTTCTGATCTAAATTAAATAATAAGTCAGTAGTCGATTCCACACCATAAGCATTACCGTATCCCAGGGGCCACCAAAGTGCCGAGTGCTCGCAACCGAGAACTGATCCTTGAGACGGACGATTTGAGTGAACGGACCGGTATTCTAAAGGAAGAGATTCGAATGTTCAACAAGTTATAGAATGTCCGAAAATATTAATTGGATGTAAATAATTGTGTATTCACCATGACCGAATTTGTAAACATACATCAAAAGATAACTAATTATTTAAAAGCTCACGTGCTGTGAACTGCCGTATCCCACAATATTGCATTTTGTAATGAGAGTCGCATTGTAGTTTGCATTCGAGAGAAGATCGAACCAACTGAATCACCAATTTATGACTTCTTCAAGCTTGAAAATGTCAAAAAACATGTTTTAACCTATTTGTGGCGAAAAAAATTGGTGTGAACTCACAATGCGATCTGCTTGGTTCCATCGGATTTGGAGACGACTTCAGAGTGAAGAGTCAGATTCACTCCGTTCAGCTGAAAATGAGACAATGTAGCGAAATATCTTCTCCCCTCTTACATTTCGTCTATCATCTACTTTATCATCCCATCCTATTCAGTATTTGTCATAGCTCGTCGGTTTACTCACCTCTACAGACTCACTGAGATAGGGAGTGTCAGGGAAGGTTGCAGTGACGATATTAAAAGAGAAGAAATGCTCCGAGAAGCACAATTTGTCTGCGTTGACGCGCTGCAATGGAGAGAATATAATATTTTATAAAATATACGATAAGGCAATTTCAATAGCTATGTACTAGAAAAATAATTGAAATACTCAAAATTAGTCAAAAAAAGCATTTTCTTCTCACTTCAGATACACAAAAGAAAAGATTGAATGATATTGCATTATAAACTGATATCCTCCTTGAGTTTTCTTGAATTGTACACAAATTTTCATTCGTTGAACACTATTTGGAATTGATCTGTCAGCATATTTATAGGTTAATTAATAAACTATTCAAGACGAAATAAAAGAGATAAATCAGTGATTGGATACCTCCTTGAGTCCATCGTAATCCCTCGTGAGTGTGGTCACTTTCGCTGTCAACTGACGCACTTGCTCACGCAGTCTCAACTATTTAGAATGTACTGATTTAATTTTTAAAAAGACTTTGCTATTGAAAATAGGGTACTACTAAGACGATCGGGTTTCAAATAATAATCCTCATTGTACAAAATTTCCCAATTTCTTTCAAAAGCGGCGCTGAGCAGCTCAAAATGTCTCGAGTAATTGTAATTCTCACTTGGATACTTCGTCGACGCTGTCGGTGGAATGAGAAATGGAAGCGACCATCGATGATTTCTGTTAGAAAACAGATTGATTGGGAGAAGGCACCATGAGCAGCAAACACAACTCTTCTTCTCCTTTTGTCTTTTTATCAGGTGTTTGTATTAGAGTCTATAAGGTATGAATTCTCTCCGAACACCCCACCCCTTACCACTCAGAAAAAATATAGTGAAATTCTGTATTCAATATCTGCTTTGGGGCGATTCTGTTTTGAGCACCAAAGAAACGAGCGACGTGACGTTTCAGTAAGAGTATTGTATGTTTGCACGGCACTATTTTCGTTTCTATTTTTTTAAGAAAAAAAAGAAAAGAACATGCCTACTCGCTCACAAGATACATTTCCGATCTTTCGAACGAATCTTGCAGACAACGATTTAACTTCTTTGAGAAAACTTTATAACTTAACGTGACAAACGCACAGAACCAGTCGAAATTACGATGGAGAATATGCTCATAACATTGAGGACCATTCTGTGGTGAAATTGACAATCAACAAAGAAGAGAAATCGTTCAAATCGATAGCTGCAATTCACAATTGATCATTTCAACACGGTATGACGTTAAATATAAATTAGCCACACAATTATTATAAATACAAAAATGGAGTGTAAAACATTCGTATTTCTCAACGGTGGTGGAAGCAAAGCAATGTGGACAGAGAGATCAAATACACATGATAGATGGGATTTAGGCTAAATTTAAAACTGTAATTACTAATACAGTAAGATCAGGGAGGAATTACCGTATACACGAAAGGGGTGGCTGAATGCTAATCGTTCACAATCTCTGATAGTCCATCGCACTCGCCAGAGCTCCGCCCAATCCACTGTCCTCACTGAAATAATACATTGATGTTGCATCCTTAATACTCAACTTTAATTTCCATTCACATACTTGTACATTTTATATTCAATTAAAAATTTTGAACGTGATATCTGCCAGTGACCACTATGTGAATACTTATACAAATGCAGAGATGCATACAAATGCGCAAAATAAAAGAGGGAAATGATATTAAAAAGTTTAATAAAAACTCTCTTCTTCTCACCTTGGTCTCTGTTGTGGCGGTGGCTGGTGGGGAGGTGGGGGTCCATATGGATTCATCACATGCATCATATGAGGTGGTGGAGGGGCGTGGACGGGAGGCCAACCAGGAGGAGGAGGATAGTAGCTATGAGGGGGAGGAGGACCACCGTAGTACCCTGCAAATCAATACATACTCATCCAATACATTCGTCAATATCATCGAGATCCAGAATAACAGAGTCGTTAGAAAATGTCAAACAGAATCATCGAACGTTTTAGCACTGTTCAACACAAATAATTAGCGGATTCAAATATCCATTCCCTCTACAGTATTCTACCGTACTTCTCACTCACCAGGGGGCGGGGCTCCAGATACGGGAGGTGCGTATCCTCCGTATGGATTGGGCACTGCTCCAGGATGGGGTCCTGGTCGTGGCGGCATCGCGCCAGCAGCAGACACTGCTGCGTAGGGATTGGCGAGGGGAGGGGCTGCAGCTGCAGCCGGGACTGGGGCATGTTTGGGTGCTGCAGGAGTCGGTGCAGCCGCCTTTGCAGGAGTGGGCGGTTTGGGTGCAGGAGCAGCAGATTTGGCTGCAGCTGCTGCAAGCGCAGGAGCTGAGGGCGGGCTGCAATGGGAGGATTACTAACGTGATTTCTCGATTAATGTAATCGTCAATCTACCATGTAACGTTGCGTTTTCAACTAGATTCTCGATAATATAAGATATGGCATTTCAGTAAAAAAACGAGTGTTCACGTGTTCAGTGTTCAAAAACGAGTATATTATGTCTTGATCGCATTGATAACACTATCCCTTATGAGTACTCCTATTGCAACCCAAATCCCCCTGCTGCTCACCCATAGTTCGAAAGGTACGCACAAAACTACGAAGCACACCCTTTTTGAGATATTTTGGTTCAAAAAATGAAAACCCAACCCGCAATTTCGGGTTTTCATGCACATTTTTGGCGAAACCAACCCGCGTTTTCGGTTTGCCGCGACGCACCCTTTCGACCTATGTGCTCACCTCGTCTTTGCAGTTTCCTTCAGTTCATTCTTCGTCTTCGATGGGGGTGCTCCCACTGCAGAAGGACGAACGGAGGGGGAGATTTCCTGTAGAAAAGACAGTGATAATCGCCAAATAATTCATATTTTAAAAAAATACAAGAATATCACGCCGCAATATCAAATATACAATTTTTAAGTTGTTTTTTTTTTAAATCAGGAAACAGTGTGAATGACTGGGCATCAAAGGTAATAATGAATAAATGTGATTTCCGAAACATAAAAGTGACGACTGATTCGATTTTTTCATCGTAGTTTGGGGAACAACTTTATTTCAGTTTTTTTTGTGAAAACAGTTCGTGTGAATGAGCTAGTACTAACAGATTCTACTATGTTGTGGGTATTTTAATAATTCAAAATAAATGTATTACTAGCTCAACTAACCTTAGTGTCCTTCTTCTTCTCAGGTGTCTTCGTCTTCTTCTCTTCCTCCTTCACTTTTGCCTTCTCCTCCTTCTTCATTCTCTCCTTCTCTTTCTTTTCCTCCTCTCCCTTCTTCTTCTCCTTCTCTGCCAATCGAGCCTCCCGTTCCTCTGTAAACCAATCGATTTATATCCAGCTAATTTGGTAACTCAATGACTACTCGGATCAAGAACCTGGCTTAACTATCAAACGCTCGATGATTATTTAGCTTTGCTCCTTTTTGAATACTGGATATGGGGACTACAGGCGTTTCGCGAAATGCCCTGTATTACTATAGGACATTATCGATCTACCGTCTCTCTCCCCTTCACTCACCATAATCCTCATCCTCATCTTCAACTTCTTCATCATCTCCCTCTTCCTCCTCTTCCACTTCTTCTTCTCCCTTCTCTTCCTCTTCATTCTCATCTTCTCCCTCTTCCTCGTCCTGCACATTTACAGTTTCAAACAGTCATCATCTCGTAACTCCTATACTCTTTCTCAGTGTTTCCAATTCCAACATCACGCGAATAAATAATCATATTCTTCCCATTACCCTCTATTCTCACCTCATCCTCCTCTTCCTCTCCTTCCTCACTCTCGTCCAGCTTAAACTCCTCCTCTCTGCAAATAATATATTAATATATTTTTTCTTTGCAAGATATCGTTCGTTTATCTTTAAAAAAATAAATCAAGCAAATTGACGCTCGAAGTTTCATGCATGGTAGCCTACTTTCATGAGTGGTTGTGTCATTTTTAAGAATGCAGAAATTCGCGTAATCAAAGATTCGAGTCAATTCACCATGCCAACTATTGGTGAATCCAAAATGTCCCTTTCCCCTGTCAAATCTATCAAATCCCCTACTCACTCCGTCTTCTTCTTCATTCTTCCCTGCTTCGACAGTGGATGGCGAGCAGTCGAGGGACGAGGAGCAGACTCTCCTCCTTCCTGAAAGTGACATATTTGCTAGCAAGCATAATTTACAAACAATCATCCAAAAAAAGTTAAAACGTTCCGCTGATAAACACAGTACGGAACGCCAGACAGCGTATCAAAACAATAGAGATGCGAATGCATAGAAAGAGAGCCACACACTTATAGTTCATTCCATTAAAGTATCTTCTTTACATTGCAATAGTAAGCAAATTAATTGGCAACTCCATGCTTATTTCATAGTCTTAAACGCATCACAATTCTTCAAAGAATGCGATCCATACCTCCTCCCCCTCTCCCTTCTCCTCCTCTTTCTTCTCTCCCTCTTCTCCTTCTGCCTTTTCTTCCTCCTCCTCCTCTTCTTCATCTTCCTCATCACTTATCACCACCTTCTTCTTCTCCGATTTGACGACGGCGCGACGAAGGGGACTGAAAAAAAACAGTATTTGATAAACATGAAATACCGTATTTTCCTTAATCTTAATAAATATTAATCAATTAATATTTATCTTGGTACAAAATATGAAAAAAATAACAAAAATATAGCATACATTTTGAAGGGCGCTATAATTAGCAAAGAAGTGATGCGCTAAAAGAGCAGCATGTTCATCAAGAGTGCTACCGTAATCTCGTTTCCTACTGTAAACCCCTCACTCACCGTCCACTTGCAGTCTGCTTGCTCTCCATCTCCTCTTCTTCCTCTTCCTCACTACTCGATCGAGGATCCCATCTGTGAGAGAATCGATATTACTTTATTTTTAAAAAAACCATGTGAATATTTATCAGGGTGTCCCATAAGTAAAGTCGCGAGCTATTTTCATTATTGTATTCAACGAGTTATCGATCGACAGCCATGATGATATCATACGTTTGATAGACAAACCATTCAGTAGAAAACCAACGTATAGTGCTAGTGGATTGCTTTGGTCTCCTAGTTTCTACATCAATTCTCCCTAAGTACACATAAACTCAATTTCGCTTTTTTCTCTCCCGTAACTCCCCAATAGAAAGTAAGCGATGAAAAGAAATGAATAACTGGCGCAGTCGAAACTACAGGATGCCCCTAATTTGCGACTCTGTTAGAGTTGGAATTTGGCAATCGCTTTCGAACACTACAGGCGTTTATACAGACCCCACTCTTGCTGTACCCTCTCCCCAACAAACTGTTCGTTCTACTCCATTTGCAAGCAAACTAAAAATAAATTACCGTGGGGTGTAAGCAGTTATTCATACTCTCATACCCATCCTAGATTAAATCATACTTCAGAACTGGAAGAACGCTAAGATACAAAATGCAGCCAATCATGCCATTTTTGCTGTAACGGAAAAGTAGCGGATTAGTATGCGTCGGGAGTTTTTCAACTGTCTGGCAAAGAGGAGATGGGCCAACAAGGTTTTCAATAACGATAAGAAGTGGCTCATGTACGACAACACCCACATGAGACGGGATCGATTGCTTGCAGGAGAGAACTCATAACCCGTCCCAAAGAAAAAAATCCACAGAAATCATTAAATGTTCATCTTCTTCTCCTCCATTTTCGGCTCTATATACTGGGAGATCCTTAACTATGGCCCCAACATCATCAATGACCTCTTATCTACCCAAATGCAAGTGGTCGTCATCAGAGTTCCTGTTGGCCTCCTAAGCTAGGAAAAAAATCAAATTATGATTAGCTTGAAAATACCCCATTTTTAGAAATTCATTTTTAAAAAGTTGGTCGATCTGAGGCGAGAGTGGCTAATTATGCCGTTATATAATATCAATACCAGCCTATGCAACTATGGCTGTTTCGAAACCTTTGCGAGCATCTACTCTGAGAAATAGTTCTCTAATAGGACCGATCTCGACGCTGACTCTCCATTTTGGATTGACTCCAGAACCAGTCTTTCTGAAGTGAGAGTATCATGGTTCTGCGCGACCGATAGGTGGAGGTCACTAGTATAAACAGCGACTACTTCAATCACTGACACCTCTTCAAATTATAACGAAAAATTTCATTATTGAGATTTGGCGACATTACTTATGGGACACCCGAATAGCATTGCAAAAATGATACAACAGAAACACCCATCCTATCAATATGGGTGAATTACCGTTATCGAAAACTAAGATGACTTTTCTTTTGTTTATATCTCAATATGGTATAAGGTGGGATGATCATCCTCGGAAAGAAACCGACTGTTTTAGGTTCTATTTTCTAAAAAAAACCAACTTAACGTGATTCAATAATTTGTGCTCACCTTCCCCTCTTTGGTGCATTCTTCTTCTTCTTCTTGCTTCCCTTCTTCCACGAGCAATCCGAATCCGAATTCTCGCTCTCCGTACCATCCGATTCCCTAGAAAGGTACATTTATTTGAATATAGCCAAAAGGGCACTCCCATCGTACTGACTTCTAATAACCTTTAACGGTAACGGGTCAATGCTGAAACCTGATATCACAGAGTTCAACAACAAACAAAAACATTTCAATTGTATTCCCCGCAACTGCGATTTCTCCATTTTCGTTCAGTCCTCTTTTCCATTTCAACTCACCACTTTCTCCTTCCGCCTCTCTTCACTGGCTTCTTCTCCACCTTTCTTCTCTTCCTTTCACCACCTGCAATTAATATTATTATATTAAAACAATACACTTTTTCACTCATTCGGGCAAAAGAATTCACAATTTAACCAAAATGAGTTGATTGCAAACCATCACGTTCTCACACTAATCTAACACTGACGGAATGAATAATTTTAATTACAATTGTAATGCGAAATGAGTAATTGTAAATTGTAAATTGTAAATGCATCCCCTACTCACCCCAATCTTCATCTGAATCATCGTCGATGAAATCCTCTTCGGATCGAGCACGACGGCCTCTGGAATTTGTATTTATTTGTTTAATTATTTTTATTTCTTGCAGATATTTTGATAATTTAAATCGATATTATATGATCTCCTCCCTATATTATAATCGATCCTACCGTAACCCGTCTACTCACCGTCCTCCTCTGCCCTCATCCGATGGCATGTAATCACTGCCAGACGCCGGCTCAGCTTCTTCCTCTTCCTCAGCGTCCCTGAATGTATTCATATTTATTTGTTTTAGTTTTACAGAACAAGGCAAATGAATTGAACTGTGCACGAATAAACCTATAAGAGAGGAATCGGGAGAAAGTCGAGGACGAAGAGTCACTTCGAAAAATCATGATTTTTAAATTTCCTGAAAATTTTAGGCAACGTACTACAAAGTCTCCTCTATCGAATAGCGTTGCCAGAATTTTTTAAAAAAAATAGTATTGGAGTGAAACACAAACAAACCTGGTATGTTTGGCATTTTTTTCCAAACTTGTAAAGTTTGAAAAATCATAACTTCCTTCAAAATAAAGATATAGATTAGCGGTTTGGTTATGTAGATAGAGACAACACTTGGCTACAAACTACAACCAATGTTTTCATTCCCGCTTCATGCAGCGATGCGGGGTCGCTTTTGTAAATGTTGTTTTTATTTTCTTAAAAGTAAAAACTAAGAACCCCCTCTTAGTACGTCATTGTGGTATGTGTGGGCACTCATTTCAGACAAAATATGAAATGCCAGAGAGGGTGTATTGTAAAGTAGGCGAATAAAATGTGAAATCTGGTTAAAGGTTCTCATCGAAAAGTGGAGTCGGTGAGTCTCATTTGGGGTTTAATCCTATGAAAGCAATCTAAAAATAATATTTAAGTTCATAAAAATACATTTTATCAGGTCGTTTTTCGATTAAATTTTTTTTTTAAATTTAAAAGCTGAATTTTGATTATATATAATTCTCCCTGGTTCAAAGTGCTAGTTACCTGCGAGTATCTTAGTATTGTCGAATATGAATTTTAAAATGCGTATTTGCCCATATTATACTCTGTGATCAATTTTACCGATTTTTTCTTTCGAAATAATTAAAAATGTTATTCATAAATTCAAATGCTACAATATGCCTCGACACTTCATCAACGGTATCTTCAGGAGATATGCAACATTCGTCCTTTTGAAAGTGAGTTGCTATCTATTCGTAGATAGCAACTCACTTTCAAAAGTTATACCGTCCAGAAAACAGTGCGTTTGACGAACGACGCGCGATCTGCCTTCTCTAACAATCTCTCACTTCAGCACGCTCTCTCGCCCAGGTTCGGACCCCGAGCTGGGCATGAATCTTTTGCCAGAGCCTCGCCTCAACGGAATTAAGCAAATTCGATCTGAAACACTTCTTATGAAGTTATTGTAGCTATGGCAAAATATTGGTTCTATGGCCGGGGTCCGAACCTGGGCGAGAGGGTGTGCTGAAGTGAGAGAGTGTTAGAGAAGGAAGACCGCGCGTCGTTCGTCAAACGCACTGTTTTCTAGACGGTATAACTTCTTTCTACGAATAGATAGCAACTCACTTTAAAAAGGACGAATGTTGCATATCTCCTGAAGATACCGTTGATGAAGTGTCGAGGCATATTGTAGCATTTGAATTTATGAATAACATTTTTAATTATTTCGAAAGAAAAAAATCGGTAAAATTGATCACAGAGTATAATATGGGCAAATACGCATTTTAAAATTCATATTCGACAATACTAAGATACTCGCAGGTAACTAGCACTTTGAACAAGGGAAAATTATATATAATCAAAATTCAGCTTTTAAATTTTTCAAAAAATTTTAATCGAAAAACGACCTGATGAAATGTATTTTTATCAACTTAAATATTATTTTTATATTGCTTTCATAGGATTAAACCCCAAATAAGACTCACCGACTCCACTTTTCGATGAGAACCTTTAACCAGATTTCACATTTTATTCGCCTACTTTACAATACACCCTCTCTGGCATTTCATAGTTTGGCTGAAATGAGTGCCCACACATACCACAATGACGTACTAGGAGGGGGTTCTTAGTTTTTACTTTTAAGAAAATAAAAACAACATTTACAAAAGCGACCGCCCCGCATCGCTGCATGAAGCGGGAATGAAAACATTGGTTGTAGTTTGTAGCCAAGTGTTGTCTCTATCTACATAACCAAACCGCTGGTCTCTATCTTTATTTTGAAGGAAGTTATGATTTTTCAAACTTTACAAGTTTAGAAAAAATGCCAAACATACCAGGTTTGTTTGTGTTTCACTCCAATACTAATTTTTTTTAAAAAAATTCTGGCAACGCTATTCGATAGATGAGACTTTGTAGTACGTTGCCTAAAATTTTCAGGAAATTTAAAAATCATGATTTTTCGAAGTGACCTGGAATCCCAAAAATGCTCGATTCTCTCCCGATTCCTCTCATAAAAGATAACCATGAAACGTCAGTCTCACTACCTTCTTCGGATAATTTCCACATCTAACTTGTTTCATGTTTTTTTTCCAAAAAAATAAATTCTTGCTCACTTCTCTTCGTATTCGCTCTGCTCGCTTTCTTCCTCATCGTCGCTGTTGAGATCATTCAACCTGCGAAATTGAAAGTTAAATCGATAATTATAAAAAAAAACCAAGAAAAAAATGCATTTGAACTAACAATGGCGTATTTTCGAAAATACAATATTGTAATATTCATTAAATCTCACTTTCTCTTGTGGTGCTTCTTCTTCGCTGCAGCAGACAACGCCGGACGAGCAGTCATTCTGCAGTTGAACTTGATAATCAATACGACTTACTTTTTTCATTGTTTTAATTGTAAACAACAAGGCGTCGAAAAATTGAGCTGAGTACGAATACACACATAAAATTTAACCTTGAAACATCAATCTTGCTTCCACCTTCGGATATTTTTTATATACGACTATCCTTAATATTAACTAGGTACCTCTCTGCCGTACCTCTCTTCTACTCTCTACTCTCTACTATCCCTCTCTACCGTACCTCTCTGCGCCCTCTCCCTCTTCTCCTTCTCCTCTCTCTCCCTCTTCTCCTTCTTCTCCCTCATCCACACTCGCCCGCCTCTTCTCCTCAGCTTCGATGATATTGCGCATATCCTTGCCTGTAATTTAATAAATTAGAAGTTAATCTGATATAAAAAAATATATGAGTCACATGTTATGCAGAAGAACAAAGATACGCATAAAATCGATAATGTGATCGGCACTAATTTACTTTACCGGACCAAGCAAAGCGGGCTAACCCCGGGGTGGGGCATCTCATTGTGTGAATCTACTGGTCTCCTCTCGTGGTCAAGTAGAGTAAACTATTGACATGTAATCAATACTACATTATCCTCCTCGCCTCTTCCAGCTCCTCCTTGTGGTCGAGTATCAGCCAATTCTGCTCTGTTAACTCTCGGCTCGCCCTCTTCGATCTCCATCGCTTCCTAAATACGGCAGTAATTACAAATAGTGATAACAAGAAAGAGGATCTCGAGATAGGATACTATATTAACTATTTTTGTGACAACCAGGGTGTCGACGACATCAGATCACACACATTGCTCGGCATATGTCCACCCCCTCTGCAACCTAGACTCACCTATAACGTGTGAACCCGTTTCGGACGTTCTAGCGAAAATATACATAACGTGCGAATCCTGGTTTTTCCCGCTCGTTGTTGCATCACCCCCTCCCTCTCATCACTCACCTTGAGCATTTCATCATAATGGCTGAAGTTGTAGTCGACCTTAGCCACTCCTCTCCTCGATCGTCCCTCTGCAATCGTCACGAGAGGCTGCCGCTCACGGTAGTATCGATCCGGATTCAGACGTCTGCAATGGGGGAAGGGGATGGTGGAAAGCATAAGTGCAAGAAACCAGCCCAACTCTGGTTTCACTACTTCAATATATTATTTTATTTTGACGTTATTCTGTTCCGTACTTGTCAGCTAGATTAAATACAAGATACAAGAGAAATCTAAAACCTGCTCGCCTCTCGTTTAATTGATTGCAAGATATCCGCCAACATTTGATTAATTAATTAACACCCATAATTAGCAAACAATCTCACTTGACAGCCTTCTTCTTGCATTTCCTCTGTCCATCATCTTCATCGGAAGAAGAGGAAGCGACGGCTGCTGATTGCTGCAAATTCTTATTATTTAGAAAAGAGCTAAAGAAATATTTTTTTAAAATCCCCTCGTGCAATTCAACGCTATACTAGGACTCAATATTCACATGAACGCAAATATTGCAAGAGAAAATTGCAATTGTTTGTTTCAAGTTAATGTTTCAATTTGTCACTGCCACTCCATCTAAATCACTCAGGCACATTGTTTCACTGAAACATGAAACTGGCAGCGACGGGGATGATGTAACTCCACTCATACTATTCAACACTGTACCAGGACTAAATATTCATATCTACGCAAATAATGTAAGAGAAAATGGTATTTGATTTATTTTTGATCACTACCCTGACATCTAAATCGCAAGATATCATGCCATGCTGAAACATGAAGGCGACAGCGACGGGGATGTTCTAACTCCCCTCATGCAATTCAACACTATACTAGGACTCAATATTCATACCTACGCAAATATTATCAGATAATAATGGTACACGCTTTACAATATTGTCCCAAGTGAAAGCTGCCACGGCATCTAAATCACAAGCTATTATAATATGCCTGAAACATCAAACTGACAGCGAAGGGATGATCTAACTATATCTGCCCTCATCCTATTCAACACTATACTTGAACTCAATATAAATATCAACGCAAATATTGCACGAGAAAATTATATTTGTTTGATCTGTGTCCCCGGCTCTCACTGTCATAACATCTCCCCGGCTCTCACTGTCATGACATTGTTTGATCTGTGTCCCCGGCTCTCACTGTCATGACATCTCAATCACGCGCTATAATGTCTGGCTGAAACATGAAACTGACAGCGACGGGGATGATGTTGTTGAGGGAGACGCCGATGTAGGCCATCTCACGACGGAGACGCTCCGCAGATGCCTTCTTCCTGCAAAGAAAATCGATAAATGGTCGAATATCGATTGCCATTTTGATCAACCGTATGAATAAACTTATTTTAAAAAGTCATGGCAATATTTTTACTAATGTTTACCTTGCCTCTTCATTATTAACCACCTCCCCCATTCCAAATCCCTGCTGATCATTCTCCTCTACCGTACTCGCTGAGGTGCTGGCTACCGTATCCGGCTGATCGCTCATTCTACAGTATCGCAAGTAAATATCGCGCATTGGTCACAACTCGAGGGATGAGATAAGCATATACGAGAGGGGGCTGTAAAACTGTTTCCGCTTAATTTGGTCGGGTGCATAAGAGGGGTCAGAGTGAGAGAAAAAAACGGGAGGGGTGAAGGAAAGGACAACTGAATGGCACGAGACACGGAATGAATCAACAGACGGAGAGAGAGAGAGAGAGAGAGAGAGGAGAACTGAAAACTGATGAATGGGAATGGGAATCGTGACAAGGTAAGAGCAGCGGAAGAACACAACATCTGCAGTGGATACACAACAAGGAGAGAGATCTAAAAAGGAAAAATCAGAATGGATGCACTTGAGATCAGTGATACTTGTGCAAGTTCAATGCTATTCAATAGGTATATAAAAGAGTCGAACAGCTAGAAACCGCTTGGAACACCATACAATAAGAGAATCTTATGTATAATCACTCTGAACTTCTCTAGAACGCTACTATAACTGGGGCAAGTAGTTGAGTCAGCGCGAGTAAGCGACAGAAAATGGGACGGAAACACATAAAACCAAGAGGGCTCTTGTTGTTCTGTCGTCGTTAGTCAGAAATAGCGACCAGAGTGAGCACAAGAGACGAGAGAGCACGTGATTGTGAGAGAGTCCAGGACATCAAAGGTGGACGAGAGAGCGTGATGAACGAGGAGAGTACAGGTCATCAGAGGCTATTAGACAGACAACGTGAAACGACGATTGCTAGAGCGTGGTGAGAGAGTAGGGGAAATGGAGAGAGTGAGACGATCAGTGTGTGGAAATAGTGCGAAAGATGAGAATGATGAATGGGAGGGGTGAAAGAGAGGAGAGGGGCTGGAACTTGGCAGAAAGAGAGGAAAGAAGAAGAGAAGAAGGGGAGGAGATGGATGACTGAGCGTAACTCTCCTGTTAGAAAGATGGAGAAGGAGGAACAGAGAATGATGGGACGATGGAAGGGAGATGGATGGGATAGATAAGTTATACACAAAGCATGACACTCACAATGGATGTGATACTAACAAGGGAGAATAAAGCAAGAACGAAACTTCGATGCGCGGGGTAAACAACTGTCATCAATGCACTACAACTGTCCGACC
Organism: Pristionchus fissidentatus; assembly: GCA_036245785.1. Taxonomy (NCBI): domain Eukaryota; kingdom Metazoa; phylum Nematoda; class Chromadorea; order Rhabditida; family Neodiplogasteridae; genus Pristionchus; species Pristionchus fissidentatus. The sequence goes on from BTSY01000006.1 coordinate 14,651,476, forward strand.
CAGCTGACTTCTTATCGCCGCTTACACATCACGCGCACTATTGCCTTTTATCTTTAACCAAGCACAAAACAAGATAATTCCAGTACCGTCACACCTTTGTTGCACACGAAGCAAATAAATATAAACCCACTTCTTATCCTCTCCCTCCTTCACTTTCATCTGCGCCTTGAGGGCGTCCATCACTCTGCACAGCTTCTGCAACAATTTATTTATATATTTCGAAACCCGCCGATTTCGCGATTCAACAATATTGTATATTCAAGACTACATAATCGAATGAATGCATTTTCGATAATTGCTTGGAAATTCCCACCTCAATCAGCATTCCGTGCGTGCACTTGGGACAGAACCAATCGTCGTCCGGTACGAACCTGAAGGGGGTAAAATCGAACAAATTTTTTTAAATTTTTTCCGTAACAGATCGCTGATTTGTTACGGTAAAAATTACCGTAACAGATCAGCGATTCTTTTACAGTAATCCTCATCAATATCAATCAATCGATAATGAGGTACCGTACCACAACTGGGGCGTGAGACACCACGTATGCCATGCGTCGTCGCACTCGTCGCACAGAAGAAGCTGCAATTCAAAAAAAAATGTTGATACTGAAAATATCATCAGAAAATACTGTAACCGCCTCTACATTTACATTTTTATCAGACACGTTAATATTTACTTCAATTATCATTCGTAGCGATTGAACTAGCAGTAAAATATACCGGCAAGATATCAACGAGGTATCATTCAAACACATATCGTATTATATATCACATCATACAGAAACGCGAATGAACCGAGTAAAATTTCGATTCCTAATTGCAAACTCCAAATAATGAAATAAATAAAGCTGGCCACTCACCACTTCCCAGTGATCACTCTTCTTGCATTTCTTACATCTCGAGTCCTGATTAGCCTTCTTCCTCTCCTTCAGCACCACTTCCTCTCCGTCCTGCATTGGGACTAACTTTATTCTTTATATTATACACTAATTGATGACACTGTTAAATGTGCAATGCACGACTATAAAATATGCAAAATAGCACGCTTTGCATTTAATTTTTATGCCGATCCAACACCAAATCGAATGTAGAAGATGTTCGGAGAAATATCAACAGCAGTTGAAACTTGTAATCACCTCATCATCCTCTTCCATATCATCAAAGTCAATCTTCTTCTTCTTCTTTCTTCTCTTCTTCGGTTCACTGCCGTCCTCGGGATTGCGACGACGTCTCTTCCCACTGCAAATTAATTGATTTAAAAAATTATCCCAATCATTTACTAACATGTATCGACTCATCTATCCCGTTCACACCTCTTCCACAGTTTCAAGAGAGATTCGCGCTTCAAAATTTCGTTAAAATAGCTCAATAGTTCACGGAAGACAATAACACCGACATTCCCTGATGTCCTATATTTTGGTTGCTCGATATTTGTTAGTCCACATTAAATTTCCCCCCTACCGTACCTCTTCGCCTTCTTCTTCTCACTCGATGGTACAAATTCATCTCCACTCTCAGCCTCCTCCTCGTCTTCCTCATCTTCATCTTCTCCCTCTTCTCCTTCGTCTTCTGATTCCTCTCCTGATTCAGACACTCCCGAGTCTTCCTGAGAACTTTTTTTTAAATCATCACACATCTTCATTAAAATATCGCAAGCATTTATAATAAATGTTACTGCTTTAGTCGTCATTCCACTCTTGTAATTTATCGACCACTAAAATACTCTAGTGAAGTAATGGGAATGCTATCGAACACGAAGTTACTCTGTAGAAGTAATAGGAATGCTGTAGCCCTAATCTTCCAACTCACTTTCTCCTCTTTCTTCTTAGGCGTTTCTTTGTTGTCTTTTTTCTCCACTGGCTTTCTCTTTTGCGGAGTCGTGATGAACGATCTGGAAAATATATATTTTAGAGCGTATTCGATATCATTTCCTAGACAACTAGCGTAATACGTGACCGTATGAGTAAAATCAATAACCGCTAAAAGCATACCGTATGCTGGTAATGGCAGAGGCACGGGCGCTTCTGCGTGGGAGAATGCGGCGATCCATCTGAAAATGGTAACTAAGGATTGCGGACAGACATAAAACTAGCATTGCAACATATTTCAAAATGAAATACAATAAAATAAAACTTACAAACTGCTTGAGATCATCAGGGACGTCGTTCGAGTCCTCGTCGTCTTCAGGCTAAATATATAACAATGTTTTTTTTTCAAATGAAGTATTTTTTGCGGAAGTGACTAATTAAACACATGGCTTCATTAGAGAGGAAAGAGGAAATTGCATACCTTCTTCACTTCAACCTCTACTTCTTTCTTCTCCTTCTCTTTCTCCTCCTCTGGTTCCGTGTCTTCATTCACCACTTTCTTCGGCTCGGGTGCGCCTGCAATGCAGATTAGTGTTGCAGCCACATTGTAAGTACAATCGAATCACGACATGGCCAATTCCATCGTAATATCTGTCCGAAAAAGTATAGAATACACAAATAATAATACAATTCAAAATACATACCATTATCAATATTTCCTCCCTTATTCTTCCTCTGTTCCTTCGCCTTTTCCATCGCCTCGCGCTTCTTCTGAAATATAACAAAATTGTATATTTTTCAGTTTCAAATTCATCGTTAAATTATCAAGGTCAACTTGTGGATAAATCAAAATTAATGTACAGACACATTTAAAATTTTAGATTCTCAGTTACCCTAATCTATCGTATACCGTAATCTCACCTTGACCATTTCCGGGTCCTGGAAGGTGTCGAGGAAGGTTCCCTTCTTCGTCGTTATCACCATGTCATCGTCGCCCTGCAAATCAATATTAAATACAGTAACCCGGGAAATCGGTAAGTCTGAGAAAAATCAACAATTTTTTTCTTCCAAGATTCCATTCATTCCCTGTGCGTATTGCTCGATGGTATTCCATGCTCCCAATAGAAGTTTTCACAGCCCCCAATCATCGAACATTCAAGAAACGATTGGCAAATCACCCCATTGTCAAAGACCTCCGTCATCTCGTAAAATTCCGAGAGTCCCCCCTCCCCCATATCTTCCCAAATTTCTTGTCAAATTTAAAATCCTGTTGCGCCTCGGGCGTAGATAAATTATTATTATTATTATTGGTACCTTCTCTGCCTCCTTCTTCTCTTCCACTTTCCTCTCCTTCTCAGTTTTCTCCTTCTTCACATAACCGAGATCTCTCGTCTTCAGATCATCGATTAAACTCTGGAGTTGATCCGAGCTGCTGAACAACAAACCGACATTTGCTTTGTTTGCATGCTTATCAAGAGGGATTAGTGACAAAACCTAATGAATTTGAGCGAAAAAGAAGTAGGATCTGATCCAAAATCGTGAAGACTTGAACCAAAAAAGGGGATGTCAAATACATGGGATAGTAGTATACCTCGCGATGAGCTTCCACGTTCCTCCACTCTTATCGTCTTGCTCTTCAGTGTAAACTCGGACTGCGAGTTCAGAATCCTGCTGGTACCTGCAGAGAAAGAAACAGTTTCCAGCTAATAAGTTTCATAGTTTTTTTTTCTCGTTTTTTTGTAACCTATCATAGTTCATTCATTCATTGTTTATTCCGTCAGAATCATGTACAAGAATTATAACTGTGAATGGGGCAACAGACGGATGTCCGTGATTTTTTAAAAAAAAGCGGGAAAAAATTAAACATGTAGCACTAAATATCTTAAACTCTAACCAGTATGCCAGTCCAGTGCAATCGGATCCAACGGGGAGAAGACGGAGATCCGACGATTTAGATGAAAGAAGAATCTGAAAATATATAATTATTATTTCTCCCCGAATTTTACAGCGATCGACTGTTATTAAATTGCTAAGAAATAATCCAATCGTTCATTTAATTATCTATAATAAACAATTAAAGCTCACATTCTCCTTGAACTTGATATTGTAATCGAACTGGGCCTCACAGAGGGCTTTCATGATCACAATCTTGGCAGCCACGGGCAGATTCGTGTAGCCGAACCTACAATAAAATATTTAATTAGTTTATTTCGTACTACTAATATTGTACAGATAACTGCACTTAAAATATTGTCTTGAAACCGTGATAAACTGGGTTATGATAGAAACGTTGAGCTAACCTTTCCATCTGCAGATACTCACTCTCCAAATCGAGACGAAGCTCGCAGAACTTGCCCAGCCATCTGCAAGAAAAATATCGATTAGAGAGAATCAAGGGATTTCGAATCACGGTTTGTTTTAATCGATAATAATTGGAAAATGAAATTTGCCGAGAACTCACTTCTCCCAGCAGTCCCATCGGACGGATTTGTAGCCGATTCTCCTCAGTAGAGTCATGTTGAGTTCGATCAATTCGCGATCGACTGTAATACCGTATTGTGTTATTGATCTACAGTAACCAATAACGGATAGAACAATCGATAATCGACTGACTGTGTCCGTTGTCGTCGAACTTGGTGAATATCTGTTCGAGTTTGGAGAAGGAGTAGGGTTTGACGCCCAGCATGGCACCGAATTTATTGAAGAAGGAACAAATGACAGAGAAGGCGGGCTCGGAGTACAATTGATCGAGATCGATCTGTAGTTAGAGATTCATAATTATAATTATGTGTAAAATAAATAAAAGATTCAATGCATGTGTCAACTCACTTTTCACTAGTATTCTAGTATTGAAATATAGACCGACAATCGAAATTGGAATAACAAATTGAAATGTACCTGTGGTAGTTCCTTCTTGACCTTTCCGTCTCCAGCATGGGCAATAGCCGCATCCTCATCACTCTCATCCTGAAATTATGCAAATTTTTAACGAATTTGCTTTAAAAAAAACATCTCCCCATTGCTAATCCGATTCGATTCCCCGCTTGTACCCTACACATTCAAAGCAAGGTCATCGTGCCAGCAGACCAATTCAATTCGATTGAATGCACTACTGACCTCATCCTTCACTTCCTTCTCTGTTTCCTCTACTTCATCAGTTTCCATTGGTTCTTCTTTCGGTTTATCCTTGGTATCTGCCTTCTCTTCCTCCTTAATAACTTCAGTCTCCTCCTCCTTCTTCACAACCGCTGCATCAGCAGCATCTGCTGCGGCAGCACTCTCAGACATGGTTTAAGAGCACCGTCGGAGCTAGTTCATACACCCTGAAATCGAGGCGATATTGAAATGGACGAGCACGGTAAACAAATAGAAACAAAACAAATTGAGCGTAGACGCAATCTCATTAGGGGCCTCAAGAGTGGAAATAGTGAATATTCGATTTCAAAATAATTTTCATGGGAATTAATAATCAAAACAAGCGAAAATATGAAAGAAGAAGAGCGATACCAACGAACAACAAACAAGCTCGCTCACAAAGAAATCGATAACGCGGACAAACACGTGAAAACTAAGTACGAAAATAGTTGATTTTACAACTAAATTGTTGTCTATCAGTTACGGACCGCCCTGGGGAGCAGATTCGCGGGTGAAACGCAATTTAAAATAAGATAATAGAGAAGCATTAATGAGCGTTGCAAGCTACTCCTCACAACACGCCGCCGACGCGTCGGTTCGTGAAACCACAGAACGGGCTCTTTGCACGCGCCACACACATCTCTTGAGTCCTGTTCTAATTTCGCTAAGTTAGAAATATGTCATACTCTTCCAGAGAATATAGTTGATTATTGATACAAATATATGCGAAAGTATATTTATAAGTTAGAAAAATTAAAATTATCATTTCAAAATTTACTCAGTTAATGATAGAGCTTGAGATCTTTGCTAGATTACGGTACTAGTACCACTTTCAGCGACTGGTTTTGCTGACGTTTTATTCCACTTTTCTTGGTCAAAGTGGCTGTATAGACGTCGATATCACTGTACAACTGGCTCGGGTCACTAATAGAGCATATCTGAGTGGTTTTAAGTCTTTATCGTTGTGTGCTCGTTAGTTATTTTCCGCTGTTAAAGTTAACAAGTTGGAATAACACCATTCCTTGACAGATGGAACCGCAGAAGCGGGAGACGTTCGAGTACGGCTCGGCGCACGCATATGCCGATGCATGGCGCAAATGGACGGCGGATACGCACGCGTGGTACGCTTTCCACCACATGATGGCTGCACAGGTTTGATCTACCTCCTTCGTACGTTTGTGACTCTAGATACCAAGACCAGATCTGTCCCTTCACACTTATCAGTTACCCCGAACGAGAGGGGTGATTAACGAATTATCTAAGCTTTGAAATTAGCACTACTCATCTTGGGAAGTGGTTTTTGTCTGTCCACTTACTGCCTCCAGTATCAGATTCTTCTTGTAGAAATCAGTGGCGATCTTTTTTTTCCCAAATCACGATTCGTTGTGGTAAATCTCAGATAACATACGTTTTACTGGAGTGTGTACCTTATAGGTGGCTGCGGGTGCTCCCTCCATCGCGGCGGGAAGTGCTGCACCTACCGCAGCGCAGACTGCAGCGCAAGCGACGAATACCGTGACGGTAACGGCTGGAGGCGTCAGAGTCGTCACGGCCACGTATACGGTAAGTCATATCGATTGACGGATAACTAGAAATTAGAGAGCGTCACGAGTCTATTAGACATCACATGATGTCTAATAGACTCGTGAGGATTCTTAGTTAATGTCTACATAATAATTCATACTTAGAAATAGCAAGTTCTAGTGCTTGTGGAGTATAGCTAGTTCTGACCATAGCTACTTCAGCTAGAAGACAGAAATCGGCCAGAAAGCTGCGCTACGTCAACTCTGCTGCAGAGTTACTTTCTGACTGATTTCTGTCTTCTAGCTGAAGTAGCTATGCCCCGATGTAGCTATGCTCTACAAGCATTGAGTTGTGAGGCTTTTCTACTTGTGTGCATCATCTCTTTTCAGATACCCTCGTTCGCTCGTCGAATCCTCGCAGAATTGATCGATTGCGTCTTCACTTTTGCCATCAAGATCATTTTCGTCTACCTCCTCATCGAGTTTGATATTCTGTGAGTGCTTATTTTTTCCCTCTTATTTATATTTAAAAAAATCATTGTTAACTTACTGAGCAGACAGTAAAAAATAGTTTTCCTCACGGTCACCCTGGGGCACTCTGCATTTTCGAGAATCCTTGTTGAGGTTCAAAGCAGAGGTCAAATAGTAAAGTAGCATGGAAAACTGGTCGGGCAGGTTTTCGATTTTTTTGATGGTCTATCGGGCAGGTTTCTATATTTTGGGGATGTTTCAGGGGACCTTGACAGGCAGGTTTCGTTTTTAGGGGTCTAATTGATCAGGCATTTATTTTTCGCGCCCGCCTTCGGCGGGCAGGTTATTTCGATATCGACCACTTTTAGACCTATGGTTCAAAGCAGGGCTGTGCATTTTACGTTTTACGATTTTACGAATTTTTTCGTAAAAATTTTACGTCGTAAAATTTAACGAAATATTTTCGTAAAATTCGTAAAAGTTTCCTGAGAAAAAAAGGTTACTTTATTGGCGAATAGCGCACTTCACTTGGTATTTTCTCAAAAAAAATTTTCATTCTTTAAAATCTTAGTGAAAAAGTGCAGGTAATTTTGTTTTTTTCCAAATTACTATTTTTTCCAGCAACAACACAGGCTGCGAATATGTGATTAGGTATTGCGTATCATTTCAAATAATCAAATTTCGAATCCCAGCGTTAGATCTAGTTAAAAATTTGTTCAAAAAGCATAATCGAGACGTTGTGGAGCAATTTTCTGTAAATTATTTGATTTAGAACAATTTTCAAAATTTTACGAATTTTACGATTTTTACGACATTTTTTTCGTAAAATTTACGTTTTACGAAAATTTTACGAAAAATATTTTACGCACAGCCCTGGTTCAAAGGGTGATAAATTAACGATTTGGGCTGGGGGCACTCTGTAATCAAGTTAAACCGGGGTGGGAACACTTTGCAAAAAATATCTGTACGCTGCCCTCGTGGTTTGACTGTATTTTTCGAATCCTTTTCTTGCAGAGATTTGTCTCGTTACGAACGATTGATCAACGATCACGCTGATCTACAGACTCTAATCGATATTACTCACGAATTATTCCCCCTTGAAGTAGTGGGAAAGATACTCTGCAGTTTGTTGGAGGTTTGTCTCGCTTTTTTCCTTAGAATATATTTTTTTAATTAAAAAAAAGCTTATCTGAAGATGCTGAAAGTAGTAGTTATGTAGTGTTGTAGTACGGCAACAGTAAAGGAAACGATTGTCTTCCAGGCGTATCTCATCTCGTATGGTTTTGGTGGACTACCCGCTGGTCAGACTCCCGGCAAGAATCTCATGGGATTGACGGTACGGTAGGATTTCAGCTATCACTTAAAAGGATAATTAAAACATTAATTTCAAATGAGTTGCTTTGATCTATGTTCTTTAAATATGTTTTAATTGGCATACAACCGTAAACGTTTAATGTATAACACTATGTGATCTCAGTTATATGTATAAGAAATGTGAGCACGTCACTAAATTAAATATATTAAGGTGATTTCGTGTCATCAAGTCTTCCCCGTAGTCGGCAATCCTCGACAAGTTCACGTTTCCGGACTGGCGACGGTTCCATTCAGACAGTCAGTTTCACGTTTCACTGAAATTATTTACGAATGATTCAACAGTATAGACCGATGAATGAATATCCCTTCTGAAAACCTTGAGTGAGGATAGGATCGATTATGAACTAATCAGGGGAAATTTAAATGTAATTTTTTTTAAAAACAAAATTGCAGTTCGCTTCAACGATCCCTATTCAAGAACGTTCTCGTCAACTCTCTCATTCCTCTCTCCTCGATAGTCTACGTATTCAACTACAATAGAGCACTCTACGACGTAACTGCGACTACAATAGTCGTTCGGAGACAGTAGACTACGGTAGTCTCTCTTGTTCCAATCGATAAGCTATGAGATACGATAGATCCTCTGTTGGTTGTGGATACTGTCGAGAATCGTGTATATTTAATAGAGTTCTGACGTAGATTATAACTGTACATAAAAGAGACGAATCAGAGCTATGTGATATTTCGTATTTAGTAATGGTCATTTGGGTAGATTGTATCTTTACTTCACTGAACCCGCTCGATTGTTAGAATACCTCCCTGTCTCATCGAATGAATATCACAAATCGCTAATTTATCTACTACTGTATTCTAGTCATACGGTATCGTGTATAAATCGTTATTGGTGAATATCCTCAATTGGCACCTTTCATCAACGGTCAAATAGAATCCGGTTACAGTATCCTGTCACTCGCACAAATAGGCTATAATTGTCCTGTGGTGTTTTTTTGGTGTAATTCCGACAGTTGGAGTGGATACTCTTGAATCAAGTTTCATCATTTACTCGAATTCCATAGATCTCATGATTTATCGTCACGCGAACTCAAAATGACATCATAGTTGATGAGGGGAGGAGAAGGAGGAAGAAGTCACATGGTCATTTTTCTCCTCCTCTTTCCCTGTTTTCCTCTCTCGTGTTGTTCACTCTCTCAAATCCTACTGCCCAACCCCAGAATTCGATTTTGACCTACTCCCCCTTTCTTTTTCTGTTCATGTTCGAGACCTTTCCATCGTTGCCTATCCCAACTATCTCCACAATTCTGATTTTTTCTCCCAATGGTATCACAGGTTCTCTTCCAACTGGTAGAAATACAAAGGTGCCGACGGGTTCTCTCACAGATATCCCAGCGAACTCTATGCCAGTGGGGAAAACCGTCCGAACCTTTGTTACCACGAGGGTCTTTCCATCTTCCCCATCTCTCTTTTCCTATCTCCATAACGATCCCAATTGTATCAGTGTCGTGAAGCGTTCAGTCACAACAGGTCGATGACCTACTCCTCTTCATCTTCCCCCTATTGCATCAATCTCCTGTTGTTCTAACCCTCCGTTCTTCTACTCTTCTTCTCCTCCCCAGAGGACCTTATCGCATTTCGCCGCGCTCTTTCCTTTTCTTCCCTTCTCTTCCCTTTTCGTACATCGATTCCAGACTGGACACAACAAAACTCGTAGAGACTCCACACAATTTTCGGAGTTGAATCGTTTTTTCTTGCAATTTCGGTAGTACGTCTAGCCCTAGACTTTTCCCATTTTCTCGAGTAGAAAATTGCTCAACCACTTATCCAATTCAATTCTCATTGAGTGGAGAAGTTGTCTGTTTGAAACAGAGAAACTTGACGACTAGTGAGAATTCTCCCCGCATTTTCCACGGTAGATGAAAGTGAAATTCTCATTGGCTAGTATTGCGCACTCTCAGTGACGAGTTTAGTTTTTGTGTGAAAATAGTTATCGAGTGTACTTTCTGAGATTTCTCTCCAATTTTCTATTCTTCCGATTCCGAATAAATACGCCACTCAGCTATCTTCCGTACCCCTTGCACCCACATCACACAGCTGTGTCGGCTCTATCCCACATTTTCTTCCTTTCTCCCCCTCGACTCTCTCACTTCCCCACACTCCCTCGTCGTCTCTTTGCTTCTCTGCTCTCTCACTTCCTCTTCCCTCTCAAATCTCTCTTTCACAGAGCACGTTGCCCCTTTGTCCGTTGATAAATTGTCTTTGAAATGGAGTTGGAAGTTAGTGATTGCCCTTTTTCGCTCATCATTCCAAGCCTGCAGAAAGGGGTAAGGGCGAGAGAGTGTGCATAAGTGAGAGAATCCCTCTCAATTGTATGCGCTCTCTCACTCGAAACCCCTTTCTTTAGTGTTGACCGGGCTATGAATGATGAGTTTATCACTCGTTCAATCTGAGTAGTCATCAGATCATATCTCATTCCTGTTTTGCATGCACTTCCCCTCATTTGCCTCTCGTCTCGCCGAATTAGCATTCAATTCAACGACAGTTGGTCAGACAATCGGACCACGTGGGAGAGGGCACTTGACTCCCATTACACCCCCCTCCCCCCGACTTGTGAGGCCACTAATGACGATATCGTTGCGTCTTTTCATGTTGTGAGAATACACTACTTTGTATGCTGTCTGCCATTGATAATCTCTCGCGATCCTCATTTGCATCTGTATCTACATATTGTGTATTAGCTATTCATCATCCCTCATAATCTCCTTATTCTTCTTTTGATGATCGATCCTTCTTCTTCCCCTTCCCACGTCATCGTTTCTCCCATTCTGAACCCCTTTCAATTGAAATTTTCCTTCCCTGTGCCCTTGTCGAAATATTGAATCCGATTGTGAATCAGCTTCATTACGTCCCCTATACCTTATTTTATTGTTAGTGTGTGTTTTACTCCGTTTCTCAACTTTGCTTTCCCTTATCTCTCTTCCCAACTTGGAATCCCAATCTCGCCACTGATCTTTGCAGGAACCAGCGTAATCTTCTGAGGTTGATCTCTGATCTCCGAGTTGGGGCCGCAATGGCTACCGCTGAGACAGTCGAGGTACGGTACCATATTGATTTCATGAAAACTCATTAGTCGATTGCAATTCGTCGTTATCTACCGTACTCTTCAGGTGGTTCTTTCCGTTCGCACTCCGTTGCTTCGACCATGGGAACGGGCTTTCGTGGTGGGATCGATTGAGGAGTTGGGCACTTGGATGCCAAAGAGAGCGAAGACGATGATGCGATCGGGAACTGATCGGTGAGGAGGAGTACTGTAACTCAGCTTATTGTAATTGATCGGTTACTGTATCTCAGTTATATCGATTTGATTTCAGAAATCTGTGGAAGTGTACGGTAGTCGTTCCCTCTTCCATGCCGCTCCTCCAGTATCGATACTTCATCGGATATTTCCTTGAAGAGGCCACTGGAGGTTAGCCATCGATTGTAATGTTCCTACCTAACCCGATGTTCCCCTCAGGACCCGCCCTATCTCAATTGTCGGTGCATCGATGGGAGTGCTCGGCCCAGCCACGAGCCATCCATCCCAATCTACTTGCACACAAGAATGGAAAGGCTGTCAGAGAGGCCGAAGACACTTTTGGATCCATTGGTGAGAGTGATCTTTGATCTCTTTTCTATTTCAGACTAGTTTTCAGAGTTTTCAGACTTGCCTTTCGAACCGTATTCGCAAAATATTTGATCTTGTTGAGAGATCTCATGTGATAATTCAGCGTCACTTTATTGATTTATTGATCCACAAATCATCCTCAAATAAAAAAGTCACTTCGTAATATTTGATATTTCCAGATGGTCGCACAGTAATCAACGATGGCTGGCTGATGCATGAGAAAGAGGCCGCATTCTTCATTCGAATACATGGGAAGGCTCTCAAGTTCTTCACTAAGAAGGTGAAAGTGATCTTTATTATTTATTATTAATTTATTGATCTTGGCTTCGGTGGTTACAAAATACTTTGTTCTTTCAGGACGAAACGCTACAGTACCGTCTCAAGGTCGTGCCTTTTGACGTCCGATTCAAAGAGGTTAGTGGTACGGATTACTGTAGTCGAAACTGATCAAGATTTCTGTAAGCTGAACCTACCTCTATTACGGTAGCTCCCCTCCCTCAGGCGTACTCCTACGAGGAGAGATACTACAGTAAGAAGCGGGGTGGACTCTGGCGAGAGTCCTCCGTATACGGCGATTCTGTGGGTGTAGATGGCGTGGTGCGACGTTCGTAGTGTAGATCCCTATTGGTGTCTCCCCGTGGTAGTGACTGGTGTCGTTTCCTATTTGGTAGATCAATCGTGAAATGAGTTCTTTTCAGCGAGTCGAGAGTAATTCTGAGCCGACGCCCGACGACAATCCCGATCTACCCGAGTTTCCTTCCTTCTCCAGCACAGAACTGTCGGTGAGAAAATCAATATTCGATAATCACCGTATCCCTTCTCAAATCAGGTCCTGACACGCGAAGATCCGCTCTTTGGCGAGCAATACGAGCAGGGATCGATATTCAGGAACTCGATTGACTACCTCGTGTTTAGGACGAGAACTGTGAATGTGGAAAATTTGGTGAGAAACCATTTATCATTTATTACAAATATTTTCTAGGATCCTTCATAATTGATTTCGGAGAATTTAGCTTGCTTTTCTACCTTGATTAACTTGACAATTCTTACTATGAAAATGGTTCCACAACTATTACGGATTTAGGGATTCCGCATCGAGCTCTTCTCTGAAGGATCGGAAGATGAGAAATCACGGCGATTGGGCATCGCGTATGCACTCGCGTCCACGCTACACGATACGTAAGGAAGTGTAAAAGCCCCCTTTAAGATTGCATCGTGATGAGGCAACACGTCAAGTGTTGCCTCATCACTCTGGCTTTTTAAACAATTAGACTTTAAAGAAGGCCTCCCACGAATATTTGGTCACATAGACTGCCAACGTAGTGTTGTTGGGGGCGCTCACCCGAGCACATTGCAACGCATCCGAAATTCTACAGTAACCTATAAATCGATATATTGGCGCTCAAATGGCCGTAAAGGTATGTTTCCCCCTATGGATAATATCGGTTTTCATAAAAAAATATAATAATTTTCGCAAGGGAATGCTTAGAAAATTGCCCCTAATGCTAGTGTGCGACTCCATATTTTTTCGATAAGCCAAATACAGTACACCTGAAAAATGCGACCAATAATGGAGCGCGCACACATGTATTAGGGGCAATTTTCTAAGCATTCCCTTGCGAAAATTATTATATTTTTTATGAAAACCGATATTATCCATAGGGGGAAACATTATTATATCGTTGGCAGCTTCATTTCCCCTCGTTAATTTTCCTGTCTTCGCGTCCTAGCACGCGTTGCCTGTCGATTCTTGGTACCTTTGCGGCCATTTGAGCGCCAATATATCGATTTATAGGTTACTGTAGAATTTCGGATGCGTTGCAATGTGCTCGGGTGAGCGCCCCCAACATCACTACATTGGCAGTCTATGTGATCAAATATTCGTGGGAGGCCTTCTTTAAGTATATTTGACGGTAGTCGTACGGTATCCCTATCTTACAGATACGGCAAATGCATTCTTCCCATCATCAACTTGCAAAGTCAGCGACCCATTGGTCAAATCAACGGTAAGTTTTTAGATCAATGAGGAAAATGATTACTGTACCTAATTGTAATCGATAATCTCTGCAGTAGACTTCATGCTCGCTCTTCCTCTCAAGACTGCCGACCCGAGTCTGCGAGACGCGGCCAAGGTGAGAGGAGGGCGATTGCATAGTGATGATGAAACCATCATCTATCGTAGATAATGAAAATTGCATAGGGATGACGCAATATCAGTTCTCGTACGCTCGTCACTGGAAGCAACGGCGGACGTTGGAGATTGGACACAGGGGCTGCGGCAACTCGTACACTAAGTTTGTGCCTACCGTATCCCGATTATCGATTTGCTCTAATAATTATTGATTTTTCTCCGCAGAGCTGCCTCCTTCCGTGAGAACACACTGCACTCATTGCAAGAAGCGGGGAGGAAGGGAGCGGATATGGTCGAGTTTGATGTCCATCTAACCAAGGTACGGTACCTTCTAACATTTTTAGTTGATACAGTATTCTTGTGGCGGCACTACTGCTGATGCCCGGAATCATCAATAAAGGAATCTAAGAACAGTGTCATTTGGAATGCTAATTTCAAAAGCGTCTCGTCTATTTATTCGCCTGTTCCAGGATTCAGCCGTAGTGTCCTCGTGGTATTCGGTAGCTTCAATCGATAAATCATTTCTTTTCAGGACAAGAAGGTGGTCGTCTTCCACGATTTCCACGTGGTCATAGAAGTGGCGGCGCGACCAGGGTCGACCACGGAAATTAGAGAGAAATTCCACGAGATTGCAGTTAAGGTGGGAGGATTGAGTAGTGATGACGTCACTCTTCAATTGATTGTCTAGTATTGACGCAATTTTCTTTTCAGGATCTCAAACTGTCGCAGCTGCACCGTCTCCACTTCGAGCACACCTCGGCCGTGCAGCATCTCACTGCGGAAGGTGGGAAATCGACTTGGAAGATAAACTTAGCGCTTGATGAACGTAGAAAATTGGCCACTATTGTTGAAGCTCGGAGTCATCAAAAAAAGGAATCTTAGAACAATGCCATTCGAAATGATAATTTCAAGAGCGCCTCGACTATTTATTGGCCTGTTCCGGGCTTCTGCAGCAGTGCCGAAAATTGATAATCGATAATTGCAGCTTCGTGCTCTTCCACTACCCCTAATCGATCGTCGAGCCCGCGGCTGCTCAAAGTGACTCCCGATGCGGGTGAGCACCATTAATTTAATCTATATGTTTTTTGTTAATTAAATTGTTTAAATTAATATAAAGAAATACTTCTTTTCACAATATTTTCTTGCAGAAGAGACGGATCTCGCCCATTCTCCCTTCCCTCCACTCGAGACTGTATTGGGAGCAGTCGATCCTCACGTTGGATTCAACATAGAAGTCAAGTTTCCCATGAAAATGAAGGTGAGAATGCTTACTTTTTTGTTTTTTTTTCGTCGAGACATCTCAAATCTGGTAAAAAAATGGAAATTTTGTACAGGACGGCGCTCATGAATGCGCGGGTGGATACTTTGAGAGGAATGAATTCTGTGATGCCATACTTAACGAGGTACGGTGGGATTTAGATGATTTTTGATCTCTGATCTTTCCGATCATTGATATTCGAATGTACATATTTGATCTCTGCCTGTCTTCAGGTACTGTACAAAGCGGGTGATCGTCGCATCGTCTTCTCATCATTTGACCCCGATATTTGCACTCTCCTCTCACAGGTGATCTTTGATCTCTGGTTACTACTAAACAGTTTCAATTTGGATTTAACCAATTTGATGATGTATTTTTCAGAAACAGCATCGTTTCCCCGTGCTCTTCCTAGTCGTTGGTGCGACTGCTCGATACGAAGCATTTGAGGATGTGAGGTGAGTAGATATAATTGTTGCCTAGTGATGACGCAATATTCTCATCAGATCTGACTCTTCTCAACTAGCAGTCAATTATGCAGCGGGCAGCCATCTGTTGGGAGTCAATTTCCACAGCGAGGAATTACTCAAGGTAAACAGATCGCTTTCTCAATCGATAATCAACATTTCTTCTTCAGGACCGTACTCCATTCGACCGTGCTCGACTCTTCAATCTGGTCACTTTCGTGTGGGGAGACGACATAAACTCGAAATCTGTTCAAGAGTATCTCAAGAAGGAATTGGGAGTGGATGCACTCATATATGATCGGTGAGAATTACATTGCATCGTGATGACACAATTGATTACTAATTCTAATCGATAACTGATGAATTACAGTATCGGAGAGGAGGAGACGCGTCGCAACATTTTCCTTGTGGAAAGAGAAGCGAGAGCTGCACTCTTTTCTCGATCGAATGGTATGTGAAATTATCGATTGAAATAATTGTACTACAGTACATTGTGCAAATAGTTACTGTATAGCAGCATCTCAATTATTTGAAGTTTTTGATCGGGAGAATAATACATTCTACAAATAGTTACTGTAAAGCGGCTTCTCGATTGTATGTGGCAGGGCTGTGCGTAAAATATTTTTCGTAAAATTTTCGTAAAACGTAAATTTTACTAAAAAAAATTCGTAAAAATCGTAAAATTCGTAAAATTTTCGTACAATTTTGAAAATTGTTCTAAATCAAATAATTTACAGAAAATTGCTAAACAACGTCTTGATTTTGCTTTTTGAACAAAGTTTTAACTAGATCGAACGCTGGGATTCGAAATTCGATTATTTGAAATGATACGCAATACCTAATCACATATTCGCAGCCTGTGTTGTTGCGGGAAAATAGTAATTAGGAAAAAACAATAAAAAACCTGCACTTTTTTCACTGAGATTTTAAAGAATGAAATTTTTTTTGAGAAAATACCAAGTGAAGTGCGCTAGTCGCCAATAAAGTAACCTTTTTCTCAGGAAACGTTTTCGAATTTTACGAAAATATTTCGTAAAATTTTACGACGTAAAATTTTTACGAAAAAAGTCGTAAAATCGTAAAATTCGTAAAATCGTAAAACGTAAAATGCACAGCCCTGGTATGTGGCTGCAAAATACGAGTAGATTATATCTAAGCCAGTCGATAATGTTTCAGCAGCTTCTCCCCTCGGTTCTCGTCGCAATTCAATGGAAGATCTTTCTCGTGGATTGGCCGATCGTCTTTCATCTTTGGCTCCGCCCACTTCCAAATCGATATCCAAATCAGCCTCTCCTCCTTCCTCTACCTCTTCTTCTTCTAATGAAGAACCACCATCTTCTCCACCTAGAACAACCCCTCGAGTTTATGTGAGATCGACTACTATGAAGCAGTGAGAGAATATTGATTGATTGCTTGTCTGATGGAGTCAGTTTGTGATTGTGCCTGAATTGTACGGTAGCGATAAGTACATAAGTTGACCGTCTGAGGCATCACGTTTGTCGAATATAAAAAAGAGCTTGATGCATTGCTAATTCTTCTATATAATACTGTAAATTCGCGAAGTGGGAGTTCTCCTGTGAAGGACGATAAATGATTTGTCGATTTTGCAGATTCGATTATCGTGTGTTTCCCCGGGGTTCCATAGCGATGTTGTGTTGACTACAGTAGGACATGAATTCTATTCGAGTTACCGTACATACGTTCATATGACAGAACTCGTATTCATAGAAAACAAGATTACGTGTGAATCAATAGAATCAGTCGATCTTTTAATCGTTCTTTTGTTAGCTCCGACTATATTAATCTAATTCCCCTCTCATTTTCCCATCTGTTATCGATCGACCATCGGTGATTTTGTTCCCTTCGCATACTAAGTGCATTTATCATCTCTTTATCGATTGGAATTCATCAGATGAAGAAGATTGTGGAAATGATGAGAAGAGGGATGAGATTGATGATGGAGGAACTCGGATTGCACAGATCTCCAGTGCAGCAGCAGGCCGTTCCTCCAGCAAGCGGTCGGCATGCGGAACTCTTGAAAAATTTTCAAAAAAAATGTATGAAAAGATGGGTAAACTCACTGGGCATACAGCAGGACTGCATAATTTCGAAACATGACCAGATTCTTCCACAGTTTTGAGGCAACTGACACTTCCAGACGCGCACGTTACATCCTGTTACATCCAATTTGTTTGCGGTTTTTTTAAAAACTCTTCGAACAGCTTCATCTTTAAACAAGTTTAAGTTTCATTCAAATCATACGTCGCCTGCGACATCGAGTAGCATGGTGTGGCATCTGAGTGCAGCAGCGGCATGGATGACCACGAGAAGAACGAGAAGAGAACGCATTCTGAAATAATTCGAGATTAATATTACTCTAATTATCATTTCGAAATTTTCCAATTCCTTCTACGGTAGTTCGTCGATTTCTACAGGGATACCGTACCTCATTTCGTCGATCAGTGAGAGTGACGACCGAAAGGTTTAAGATGGAGATAAGAAAGTGGAGGTTTGGGTGTTTTTATACCACTCAAGTTTCAGTCAAATGAAACTTCCTTCATTGATTTACTCAATCTTTTATCTATATTCCCTGTTTAAAAGCTTATTTGAGAGTTCACAAGTCACTTTTCAAGTGAGTCGTTCCGCGCCGTGCACGTTTAGGACCTCGATAATCGATTAAAAGCATCAAGAGTAGCCGTTTAGAGCACTTCCATTTCACCGACAACCATTTGCTCTACCACTTGAGGGAATACGGAAAGGTTCTCTTCTCACAATGATCATGATTTAGAGATTCAGATATTCGCCGCCCTTTCTCTCTCTTGACTTTCTGGTTTCCGAGAAAAAGCGCGGCTTAGAGACAAGATGTCGCAGAAGAAGAAAAAACGACTCGACATGTCGATGGGCGAAAGAGTGTGTGACCATTTCAGACTAGTCGGCTACACTGTTCACAACATAACTTCATGCTCGTATTTACTTTCTCCCAAGACCCGTGTCTGAGAGATGGGCAAGGTGAGAGGAGAGAATGTGCATAGCGACACGTATTGTTTACAATAATCATTTATTATACTGAAAGGACTAGAGTTATCTAATTTCCTTATCATTTTCTCATCTGTTATCGATTGCCCATCGGTCATTTTGTCCCCTTCACGTTCTTAGTGCATTTGTAGTATCTTTATCGATTGGGATTCATCAGATGAAGAAGATTGTGGAAATTATGAGAAGAGGAATGAGATTGGCTATAGAGGATCTTGAGGAGCCGGAACCAGAGGAACCCGAGGAGCCGGAACCAGAGGAACCCGACGAGCCGGAGTCCCCTCTATTGCAGAGATCTCCAGAGCAGCAGCAATTCTCCCCCTTTATTTTAAATTTTTGCCGCGTTTCGGGGTCCTCAGCATTTTGTTCAAGAGGACTACAGCCTTGGGCCAGGAGAGTATACAATTTGAAAGATAAAACACCTTGGTCACGGTCACTCACGCAACATTTATGATTACATCCTTTCAACTTCATTTCATGTCCAGCAGCAGTACCGGTAAAGGTGGAAGCTTTCATGTACGCACTCTAAGCCTTTCATGTACGCCTTTCGCCGGCATGGTACAGATCTCATAGGGAAATAAGTCTACGATTGTAGAAAGATATTTAAACTCTAAAAGTCGTTTCAGGCATCTTCAAAGGCCTAATATTTGGACGTGTATTTTGTTAAATTTTAAAATTTTCTACGTCTGGAATTGAACACCATGCGACATGTTGTTCATCATCGATTGAGTCGATCTCCATCCCATTGTGCCTTTGGGAAGAATCTGCCTTTTCCCATTGATTATTCCCAGTTTTGTTTCAAAATAATCTCATTCCCCTTGTCATCTTACCACTTGTTTTCTATCGGTTAGCGGTCATTTGCTTCCTTCTCATTTTCAGAGCGCTTTTCATCTCTTTATCGACCAGAATTCATCAGATGGAAAAGATTGCAGAAATGATAAGGAGAGGGATGAGATCGATAATGGAGGAACTGGGATTGGAGTTATCTCCGGAGCTGGTAGAGGGATCGTTTTGCTTATGGTTATTGTCCATGTGTACTTCCTTCGAATTGCCTCCTCCCAATCATTCTTCTTCTTCATTCTTCATTCTTCATTCTTCTTCATTCTGTGCATCGTGACGGGCGGTCGACAGTCTCCCCGCTCCTCTCCCTCCTCAGTTTGGAGAATCCTTGCCAGTCAGCTTGGGCAACCCGGCAAGTATTTCGCCCACCCGGTACCACTTCGAGCAGAGGACTCGGATCGACTACATATAATTCAAGTCGTCAACTTTCAAGAAAGGCCCAGTCGACAAGACTATGACGTGAGTTCCCACTTTGGTTGATACACGCTAGTCAGGACGTCACTGGAAGCTGGAAGATCTACTTCTACGCTCAATGTCTATCGTCCAAGATCGGCACTACAATTGACCAAGGAAGCCAAGCAAGATCCATTCCCTTGACCCAGTTGCCTCGAATTCGAAGATCCCGACCACCTCTGTCCCCGAATGATACCTCCTGCAGGCCCTTGCCTTGATGTCAGGATAAATATGTATATGTATATGTAAATGCAGAGATATCCCCTTGATTGCAGTAATCTCCCTGGCAACAACATGCTTCTGCTTCTTCTCCATTGACTCTCAATTTTTCGCATCCGTTCTTCTGCAAGGCTAACATAATTTTAGAGAGAGGATAAGAGGAAGTACCATATAACATTTGGAGTTGCATCCTTTCAAAATCGAGGTTCCTGAGCGTTGCGTCAGAACCATAATACTACATCCATTTGCTCCGGGAGGGCAAGTTATCTGTAAAAACAGATAGTATATTTTCATCCGTTGATAGAACTATGAGTACTGAATTCCACAAACCCGAATGTAATATGAGGAATAAGTTTGACTCTATAATAGTTGTACCTTGCTAGATCTGCTTCTCCCATTCTGCTCCGCATAGAAATGGCATTTGAGTGCAGCTACTGCATGGCAGATCATGGGAAGAACGAGAAGAGAACGCATTCTGCAAAGATTTTATTAGATTACTGTAAAATGTTTGATCATTTCCACTGTCACTCTTTCTCTCTACCACTCTCGGCTCGGCGGAAGGAGGTACAGCATCTAAGTAGAGTTAGGATAGAATACGATGTATGCTATTTAGCTCGAGCTACTTATCGATCAAACATTTTACAGTAATCTAATAAAATCTTTGCAGAATGCGTTCTCTTCTCGTTCTTCTCATGATCTGCCATGCAGTAGCTGCACTCAAATGCCATTTCTATGCGGAGCAGAATGGGAGAAGCAGATCTAGCAAGGTACAACTATTATAGAGTCAAACTTATTCCTCATATTACATTCGGGTTTGTGGAATTCAGTACTCATAGTTCTATCAACGGATGAAAATATACTATCTGTTTTTACAGATAACTTGCCCTCCCGGAGCAAATGGATGTAGTATTATGGTTCTGACGCAACGCTCAGGAACTTCGATTTTGAAAGGATGCAACTCCAAATGTTATATGGTACTTCCTCTTATCCTCTCTCTAAAATTATGTTAGCCTTGCAGAAGAACGGATGCGAAAAATTGAGAGTCAATGGAGAAGAAGCAGAAGCATGTTGTTGCCAGGGAGATTACTGCAATCAAGGGGATATCTCTGCATTTACATATACATATACATATTTATCCTGACATCAAGGCAAGGGCCTGCAGGAGGTATCATTCGGGGACAGAGGTGGTCGGGATCTTCGAATTCGAGGCAACTGGGTCAAGGGAATGGATCTTGCTTGGCTTCCTTGGTCAATTGTATCAGTTGAATTACAAAACATGCATTTCATCGAGTAATTACACAAAGCGGAATAATTACTTATTTTCTATTTGGTCGTTCATAATGAGACTTATTCAGACTTTCTCCTATTGCACAACTTCACAAGATGGTGCAGAATTTCAGTCTCTCTACATCCCCGTGGTGAAGTGATTGAAGATTTCATTCGGATCTATGAGAAGAGAGATCGATCCAATGAGGAGATTTGTCCTTTATTCGATACGATTGTCTTGTATAAAGCATTGTTGTTTGTTGTAATGGTAATATCCACCCGAAATGGGTTACCTCTTTCTAAACCGTCATCAAGTTGCTAGATCGCAAACATCGACACTGGAAGGACTGGACAACCAACTGGAGAATCAAAGAGATGAGAGAGTAGAATCGAAAGAGGAGAGTGGGGGTGAGAAATTGAATATAATTTAGTTTGAAATGTGCAATTCCAATAGATAGACTGATTTAATTATTATGTCTCAATACTTTCCCGTTCAAGTTATTTGCCTGCAGAACATACGAGAGCGATCGACGGAAGAGAGGGAAGAGAAGAGACGAAAGAAGATTGGAGAAAGAAGAAATATATGAAGTCAATTTAAGTTAGTTAACTTGGAATGTGTCCATAGAAATCCATCCATCTATTTCATAGAGTTAATGGGTAGAGCGGACACAAATATATTCTGATTGTGTAATCCATGGTGTTATCATTTACAGCATTCCTGAGAACACGATGACTGATCTGAGCGCAATGAGAGGAGGCAAATTAGAATGGAAAGAGAAAGAGATGGAGAGGAGAGAAGAAGAGTGAACGTGAGTGAATGTATACACACAAACACTACAATAGATATGGAAGGGTTGGTTTGTTAGAAGAAAAATGATCGATATTTGTTGCGTACTTCATTTTCGATTAATCCTCTATCATTTTGAACCATACACTTCACCGATCAATTGACCCATTCACTGTAAGTAAGGTGAGAGAGCTGATTATAGCTATCTCTCTGACTACTATTTTCCCGTCATCTCGAGTTATTCCAGTTGGTGGCATTCCATTCTTAACTGCCACCCATTTTTAAATAAAACAGCCCACCAGAAACAAGCGAGATTTACATTTTCTGGAACTTTGTTGTTGAGACAGGTTGATAGAGAAATGTCTTTAGCAAATTGTTTAATGGGTGAAGTTATCCCTCAAAATGATAGGCGATGTAAAGAGAACTCGAAATATCTCGAAAATTTAGAAAATGAAGGAGTAACTTTTTCACACTCATTTCTGCCCCGTGTTAAATACATTTCCGCACCGCAAAATATGGATATCGAGAATATTTTGTTTTTTTGGGATATCAACAAGTTCCACTAAAATGCCATCGCACACGAGGCCATTCATAGTTGAAAGTTGTTATAGCATTGTTGATTATTGCTTTGTCTACATACTACTCAGTTGCAGGTAACCCAAGAGATGGTGACAAAGAGGATCGCGAATGTGAGGAAGGCGGGAAGAAATTGGAGATGAAGAGAAATGAAGAGGATGAAGGTGAGTAAAGATACAAAGATCGGGGACAATTGATGGATTGATTATGATTAATTATCACTGTTTTCATGTATATTCCAATAATTTGCAGTTTGGAGGTATCGATGTTGAAGAGAAGAGAGCGAGAGAAGCAAACGACGATCATCCAAGATTCTCATCGCTTTTAGAAGAATATTATAGATATTCTAGATATTGCTTAATTTTATGTCTTCCTTTGTCTTTCCTCACATTCGATTCCAACACAACCTACGCGACTACTCGGATGATCTACATCTTCAACAGACAAATATTGGTCTTTCTATCTAATTCCCCCTCATCTCACGCTTTCTCTTGATTTCATACTATCATTTTTTTCGCTTGGTGTCGTTACTACGCCTTTATTGTTGTTATTGATTTACTATGTTTCTGGTTGTGCTGAGTGTTGCTCCATTTAAAGGTTCGTTTTTCATATTACTTGTATTGCCTCTCTTGCTCTCTTCTTCTCTCTTGATTCACGGATTTGAATAGCACCCAATCCCTCCCCTTTTTCTCAGCATTTCACAGGTTCTTCAAGGACGACTCCATCTACAAGTTACGGTAACGAGTCACTTTCCCAGTGGCAAATTACCGTAACCGCTGCCTCCTTCCCCCAACCCCCCTTCCTCTGTCTCTCTACACTCTCTCTTTCACACACTCAAACAGACACTCTCTCACACTCTCGTTACTCTCCACTTCCCTGTGTTCCCTATGCGCGTGTGAGGGGGCACAGAGAACGATAAAGTATTGATTACACTATCGATCGTCTACACATTTTCAAGTATGGGTGAAATTTCGAGCTTCGTACGTCCGCTTGGTATACCGCTCAAGTTTTAGTAAAATTTAAATTTAAATTAAAAATATAATTTATTGATTCGATTTTTCACCGATTATCCCACCTTTTCTTCTCGCTGACTGACATGTATTAAAATGTCTAATTACAGTTTTCTTGTAGAATAATCGTCATTTTCGATTACGAAAAAGGATTCTGCTGACAATGAGTGTGGTGCCTTTTGCAGTGCAGAGAAATGTCTGGAAGCAAATATAATAGTTCTCTGAATAAATATTCTCTGAATATATTTACATCCAACGTTTTGTTCTTTTCTGTCCGCACGATAGAGTGGAACGATCGCTTGTCCACTCGAACCATTTCGCCTTTCTGCTCGAAAACAGCAGGAAATAATGGTTTAAAAGTGAGAAAATCGAAATCAAATTTTGCAAGAATTACATCATCCCGAATCCATTTGATTTTCTGAACCATTCAGATTGATCGACGATAGTCTCGTGATTCACAGATTCAACACATTTAACTGTTTCTCAGTCCTCGAATATCTCCGCAGCTTCATCGTTACCTCAACACGTCCATCCAATTCCCTCATTATCATCTGATAATCATGGATAAGAGTGATAAAAAGAGGAAGAATAAAGCGCGGCGCTCAAATTGGAACAAAGAAATCACTTTCGCTATCGGTCCACTGCCCTCTTCTCTCTCTCTCTCTCTTTTTCTCTCTCTTTCTCTCTCTCTCTCTCTCTCTCTCTCTCTCTCTCTCTCCCCTTTTACCTCTAACCTTTTGCCCCTAATCGAGTTCCAAGTGACCGGCGCAGTTTGGCATTGTTGAATTAGTTGCAGCATCCTTGGCGCTGTCCCCTAAACGATCGCCGCTTTTCAACAAGCGATCAAAAAGTCTCGATTCCTAAAAAAATATTTTGTAAAATATGAATATCTGTCCATTTGCTGTTCGACTGATGAATGCCAAGATACAAAATGGTTCAGCAAACTGAAAAATAGGGCACTCTTTGTAGATTGGTGGTCGATTCTTCGGAAAACACGTGAGATATCAGTTTCTAGAACCGAGTAAAGTGACATTATCGAGTTTCTCTTTCCTTTCTTTCTCTGTCGTCTCTCATCTTTGCCTTGTATCTCTTCTTCCCTCCATCTCTAATTCTCTCCAATTGATCCATTTCTAATTGCAACGATTGCCATTCAGCTTCTTCCCCTCCTCCACTCTTCATTTTTCGATTATCCATTCCATTTCATTCACACAAACGTGAAAGGAAACGGCTCTGAACCCCATTTTGCCACTACTTTCTCTCATATTTTCCCCATCATCCTCTCATATTTCCCCTGTCACAAAATTGAGAAAAGTCCCCTGTAAATTTCCGGAAATGTGCTCGATTTTGAGTGCAGACCTTGTGGCGTCGAGTCGACTCCAAAAAGAGATATTTTGCAAAGCACGCTTTTCCCTTGACCTTTCATCTCGATTTCTCCTTCCCATTTGGCTTGGCAGATCTCGGTTCTACCAAATCTACACCTAATCTCGTTTTCTGCCAGCATTCCAACTGTTCCGCTACCGTATAGACTGATGGGGAGGTGCGTGTTCAGCAGTTTGATGAGCGAAGAAAACTATTATATGGACAAGCGGAACTGGGAGATAGCATGTCAAATAGTGGGGGAAGGAAACCATTCTGTCAAATATGGGCAATTTGCACAGTAAATATTAGATCTGAACCTGCCTAGACACAAAAGTTTCCTTTTCGTTCCTACTGTTCTTAGGACAAGCTGTCTTACACAAGCACTGCTTCTTCTATCATAATTTGTCACATATGCCAATCAGTTCCGCCACAAGAAGTGTCATTCTCGGGGTCATCGGCATATAGCAACGAGCTCTTTCTCTGCTTCCCCTTTCTGCCAATCAACCTTTTTCACCCTTCACCATCGGGCTGCGGCGGGGCAATTCCAAATGTGCACATCTCACATCTCACCCGGCTATCATCCGGTCGCACCCACCTCTGTAATAAGCGGTAGTGAGATGCTTTTTCTGTCCTTGTTGATCCTCGGTTTCGTCCTTCTTCTCTTCTCTCTGAGTAATACGATAATGTCCAGTGTCCCGCAGCGCTTTTAGCCCTTTTTTCTTAAGTGAACGGTGCACTCGTCTAATCCGGAATTTTGCCCCAATGGCAAAGAGCGCGGCGGCGGTTTAGACTTTCATGCAAAAGTTTACGGATCAAATTCTCTTCATTTTTTGCAGGGTTCCCCATTATCCTTTCAATTCGTTCCATTGTGTCGCAATCCACTCTCACTTTTCCCAATTATCTTCACTTTCTCCACTCTTTATCGTGTGACCTGTGAACTTTCCTATTATCGATTGGTTTCAGAACGGTTCGGCTCTGAGTAATTTGTTTGCTACTCTTTCAGTACTCGATAAGGGGGGGGGCTAGCTTCCCTATCGGTTCCGCCGTGGCTCGTGAGACTCGCGTGCACTTTGTCTATTGGCCGTGAAAAGATGTCTGGTGTCGATAGAATCATGGGGGTCTCATAGTGAGAAAATGATGTGATCGTGTCGAATCTCAAAGTGCAATCGACTATCTCTTCTATCCTTGGTCACTCATGCGTTCCATGGTTGGGTTGTAGAGTGAGTGTGAACAATGGCAAAGCTATGAGGAAGTGCCGAACAAATGTGAAGAGAAGGAGAAGGGCATATTATGTTCTATGAGCAAAGGGAAAAAACGAAAGTATAACCCGGCTCGGCTTGCAAACTCTCTCGCACCTCTCGGTTAATGTGGTCATTTATCTCCCACGCAATTATCTTCTCTCTTGCAAAACTCCAAATTCTCTCTGTGTGATCATTTTCACCTCGTCTCGGAATGTCTTTTCCCTCGTTTCCGTTCTTATCTTTCTCATTTTCCATTACTCGTTTGGTTACCTTGAGCTTTACCTTGATATTCGTGCGTGCGCCACTCCCCCCTCAGTGAGACTTCTTTTCCTTTTCGCTGTCTGACTTTCACTTTAGTGATACTTTCGCTATCGATATCCATCCATCAAAGATGATCATCGTACGGTACGGTAAGTACCGTAACCGGGACAGTTCGAAATGTCTGCCTTCGATTCTAAACTCTACCTACCATTATTTTTCACGCCCACTCCTTAATTAATTAACAAAGCGCCTAATTAATCGTGCCACCTATCTAATGAATCATCTCCTCATGTCCCGAGGTGTCCCCCTCACTCCCCACTGTAATATTGCCCTGTTTCTCCATTGTCGACGAGTGTTTTGTGTTCTCTTTGTTAGTTCTCACAATGTCTGTAAACATCTCAAAAAGTTCGTGAGCCATTTCACTCTCGATTCAGTTTCACTGCGCCGATCATCTCCTTTCCTTTGATCGTTAACATTCTTTGCGCTTGGTTTTTTTCTCCATGTTAAAGCTCACCAGAAAATAGCTAATCCGCTTCTTCTTCTATAGATTCGAAACTGTTCGTGATCATTTAATTACCATCCCTTGTTGATTCGGCTACTCGGCTTATCTGTTTATTCGATCGTATTTGAACCGAAATTGAGCACTCACCTTGACCAGGGAAACGTGCATTTTTGGAATGCTAATTTCGTAAAAAAATAATGGTAAATCGATAGTGATAGGCATAAACGAGTTCACAGTGTTCGCTTCTCTTTTGACCTTGCTCACTCTTCGGTTTTTCCTCAAGCTGAAGTCTAATCACCTTTTCAGTTCGAATTTGATACTTTTCATGATGATTCTCAACTATCGTAACACGCATTTTGTGCGCAAATTGATCTCAAAAAACGCTCTGATTTTATAGAATTTTGTTATACTCAAGAATTATGCATTGTACGGCAAAAACATGACGTAGAATAATAATAATTCAATTTCAGCATAGAATGTCTCGGTAGATCATCAAGTATTCAAGCATCGGCTGATTTCTCATTTCAGATTTGCACAAGTGAGAATGAAACGGGGAAAAAAGGACGAATATTTTTGCTTTCAGCACAACAATGGGTACCCTACGGACGCTGCTTTTGATAGGAGCAGCATGTCAGGTGAATATAATAATAATAAATTCCATTACATTTTTCCTCTACTTAAAGTGTGAATACCAGAAAACGTAAAGGTGGGTGATTACTCGGATCAGATAATATCAAATCTAAGGTTTTATTGCAGTCATCATTTTCCCTTCACCGTTCCATGTCTCCCAAAGAGCGACATCACATTTTTGGACATGAAGATGTCGAAAAAGGTTAGCGGAACGAAATTTTGCGTGGTTACATCATCTTATAAGATAAAATATATAGTATATACATGTTTCACGACTTTTAATTGCAGTGCCTGAATATTGGTTGGATAAACCTCGGAAAAGCGTTCATCCCGATCACAATGAGCACTTTCTCTACAATATTTCGTATCATGGAAGGGACGAAGTATTCCGGTTAAAACCACACAAACGACTTTTTAGTGAAGGTAAAACAATTTTTTTTAAATTAATAAAATATACAATTCAGAATTCCACATGATAACTCGTGACGCGAATGCTTCTGCATTGCAGTTTTCGCTGTCAGATCAGGTGATTTTCCATTGAACGGTTATAGAAAGTTCCCAAAATGTTTTTTCTCGAAAACTCTATAGAGAAAACTAAAAAAATTACTAATCGTTCATATCGATGCAAGTGTAAATTTTGCAGGAATGCACGTACCAGGGAGAGTCAATTTACGATCCGGATCTCAAAATAGCGCTTGTTGGATGTGGAGATCGAATGGTTTGAAAATTGAAAAATTAACAAAAACAATTCTTGAATTCGCACAATGAGCTATGATTGCACTATTTTGGCTATGAACTCTGCTAGGAACCTGTCAACCTAGTCGAGATGGATCCGTTCAGCACGGGATGATCATCTCAACTCTCGATGCCACTCCATTCCTCATTTCTCCTCATTCAAAAGGCGACGAACACGTAATTCACAAGAGATCAATCGACAGTGTACTGCAGAAACACTCGTGTTTATTTGGTGAGAAGAAATTCCTAGATGCACGAGCCGTGACATTTCGAATTAAGTGTGTACGAAAATTTGTGATAAATGCTTCTACGGTAGACATGTGTTACATCGATGATTAATCGTTTAGATGAGATGTTCAATCTTCGATTCCAGATCTGAAGGACGATCCATACCCTGAAGATCGCTTTCCAATCTCTCGCCGCTCGGCTCTTTTCGATGACAGACACGCAAGACTTGCTGTTATGAAGTTTGTTCAACGGAATAGAATAACGAGCTTCAAGTTTGAAGACTAATCCTTTTAAAAGCTGTAGCGAACTGCCTCAATATACCTTCATTACTAACTGCTATAATCTTAACAAAAACGAAAGCTTACTGTAATCCTTGACAGCGAATGCGTACCGTAATCATTCGAGTGATACAGTAATCCTCTAACACAGGCCTGCCTCGCTTCGTAGATCGCCTGTGAAGCTGCCGATTTCCAAGTGATTATTGATTTTTAAACTGGGTTTGAAAGATCTATTGAATTGAACGAAAAGCCTCCGCTCATCTAATGCTCTTGAAACGCATTCTAGCGCTTTGAAAATAATTGAATTAATCGTGCAGAGGAATGCTCTCACTGACCTTGCGCTGAAATTTGACGGAGAATTTGCTTTTTAACACTGCGACAAGTGACGTGATTTGAAATTAGTTTGTATTGAGGGAGGAGGATCTCACTATCGAATTGGCTGTTTTTGCTGATGATGCCATGTGGAGACACTTTGTGGAATTGTATGGAAGTCATGCTGATGCTGAGATGCACAGATTCATTCTTGCCGCAGTTAATAATGTAATTTATATAATTACTATTATTTGTTTTGTGGATTCCGGGAGAGGGGTGTGTTCCGCTTTTGCGCATTCAGGAAAATTTCTGAATGGGAATCGCTTGTTGAAATTTTGCGACGATTTATTCTTTCGTTTTGTTTATGAAATCAAACAGAAGGACGAATACATGATAAGGAACAAGAAAATTATATATTTAAAACAATAGGAAAATAACAATAATCTTTTAGATCGATATTCTCTATGGTCAACGTGTCATCAATCCTACCGTCACCATCAAAATCGTTCGCTACGAAGTGATCAAAACACCGCCGGTCAGTAAGTTTGAACGATTTCTCAATGTCATTTTGAAGATGCGATTTTATCTATTTTCCAGTTACGAATCGTCTCAACATATTTCATAGCCTTGAAACTCTAAGTTTAAAAAGTTATCGCAGCTGACCCTGTAGTCAATTCGGGGATTTTATATTTGTTCAATCGATCATTCATCGAGGCTACCGTATTCTTTCAGTCGTCGTTGGTGAAATCGGAGCATCGATACGGTGATGTCGATCGATTGCTCGATGCTTTCTGTGACTATCAGGCAAAGCTCAATCCCATGGTTGGTTAATTTAACACAGATTCACACTAATTAGCGGATCAAGAGATTGTCATTAAAAGGTGCATTAGGTGTCTACTAGACACAGTCTAACCTTCTGATTTATTTGCATATCAATGAAAACACAAAATAGAATAAAAAATGATAGGTTTCTACGCTTAATCTTTGATGTTTAAAACCAAAAGCGAAATTCAGGGTGATGAGGATCCGAAACACTGGGATCACGCACTTCTCTTCTCTGGGTGAGTCAAATTTTCGAAATGTCACCGCAAAATTCTGCACACTTCTTCTCGGTCACACCGATGTGAGAGTGTGCGAAACGAAGAAAATTATTTCTTGCGAAGTCATCCCTATTACATTTCGATATTTTGCTAACAAGTTATCCGTGATCAAAACACACCATATTTCCGCACAAGAAAGTGTCACATACCGTTCAAAACGCGGTGATTTTTTTGTCAATTCGAACTCGATTAGTACGAAGGAGGAATCGATTCTCGCTCTTTTATTCCAGTTCGCTCCAGTTTGTTGTTGGTACAGAAAAGATCGAAGAGATCTGAGAAAAGATCGTAAAGGGGGGAAAAGATCAGAGGAAGAGCACTGAGGGATGTGAAAAGATAGAAAGTAAAGAGCAAAACATGTAAAGACTCAGGCGGAAGTGATTGTTCAATGGAACAAATTTGTTCAGTCGGAACAGTTTTTTTTGTTTTCATTGAAATGAAAAAAAAATTACAATAATATTCCAGGTACGATTTATACCGTGACGGCCTGAAGACTGTGGCTGGATATGCACCCGTGAAGGTAAAAAAACTCTTCTTCAACCTCCCTGATATATCAGTGCGTTCGCGTAAGGATCGCACACATCATCCAAAAATCCGTACAGCAAAAAGTGACTTGATGAGTATTATACATATTCTGATAGCCCTTGGTGAGCTTGAACTATTTCCGTTTCCATCATGGCCTGAAATCTCTAATTAGCATAATTACATGATATCAAAGATCGAATATTTCCACAGTTTTCCAAGTATAGCTCGTCATGGAGCCGAGATAGAGAGTTGACGTGAAGATCAATATTGACCGCCTTGACAACCCGCATCGAACTGTGCGATTCGTTTACTCAAATTTTCAAATCTAAAATTTGCATGAAATTTCAACATGGATTTTCTCAAAAACTAGACAGCAGTTAATTGTAATTTTGTGATATGTTGTAGAGAAAACCTTAATCTATAGCATTGGTCAAACAGAATATTCAAATTATTGGGGGGATAGACCCAAATACTTGAAAAACTAAATGCCTGAAATCGAGAGAAACACCTTATTTCACCCTAATTCCACCCATTCCACTCTGAACGAGCGGTTTAAAATGATGGAAATGCGAATAAATGTCCCCAAAATCACGTGCGTTTCACATTTTAGACCACTCATTCAGAATGGAGTGGGTGGAATTAGGGTGAAATGAGGGTTTCTCTCGATTTCAGGCATTTAGTTTTTCCAGTATTTGGGTCTATCCCCCCAATAATTTGAATATTCTGTTTGACCAATTCTATAGATTGAGGTTTTCTCTACAACATATCAAAAAATTACGATTAACTGCTGCCTAGTTTTCGAGAAAATCCATGTCGAAATTTCATGAAATTTTTAGAATTGAATATTTGAATAAACAAATGACACCCGTCGATGCGGGTTGTCAAGGCGGTCAATATTGTTGTTTGTGTCAACTCCGTATCTCGACTTTCTGACGAGTTACATTTGGAAAACTGTGGAAATATTCGAACTTTGATGTCATGTAATTATGCTAATTAGAGATTTCAGGCCATGAGCGAAACGGAAATAGTTCAAGCTCACCAAGGGCTATCAGAATATGTATAATACTCATCAAGTCACTTTTTGCTGTACGGCAGGGTAGCGGTTCTTACGCGAACGCACTGACATCCAAATTTTGGCAATCATTGGATCGTTTAAATTAGAGAACTCTTGACAGGGAATGTGCAGTGAGACTCGATCGTGTACGATTAACGAGGGTCTCGACTTTGGATCTGTCTTTGTCGTTACTCATGAAATGGGACACAGGTAACATTTTTTCTCTTTCATGCAATCGAAATGTATAATGAAAGCATTGGTGGAAGCGAAATATGTAACGTTCGTGAAACCTACTTCAACTGAAGGTATTTTTCATCTCGCATTTAACTAATCTTCCAATTACTGTAATACACATAATTGTAATTAATGAAATCAATAATTTCAGTCTGGGTATGTACCACGACGGGGACAACGAGTGTGATCTCCGTTGCTGCATTATGTCTCCATCCGTAGGAACGGGCAAAACACAATGGAGCAGCTGCTCCGTCAAGGAATTCTCCACTTTCGTCACTGTTAGTTTTTCCCCCTCTCTTGCAGCAGCTACAGCCAAATTTGCCGCACGAGCTGCACACGCACACTAAATAATTACAGAAGTTGGGTTCACCAGCTCGCGCTCCCAATTGTCTGAGAGACTTGCCGACGCCAGGAGACGCCGATAAGGCATTCTTCAAGGTGATAAGACCCCTCATTAGTGAGATGATAAAATAAATCAGGATCGAGAATCACCCGGACAGCAGTTCACTCTGGGCGAGCAATGCGCTGTTTTCCACGGAGAGTGCTGGAAACACGAATTGAGAGACGGCCAGGCACTTCAGGTTGGTATTATCTTGTCGGAGAAAGCAAAACGATAGAGATCAGATACGCATGATAAGGCGACTGTCTAAACTGCTCAAAACTTGTTATTGGACATGAGAGAGGAGAGTAGCTCGCCTTTATCAAAGCGTATTCGCCTGTATGTACTCGTAGCTTCCGTAGCGCAGTAGGCAGCGCGTCAGTCTCATAATCTGAAGGTCGTGAGTTCGAGCCTCATCGGGAGCAAGCGTTTTGCTGATTTTCTGCAAGTCGGTCTATAAAATATAAATGTGTTTTCATTTTGTTTTTGACAATTTTTATTAATTTAAAAGTATTTATTTGCTCAGGAAGTGTGCGAGATGGTGTGGTGTGGCAACGGAGAAGGAATTATCCGTACTGCCCATCCCGCCCTTGAGGGGACGAATTGCGGACCCAATTTGGTAAGTTGCAAATGTTTATTTATGTACTCATTAATTTTATAATTAAATCTTTTAGTGGTGCCGTAATGGTCAATGCGTGCCGTCGTCTCATAATCTGCCTCAGATCGATGGACAATGGGGAACTTGGAATGAGTCGCCCAGCAGTTGCAGGTTTCACTGTCTTTTCAAATACGATCCTTAGGAGAATCTCATTGATAATCGCAGCTCAAATTAGAGAGAACATAAGTTTTTGTTGTTTTTTCATCCAGAACGATCAGTAGACCGTAAATCAATAGAGTAGAAGTTTAGATGAAGAAGTGTAGAATCTACACTGTAAATCTACAGTAGATGCTTGGATGTTGATAGAAATGTCTCCATAATTCAATTATTCATCCCAAAACAGGGCCTCTTGTTCGGAATGCGAAATCGTCGGTCAAATGCAGCTACGCAGATCGACTCGATTATGCAATCGACCAGCGTACGTTTTTTACACAAAAAAATATAAATTAATGGATATCGTAAACCTTACTTGATATTTAGTAGAGATAATGCGAGCTCACGCACACAGTTTGGTTCTATTTTTTGATGAATATTACAAAAAGGTCAAATGATCTGGATCAATCAATAATCTTCCTTGTCAGTGCAAACAACGGTGGTCGTGAGTGTGTGGGAGACGATGCGAGAGGAGTTGTGTGCGATTCACGAGTAAGATATTCATCTCCTCTCATTTTAGAAAGCGTTTCATGAAGATCTGTGAAATGCATTATGTAAATGTGAAGTATTCGTATTGGCCGAGCAAAAGATTCTACATCAAAACACTTCGAATTTTTACAAAGATCAAACGTGGGATGAACAAAACAGTGTAAATCTTCTAAAGCACCTCTCATTTTCAGCCTTGCGGTGGCCAGAAAGTGGATGAATACGCGTCTTCTACCTGCTCCAAACTGAAGAACGACCCCGATAATCCGAATCCGCAGTTGAGTGGAGTGGGACTGCAATTCGAACAGGTAGACCATATTCCACACCTAAAATAAAGAATCGGGGCTAGAGATTGTTAAAAATTGAGAGAGTCCCTCTCCATTTTACATGCTCTCTCACTCCCAACCCCTTTCTGTAAGGACGACCGGCCTGGGGAATGATGCGGGTATTGACTAAGATGATGATGAAATAAGAGAAATGAGTGAGAATGCAATACAATTGAGGCGCCCTGCAAGATCTGGTGCCAGCTCGAACTCTCCAACAACATACGGTGAGAACTGTGGCCATTTATGGGAAATTGGAACACAGCATCTGGGGGGATCATCGCTATAGAATAGTTTAGAAGTTACGAGATCGAGAAAGATACATTTATCAATAATTATTAAATTCAGGACGGTGTCTAACTTCCCCGACGGAACTCCCTGCGGTGACGGCAACTACTGCATCAAAGGAGAGTGCAGGGTTAGTTATTTCATATATTTATCAAAATTATTCCTCTCGTTGTAATTGATATTTTCTTAGCGCTTCAAGGAGATCAGAAGAGACTGAAACATATTTGTGCGAATGAAAAGCGAATTCGAAAAATCGATTTTTCCAGCCTCTTCTCTGCAATGGAAACGCTGTGGCCGAGACGGAGAATGAGTGTCCATATGGACCGAGGTACGGTAACACTATTGATCGATATTTTTGCCGGAGGAGATAAAAAAATATATCAGTCAACGTGGATTTATAAATTGCTCTAATCAGGTATCGAATCCAACCATCGACTCCTACAACGACTACTACGACAATGGTAGGGAATTTATGATGGTATTTAGCCAAAAATAAAGTAATTAAATATATTAATCAAATAATTAAATGTATAAATATGCATTAAATTACAGCCACCTTCTCGTTCCACTCGACCGGTGCAGCCTCCGCAAGCGAGACGGTAGGTCACGAGCGGAATTTGCGGAAAAAGGAATCAATAATTGTTTCAGGATTTCGAATCTGCAGCGTTTCAGCACGCCTCAGGGCAATATTCCCGCTGCAAAGAGATTGCAGTTGACTACGAGGTGGATAGATATTACGCATTACATAAAACGATAAGGGCGCATCAAATTTGTATTTGTGTTTGAATAATTACCGAGTATTTAAAAATGAATGTTGGCATGTTTCCAGAACACCTTCTACCTCTCGCCGAACCACTCATCGAATCTCTAATGTCACTCCCACTCGATTCTTTGCTACGACGACAGAAATGCCCCAATCGAATGACAGAAGCAGTGAGAAATTACCTATTTCCCATCTAAAAATGGAAGAATCGAATGTTTCGGCGGAAAGGGGTCGCAGACTGTGAAATCTTTTAAACAATGAAAAATATTACAAATCGTCTGGATAGCTAGAAAAAAATCGGCAAAAGGTTCTGACCACTGAGCGGATCGAACGCCCAACCTTTCGATCTGGAGTCGAACGCGCTACCATTGCGCCAAGCAGTCATGTGTGTTACTAACCTAAGCAGAACTGATAACACGCCGAAACCTCTCTACACACTCTCGCTCTAAAACTAACGCGTGTGACCAGCGCGCATTCTTTATCTGTTTCTTTCAAGTGTTACCCCAGAACTGAGGAAATTAAATTATCTAAAAATTTTATTATTAATTAGTAAATATTTCAGCCCGTCGTCCTCCGATGTGGTCTTTATGGTCAGAATGGAGTGAATGTCTCACTGTTGGATGTGGAGAAAGAGGAATAAAGGTGATAAAATGGAAATGCGTGATTCATCTTATGCGTCACTGTTATAATTTGAGGCATATCGGATGAGTAAGAGTGATTTTATCATACAGCATGTGGAGAATAATCTGGTAACTTATCTTTCCCCTCTGCAGGTTCGAATTCGTCGTTGCGTCGGTGATCAGAATCAATACATTCGAGACGATACTTGTAGAGGACACAATAGAGAGACATCGAGATGCATGGGAGAAAATTGTCCCACAAGTGAGAATAAACTGATTGATTTTCTTTTCGAACTGACAGATCAAGCAGTGATCATTTACCCGTAGATGGAATCATCCAGACGAGAATAAATCTTGACTCTGTACATGAGCTACAACATTAATCCTTATGCTGTCGTCGAAAAGTGCTCTTGATTCCGGCAGTATGTTTACCTTCGACAGGAGCGACTCGTCGAATGCCCCGTGAGATGCCTCCTGCCCCTTCCTCTTCCTCTGAGTCATCGACTACGTCATCGTCCATTCCTTCATCTCCTCCATCAACGACGACAACGAAAGAGAAGACGTCCGAAGCAACGACCGCTGTGAGTTATCCTCGTCAAATCAGTTATTCAATCGTCAGGTCATGTGCCTTTTGAATGATGCTTCTGTTCCACAAATCGAGGTATCTGATGCATGAATTAGTGAAAATATATCGGGCATTACTTGTCTATTAAAACAGAATACAGTTTTACACAACGTTGCACTTGTGAAACAGTTATGAACAGATAAGGGCATGGTTTCCTGACAATTTCGGTGACCTATTTTTCTCATTTTATAATGAAAATTATTTAGTATTATTTCACATTTTAGCCCTCTTCTCCTCCTCCTTCACACGAAGACGAAGAACTCGTGATCGAACTGCAGGATGATGTGCAGGAAGTGAGATAAATTCTTATAATAGACAATTATCGGAACATCAATATTCATTTTCAGATCTCGATGACTACTCCTGCACCTGTCCCTTCTCCCACCACGATCAACCCCCGACTCGTTCCTCTTCTGAAGAAAGGAGCTGTGAAGTTGACAACGACTGCTGCGCCTGTAGAGAGAATAGAAGGGTGAGAATTATTACGAAATAGAGAGACCGATGAAAAATCACTAGCTAATTGTAAGGGAAAAGTAGTTAGTTTAGTAGAGTGAAATTTTCGAGCTGCCAAGTTATTTGGAATTTTTTTTTACAGAGACGAAGAAGAATATCTCGAATCTCCATCGGAGAATGAAGAATTTCTTCGTCAAGCGACTGAGAAAGAGGAAAGAATTGAGAAGAACGAGGAGAGATTCACTAGAAAAGTTTGTATATTCCACCGAAATCCGATCACCTGCATTTTTATGAGGATGAGTAATGCGAACTCGCTGAAGCACATCTCTTTACTCAAATTGTCTTCTCTCAAATTTTTGCGTGTTCTTTTAACTCAATATTTGAGCAGCAGATTTTGCAAAAGTAATTTAATCTAATAAACAATCTTCACAGATCGACAATGATTCTTCTTCTCCCGAAGTCTACGATGACGTCATCAATGTGCCTTCGCCCTCAATTGAAGGAAGAAATCAGAAAGAAGATAGGAAAAATGGAGATCAAATCAAGGTTGGCTGCGTTCTCATTGACTTGTTGAAAAGCACAAGTTTTAAACAATATTTTTTAAAAAGCAATTCAGGGAAAGTCCCGAGACGGATTCCAACTGCAAGATCGATACATTGGTAATGAGGATGACGTGATTGATGTGCCTGAACCGAGGAGTAACAGAGGAGGGAGGAGAATTAAGGTTAACTCGAGATTCAACATTATTTGTAACTGGATACACGATTAATTTGAGGTTTCTGAGCACTTAAAATAACTCATTCATAGTCTACCCTAAAAATAAGCGAATGGAAGTTTTGAAGAGCTACATTTGTTTTAGAACTGGGAAGAGGGCGAAGATCGAGTCCACAGCAAGAAGTATCCAGAACTCATCGATGTCCCTTCTGCTGATTACGTAAAATTCTTCTTCTATATTGCATTGTTCTCTCCCGCATTTGCCATAATAATTTAGTGAAAAATTTACTCGACTAGGCTGAAATGGTCTCGTCATTTCGCACACTCTCTCTTCCGGTCTATGGATGAGAGAGCGTGGGAAATGACACGACCATTTCAGACTAGTCGGGCACACTACTCACGGCATATGAGTGTTGTAAGAAGGATTTTTAAAAATTTAGCCTCAGCGTCTTCGGTCCCTTCCAATCTCTCAATTCGTTCCTGATCCACTCAATCCGACGTTGATGAGACAGCGAAACGTCGCCATCACTCAACTCCTTCCCTATAACACGGCTGCCGGCTCTCTCGAGACAATTCCCGGTCCCAATCAACCACTCAATCCGGGTACGGTATTTTTAGCTATATTTCAGTAAATTACTTTACTCATTTCAGCGTTAATAAACCCCTCTGATCCGCTCAATTTGCGTGGAGGTCTGGACAATCTCGCTGCTCTTTTCAAACCACTCTTTCCTCAAGAACCGGGTATGTTTCACGAGATTGCCAAAGCAAAATATTTCGCCCAGTTTTTAATTGTATTGAGGCAAGGGTCCGAAAAAAATGAATAAATATTATTGCTCAAACTCATATTTTCGCACATTTACAGATTAAATTATGTTTGCTTTCAGTAGCAACTTCTCCTCCTCCTCTCGTCGTTTCTACTCTTCCTCAAGGGCTCATTCCCATCCAACAAATACCAGAACAGAGAAGACCACCCGTCAATCAGAGACCGATAGTTGGTCAGAAACATTTCATATTTATAATTGGCAAAATGCTAAAATGATTTTTGCACGCCTCTAAATAACAAACTGTTACAATGCTCTATCAAAACCACCAGGAGCGATAGTTTATGAAAATGTTCCACACTTTCTCACCCCTTACTCCTTTCTACTTGTTTAAAGGAGGATGAACACCACCGGTTCCCGCATGGAATTTTCTTAGCAACAAGTGTTTATACTGTAAGGAAAGGTTGAGGATAATAATCGCAAACTGAGTGCGCTGCTAAACGCAGTAAGACTTTCTGCGATTGCGCCTGTTCCTCCCCTTCCCTAATCCCTCGTTTACATGTACTCTCTTCCCTCCCCCCTCCCTCTTCCCCGTGGGAGACGAGGAAGGGGAAGGGAAGAGGGTGCATGCAAACTCGAGTGGAGAGTAAAAGTTGACCGAGAGATTTGCTTACTCGCGCACGTGAGAGAATTCCCCTTCTACCGTAATCGGCACTTTACCCTGATTATCCCTTAGCTATTATAGTTTCTTGCGAGCGCGTATCTCGGTTCGGAGGAAAGATATCGTACATGTTACGCAAATCGGAACGGGTACAGTAATTTACCATAAATTACCACCGTTTCGAAACATTGCGAATACGGCTCGTTCAGAGCTGATTTGATCTCAAATTTTGGAATTCTATTATCGTTCACAGGAGAACGCGAATAATGCCAACAAATCGATATTCTAATTTTCGTGATCCTCCTCCTTTAAAAAGAAACATATGTAAGGAAAGTCGATGGAAATTTAAAATGGTGTATATGAATGAAGTTGATTGAGGTAGCAGAGCTCAGCCAGTCAGAGGACGTGCGCAACAAGGCCGAATTCGAGTTTATCCAGGACCGCGTTAGTTACTATTTTTGTACCATCACCAATAATTTTGAAAAAAATGTTGTTGTAAAACACGACTTTTCAGCCCCATCCGAAGAAGAAATTCTTGCCCAATTCGACCTTGCTTCTTCTTCTAAGGCCAAAGAGACTGAGACCACACCCAAATCGCCGTTTGAGAAGATGGAGGAATTGGGGAGGTTGGTTTGGTTCAATCTCCATTGAATGTAGACCACAGTCATAGTGTCGATATGCACATTGCAAAGATCAGCTATGACAAGTGCTGTCATTGAATGGACATTTCTCGTGATTGCCGATTCATACGAGTCGATGTGTTTACCGAGGGGAGAGTGCACACAAAAGTGAGAGGTTGCCAACTTTTTTTTGGTATGATCGTGCTTATAAGTGTCATAGATCGATTGATGTCATTCTTCCAGTCTCCCTTCGCCCGAAGAGGACGATCGTCTTCCTCTAGAAGATCTCGATGACACTATCATCATATCTCCCTCTCCTCCTCCATCGACCACTCAAACTCCTTCAACGACATCGACAGTGAGATCAACCACAGCGAGACGAACTCTCCCTCCGATATTCGGAGATGAGGAGGCATACAAGGTAAGGAGGAGTTATCCCAAGGGGTTTCATTTTGCAGAGTTTGTCCACTTTATTGATGTAACGCTACGAGCGTCGCTAAAAACAGCAGTTACCAATATTACACAGACTAAAAAATTTTTTTTTAAAAAAAAGCTAATTATTCAGCGCGAACAACAAGCAAAGAGAGAGGCAACTGACGTTGCAGCAAGAGTGCCAAAGGAGATTAGAGATGATGGACAGTCAAGGAAAGATGTGAGTGATAGAAATGAGTCATCAAATTTAATATGAGATCGGATATACCGCCGTAACAAAAATCATGTAGAGATTACTTCAAAAAGATTGTACTAACTTCAGATGACGCCATCGCTCATTCAATATTTCTCATTGTGTTTCAGTACCTCATCGTTGCCAACTCACCCTCATCCGGCCTCCCCACTGATATCTCTTCCAATCAACCTCACTACGTTCCAATATACAATCCGCCGCCTAATTTGCAGCAGCCGCAGCAAGGAGCGTACGGTGCTGCTGCGTCAGGTTTGTGATTGAATGTGATTTCCCTTTCTCAATTGAACCATTCTGCACACTCTCTTAGACATCAATGTGTCCCATCTAACAAACAGGAGTTGAGATTGTGTCAGTTTTGAGCGAAAACGAGATCATCTCCCGAAAAGATCCTATTTGCGACTGTGAAAACAATCTCGTGAAAATTTATCACATCTGATAGTCACGATACGCAATGTTGGGAGTATCTGGAATGTGGTCACGTAGTGTGATTTCTGCATTGGGAAAACGTGATCCCTTCGATAATTCTTCAGGTACCTAAATATTGTACAACACGAAAAAATAATCATTATCGATAATTTCTGTTTGGAATACGGGAAATTCCTATCTTACTCAGGAGCTCAACCTAAGCCGACGGGAGTCCGCACAGTCTACGTTATTAAGGGCGGAAGTAAGTACACTTCACGAAATGCGAATCGACCTCTGATACCGTAACTTTCCAAGAAGTGCATTAATCGATATTACAGCGTACGGTAACGTGTTAGCCAACGGAAATCAGCCATCCTTTACAACTGCTGCCTACGCTCGTCCCTCCACTCCCAATTATCCCGTGCCGAAATATCGAACAGCCGAAGGATACAACACTCCTGCTAAGGGTAAGCAATTTGAAGAGTATTAGAATGTATTGTTTCACTATGCTCTCGGATCCTCACAAATGCATTTCTGTTTCTTGAAATTTTTATTTTGAACGATGAATGTCATGTTAGAATGGAATATGTTTCAATGCGTCATTATCAGATAAAACAGTCGAGACGAATTCATTAATGCTTTTGCAAAGTCAACAATTACACGAAATTAGACATAAAATCTGTCTTACTGCAATGAGAGGGATTTCATAATTTGCGTATTTGCAGTTGTGATCTACGGCCAGAACCCGCAATATCGCACTGAGCCCTATGTTACGACCACTCCGTCGTACAGTACTCCAGCCTACAGTAGTCCACCACCCTACTCAACTACACCGTCCCCTGTCTACAGTACCACACCTACTTACTCCGTGCCGACGTGAGCAAT
Source organism: Pristionchus fissidentatus (assembly GCA_036245785.1). NCBI lineage: Eukaryota > Metazoa > Nematoda > Chromadorea > Rhabditida > Neodiplogasteridae > Pristionchus > Pristionchus fissidentatus. The sequence goes on from BTSY01000006.1 coordinate 14,693,378, forward strand.
ATTTCCCACACAAATATTATGCTAGACATTGTTTAATCGGCTTAGTTGTTATCCACAGCACATGAAAAATAAGGGAGGAAATATTGATTTTCCTTCAGATACAGTACCCCTCCTCCGACGTATCCCACCACTCCTCCCTACAAGCCGCCTCCTCCAGAGTGGGGTCCATGGTCGCCATGCACTGTTACCTGTGGAAATGGAACCAGAACGAGAAAGATCGATAGTTGTGGAGGAGAGAGTGAGAGACTGATTATTTTCCCAGTGATAAATCGATAATCATAAGGTTACCTGATTATCGATTACCAACTGATCTTTGTGTGATTCCAGATACGGTAGTCGTCTCATCAACTCCTACTTCTTCCACAACGAGAGTTTCTGTGGTCGAAGGAATTGACTCTTCCACTCCCTCCTATCTCGTCGAACCATTCTGTGAAGAGACTGAGGTTAGAAGGGTCCTTTACTTTTCTTCTTTCGTTTCTGTTTTTTTTACTTCAGTGCTCTTTGGACTGATCGCTAGTGAATGAGCAATCACTGCCGTCGAGTAGAAAGGACAAATTCAAAAGAGGCAAACAATTGTTCTTTTTGTTGTTATTCAGGTGTGCTCTCTCGATCCGTGCTTCCGCTATTCTGAATGGAGTGATTGGAATGGATGCAGTAAGGAATGTGGAGTGGTAAGGGAATGTTCCTATTCTTATAGTTTACCTCCCGATACGAGAACAGAGAAAGAGAAAGGATGGGATGAAAGAGAGACGGCGCGCACTAGACAACAAAGCTTTTCTTATGCTTGAATCATTACATCGATAGTTACCCTTACACAGCGTAGGTAGTTCTTATATTGCTTAATTGAAGCATCGAACTATCCCCCCTCTCCACTTCCGCTGCGCCGCAAACACCCCTCTCTCCAATGTGCCTTCTCCCGCCCTCTCTGCAACTGCCCCCATAGCTCAGTAGGTAGCGCGCCGGTTATGCCGCCCGGCGGACGTGGGTTCGATTCCCGCCGCCGCTTTCGACCTTCTTTCGCCTGCCTATGATGAATAATGGAATTACCGTTCGACTGTCAGTGAGAGAGAACGCGGCACTTCTGAGGCTTTTGCTTTTTTCATGTAACATTTCTTTTCTGAATTCATTTTTCTATTTTAAATCACATTTTTGCAGATTTTTGTCAAATTTAGAGAGCAAATATTGCTAATCAATGTCATGACAGGGTTTCTCTCTCCGTCGACGAACTTGTGTCCTCGGGTCTTGTCCCGGTCCCTTCTCTGAATCGATGAGATGCGAAGGAACTGTGAGTTCTCCTTTTCCTCTTTTTGTCTTGAATGGGCTAGTTTATCGACTGTGCAGATTGACTTTACTCTTCTTTCTCATTAAGAACTGCGAGATTCCTTCCATCTGGGGCGACTGGGGTAGCTGGTCGGAGTGTTCATCATCATGTGGAGTTGGAACCAAGTCGAGGGAGAGAGTCTGTCAGAGCAAGCGGTGTCTCGGTAGGTTGCGCTCTCTTAACTCACTCGTATTATGTTCATAATCCATTAACAAACCATCAAATAATGTCATACTAAGAAATGAGGCTGAAACCGAGGCCCACCTTGTGTTTCGATTGCGCCAAAAACATTTTTCCCTCTTTAAAATTAGCAATATATTAAGAGTAGAAGGATTTGAAGCGCTTTATAATCTGATCGCATAAAATAATCGACATTTCAGGATCAAAGAACGAGGCTCGTCGTTGTCAGAATCCATCGCTGTGCTACGATAAACCACCGCCACCAGAGGAAGAATTGTACGAATTGTATTTATCAAACCCTTTTAACTTCACATGTGTGGGAAATCAATTCATATTGAATAGTTTTATCGTCAGTTTGGCACAGAGCCAAACGCGAATAACTTTGCTCAAAAATGTCGGCTGAGCATGCGGTTTCCGGGGATCTTACCGGGAAACATTACTATTGTCCCACAGCGAGAACTCAGTCGTCCAAAAGTTCGCGGGACACCACCTTTAAGAGCATTTCACAAATTCTCTAGCAGAAAGAGTACATCAGAGCAAAATCCAAAGTGAAATGCATAGACGATAACTTCACTTTACAATTACAATTACAATTACAATATTTATCACGTCAGACGATAGCGTCAGGTGAGGATGTGGTTTCAGGGGTCAGGATCATTCTTCTCAGAATAGACGGATCATTTCGGCTGGGGTCGGGGTAGAGGATCGGTCTTCTTCCCATTCACAGACCATCTTCTTTGAAGTTGCTGGAGGAATAGACGAGATCTCTCTTAGGACCATGGACGTAGGAGGAAAGGGGAGGTAACGTGAGGCTGAAGGCAGTCCTGACGAACTGGTGACGCATCTTTCTTCCACTTGATTCCACCAAGCTCGAAACATCAATCAAATTGAGAATTAGCGAAACTGGTATCTGAGTAGCCAACATCAAACGGTCATACCCATCCACGGTGACCAGGCCGGCTAGGACGGTGATTCCAATCTTGTCGAGTCGTTGGTAGAAAGACGAGGGGGTTCATGGAACTAGGGAAATCCCCTCTCCATCAGAGCAAAATGGAGAGGAACCGCTCACGACGACTGACAGAAATGAGAATGACTCCATTTCACTTTGCACTCTAGTAAATCGCCTTCTGCATCCTCTAGCAAAAATCTGTGTTCAAGCCGGAAATATCTAGAAAGGTCACCATGCAAACTCTGGACAGAAATTGATACGAATAGATACCTACGTATGAGAGATTTGCATTCTATGACCTGCGTCATTTCAGCATCGATCGATCTCTCTCCAATCCAATTATCGATCCAGTAACTGCCAATCCCGTCCCGCCCATTACGAATTTCGCCGAGCACGATTGGTTGTCGTGGAACACGTAATCATTATCGATTAATTAATAATTAGCAATTTGATTAATTATTAATTCCCTCTTTCATTCTGTTTTCACTAAAGCGAACAATGAATTGCTTCTCTTTCTGACTCGTTTGCTCTCCCGAATGCCGATCACATCTGTTTCAAATCGCTCATGAAACAAGCGAAAGAAAAAGACGAATTTTGATTAATCGATTGATTCCTGATTACCGTATTCCAGATGTTCCACCTCCTGCGGTCTCGGCACGCAAGTTCGTCGTCATCGAACGTCCAATCGAGTTCAGCATCGTTCCTGCTTCCTCGTGTCCTGCAACGATTTCGGCCTGTGAAGAGTACTGTATCCCAATTATAATATCGATTTTTCATCTCATTCTCCGTATGGTAGACCACGGGTTCCCTCTCTGCCCGATACGAATGCACATCTTTTCTCTCTCCCTCTTCTCTCCCCTATTTCAATCTCATTTCCTATAGGCGTCGAGTCTTGTTTTTCGTCCTTCTTTTGCTTTTTTCTTTGTGTGTGGTCACTTTGTAGATACTAGACACATTATTCCAAAACGTACAGAAAGGGACCAGGGCGAGAGAGTGTGCAAAAGTGAGAGAGACGCTCTCGATTTTGCACGCTCTCTCACGCCAAAGGCCTTTCTGTATGCAAGTGGAATGACGTGTAGACACAATGTAGAATGCGTAGATTCTACAGTAGACAATCGATCTACGCTCCTTAATATTCCCTAATATTGATTTCCATTCCATCCGACCAACTTGCGAGTTCTCTTGTTTCTATAGACTGTTGATTGTCAGCAATAATTCTGCAAATGCCAATAAATTAGTGAAATATTTCCACAGCATCCAGTTGGCACCATGCCAAGAACGTCTCTCGTTGTCTGATCCTCTCGTTCGGCACGGTCTCTCGTCATCTCTCTTTTCTCGACGGCTCTGTTCCGAATGCTGTGATTTCGGTTGTCGTTGACAGAGATCGCTCGACTATCGAATTCAACCAGAGTATTTGCATACGAGTGAGTAATCCGATTTCTCATTGATCCCTTTTCCATTCCTTTCCAAGTTGTGTTTGAACTCTATCTGGACACGTGAGTTTACCTTCCCTATTTAGCCACAGTTACGTGCCAGATTAAATTGTAAAATAGGGCGAAGCAGGATTATTCTGACTCGATATTCAGAGATCATCAAAGCATCCGAAAGAATTGCGCCGAGAACAAGTTAGAGAAAGAGGGAATCATCGAGAGAGTGTGCGAAACAGGAAAGGCAGACAACGAGAGACGTTCTTGGCATGGTACCAAGTCGATGCCATGATAAAATTTGTCCATGATTCAGTAGAGGCACAAGCTTTCGCCAGGAGCGATTACCCGAGAAAAATGACTGTTGACTGTATCGGAAAGGGCACGAATATCCACAAAAGAACAATTTATTCGAAGCCGAAAAGACCAATTTCCAATTGCCCAAACCTCCCAAACCCATGATTATTTACGCAGACGGAGTCTCATTTTCTTCCACTTCATTCAATTTCCTCAGATCCTCTCCGTTTTTGGCCATTTTCACAAGCGAAATTCACTTTAGTCGCTTGAGAAGAAGAAAGTTGGGTAGATTCTCTCTTTTCATTTTTCAATGGCCTTTTTCTCAAAATGCGCGTTCCCGAACCCATAGCAATTTCATCGCGAAAGTCGTTAGAACGAGAAGATAACTTTGAATGTGCTTTACACCAAACAATTTCATGTGTTCGTTCGTTCCCCCTTTGATTCTTCGCTTATTCAAAGAACACATTCGGAAATTGCCATACGAATTTCTCTGAAAATGCGTCGTCGAAATTCGGGAGAATCGGAAATTCGCAAACAAACGAGCCTCGATTCGCATTGAAGACGCTCATATTTCATTCTCCGGGAATTCCAATTTTCCTTGGGTTAGAAACAAGCGAATTTTGTCTTCTCTTCTATCAAAATGTCACCAATTGAGGCTGTTATCGAGGGTGTCTCTAATTATTTTCTCTAATTATCTTTGTAATTACCTCTTAATTCCCTCGGGAGCTCTTCTTTTCCTTCAGAAAATTCATTCCGGATTCTACGATCGGAGCCAGCAATTTGCGTCGCGTAATTTGCTTCCCTTTGATGAGTTCGTCTTGTGAATGGAGAATTACTCTGGAGTGCAGACGACGTTCTCTCTCTCTCTCTCTCTCTCTCTCTCGTGTAATGAACTCTTTCGTCGCTTCACATCACTCCAAAGTGTCACTCTTCTCGCTCCTTCAGCGTTTTCATGCCCGAAAGTCACGAAACGAGAGAACTGAGAGAAATGATAACTAGACTTTGAAAAGGAATGGTTCCACCAGTTGCTTAAGGAGGTAATCAACCGCTTTTCTCGAGAAAGAGTGCGAGAAATTAGGAGTTTTTGGGGAAAACAGCAAGTGGCATCGTTACTTTTCAAAGTCACGTCTGATAACTCTCGAAGTTCTGAGAATAACACAGTTTCCTTCCCATTTCCTCTCGTTTCTTTTCCTGTTTTTGTCCATCTTCTTCTTCTTTTTCCTCTTCTTTCTTCTCAACTTCAGTCCAATTGTGCTCTCTCTAGGGAATCTCCCCATTCTTCCCCCGATTCCCACCATACGCCGAATTTTCGTGTGCCCATTATTATTATTATTATTTTGTTTGCTTTGTATTAGAATCGTCCACTTTGTTCTGGCGAGTTTTTGCAAATTGAGACAGACAGTTCTGGGGTGCAAAAATAACGTGTAAATAGATGACGGTCTTATCACGAATTCAGTTTTGGCATTTTGCCCAGAACGCCCAGTGTTGTCCTCGAGAACAACGAAACAACTGTTTTTGGGGTGTCTTTCTGTGGTTGTGATACCCATTCGGCACTATATTTGCGCACTTTCTCTCATATTTCGGAAGAAAAGTCGTCGATCGTTTAGTCTTTGTCCGATCTTCGGTTGTCAAACGCCGCCGTTCCTCTTTTATTCGAGGGAATTCCATAAGCACGTGACTTTGCAAGGGAGAATTGAGTGATTGACACCATAGTGAATAGATAAGGCAAAGTTGAGAGAAAGAGAGAGAGAGAGAGAGAGAGAGAGAGAGAGAGAGAAGCAGCGAACTGGAAAGAGATAGGCGAAAGATCAAACTCTCATACTTACTTCCATCTTTAAAAGGCGATGACTATGCTGTTGAGTTCAAAAAATCAAACATGACCTACTAAAGAGCGTCGATATCTCTTTCTCTGCAAACTCTCTTCAGAATTTGGCCAATTGTGTTCGGTGAATCAGCTGCTCTCCTCGATTTGGACACTCTCTCGCTCTTCTCTAACACCCCTCTCGTCTCTTCGATTCGTCTTCTCTCTAATCGCTGCTAGTGATCTCTGTAAAAGTGGCGAGAGTTGTCGTATAAAGACGCTTCCTCAAGGGCGGAGACTAGATCACTTACACCGCTTATGAAAATCGGTACGATCTACCGTAACCTCTCCGATCTTCCGTATCCTGTACGACCTACCGTAACCTCTCGCATGTCTACCGTAACCTCTACGACCTACCGTAACCTCCATGATCTACCGTAGCCTCTATCATATTTACCGCAACCTTTCTCTAATCTACCCTAACCTCCATATCTACCGTACTCTCTACGATCTACCGTAACCTCTCGCCTACTTTACTCGTTATTATCCCCCAAGACCTGCCTACCGTAGCCTCTCTAGTTCTCTCCATCGTTTGGCTTTTGAAAAATAAGAGAGTGGTAATAGGTGGTTTGCAGTTTCACTGCCTCCTTTAAAAAGTGGGTCCAAACTCTTCAGTCTTTCAAAAAGGGCTCAAATCGTTCATCACTGAATTCCTAACCTCGTCTGTCACGCAAGCTCTCAATGATTCCTAGGAAGGGGTAGGGTATGCTCCAGTGTGGGGGGTAGGGTACCCTCCAGTCTAGGCTACCCTCCATGATACCCCTACTACCTCCAGTAATGCGGGGTTTCTCCCGTTTGTTAAGTGCAGATGAGGGTGAGTTCCCTTTTCACTTTCTATTTCTACTTTCCCCTTCCCCTCGATCGACTCTCTATAGAGTTTATGAGGTGGCAAGAATCGGCAGGAGAGTGCAGCAACCTCGATGTTGCACGTCTCTCTCTCTCTCTCTCTCTCTCTCTCTCTCTCCTTTTCTTTAGTTCCTAGTCATTCTCAGAATCCTTCTGCAACCTCTCAAGGCCCCCGTCGCGTCGAAAAGACGACAGAAGGGCCGCGAGAATTTGATTATGCTCGCAAATCAAGCTCCTTCTTTTCTCTGTTCCTCTCGATTCTGCACACTCTCTCGTCTGCTCTAACCGGCAAGTGAGTGTGCAAAAGTGGGAGAATTGCCAGCAAGCGCATTGTAAATAACGTCAGTGATTCAACAAAGAAGGATCATGGGGGTGGAGGAGAAGCTCCTATCACCTTTCCTATCAGTCTCTCTCTCTCTCTCTCTCTCTCTCTCTCTCTCTCTCCCCGTCTTAGAAGGGGTCAGAAGGGTGGAGGAGATGGTGATAAGAGACGTTTTTCGAGTTGAATCAGCGATAACGACGTGAAGATTCCAAAGTGGACTGCAGTTATAAAAGCTGACTAGGAAGAGCTGAGAGCGGTCAAATCATTTCATTCTCTTCTCTCACATGATTCCAAACAATCAGAGAGAGGTCAGGACGAGAGAGCGTGCAAAATCGAGAGCCCCTATCAATTTAACACGCTCTCTCGCCCAGGCCCCTTTCTGGTGGTTTGCATCTGCCTTCATTCTCTTCTTTCTCTCACGAGTAAACCTCTTGAAAAAGCTTGCAAAATGGCGAGATTTAAGGGTCTTCCATCATTTTCTCTTTAGTTGCTTTGTTTTCCCTCTTCTTCCAATCTACACCAACAACTGCTTCAATTCCTTCAACTTGTCGCCTCATTTCTTCAATTCCTCTCGAGTTACAAAGTAGTGTTTAGATTGATGCTTGATCTCTATAAACTCAGGTTACTAGAGTAGTCACAAAATAGTAGATTCTCGACGTAAAGTGCTCTTGATTCTAGCAACTTTATCTTTACCTTCACAATTATAAACTAGATTGGGCTTTTTTTGGCAAAGTGCCAAATTGCATTGTTGAGAGGTTCTGTCACCTTGTATAATGTGTCCAAAAGGTCTCCCGCTCGTAAACTGTTTGCTCGGTCTCTCTCTCTCTCTCTCTCTCTCTCTCTCCTTTCCAAGAGTGATCTCTGTCTCTGTGCAGATTACCATCTCTTATGACGACCATGGTAATCTAACTGTCCATCTCCACCTTCGTCTCTTCCATTCCTACACTCTCTCGTCACTCTCGTAGTCTGGACTCTCTCGATTTCACTCGATCTCTCGTCTGCATATGGTATCAATTCGCCTCCGTTGACTTATCGGCTTTGGAGAGCAAGAGAAGAGTTGGAAGGAGAGGCGTAGATCAGCCGGAAGACGGCTGGTGGGTAGGATACGGTAGCTTGCTTAGTACGGTAGCATTACTGTAGGACTGCAGGTTACGGTAGGATTACTTGAGAATTTGGTAGCTTTAGTGGAGATCACTGCAGGTTACGATAGGATGCCTGTAGAATTACGTGTTAACGGTAGGATCACTGGTGGATATGGTGTAGGATACTGTAGGATAGCTGGGGGGGTACGGTATGAAGACTGTAGGGTACCGATAGAGTAATTGGGGATATGGTAGGAGGACTGAGACTACGGTACCCCCCAGATCTCTGCAAAAAATATGACGTGTGTGAAGCCTCATCTTCCATTGTTTCCCCTCTTCTTCTTCTTTTTCTTCCCTTTCTTTCTCTTCTTTGATGTCCTCACTCTCCTTTCCTATGAATGAACGCCCTAGAACTTTGCTGATTTATATTTTATTTAAAAATTGTCAATCGATAACTGACTTTAAAATCGATAAATTGCAGGAGTCCAACTACTCTTCCTCCCACAACCTTCATCAATCATGTCTAGTAAGTAAACAATACTGCTTATCTATTTTCAATCAGGGAAGAAAAAGGTAAACAATCAGGGAAAGAAATCTCCAGACAGAAAGGGCCAATGACCGCCACCCTTAAATTGCCCTTGGGAGAAGGATGTTTTGAAATTTGAGGGAGAATAATAGAGTGAGAACACATAATTCCAAGCCTACAGAGAGGGGTCAGGGTGAGAGAGTGTGCAAAAGTGAGAGCGTCCCTCTCGATTTCACACGCTCTCTCACTCCAATGCCCTTTCCGGACTGTGGAATGAGAAAAGTGTGAGAAACAATGAGCGTAATCTGATCGGATTCCCGCCTGTCGCCGTCCCACAGGTTGTTGACAGGGGAGGAAATCGGCTTCTGAGTATCCGCTCTCTCTCTCTCTCTCTCTCTCTCTCTCTCTCTCTCCCTTCTCCTCATCGACCACAACAGTCGTCGTTCCTTCGTTCTCCTCCTCAATGGGTAAAACTCGTCCTCAGACCCTCGAGGTCTCTTCTTCTCTCTCTTCCAAAATGCCCTCCAAGTCTTCTCCTTCCAAACCCTCTCCTTCTTCCCTTCGTCCCTCCTCAGCATCAGCCATAAGAAAGTCGCCTCGACTCAATAAACGCCACAGCGCACAAGAACCGCCGGTCGTCGGAAGTAAGTTCCCTCAGGACACGAACCCCCTCTCACCCCCAATATTCTCCCCTCTTTTGCACAGCATCGGAAAGAGAAACGGCGATTTATTTAGAGAAGAGGGAATCATCGAGAGAGCGCGGGAACCGAGAGAGGCAGACAACGAGAGAAGTTATTTGCATGGTGCTGTGTTTCGGGGTGGTTGTTATTGTGAGATAGTGACATTTATCAAGTAATTGCCTCGGGGGGATTCTATCCTTCTTCCTTCTATTCTACAGCTGTCATCTCTCTGTTCTCTTCCTCTTCCTCTTCTCTTTTCCCGCACTGCCCGACATCGATTCACGTCCCTCAGTCGACAGAAACACTGAGAGGAAAAGCTGGGAGAGAGAGAGAGAGAGAAGCTGAGAGGGATGTCTATGACCTCGTGACGTAAAGAGAAAAAGAGAGCATGAGTCTTCGTCAAGTTGACGAGTCTTCTCACCTGCCTTCTCTTTCACAAACCTCGCCTAGTCACACCAACGTTGGACTCTAAAACCTCCCCCGCAACAAGAATTTTGGTGAGATAAAGGACAATTCATTAGCAGAAAACAGAATTCCCAAGACCTTTTCTGCTAAATTCCTCTATATTTTAATATGTTCCCACTGAGCTGGGAGAGAGAGAGCGGATATCAAAAACCAATATTCCCATACGAACTAAATAATTCCGAGTATAAATTCCCTCGCTTTTGCCCATTGAATGGAGTTTGGTCAAGGGGAGAGAGATAATGTATCGCCGGGCACGAGAAATGAGCGCGCTGTGTAAGTTTGGTGCGTTAATTTAGTTAATATAATTAAGTTAATTAATTAATTAGTGGTAATTAAGATGTAACAATGCGTCGCCAATCGCCCATCGACATCCGCACGGAACACGTCTGCGAAGACGCCGACCATTGCCAGGTTATATCATTTATTTTAAAAAAATTATTAAAAAATACAAATGTGACCCTTGAAAAACACCGTTATCTCATTATTTTCGACTAGACAAATGATGAACTTTCGCACAAACAGAAAACAGGTGATTCGTTTGATGTTGATGTCTTTAGGGAGGGAAATAAAACAACATCATATTTGATTGAATCTTTTTTTTCAGATCGAATCAGTGAAGATCGACTACGTAGTGGGAGATTGCAAGTCTGTTTCTTGCTCTGCCGGTGGATGGAAGGTACAAGTAGGAGACAACTGCACTTCTTGTAAGCACATTTATTATTATATTTATTCACCAATCACGGCGAACTGTCTGTGCAAATTGGGGCAGACAGTGTGTTTAGCGTGAAAAGCAGCATGAAATTGCGATGATCTCGCTACGAATGACCATTTCGAATTTTGCCCAGAACGACGTGTCTTTTGCCCATCGTAGAACTAAAAGCGAGCAAAATGTTACTGATCTTCTCTATCATGTGCCCCATAAACAAGGTCCAATAGACTACACTGTGTCGACCTCTCGTCGTTTATTGCTGTCTATTTCCTAGAATCTTTGTTTGCTCTTGAGACTATGAGCCATCGATGATTTCACGCCGGGTTTCTTACTTGGCAAACGAAAGTGTGAAACTGCTTGGCACCTATTTCGATGGGAGAGAGAGAGAGAGAGAGAGAGAGAGAGCCGTGGGAGGGTGCTATTAGAATCGAATGAGTTGGAAGAACAAACAGATACGAGTATCAGAAACACGACAGGGATCGACGTTTGACCTCGAGAGAAAATTGTATTTGTGTCTGTGACAGAGATCATCCTTTGGCGAATTCCGAGTGTGTATTGAAAATACGAAAATAGGATTAAACATAAGTAGATATTATGGAAGAGTTTTGTCAAAGGCGAGAGAATGTGTGGGGATGTGCGTAGAAATGAAGAACCCAACTTTTTTCTTAAATCCAACCTGAAAAAATAGTGCAATAGTAAAATAGTTTCTCTAAATACGGTCAATAATTGCCGTTAATTAAATAATTAATTAATTAGTTTCTTTATTCAGTCTTCGCCGCCCGTCATCTTCCGGCAGCCTTCAAACTGGAGCAATTCCACGCCCATTGGAGTGAGGATGGAAGCTGTGGATCCGAGCACACTCTCAATGGAAAACCACTCAGTGGAGAGGTGAGAGGAGAGATTTGATGGGACACAAAAACATAGGCGGCAATAAGGTTCAACTCTTTCCGGCATATCGAAGTGTGTTGACGGATATGTTTCACCCGGGCCACTTACTTTGAGATGAAGGGATCTATCCATTCAGTGGTGTATTTTGGTTACGACAAGAACAATTAAGAATATACAGCAAAAAGTCAAAATTGTCTGTTTAGGTGCACTTCGTCTTCTACAACACCACCTACGGCAGCTTCGCGAATGCTCTCGCTCAGGACGATGGACTGGCTGTGATCGGAGTGTTCATCAAGGTGAGAAATATCGTAATCCACATATCATCGTCTAGAAGTATTGTACTCTAGGGAATAGCTCTGGCTACCGTACGCCGTGCACGGTTTCTATTTACAGCCGAATATGATCAACAAATGAACTGGCGATGCAATTAATTAAGTAATCCGATAATTATTTTTTAAAATCAATAATTAGCTAATTTCAGGAGGGTAAGCAGAACGACCAATACCAGCCCCTCGTCGATGCGATTCGAGCGGCCGCTGAGACTGGAAAGGAAGCAGAAATGCCCAAGGACTTCCATATTAGATCTCTCCTCCCTCCCCTTGGTGAGTAATATCTATATTGACGAACGAATACTGACTATAATTACAACTAAAATAATAATAATAATAAAATGATGATGATTACTCCCCCGTAAAATAATGACGGCTACAATTACAATAACGAAAGATAAATATGGAAGTACTAGGATCGCATATTGCAAATGTACATATTTTTCCATCGCAGAGCGAGGAAAAAACTATTCGGAGATTGATGTAAAATAAAAGTAAAATATTTGTAGACGAGCGTGACTTCATCACCTACGAGGGATCTCTCACCACTCCTCCCTATTCCGAAGCCGTCATCTGGACTGTTCTCACCCATCCCGTTGAGATCTCCGCCGAACAGGTATGTTGCATCATCAATATGCAATTCTCTCCCTTTTCTAGAATGAGAATACTTCATTCTGCAATCATAATAGTTGATATCCTTCATTAATTGGAGTCACGTTAGAGTTGTTTCGGTGAACCTCTCAAAGCAATTGGTTGACAACGTTAGTACATTTCATTACGGGTTGTTTCCATAACCACTTCTCTATCAAACCCCACACATAGAAAAAAAATGATTATATGTGGCCTCTAAGACTTTTAAAAGCCCTAGGGGCCTCATATGATATTTTTTTCTATGATTCTCGCGTCTCCTCCCCCTTTCTCGGATCTCATTTTCCCCTTTTCTCCCGATTGTTTCTTTTACTCTTCAAAGTTTCCATGACAACGTTGATTCTCATAAACTCCGCCCCCTCAATTTCAGCTGAACGTCTTCCGCAAGATTGTCTCGAAGAACTACAGAGACTGCCAGGATCTCTGCGACCGTCGCGTGCGCGTCACTCGTGCTGCAGCAGTCGCGCACTAATCGGCAAACCATTAGCCGGCTCTGAGCCCGACCGGCCCACCCTGTGCTCAAATACTGTATAGAATCGGCTTTAAAGAATATATGGATAGAGTATGGATAGAGTATATCTTTGTAAGTCCCTCGAATACATTCCGACTTTTTGTTCTGCGGCATCTAGAAATACTTTGCGTCTATACTTCAATACAATACCCGTGCTTGACAAATACGCGATAAATCTCAGTTTGTAATAAATGTATTTTTACATAATTTAATTCGTGTTAATAAAATCAACAAATAATTGGCTCTGTCGGAGATCAAAAGTATGGCGAATATGACCAGTGAGATAATCTGTTATCGTCTCTTAATAATGTCTTCTCTCTAGGGAGATTTACATCTCACTATATGCCCCAGTTCACATTATACCTCCTCACAACCCTCAGTTCTTGAAAGTTCTCTTAGACATTTATATCACTCCCCTCACGTAACTCAGGACAAGTCTGGTACTTTGCAAGTTTATTGGTAGCGCAATCGAAAATGTGTGAATTAGAATTTTAGCTTGCGTGTTAATATTTCCTTTCCTTACTCTTTGAATTCTCTCACGATTCGTGTTCCCACTGATCTCCTGCACATTCCGACACATTTTGCACAGACCATTGCAATCAAATGCGCACGTATTCAGACAAACCCACAATTTGGAAGGAACTTTAAAGGTTCCCGCATCTTTGATCCCGTGTTTTCGCCTTTTCTCATTGCAAATTCATCTTTGACACGCACATCCAAGTCTGAATATTTCCCACTCACAGGCGAATTCGGTAGTCAGTTGCTTCGTTGGTCTCGACTGGAATTCGGAGGGTTACTGTAGCTGAGTGGAGTAAGGATGTCAATGAAGAAGAGGAACGTCGCTAATCGTCAATCGCCGATTGACATAAAGACGAAGAAAGTTGTCGCAGATCCTGATAAGGTCTGATTTTTGATCTACGTTCATTATCTATTCCGTCAGAGGTGTGCATGCAAGAAATATAACTGTGAATGGGGGCAAGGAACGGATGTCCGTCGACGGTCGAATCGGTTTTCATCCGTTCTCTTTTATTTTTCACACCCATGTTGTTACCATCACTCATTTACCTCCATTGACACTATCTCATAGACAAATCGCAAACAAAATTGTAAGCTGTAACATTTCTCCAATAGAATACACATATTTCATCCTTGCCAGATGACGTTTGTTTTCGTGAGAGATTTCATATTAGACCGGCATGAATGATGTCCATCAATGTTTATGCAGAGTGTCGTCACTAGACCTTGAAAAGAATCGGTTTGAATTTGAAAAAAAGAGTGCGGGACAAGAGGAGTTTGTGGAGAAAAGTAACTAGTTGCATCGTGACTTTTCAAAGTCTAGGCGTTACTAATTTCCATATTTTCCTGTTCCACCATCCTCTCCGACGCATATTATGACCAACTCCTCGTGGTTTTGAAGGGCTTCGAGGGTTTGATCTCATAGATGTGAGGGAGAAAAAGGAGTATCCAGTTGTCATAGGAGACCCAACGAGGAAGGAAGAATGAATGTTTGAACTAACGATGCGAAGAAAAGGAAGGAAAAGGGATTGTTTGGACTCTGCTGTCGATCTTTTCCGAGTGGGACTCACCTTTCGAAAATTGCTCGCGGAGTTTTTTGATGTTTGCGAAAAACCAGAAATTTATGGGGAGGAAATAACTACTACCACGCAAAGAATTCATTGGTTTCCCAGGTAGGCGAAACGTAAGGTTTAGTTCCGGGTTCATAATGGGAAAATCATGTCATGCATGTGAGTGAGTGCACACTTTAATGATCTTCTAACACGCAAACGAGTAGTTTGAATAACTTCAGAATTTGGAAAATGGGGTCACATATCTTAGAGGAAGAAATACGCATAAAATATTGGTTTCCTGGATACTGTACGCTGTTGACTAATTCTGTCAAAAAGTGGGCAAAATTCGGAGTATAATCTGGTGACTCGACGAAAATGCAATCTCTAATGAAAGTTGCGAAGCCAAATTATTTGTGAATCCGGGAAACTCTGCAGAATCTGATTAGTCCTTCGAGTAACATCAAATCTCTCCAGTGTTCTCCTCTCACCATTCGTTTCAACCACGGCGATTGTGTCGACGTTGCAGTGAATGACGAAGGGAATTGGAAGGTTTCCGTCCGGCCTCACTCTACTTCTCGTGAGATATTCCACCTGTTTACACGAACTACGAAAATTTCAATAACCTAGATTAGAAGTGATTCAGGGGAACACGTAGGGATTCGTTTTTTTATGACATTAATAGCCGTATTACAGTAAGCAAGGTAATTGAATGAAAACACCCAAAATATTTAAAATTCTCACGTAATCAGTATTTGTTTATTGGACATATTGGTGTGTAATGTTTAACTGACACGCAATCCTCTAGAAAACTTCTGTTTTTCTGTGAATCGGTTGAGAATGATGTATGTTTATTACATTTATGATCGATTACAGTAATCCGTGGTTCTCATCTGACTGGGACCTATCGACTTCTGCAATTCCACGCTCATTGGGGAGGATCGGAACATTTAATTGACGGGAAGAGATTTGATGCGGAGGTGGGAGAGAATAAGGGGAAAAAGAAGAGGGAAGAGTACCTAGAAATGGGACGAGAGTAATTGTTTACCATAGAACTTCTTTCGTTAATTACCTTTTGTCTGGAACGGAGAAGGAGTGAGGACTAATCACTCAAAATTAAACTATTTATGTGAAGGAAAATGCTGGGGAATAAAAAAGAGAAAACATGAAGAAAAAAAACAAGCCTACAGAAAATATGTCGCTCATAACTTCTTCACTAGATTTGGATCATCTCCATTTTTCAGATTCATTTCGTCTATTGGAATACTCGTTATTACTCTATGGACGAAGCATGCAAGAGAGGCGATGGACTGGCCGTGCTGGGTGTTCTTGTTGAGGTTTATTTTTTCTATGAATTTGGCTTTTCCCAAATTCCATCTCCTCTCTGCCGAAGAATGTTGATGATCTTTCGAAGCTCACTTCTAAAAATCAGGAAATAACAGCTTTCGGAAAATATGACTGCACGCTGTTGAGAATTCCTCTCCCGGCGATAATTGCTTCTTGGAGTGTCGCGGGAGTTTGAACTAGAGATACTTTGTGTCGGGGGAAATTGCAGGGTTGAACATCCGGTTCAAGACGTCCACTTCACCGTAAGAAAAGAACAAAAAAAGGAAATTTTAAAACCGTAAGAATAAATATTCAGAAAGGCGCGGAGAACACGGCGTTCACTCAACTTCTTCGTCAAATTGAGGAGAGCAACAAATTGGGAAAACCAGTGCGGATTCCAATTTCGTTCGATCCGACGAGACTCATTCCGAGATCGGGTTGGTTGTTTCAGCAAGATTGTCTTTTCAAACGAAAAAAACCCGAATAAACCAAATAAATGTGTCATGTGTATGTGTAGTTAATTTTCACACATTTCTTCGTGGATATTTCTTCTAATTTCTATCAGCAAGATGCTGCTCCTCAGGTCTTTCCAAATACTACACCTATCTCGGTGGTCTTACTACTCCTCCTTATTCTGAATGTGTCGTGTGGACTGTGATGCAGACTCCTATCACGATGTCTGAAGCACAGGTACTGTATAATTGAGTACTGTAGAATAGGATACTATAGAATGAAATATACCACTCCAACTACCAATACAGAGCTCGCACATTAAAGTGCAATTATTTTTCAGACATAATAGTTACTGTATTCTAAGGAGAATTTCTCAATCAATAAGTGGAATCTCTTCTTTCAGCTCAAAACTCTTTCTACTCTAACAACTGAGAACTGGCGTGAATGCCAACGAGTCCATGCGAGAAAAGTCTACGCGACCAAGGGAATTTGAAGAACAATTGAAGACGACGAAGATTCAGTCAATATTTGACGCGTAAACAGAGAATTTGCCATTCAACGCCAAAGTTTAGTGGGTATCCCACCGGAGATAAAGCAGATTTCAATTGATTCCGTGTTTCTTGATATCAACAGGTTCTTCAGATACTTACAATTACGTATTTTTGATACCTTTATTTTGAAACAATTTATCGATTGCTAATATTCCGTGGATCAATGAACAAATAGGAAGATGAAGAAATACACAATGTCCGAAGAAAAAAGTTACTTAGATTTCACAAATCTGAAGAATCGGGCATGGTGGAAGTAATTCTATTGATGAAATCGGAAACGGATTTGTATTCCTCGGGATCGCTAGATGCGAAATTGGCGACACTCTCATTGAGAATTTCCTTGAATGAAGAATAGTTTTCGTAAAAATAATCGATAATTGGAAATGAGGCTTTGAGTTCGTCCATACTAAGAGGGAGTGATTGGGACTGATCGAGATGGGATGATTCCAAAGGTATTTGGCAAGCGAAATCGGGATTCGAGAGGGGTTGGACAGGGGGAGGAGATTGTGGGCATGAATCATTGGTTTGAGAGGGAATTTGGTGAGAAGAATTGAGAGGGATCGATTGAGAAGTACTATGCTGATGAGCAACTTTGGACATGGGGTTAGTAGTCTTGGAATGGTCAACGATTTGGTTGGAAGAAGGGAAGGAAGAAGGCTGAGATGGGGTTGTGAATGGTTGATACGACCAAAGATTGAGAGATTGGGACATGGAAGGTCGGGGGGTTACGGTGGAGGAATGGGATACAGTTGATGGGTTGATGTTATGGTTAGAAGAAACGGAAGGAAGATTAGAATATCGACGTCTGCCAATCACTTTTCGTCTTATCCTTTTCCTATCGGGTTTCACACTACAATCACACCTTGAAGGCGAAATCCAACTATTTCCATTCCTAGTAGGAATCGTGAAACGGAAGGAATTATTTGGTTTACGATCGGAAGACTTAACAACAGCGAAGTAGGCAGGTTCAGGGTAGATATAGTCATAGTCACCCGTTGTTAATGGGAAATATGCCTTGATTCGAGAATAATTGGGATAGAGGGAAAAAAGACGGGAGAGGATCTTCCTCATTCCAATGATAACTGATCGAGCGACTCCGATACGAGGACGTTTCTTGATTCGACTGAAATACATATCATTCACATCATCTCATGGGCCGTCAACCCCACGCAGTGAACGAGTCTATAAAATCGAGATGGACCTCACTTTTCCACACTCTCACACCATCACCCCGTTCGTTTGAAATTTTGAATAATATCATCTCGTAATTCCAATAAGTTTGAAAAAAATGGAACGCGAATTGGTTAACACCCACTCGGGTTTTTGTTTCAGAGAGGTGAACCCTCGGTTTTGGAGAGTAAATTAAGGCATTGTCGAACCTGTTCTTCGAAGGACCGCGATAAAAGTAGATTGGAAGAGATACGAGCGATCTATTTTCAGCGTGTCTATAGATAATTTCTTCAGCTACCTGCAATTCATATATTTTATATCGATATTTGAAATATTAATTACACATACACTAATTAATTCCAGTGTTCGGTAATTTTAGCAGCGTCTTACCCATGATAATTCTTCCGGCGAGAACGTTTCTTTATCGACGACATAATTGTAAAGATCGCCAAAGAGAAACGAAATCTTGCTGGCCGAATGGTCGGAATTTGCGGTTGCCGCGAAAAATTCGTAGATGGTAGCCTTGTTCCTGAAACATTTTGATGTGCATATGTAGTAGATAGTACTTTGCGTGTATTAGGAAACATTTTTCAAAATAGGAAGCATAACAATTTCACAAGGTTTTTTTAAAGGTGAACAAATAGTGTTCCCAGTGGTTATAATTAAATTTTTCTGAGTGTCTAAAATCAAAGCCAAATTGACTAACTCATTTAACACCGCATTCATCTCTTCAACTAACGAATGAAGGAGGCAACTGCATCTGCAAAAAAACAATTCGTATTTACGAGGTAAGCGAACAAAAAAATTCTAGGAAAATAACATTTCGCAACAATTCCAACAAAGTTAACTAGAATCGAAACTTCCAGAAAAGGTTAGAGGTGAGCTAGTGTGGAAAATTAGTGAGTGTCTCTCATGTTTCACACTCCCCGCCCCGTTATTGTAGACCGGACTTCCTAACTATTAAAGAAGGCCTCCCACGAATATTTGGTCACATAGACAGCCAACGTAGTGTTGTTGGGGGCGCTCACTAGAGCACATTGCGACGGATCCGAAATTCTACCGTAATCTATAAATCGATATATTCGCGCTCAAATGGCCGCAAAGGTACCAAGAATCGACAGGCAACGCGTGCTAGGACAAGAAGATAGGAAAATAAACGGAGGAAAATGAAGCTGCCAACGATATAATAATGTTTCCCCCTATGGATAATATCGGTTTTCATTAAAAATATAATAATTATCGCAAGGGAATGCTTAGAAAATTGCCCCTAATGCTAGTGTGCGCGTTCCATATTTCTCTCGATAAGCCAAATACAGTACACCTGAAAAATGTGACCATTAATGGAGCGCGCACACATGTATTCGGGACAATTTCTAAACGTTCCCTTACGAAAATTATTATATTTTAGATGAAAACCGATATTATCCACAGGGGGGAACATTATTATATCGTCGGCAGCTTCATTTTCCTCCGTTCATTTCCTATCTTCTGGTCCTAGCACGCGTTGCCTGTCGATTGTTGGTACCTTTGCGGCCATTTGAGCGCCAATATATCGATTTATAGGTTACGGTAGAATTTCGGATGCGTTGCAATGTGCTCGGGTGAGCGCCCCCAACATCACTACGTTGGCAGTCTATGTGACCAAATATTCGTGGGAGGCCTTCTTTAATGCTGCGCAAATTTCATGTGTGGAAAGTGGAAAACCGTTTTGTCCACCTTTGCATAACTTTTTTTCCTAGTAAAGCTACAGCTTCCAAACTTTATACAAATGTTCCAAACACGTTTGGAACATTTTCCTTTTTGATTGGATAGATTTCGTTCAGTTTGAGCTGAGTTACACGAGTTTTCCACCCTTTGATGGGGAAATATCCCCGAATAAATTAGCGCAGCATACGACTTACAAAGTATCGCTACTCGATGGATCATCGTTCCAACAATGCGGAAGTTGTGATATTACTTCTCTGTAGCTGTATCCCATACTCGATGAGGAAACTGCAATTACGATTTTTAAAACGAAGCGCTAATTCAGTTTGTATGATGGGATATTGGTAAGCAAAAGAGGGAACACATCAATGCAAGCGCTACGAATCGTAGGAGAGAAATGGAGAGGGCTTTTCCACTTTCTCTCGTCTCTCAGCCTTTTCTGGACAATTGACTGGGAGGAAGAACGGAGTGGGAAAAGAAAAGGGTGAGTCTCGATAGTATAGCCTCTTTGAGAGAGACCTCGCACTGAGATATACGAAAAGAGAGGAGAAAGGAGAGATGGCGATGGGAAAAAGTGAGAGTAGAAGTAATGTAGAAGTCGTTCTATCTAATGATCCTTCGTTACTACTAAAGCAGAGTGATAGACGTACACAGTCGATTTCATCCGAGAACTACTTGTTGCTATGGTTATAATGGAAGAGAGAAGAGGGAGAGAGATGACGTGTCGCCTCAGGAAATGAGGGAAAAGAGAATACGTGGCACATCCTTCCAGAAAGGAACACATGAATTCAAGCTTGCAAAAAGGGGTCAGGGGCGAGAGAATTAGAGCTTCTTAGCCTCTATGTGGATTGTCTTCAGGATGGGTAATTTCATGCTGGGACAATTGAGAGATGGCAAATATTGGAGAGAGAGAGAGAGAGAAGCGTTGACTGAAATTAGATGAGAATGTGATGTGCAAGGATGGAAGGGGCGGAGTCTACGTGGTCATGTATTGATTGAAAGGAAGGAGGGAGCCCTCTGTATCCTTCTAACTGTTTCCCCTCCCCCTCTCTCTCTCTCTCTCTCTCTCTTCCCCCCCCCCCCATCGCCCCTCCGACATAAACAAAATGTGACTCGATGACAGTTATGATGGTCATTTGAGAGGATGGCATTCAATGGAGAGCTAAGAGTGAATTGTGCACCGTTCAAAGAGAAAAAAAACGATGAGAATTTAATGAGAATTTTTCATGACACATATTAAATTTGTATTCTGGAAACATAATTTGATGTTCCATACTTAAAGACTCCACATATTCATATAATCTATGTTGCATTTAATAAAAAATATAAAAGTAAATAAAAAAATGACAATTACAACGAAGAGTGTATCCGATAATAATCCGCCATAACTTCACTACTCCAACATTTGTACAAGCAATTATGCCCAAACAACTTTTCACACTATTATTGCACTTCCGTACCTCCCCCTCGCAACTTTCCCACCTGATTACGGAATTCGATTATCTCATTTTCACATGAATTTGTTGTATACACCACCCCCAACCCAAGAGTATCTTTCTTGTGATCCACCCTCCAGAGCAGGGTTATGAGCGAACGAGCGTGTAAATGAGAAACAGAATTTCCCACTGTAACACTATCTACCCCCTCGTCCCTTTCTGGAGTGTCATAATCGGTATTGTTCATCTCTGCACTCAGTAACAGACGTTGAGTAGAGTGACTATGGGGAAACTGATCATAATTCTTTGCTTCCCTTCTCTACCACACAGATTTAGAAGGGACAATGGATGAAAGGGAGAAGTACATAAAATGCAGTCCAGATGTCCTTCCCACCATTTGCTCCCTTTCTCCACTCACCGTCTCACAAGTTCCGTTCTCATTAGTCGTCTATGTCTAGTAATGATAATTTATCTGCGACCGAGACACAAGAGGATTTGAAATCTAGTGGCGGAGGAAAATTCGACTGAAGAAAATCGACGGTCGAAGACGACTCATTTAACTCGTAAGACCTATTTGTCTATTGCTTCTGTGAAGTGGTTTAGACAGTTACCCCTTTAGCACTGTGATGTTATTGTACGAGAACTCATATACATTGAGAACCGTTTATCGATCGAAGACGAGAAAGGCAATTGGATATGATCTATAGCTGGAAATGGCGCGGAGGTGGCGCGGCGCCATCTCAGTAGTTAGCGACGGGCGCGGCGGCAGCGGGCGCCGAGTAGGCGGGAACTGCAGCTGCAGCAACCACGGGCTGCGGCTGCTGCTGGCGACGAGGGGCGCAGCACACGCACTGCACCTCACGCTGCAGATTCTTCTCCTGAAAGGAAAGGCTAGCGGTGTACTGTAGCTGGCGGGTACTGCAGATCATAACAATCGATAACTCACGGCGCTGGTCTTGTCCCAGGGAGCGAAGAACATGAGGGCACCAGTGATCGTAGCCTGGTAATGATTTCATTGGAGAATCGTTGGCAAAATGCAAAGTCTAAGGGTAATCGATAAAGTTTTCACTAACGGGATCGGAGTCGGTGTTGCGAGACGAGACACGGCAGCAAGTCTGGCAAGTCTCCTGAGAGAAAGTAGCCGTGAATCTGCAATTATTGATTGATTATTTGATTGTATTACCGTAATCAGGGATACGGTAGTGGGGTACTGTAATACCTGCAGGTCTGTCTGTTCCATCTGTGGTTTCTGTATCTTCTTCCTCCACGGTGACGACGACGGTGCGACTTGCGGGCGTAGTCTGGAGAGAGAGATTGCGTCAACACTAGCTAATCTATGAACTACCACATATTTGATTAGGTGGGCTGAATTTCAATTTTATAAGTTCCAATTGAGTTTCAGGCGCACGCTAAATGTCCGGGTGTTCACTGTGGAGTGGTGGAAAACATGTGGGCGATGAAAATAATAAACCAGTCAGTTTGGGGTTTCTCGATTGTGTTATATTCTCTCCTTCTCACCATCAGAGTCATCGCTATCATCCTCATCGCTTCTTCTCTTCTCCTCCTCTCCGCCAGTCATCGGGAACGAGGCGTGAATCGAGCAGTAGTTCACTGCAAGTACCACAATCCAAACCAGACTACCACGGAACCAGGTGCCCGGTACCAGTGTGCCCACTGGGTACCCACTCACCATCGTAGTTGGGCGGGAGCGAGGCGTAGAGCGGGTACTGAGGGTAGGCAGCCACGTACTGCTGCTGGCCGTAAGAGGAGTCCTGAAAGAGTAATTATCGATTTTCGAAGTCAATTGATCTACGATAATTATCGATTAGTACCATAGATCAAATATCATACCTGAGCAGCTCCGTAGGCGGGAGCAGCGGCGGCCGGCTGAAATAAAGCTATTTCTCATCCAAATTTATCGATTTCATTGTTTTTACGATCCGTGTATTTAGAGCACAATGACCTACCTGAGCACCGTAGGCGTTGCCGGCGGGGGCTGCGGCCTGCAAGGGAAGGAGATTGCAAAGATCAAAGATCAATTGTTTCAGTTTCGATAACTTGCTCTAATTCTAGCCAATCTGGGCACATCGCGGAATGGGATTCAGTGTTTTGGCCCTGAGGGCTTGTGAACAAATACTGACCTGTCCGTATCCAGTCTGTGCAGGGTAGTACTGCTGACCGTAGAAGTCGTCATCCTTCAAATAAGTTATTTTACAACTTGAAAAAGTGAAAAAAACTATGAGAGCTATAACGATCTTTGATCTCTGACCTCGAAGGACTCGCTGTCTCTGTGGCGACGATGATGACGACGACCGTCCGCCGACTTGACCTCGGCCTGAATCAGGGAGGATTACGGTAAGCAAAAAAAGTACGGTAGCAATCAATCGATACCTCATTCGTCTTGTTCTCCTGCTGCTGAGCAGCGGCGAGCCCGAGAAGAGCGACGGCGACTACCCACTTCATCCTGAACAGAAGAGAGGATACGGTAGGGAGAGTAGGGAGAACACGATAGAGAACGGTGGGTCAAGGGGAATTCGGTGAGTCACATACTAGAATCTAGTGGATCGAGAGGAGAAATGGGAGAAATGAGAAGTGGATGCTTGACTCTGGGTGATGGGGGCGCTTTTATACGAGATTAGAAAGAGGCGGAGCGATCTGATTCTTGACGTTCCTCGAAATCGCGTGTTTTGATCAGAGGAAGGAAGGAAAAGGTGCACCCATTATGCCTTTAGGCCGTAAACTTCCGCAGATAGATTATGTAATTTATAGTGTCTAGTCTACCTTCCATTTTCAGTACGAGACATGTGCTGATTTGCGGCAAACATATGAGTCCATATTATGGGAGGAATGTTCTGACCACTGTAGGTTCAGATACTGTAGCAAGTACCCAAAGAAATAGTTCTTTGATCTTTTCCAATTCACATTTCGATTCTTTTCCAGACGCTGACTCATTCTGTGTAATAGTTCAGCATTCTATCTTCGAAGTTGCGGAAATCACTGCCTGATTGATGGGATCGAAGGTTCCGAACTGAGGGGTAAAAACGACTGAAGAAGTCAACTGGAATGTCCCATTCACTGGAGTCAGTCTAGTGCGAACATAAGACTGAGGTGCACCTTTCCATGGCCTATCAGATGATTCCTAACATACAGAGAGGGGTCGTGTTGAGAGAGTGTGCAAAAGTGAGAGAGTCCCTCTCGATTTCACACGCTCGCTCCAGGTTGAAAGGCCTGTGAAACGATGTGATTTCAATGGACAATCAGAGTTCGAAACCCAATTTAAATCTTAGTTGTTCCTGGATTGTAGTCATTAGACAATCATTGTACCCAATATTGGAAAATAGAAAGAAGGATTCAGCGATATTTCACAATTGATCTTATCTGTGATAAGAGAGTGAATACTTCCTCCCACTGGATCTTCGTATCAAATGGATCAGATCAGAGATAGTCGAAAGAATGTAGTGATGAATCACAACTATTATAATTACAGTTATTATAGGGTTGAGTCATAAGTAATGTCCGATTTCAAATTTGAAATTTGCGCTTTTGTTTCTCATCAAGTTTGAATCCCCATATCTCGTGCTCATGGCATATCTTGGAGGGGCTCTCTGACTACAAGTTCCAGTATTGGTATCAGTCGGCGCTACTTTAATACTCCCGAGATTATCAAAAGTTTGTTACCAAAATTATGATCAAAATTTCCAAATAATTTTTTGAGGTAGTTTTCAATGAAGGATTTATTTGCAACCGATAACATCAGATTATGTGATAGTACTTGATTTTTCACACAATGTTGAGAACAATGAGCTACTACTTCTGCTTTAGAAGATGTCGGTCATCAAAATAGAGTAACCCCAAGAAAGTAGTGCTATGAATATTTCAATTCTCTTAGTCTGGTGATAAGTGAGGAGAGCCTAATAAGGTGCGTTACAGTTATTGTTACTTGTACTGCCCGACATGAGGGTTAGTTAGAATGATGCGCATTCAGGCTTATACTGATACCACAAAAAGTAAACTTTCACCAGTTAAAGGTTTTTCAAGAAAATGATGACCTTGGGCGGTCTTCTTTGATGAAGTGCCCTATCGGAATCTAGAGGAAAGCAAGAGTAGCCCAATTTATCAGCCCTACTAGGGGACATTTTCTGCCGAATAGACTAATTAGTGAAGCGATTTGCGGCGCTCCAAGTTTTTGGCGTGTTGTGAAGTCTCATTTTCGATTACAAATTTCGGGTGTCAATTGCGGTCTGATCCAACACAGCAATGAAACGACCGGGTTCGAAGTGGGTAATACTTTTGTATTAATGATAGGTCACATCATAAACTAACGGAGAATGGGAGATCAATTCATGCGAGTACCCATTCTGACTCTATTATTCAACAAGGTAAGATTTGCAACTCGCCACCTTCATTTTTGGAAGGATGGTTCTGACTAGCCCGATCAGGTAGAAAGGTTCCCACGCCTTTTCTACATTTACTACATATCACCCTTGTCATTGCTTCTTTGGATGGTATATCATTTCGTACCATCAAAAAACTACATGCCATAGAAATGGTCTTGTCGATTCCGACCTTGCCAACTTCCATCACTTCCTTCTCTAATAAATATGAACCGGTAGTCACAAGCTAGTGATCAACAGAAAGAGGAAGGCTAATTACTTATAGCGTATATCAAAAAATGTAGGTTGAATGCTTGTAGAAGAAACACGAACGAATTTTCAAAATTATTAAAATCGGACATTACTTATGACTCAACCTGATATTTAATCAATAATTATAATTATAACGAATCACAATTATTCTAATCCTTCTAATAACGCCATTTTACTAAATTCAAATTATTTCTGCACGTGCAATTTCCTCTTTTTCTTCTTCTCTTCACTCCATTTTCCATTCATTTCATCTTCTGCCCCACCTTCAGTGTGGTCTTTTCCCTCCTTTCTCCACTGTATGGCCCATACTCGGAATCGTCGTCACTCGTAATCGTCGTCCTACACCACACACCACACCACACCATGGACAAGGCCACCATAGAGCAGGTATTATGTAGCCGATCTCCCAGCCCAATCGATAATCGACAATCCTTCCTCAGGAATTGGCAGCGCTGGGCAAGTTCAAGATGGGCCAAGTGTGAGGAAGATTACGGTGGTGCGATGGGATTACGGTAGACGTCGTTTCAGAATCGGCGACAAGTGGAAAATCCTGCAGAAACTTGACGAGGGCGGCTTCGGAACGGTGTATAAAGTACAGCATGTGAAGGTGAACTACCTACCGTATTCTACCGTCAATCGACAACTGAAATCTAATCTACCGTACTCTCAAATCAATCGATAATTTACAGGACGCGACGCAACTCGCTGCACTCAAGGTAGAGCGAGCTAATGCAGACGAGATGAACTACCTCAAAGTGGAGGCCAGTTACCGTACCCTGTACCCTACCAAGCCCTACCGTACCTAGTCGTGCCCTACCGTACCCCGTCGTGTCCTACCGTACCCTTCGATGACCTACCGTATCTTTCAGACAAACGTGCTCAAGGAGTTGCATGCCACGGGAATTCGCGCGCACGTCCCTCAATTGTATCGATCGGCGAAGAGAAAACATTACTGCTACATGATAATCACACTACTCGGAGAGAATCTGCGACGACTCAAGGTACTGTAGTCATGGGATACTGTAACAAACAACAGCACTCTTTCTTGTCTAGTTATTATGCAATATTGTTCAGGACAAGCACTTCCCTAAGGGCATGCCCCTCCGGACATGGTCACGAGTCGGCATTCAGTGTCTGTACGGTATCAAGGTGAGTGTGAGTGTGGTGCAGCGGCGGCCACTATTCGGAAACGTCGTTAGTCTAAATTGTTACAGACGATGCACGACCGAGGGTACGTCCATCGGGATATCAAGGCGCAGAACTTCGTACTCGGATTCCATGCAACGCCCGCATTTGCACGCGTCGTGTACATCATCGACTTCGGAATGGCCAGGTACTGTACTTCGAGGGTACTGTAGTCAGGAACATTATCGATTGCAGGGCGTACGCGTATCCACCGTCGAAGAATGGTAAGTGGATAGCTCGGAAGGCTCGTGCTCGACTCGAATTCCGCGGAACATGGCGATACGCCTCACCATCGATGCACGAAGAGAAGGAACAGGTTAGGAAAAATCGGCAAAAGAACTAGGTCCCGGCGAGATTCGAACTCGCGCTGCTGGATTCAAAGTCCAAAGTGCTAACCGCTACACTACGGGACCGATGGGAGACAGAGGCAAACAAGCGCACATGTTCCTACTCCGCGGGTGTCACGTTGCAGACCTTTTTCCTGGAAAGATCAAGGATCAATGATTGCAGGGAAGGAAGGATGATCTATGGTCGTGGCTGTACATGATGATGGACCTCTACTGTGGATTGCCGTGGCTGGAGACTGACACTAAGGATGTAATTAATCGATTACTGAGTCCCTCCCTACCGTACTCTCCCATTACAGACTATCGAGCTCAAGAAACTGAATATGCGTGATGAGGATCTCATGATACGAATGCCAGGTTACGGTAATTGGACCAATCGCCGACTAACTTTCTTATTTTAGAAGAGACAAAGTTCATCCCAAAGCATCTGCACCAGTTGGACATGTATCAGTGAGTTTACATATCATCACAGATACTGTGGGATTACTGTAGCTCAATTATCGATTGATATACAGACGACCTGAGTACTGGAAGATCTGGAAAGCACTGGACGCTCTTCGAAAAAAGTACAAAACTACCTATGAAGATTCGTATGAGTGGGAGTCCAAGGAAGCTGTTATTGCCAATGTAAATATCGATCCGTAAATTATTCCCCGCGGGGTACTGTAGCCTTGCTGGTACTGTAATCAAGCGGTTACTGTATCATTATCGATTGCAGACGAAGGCGATGCGAGACAAGACGGCGCCCATCGGATACGCTGATGCCGATGCGTTCTTCAAGTCAGTTGTTGATGGGGATACCGTACTGTTGCTCTACCCTTGTCAGATCCGACCCGATCAAAATCATGCGGGCTCCGTCGACTGGAGAAGAGAAGGAGATTATCGATCGATTCACTGTCAAGGACAAGAAGCCCGAGTTGATTCAGATCGAAGACGTGAGTGCTTTTTTTCTTCTTTGACTCTGAACTCTTTCCAGGTGATCGCAGCCTGCAATATGATCTCTCCCGCTCCATCACCGGTAATCAATAATAGATCGGTAAACTACCGAAACCCGTGTAATCGTTGCAGGACAAGAAGACGACGCCCACCGTCGGAACGCCAGTTCGCAGTCCAGCAAAGACTATCTCAGGAAGCAAAGAGGGAACAAAGAAGATACGGTAGGGATTACGGTAGTTGGAGTACTGTAATTACACTGCTACAGAACTCGTTCCCCGTCCAAACATGGTCGTCCAGTGAGCAAAATGTCGAAGAAGAGCAGAGCCAGCAAGAGAGGTGAGAGTTGATATTTGATCTCCGTACTCTGATCTTTCATCTTTCAGAGGGTTCATCAGAGGATTCAATCGATTTCGTTCCCTCGTGTTACATGGATGTCGGCGTGCCGCTAAATTACATCCCAACTCATGGAAGCTCGAAGGTCAGTACTAGACTACAGATAGGGTCCGCAAGCTCCGCCCCCTACCTTTCTCGACGAGAGGAGGCAAGTGTCCCAATCGAATGATAAGCTTCATTTTCAACCAAATCCCGCGTTCAAAAGCTTATTCGAGAGCTCTCGATCTACTCTACAAGTGACGCCTTGCGCACCTTGTTCTGACAACATTTAGTAGATCAAAAATTGACTGAAAGCCTCGAGAGTAGGTATTTAGAACACTTCCAATTCACCGACACAGCTGCGCAAATCTCAGTATAGGTGGAATAGCATGCTGAATCTATACAAACAAAAAAATTAAAATTTTATTAATGCGCAGCATTGTCATTTGATTTTGAAGATATTTTCAAAATCAGCAAAAAATTTTGCAAACCGTTGGATTTGAACCAGCGACATCCTGTTTATAAAGCCGGTGCTCAACCGTCAGAGCCACGGGGGAGTACGGGTTTGGAGTTCTCTTTCACTCTCACAATCAGTCAGGATTTAGAGATGTAGATTAGCTCTGCCCACTTCTCTCTGTCACCACTTTCTGTCAAATGACCCGCATGGTTTTTGAGGCGTAGCGCGGCTCAGAGACAAGATATCGACAAACGGCAAAAAGTATGATGATATTGAGACCTTAGCGGTTCATTTGGCCACACTTTCGTTCACTTAGCATGAAATTGGCAGATCACGTTGCGGCCCCTAACTACAGACTATAAATTGAACTGACTCCTAATATTTGAGGACTTCCAGAAGAAGGTAGTTGGCATGGACTGGGGACACGCGGAGCCGCAGAAGGTTAGATAGAATTAAAGTTGTCACGGTGCCAAGTCCGTTACGCTGTGAAATCCTCATCTTTGCAGCAATGGAAAGATGCTGTGTCTCCTCTGCCGAAGTCGCAGCATCCGCAGCTCGTGCAGCAAATGCTGCAGAAGTCTAATCCGTCGACGTCGCAGCCCTCTTCAAGGGGACTCTCCCAGCAGGAACCAAGCTCCGGACCCAACTCTTCCGATAACTCGAGGGGACACTCATCTGGACACTCTAGCAAGCCCAATCTGATCAGCAAACTGCAGGGAAGCATCATACAGAACACCCTGCAAGGTACGGATACGGTAGTACGCTGGGTCAGAAATGTGTCATGCAGATGACCCGACTCAACTGAAGAAGGATTCGAAGTCGACGGCATTTGTGAAAGCAGAGCCGAAGAAGAAGGACGATGACAGTTCCAATTCGAACAAATCTGTCTCACTGGCCGGACCTCACCCGCAATATGTCAGTTTGCGTCATTATTAGGCAATGACGAGGGGTACTAAAGAGTTTGAAAGTCGAGTAAGTATTGGATCAGGGCCGTTCACTCTAAGTCGCCCGATTGATGATAGGGTGTGTGAAATGAAGAGATTTTATCCGATTATTTATCAGAATTTCAGACAAGGGTCACTGTCGTCCGGTACAGTATTGATTGGTTACAGTAATCAGAAAAATAAATTTTGGTAATTTCAGAAGCAGAATCAACGGAAGAAGGAGAGCGGAAATAGAAGATGAAATAGAAGATCTTAAAAGAGTGTCGTCATTTCCGTTGCATCATCACGAATCGTTGAATCGCGTACTATGCTATCGTCACAAAATAATATTATTGCGATGAGATTGTACTGTGTGAATACATGGGAGGACAGGGGCTGAGACAGTGACAAAATGGGGAGAAGACAATAATTGGTGTATCTGCACGAATGTCCTAAACGACCGGAAACTAGATGATGATGAAAAAGCTCCATTCATAATTTTTTCATATATATATATAAAAATGTCTTTGTCTGAAATAATGTCGAACAAAGGTTCCGTTCCGGTTCGTTCCGGTTCAATCCTTTGTTCTCCATTGTTCTCCCTCTCATTCCGGCTTTTCGACTGACCACCTCTAGTAAACACTCTAAAATGGGCATGCCCTCAGTTTACGATTGCAGAAGCAACGCAAACTGAGTTTCTATTGAATTTTCGCTGTTCCCGCGGGCCCTGCGAGCGCTCTATTTTGTTTACTCCTTTTAAAGTATAATTTATTGTCGTTGTTTGTTATTCATATAGTCCAATTTCTCCGTCCTCCTTAGTTGCATCTCGTATTTATACCATAATCGTGGACAACAACGATTTATTCGCCAATTATCAAAAATCGCGCAATTAAAACAATTTTTGGTGTTGCGCTATCGTAGTATTTCTCCACTGATCTTCCTCTACTTTGCTTTTCTATTCATCCCATTTGCTCTCTTAAGATGCTTGTCCATGCTCTGCTCCTCCTTACTGCCACTACCATTTTTCTTCTCTTTAGTGTTTTCCATTCTCTTTACGCGCGCCAAAAATGTTCTCCATCACGGCATTTCAAGGCCCGATTGGGAAGTTACGGAAACCACGGTGAAATAGAAGACAGGGCGGGTAGAAACTAATTCTGAATGTACTAGAATACTCGTTTTAAATTCGCGGCTGTCTAATTTGACATTACTGGTATGCTGGCCACACAGTTGTTTGAAATTCCCGGGCTTCACTGAGACAATGGGATAACTTACGGTATTCAAGTATTTTTGATTGATGGGCGTGGCCTTGGTTTAACGTAGGGCAGAAATTCCGTGTCAACACCAATCCGTTGTAGTGATCGATGCCCGTATAATCTGTAGTAAGCAATAAAATGACGAGCTAAAATAATTATATTTCGTTATCGTCTCCTTGGTTTTGCTGTTTTTTTTTATTTTTCCAAAATGATTTTTTAGTATCTCTTTTATCTTAACTGAGTAGTTATTAATTCACAGTTGAGGTACCAATGGCGTATCGATTGTGCGATCAAGATGAGCGCGCCAACTGTCCCCCACCTTCTTATTTTGCTTGTACAAATTCAGACACCACGCAAGGGACAAGTCTACTTAATGAGGACACCGTTGAACAAGGTGAGTGTTATGTCCGATGTCAGAGTGTCGTCTCAAATTTCGGCTAGTTGCAGTATCCAAATACCTTAAATTGATAAACGTTTTGTCAACATATGTAGGTTGAAAAATAGGCTGAGAGGATAGTTCGACTTATTAGATAATAGAATACAGAGAATAGAGTCATTTTTTTGCACTTACTAATTTCTGTCACTTCGATTTAGGCTCACTGCCAGCTTCTCAAAGAGAACATATTCCACAGCAATGCAACGACATAACTCGAAATGTATACAACGAGGCACAGGTTTGTTTTCCCGTGTACTATTAATAGTCTAACGATTAATTACAGATGGATGCTCAGATTAAATCTGTTGTTCGAGAAGCAATAAGTGAATTAACGGATCAATTCTCAACGAAGACGATTGAAATGAAGTTTGTTTCGGCGTAAACGTGACCATGAATAATTATATTAATTCAGTAAAGAGATCGCTCGTTTGAAAATGGAAAATGACAAGTTGAAGATGGAACTTCAGAAAAGGTGACAACTTAAACCTGGCCTTTTTAATTTTCATATATCTATACATATATTTTTCATTTTAGTAGCCACAAAGTTCAGCCACAGGTGGCCAGAATTCGTTATCATAAGGAAAGGAAGGATAAATGGTGCGACTGGGGGACAGTAATAGCAATTTGTGGGGTAAGAAACACAATTCATTTTATCGTCATTTTTTCCCTGACATTATCAGAAAAAAATTATATTGTCTTTGCAGATGCTCATTTTCGTGGGTGTTATGTTTGGACTAGTTCCGATCACTGTATTAAAGGCTAACAGTAAGGAAGCTCATGAAAGAGATCGTTTATGGAAATGTAATCAATCTAGTTTGCTACCGTAACCTCCACCGCGCGCGCTGTAAATATTACAACTACATCTTTTGGAATGTTCCACTTTGTATTTTTTTTAATTTAGACGTTTAAATTTCCATAAATTTAGAAAAGTTTATTCACACTTTCAAAAAGTAATCTTCACTGCTGAATGTCTAAAATATTGTTGTACTAAATATTTCAATCACACACATTGAATAAACAAATTTCTAAAATCGTTCTTCTTGTAATGGAATGCGATTACCCAAATCATGTTTTAAGGCTTCTTTATTCAAATATTTTTTGTTTGCTTTTTCGCGGAATGCAATCTGACTCAGTCTCGTATTTGACTTGTTGGCGCTGCTGAAACTGAAATTGTGCGAGTTGAACTCGTTGATCGAGAAGAGAAGAAGCCAAAGAAACCGCATCTCTGCAACATATTTAATTTCACAAGCATAGTATTTTTATTTAGAATATTATTATAAGAATGTACAGCACAGTGAAATTCATTATAAATGATTGACTTTGCATCCTGATCATTCGATTTTTTGAAAGAAAACTTTTAAATTATCGAACACAGTGATAATGCTTACTTTGAATGCTTCCCGATAGTCTTTGCTCATGATGAAATGGACGTAGTATGTCTGTGCAAATGAAGCAACAGCTGGAATCACCTCAAACATCGAGTACATTTTGGAACAAAATTGTTGCACGCTGCGATTTCCCACAATCTCGTGTCGCTTTTCGGTCCAGTTACGCACTCAAAATGAAATGCTGAGTTCAGAGCCAATTCTCACATGAATACATGCAAAGACTGAAGGATGTGAATGGAGATAAATCCTTACTGAGTAAGTTGTCATCGTTTGAACAACTTCCAGTGGAAGACGGGGAAAGAAGGTAGAGAATCGATCGTTGATTTTGCTGAGAAACCTGGAAAAGGACTATAATCTGCATTGGGCCCCTCACACAGAAAATGATATTAGTTTCATTGAACAGTAAATTGGTACTATTACTCTCATTGTATATTATGATAGCTATCAACAAATACGCAATCTGTTACCATGAAGCAGAGAAGAAAATAGTAAGCACAGTCGCGGATCGAACGACGCCTTTGGTGAACTTTGCCTTTGCTGTATTCTCTTCTACACCGCGGGCTGAATTTGAATAACTTATCAGCGTTACTTTTACTTAGGCTGACTATTCCAATCAGTCGTCTAAAAAATATTGGTTTGTTAATTTTATGAACCTTGAGATAAAATATCGTTTCTATAATTTCAACCGCTACGGATATTAGTTTCGAGTGGAACTCGCCATGAAACATCATTCTGATAGTGACAACTCCGTAGATTAGCACTACTGTAATGCTTACGATGATGTTCGTGATGTTCCACATTTCCATTGCCTGCGAACGTTTATTTATTGAATACATTATGAATTGTGTTAATTTATCAGAATTTGAACTGACAGCAGCGCTTGTTCCCAGTGGAGGATTGCATGCGAATATGATGGAATCTTCTTTGTCTTGGTTTAAATATGCGTGGAGTGGATGTTCGATCCCGAAGAGGACACACGGAATTTGAATGATGATAAGATATGGAAAGGTTTGCATTCGAAGATATCTGAAATAGCCTTTCCAGATGAATTCCGAATTAAGTTGATTTACTAAAGACTGGCGTCAGGGGCGAGATAGGGTGTGAAAGTGAGAGAATCTCTCTCGATTCTCCCGCAATCTCACTACTCCTTTCTGTTGCGTTTATTAGCCCGAGGAGTGATGTGAGTAGTCACGTGAACAGGAAAAGAAGGAGACGGAACTCACTTGAATGGTTGAAAGAGTGAGTAGAGCATGTCTGCTCCGATTACCACATACATCATTGCTTGATAATTTGAGAAGAACAGATACCTAAAATATGCACTGAATAATACCCTAAGCGGAAAGTGGAACATACGGAATGATATAATTGAAGCACTCGGATCTCCTCCACCGATAACTGGAAAACTGGTAAATCGCATTGACCATCTGAAATAAAACTATTTAAAAATATTTCCAGAAATAATATAAATACCTCAAATAGAATACACAGACTGTGCAGAACGCAGTTAACAGCAAGAAGATACCCTGAAAAGGTGCTTTTCTCACGATATTCTGAAATTTCGAACCGTGCTTTCCTCGTATTTCCGGTCGTTTGTAAATAGCAAAGCAGAATAGAAGATTGCCTGAAGTCATGTTATTCCCTTTCAGACATCCAGAAAGGAGTTAGAAAAGAGAGTGTATGAGAGAGCCTCTCTCATTCACATAATCTCTCGCTCATAATCCCTGTCTGGAAGGAGAAGAATTCGAAAGAGACACAGGTGCAAAATAATAGTGATCACCTGGTATTCCAATAATTCCCAGTCCGAATATCGCCGATCCGATGATAATTCCATCCATTGCACTCACCATGTATAGAAAATATAAATTTATTCTGACATTGAAAGTGTCCTGCGATAGATTTCTAATCAACGACGGGACCATTAAAGCAACAAAATACCGCGGAATTCGAATCCGTTAACTGAGACGAATCTCGGTATCGCGCGTCGCTTCTTTCTCTCATTCTCTGTGTCATTCATCTTCAAAATTGAGCAATCGTGAGATGAGATTTCGGCGCTGCCAAATTTGCACAAGAAGAATTCGAAAGAGACACAGGTGGAGTTTATTGTCGGGATAAATGGAGCACTTTGAAGGACAGAGAAGACTACCCGCAAATCGTTGGTCGTCGGAACAAATGGTGTGAGAATATGACTGAGTAAGGATAATCCAGTAATTGATCGAGTTAATAAAAGAGGGAAGATTCATTTGACTGAGACTTGAGTGGTATAAAATGGCAAGATCCACCAACCTGTTCTTACTTTCTTCAATATTTCGACTGTCACTCTCACTGCTCGTCGAAATGAGGTACGGTATCTCTGATGTCGATGAGATTGATTTGTCTTCTTTCCCATCTCTCTCTCACAGTGGCGGAGTGGGAGGAGCGATTGGCGGAGGATGGGCGCACCAGCGGCCACTGTTGCCAGTGTCTTCGAGCCACAAATTGCTATTTGCATTATCTAAAGCATTTCCTAACCTACATTCTTATTCATTTCAGAATGAATGTTCTTCTCGTCGTTCTTGTACTCATCCAATTTGCTGATTCGCTCAAATGTCATACAGGAGAGACGAGTAATGGATTTAACAGGAGATCAGCAAGCACGGTAATGAACTGTTCGACAATTTGCTATGATAGGTTTTTATCATCTTTTCTCATTGTTAACATTTAGAATATTTTCACAAATAACATAATTAAATACTAATGAACAGTTTTAACGATTTATTTCAAGAAAGTTTGCGATGCGGGAGAAAGTGCATGCAATACGTTCACAGGCATTTGGGAGAATCAGAATGTAGTTAAGAAAGACTGCAGCGCTACGCCTTGTACAGCCAATGCGAGTTTATTTTCTATCTATAAATCGTGTACTTCTAATATGTAGATTATTGTAATATCATCTCCCAATCCGAGAGAGGGTTTCAGTCTTTGAATTACGTGTATTATAGGGCACGACCGCTTGCAGAGATTACGATGCGCAGGGAATGAAAGGGAAGATGTGTTGCTGCACTGAAGATCTCTGTAATACCAGTTCCTCAATCATCAATCTCATCCCTCTTTTCATCATTTCCACAATCTTCTTCTTCTGATGAATTCCGATCGATAAAGATGCGATAACTGCATTGATTGTGTAAAGGGGACACAACAACCGTTGAGCTATCCATAAAACTGCTGGAAGATTGAACATGAATAAGCAAATAAATATTAGTGACAATGAGTTCACCATGTCCTTTTAAAACTCTTCTCATATTGCCTCTGAATGACGGAAAATTTCGTGGATAGGGTATTCTGAATGAAAATTCTACAAGTCGTTGGCCAAAATGGCTGGTCATCAACCATGAATATGAGGTGAATGGGAACGGTAAGATAATAATATAGAGATATTAATTATGTTGAATAACCATATGTGACAATAGGGGAAGGTTCAGTACAGACATGTCCACGTTTGTCGTTTGTCACATTCGTGAAGTCTTAGTATACTGGTAATATTCCTTTTATCCGAATACTCACAATAATTCATTGGGGTACGTATGCAGTGTATGTCTTCTCGACTTGACTGAGATCCAATCTAATCGGTTCTTCTATCGTGATCTCTTCAGGAAGGAAAGTACGCGGAAGCCATTGCCTGGAAGAATTTAATTTGTATTTGTTTTAAAAATACAATTAAATGGTTGGAATAGGTTTCTTGCGGTGTTATTTATATTGAAAAAATACAACAAAAAAAATAGAAAATAACAGCTCACATTGTATGCCTCATTGTAATGGCGACATTATGCCCGCCTTCAGGGCAACGATGATCGATCTGCAAATTTTCATTTCATTTCCGCATCAACTTTGTCCCCTCCCCCGCATAAAAGTCCCAAGCGACAAGTTATAAACTTTCAGTCAAATTTAATCAAATTCTGGAATAGATGATATATAAGATACCTGAATGTATGGGTCGGGCTGATTCCACCATCCCAGATCATCTCCACATCCTTCCACAGTAAAAGTTCCATCCTCTCCTGTCTTAGTCTCTCCCATCAAATCGTCCATTTCCCATGGAAGGACTGAAATGTCTAATAATCGATTGAGAATAATCAGTGAACGAGTAATCGATAATCGATCAATATATGCTTCTAAATATCTGCCGCCTTGTAGCGGCATCGTAGTTTTCATGTTATCCCCAGACATATTCCAAATTGCCTTTCGAATCAACCCAATCCGTTTCTTGATAATTGATTATTTTTTTAGAAAGCTTTTAGATGTTTAGTTCTCCTATTCACGAAGTTGGATTATTTCTCATTTGCGAAACTCGTATTCTCGAGAGACTCAAGTATAAACGACTGCCATAAATCTGCTCCACTCACTTTCTCACTTCGTTTCTATCGCTTCACGAAACAGCTGTGAGATCAGACTTCGGTTTCGAGATTTCAAGGAACAAAAAAATCTTGAAGAAAAAAACTTACCATCCCTGTCGAACAAGAGGACTCGAACGAATTCGATTCGATGGAGATCAGTGGGACATTCGACGGTTCCATGAACACGGAAACATTCTGAGAATGAACGGATCTGATGATAATTGACTTTTCAAGCACGACAATTTTTTTTAAAATCGTAATGAAAAAATCGTAACGGTGCGGCTAGTGTGAGAGATAAATGAGAACCATCAATACTAGAGACCTCCAAAACTATATCCGTTATAATTTTTTGATCGTCATCCCCTAGTCCTGAGACTAATTAACTTTACTTGGAAACAAGATCGACCCTTAGTAGGCATCACTATCATTCCGTTCACAAGAAGAGACCGCTCAATTTGCTCCCAAAATGATGTAAATGACCGATATATGATTGGCCAATCCTATATTTAAATGAGCCCAATCCTATATCTATACGTATATCTATAGGAATGATATAGGTTTGGCGGTCTCTAATCAATACTTACATTATATTACCATAAAATTCCTGGGAAATCCAAGAAAAGCAGTGCATTAAAAAAAATTCATATCTCAATATTTAGAACGATTTGAATATTTTGAGACTAGGAAAGTTGAGATTCGAACCTGAAGCAACAGCGGATACGAGTAGGAAGAGAGTAGTCGACTCAAGCAGCATTCGAGTCAAGTAGTCAACAGGAGAGACACGAGAGAGGAGGGAAAAGAGTCTCTCTCTGTCCCCTCTCTGTCCCCATCCCATAAACAATGGAGAGACAGGTGCGTTTACACTTTGTCATGCGGAGAGCATGGGATAGAACAATTTAGAATATTTTAAGAACTCCATGGTGTTTAACACATAGTTTTATTACATGTTACTCCTTATACCTTGCATTATTTCTTTTGTTCCTTACCTCAAAGCATGATTGTGATGAAAATTGATCGATTGACTCTTTTTTGCAAAATTGTATGAATCGAAGAAAGGAAGTAAGGCTTTATTACATTATTAGTCAACAAAATTGGGTGAAAGGAAAGTTCAAGCGAGCCACTTGGCGACGTTGTCGGCGATGATTCCTCTGGCTTTCGCAAGATCCGCCGGTTCCCCATCGTACTGCTCGTACATATCGGCGCAGTGAGCGGTGCCTGCAGATTCGAAGAGATAACATTTTTTGAGGAAGTTGATATGACAGACTACAATTATTAGTCGACAATTGTGAAGAGTATAAGAGAGAAAAAGATCATTGAGCATTTGAAATATAATGTGGGATAACTGAAAAAAATGGAGAAGATACCCACTGATATTAATTTTCCTCTGAATTTTCAATTATCTCAATAGTTCGAATAACTTTTGGGGGGGTTGAAAAGTGAAAAGATGAGTTCCAACCATCGATGGCAATGGGTACAACTCCGGCAGCCTCATCTGGAGTGTTGAATCCGAGTTTGTGCCAGGGGTCAATGCTGCCATTAGGGAGAACAACGTTAGTCGCCTGCAACGAATCAATCATCTTCATATATATTTTTAAAATATGTAGGATTCATTTTCCTCTTCAAAAAATGCAAAAAAAATCAATGCTACAGTAATCATTTTCCACTTTAGAATATATTATAGATATAAGAGAAATCAACATTGGCCACCTTGTAGTTGCCGGTTCCGTACTTCTTCCTATAGGCCGATGTTCTATCGTATTGATTCTGGGCGGACATCAAATCGTCACCGAATCCATCCTTGCACAGACGAATGAAGTAGCTGAAGAGAGCAATCGGCGATTTAGGAATGTGAGGGCACGAAATTGTCCGGACTAATATACATGAGGGGCGGAATGGCCGAGTGGTGTAAGCAACTGCTAGTCATCCGAAGGGTCACGAGTTCGATCCCCGCCCAGGCCAACCAAGCCTTCCATCCACCCCGGGGCGGTAAATTGGTAGCAACTTTGATTGCGAAAGGTAACGTGCCCTAGATGCCTTGGGAAAGCTTGGGTTACGTAATCCCACGTTGCAGCTGGCTTACCGGCTTGCCCCATCTAGCGTGGTAGCTTGCTACTGTAAAATCGCTTGACATGGAACACCTTTACCTTTTTTACCATATTGCACCGGGATAAGCTAAGAAGGTTCTTTTGAAAGCCGATGTTTCGTTTTGCAATCCCCAATTAGCCTTCTGATTGTGAGGAAATGTTGGCTCACTTGATTGGAATAATCTGTCCGAAGATGTTTTTTCCCTGGTCGGTTGTCTGTTGCACGCCCAATTGACTGCACTGAAGCCACAACCAACCACGGTTTGAAGCTGAAAAAAAGATCAAAATCTCCCATAAAATAGTCCATGAAAATAATATCTATCATTATGTTAAAAACATTCATTGTAATAACTATTCTCTTTATTTTATTTTTCAGTACCATTGGGAAGTCCTTCGGCCTCGTCGTCGAAAGTCTCGTTCCTGAGGTCACGGATGAAGTTGTCGTACGAGTTGGGGAACTCCTGTAATGGATCGATAGCTGCTATCAAATTACAATTTTTTTATTATTTTTTTCTATTGTGATTGCATGTACACCACAATAAATACTTGTGAATTGTGATATGGCGTGTTGGGGCGAATACTATCTGCGTGATTAGTTCGAGAACTTACGAATTGGTGTAACAAACGAGATCCCGGTCAAGGGGATAAAAATAAGATAAAAAACTAACAGTGATGGTAATTTCGTCCTTTGAATTGCTCCACACGATGACATTCCACAGTTTCTCGATGTCGTCCTGAAAGAAATATTCATATTTTCTTCAAAATAAGTTCAATTCAACTTTGAAAATACTCACTGCGTCAGTCGTCATAACCTGGCACAACTCCTTGTATCCCTTTCCTTTCATCGTCGCGTTATTCTGAAATATAAGTATATAGCTTCATTTTTTTTAAAAGTACACTCCAAACTATTGCATACTCTTACAACCAAAGGAACAATACTTTTTCGAATTGTGGATAGAAGGACGTGGAAATTCTGGGCTCTGTTCTGGTTAAGAGGTCCCATGGAAATTGAGAGGTCCGATAAAAAATAAGAGGTCCCATGTCGATTAAGAGGTCCCATGGAAAATAAGAGGTCCCATGAAAATTGAGAGGTTCCATCAAAAATGAGAGGTCCCATGAAAAATAAGAGGTTCCATCTCCGCTACTGTTTAGCGAACGCCTTTATTCTGTATTTTATTGTTTTGTTTGTGTGAAGTATTTACTTTCGTTGAATTTAGTTCATCAACAAATACATGTAACAAACGCGCGTCCGTGTTTTATCTGTCTAAAAATGCAGATTAGTATTTGAAGATGAGATTGCCAGTCGCCACGAACTGCCCGGTTTTCACCAGTTTATGGCACTTGTGATGCCTTTCTATTTGTAACCGCGTTTCCATTGAACACGCATAAATATAAAAGGTAAAGGTAAAGGCATCCCCTTATCTAGGCTCCAAGTCCTGAGGGAGTCACTGCTAAGGCCAGCGCATAATAGGTCAGTTCAATCCGGAGGGCCCAATCTCTTCTTCGGATCTAATTACCTTCGTGGTTACACCACTACCAATCTTTACTCATTCGAGCGCCTTGGTGAGGCTGCCGCGGTATGCACAGCCGGGAATCGAACCCCGGTGTGAAACGGAATGAAATTGGGAGGGCGCCTTA
Organism: Pristionchus fissidentatus; assembly: GCA_036245785.1. Taxonomy (NCBI): domain Eukaryota; kingdom Metazoa; phylum Nematoda; class Chromadorea; order Rhabditida; family Neodiplogasteridae; genus Pristionchus; species Pristionchus fissidentatus. The sequence goes on from BTSY01000006.1 coordinate 14,734,653, forward strand.
GACCACTACACCACTTCGACCACGCATAAATATATATATATATATATATATATATATATATATATATATATATATATATATATAGAACTCATTGATGACAGTCTTAACAAAAAGAAAGAAAAATGCAAGACAACATAATAATCAAAACCAAGAATTCCTCTCTTACAAGTGCCCAACCCTACTAATCACAATTCGTTTAAACAGGCTTCACAGGTGTGTATTTGTCATTGAATATCAATTTATTCGATATTAAATGCATCAAACAGAAGAAAGGCATTAAATACAACACAAAGATAGGTAAGCGTTCGCTAAACAGTAGCGGAGATTGAACCTCTTATTTTTCAAGGGACCTCTCATTTTTGATGGAACCTCTCAATTTTCATGGGACCTCTTATTTTCCATGGGACCTCTTAATCGTCATGGGACCTCTTATTTTTTATCGGACCTCTCAATTTCCATGGGACCTCTTAACCAGAACAGAGCCAAATTCTGTATATTTAATCATGCCATGGAGGGAAAGGTCCACATCCAGAATGAATACACTTACTATTGGCATGATTAATTATACAGACGCTCGAATACATTCAGTATTGAGTGTATCATCCACTGGGTGTCGTGTGTCAGTGTCTTCATTCTCTGTGAAGGTGGGGGATAATACTAATGTGATCTGACCCTTCCATCTCCTGAATACTGGACGACATCCTGGAAGACAGCGAAGAGATTCTCGAAGAAGTTGTCGATCTCGATATAAGGAGTGTCGTCGGTGAAGATCGGATTCAGACTGGAAAACAATTTGACCTCTTTTGAATGTCGTTTTGGATGTTTATAAAAAATATTTTTAAAAGTCTTACTGAAGTTTAGTGTTGAGCTTCTTCCTTCCCTCAGTATCGAGAGTCATTTGTTGGGCGTGGTTGAAGGAAGACTGTATAGTACAAATTAATAGAAATTGCACATCGAATTTCTAAGCAAAACGGGTGACTAATGCACACAGAGAAATCTTACTAAGAACGGGCACTCATGTTGACCTGCCTACTGATATGTAAGTATGCGCAGCTTATACATTAGTAGGCCCTACTTACATATTAGTAGGTGGGCCAACTTGAGTGCCTATTCTTAGTAGGATTTCTCTATGTGTAGAGATATTGCTAAATGATCGGTACAATTCTACACAAACCTCAATGGCTTCGGCACATCCTGGAACGGTCTTGAAGGTCTCCTCCATTGACCACGCGTACTCTGCAAATATATTTGCGTAGATTCAGGATATTTCAGACACTGCGGTTGTAAATATTAGACTTCTAAAGTCTAATATTCAAGCAGGAAATTTGTCTGAGATGCAAGACCCGCGCATCTTAAATGTAAGACATCGAATGAAATAGTGAAGAGAGAAAGCAAAGCTAGACTTTTTCGTTCATGAATTTTGGAATTGAAAGCTGAAGGAGACATTGATGCTCACCCCACATATCGAAGGTGAAAGTGAGAAGAGCAGAGGAAGCGACGGCTCCCACGGTCAATTCGGGATGGATTGAACGGAAAGTAGCGGATAGGAGACCTGCAATTACAACGATTTATCAGCGACTAGACTGTATTGATTCCCTTATCCTCTCTTTTTATCATGTGCTAAATTATGCATTTTATTCTTATTACTCACCGGGATAAGATCCTCCGAAGGTGACCCATTTGGGGTCCTTAAACTTGAACTTGTCGTTCATTCCCTGGATGAAGGTGGCAATGTCTTCGAGAGCCTCCTCCATCGTACAGTACTCGAGTGTCGTGTTCGATAGATTACTGTATTGTTAATTATCGATTGATCGATTCACTGATTAGCAGAAGAAAATTGTTGTTCTGATTGTTATCATATATTGTTTTGCGTATTTGTTCGCTAATATTCGTATCTGCAGTTTCGTGATTCCTTTTTTGCTTTTTTTACTCATCGATCTTGACTTTTCTGCCTCTCTCTCTATTCTCGATTGTGTGCTCCAATAGGCGATAACACGTTATCATGACAAACGCGGGCCGTTATCGCGCTCTTTTGTCACTCAATACGTAATTGTGCAGAGCCAATCACTAGAGATGCAGGTACTGGAGGATGGCAGGAGAGAACTAACTTGTAGGGTCTGCTCTGTCCGAAGCAACGATGCTCAAGTTGGAAAGCGTCCGCACCGTGCTTCTGCGCCAACTGAAACACTAATAATTATATTTTTTTCTAATATTTTAGACTGATTTTGATTTTTTTTAAAACATAGTATCTGGGGAATAAAGGGTCAGAAGAGAAGAAGAAGAAGAAAGATGACAAACCTGCAGCCATTGGTATCCAGGATATCCTGCCCATCTCTCACTCGCCTCGCTTTCTCCCTCAATCAGAAGGAAGACAATGTTCTTGCTCTGCGTGTATGCGCTGTTGTAGCGGTAACGCTGAAATAACGTTTAACTTTTGTAAACCTGGGTAACGCCCATTCTTCATAAACTTTTTGGAAGGAATAGATATAATAATATCGAATCTATTAAATAACGAGCAAGTATTAGAACTCCGTAATCAATAATTTATTTATCTATTTCGGCTCGTGTTCGTATGATTTTCTCTTCAAACCTGCTGGTAAGTGTCGGTGTTGGTGTCGTCGAAGTGGGACACGTTCTGTGTGAAAGTGTCCGTCACCACACTGGGATACTCCTCAGCAACAGCCAAAGATTTGCCGGCGTGTTGATGAGCACGACGAGCGCCGCCACTGCAATGTGTGTTACATCATTTGAAACCATCATATTTTTTCTCTATTCTCGACTGTGTGCTCCAATAGATCATAACACGTTTTCATGGCAAAATGCAATAACTTGTACTCTTTCAATGGCTGCATTACATAATACAAAATGGGTTTTGAAGAAATGAGTAACCGGTTCGAAATTGTCGAAAGAACAATTATATTCCAAAAATCTCACTCGACGAATCCGTGTCTTGGCCGGCCGTGGAAAAGGCCCTGGTAGGGCATTCCGGCGGCTGCCAAGCCGATGAGACAGAGGAGAAGGGCCGGTTGCATACCTATGAGGAAATTGAACTGGAGAATGTGAAATGACAATGGCAATTCGAAAAGAAAGTTGGAAAAAATTTCTAATTGTTAAACTATAACTGAGGCCAGAACTATCGTTTTTTGGCTCCTAAAGATGTGGCTGAAGAATGCTGCAGGGACGAAAGATCGTTTTATCTTTCACTCGATCGATGGCTGATTGCAGAGAGTCTGAGAGCGTGTAAGCGAGTGAGAAGAACAAGCACTGATAAGGCCAAAAGAGCCAACACGAATTCCAACGTGATGAGACGGATAGTGCGAAGGCTGGCAATCAGTCAGACCATTTGGCCTTTTTTGTAATGCATGGTTTATGCCTCAACATGCAACACCAAAAGGGCCGAACCTAGTCCTTACCGGTGAGCCCGACAGAGAAGTCACTTGCAGATGTAAAGCCCGATTGATACCGATTCAACTTTACCATTTTCAACATACGAGTAACTTTTTACCGTGGATGGCATAATCTTCGAAATTTGAGATAAGAATATATAATCATTTATTCTTCAACGGCGATTGTTGGTAGGAGATGAAGTTATCTCTAAAAGTATCCACCAAATGGTATCGTTGATGTTCTATATTCTATAAAAGTATATATTCTATAAAAGTCATTGATACACCCACTTTTAGAATCGCAAATCATATATTTCTTATCAGCTCAAATTGACTCAGCAGTTAAGCCCGTGACGTTTCATTTTGTAACGCACAAAAATCACACAGGATAAATTCCAAGGAATTCATCTATCATAACAATTTGGAATTTCTTTCTCAATTGAATATATGAGAGCTAATAGTGTAGTGTAGTGAACTAGGACTTGGAGCCTAGATAAGAGAATGCCTTTACCTTTATCTTTAGCGAACTGATACTGATCCCTGTGGAAGAAATTACGATATCGTCTTATGATAATTTCGAATTTATGAGTGAATGAATGAGTATATTCGAATTAAACCTATCGTTTCTGTGGTTAGAGAGTTCCATTGAAGGTAGCCGGAGGTATTTGATATCGAGTTTACGGAAGTGGATGAGAATGTAGGTCGGGTCGACGTGTGAGTTGATGTCGTCTTACGGATATTTTTCTTCAAAGTGATTCGTCCAGTAACATTCCGACGTTGATTGCTGATCAGCCTGTCCAGCCTCGACCGTTTTTGCAGTCGTCCTCTCTTTGGACACTTCGGTGATTGCAATCGGTCCTTCGAATGTGGTTCGCTCCATAGATATGATTCCGTCAAAAGAATTATCAGTGGTTTCTTCATTTACGCGCGTACAATCCTCAGTAGTATTAGTATCGGGCAAATATTTGCTCCCATCTTCTACGGTTTGGTCTATATGTGCCTCAGATAAGAATGTGGTACTACGATCCTATGGACTCTCAGTAGTTCTCGAACCGGGTATATGTACAATATCCTGGACTGCTTTTAGTTCCGGGGCGCTGTCTCGCCAGACAAGACAGTGCAATTCCTACTACATTCTTTTTTTACTGGCATGTGACGAATCTTCAGATCACATAGTCATTATTTCTGTTATTAAATATGCAGCATAATTTATCGATCTTTCGAAGGATTCAAATAACGATGATATCAAATGCGGGTCAAAAAGAGAGATCGGACGTGGATAAAAGGAGTGATTTGATCGGGTGGAAAACGTCTCACGGGGAAATTCTCGATTCTGATTTTATACTCATGACGGATCTTTGCAATTCAGCTTCTTAGTACAGTAATGATTTCTAAATGGCGAGAAACAATGGAGGATTAGAAGAATTCGAAAAGGGTTACTTAATGATACACGAAAAAGCCAATTAGAAAAATTGGAACAATACAATTTCATTGTTCCAATTGTTATAATTGGGTTTTCGTGTATCACTAAGGAACCCTAATTTCGAAGCGGGCTTCCCGGGCACAACAATTTCTCATCACGATGAGAGTCCTTCGTATAGTGAGAGAGCGTGAACAATGGAGGGATCGGCCTTAGCTCCTTCCTTGAATTCATCCAGAGTCAATTGAGCGTCGTTGTTCTAAACAATATATGCATTATATATTTCTTTAAATAATAAAAATAATTATTTAAATATTAAAAACAAAGTTTTTTACCTTGTCCATCATTGAGAATATTCGATCGACGCGTTTCTCAGGAGTGTTTTCGTCATCGGGAAGTTTCACACTCGAACCGACCATCTACAGGAGATTATCGATTAGTTTCCATTCATTGTTACCGTAGTTTCCAGCAGTTATCATGCCTACAATATTCAGCGATAAAAATTGTAGCAGTCTTTCATCTTTCTTTTGTATTTGTACAATATTTTACTTCTTGGAAAGTCATGTGGGATAGCTGTCTATGTATAGCCTGTTGTCTAAACTCACTTTGTAGATGGAGTCGACGATCAGGAGCATTTCATCTCTCGTAATGTAACCATCGTTGTCGACATCGTAAAGTCTGAAGGCCCCTGAAAAGTTTGTCATGTTTAGCTGAAATTAAAGAAGGAGTATCACGAATCTCCATCATCCCTAATCTCATGTTTCAATGACGCGGTCGCTTTCTCCTCGTACACCCTTATCCCTCCCTATCATTTTTGAATTCCTGCATTCAGGGTCAGTTTGGTACAGAACCAAACGTGAATAACTTTGATCAAACTTATCGACTGAACATGCGGTTTGCGGGGCTCTTATCTGGAAACCGATTACCATAACCCGACAGTGAGAACTCAGTTGACCAAAAGTTCGTGGGACACCACCTTTAAGGCAACTTTAAATTTAATTTGTTTCTTTTATAATATCATTTCTTTCTTGTATTCGCACATTTATGTACATGTTGTCGCACCCTTGAAGTGTAAATAAAATATAAATGTTTACATACATTGTAATTTCTCATCGAGATTTCCTCTTGATGTAATCGACAGCGCCCGAATAAACTCGTGAAATTCAATGGCTCCATCCTGAAATTGTATTTGCTTTTTTCAAGAAGTATTTGTCCACTGAATCATTCGAATGTTCGCTAAATGTTGCGCTTCCGTTCTCTATTTTGTCTAACGGAAAGAGAATCTTCTCATCACATGATTCCTAACCTACGGAAAGGTGTCAGGGCGAGAGTATGTGCAACAATGAGAGAGTCCCTCTCTATTTTACACGCTCTCTCGCTCCAAACCCCTTTCTGGAGGTGTCTCCGAGAATGTTGTCTCACCTTGTTCTCGTCGAATACTTTGAATACAAAAGATGCGAAATCGGAGGGGTCTCCCTGAGGGAAGAACTGCTTGTAAATCTTCTGGAAGCCCTGTAAAGAACTGGCTTACGATGACGTCAGTTTCACAATTCACTCAGGCTTGTACTAGGGACAACAAAGTTGCTTGGAAGCTTTTTATTCGATAAACCTAACAGTGCATGAGGAAGTGAACTGTGAAAGTTCAGTGGGGATAACAAAGTTGTAGTTTAAAATGGTTGAAAATAAGTAGAACGTGACAAACTCACTGCTTCAGTTAGCATTCCATTGGGACAATCTCGAACGAAGCCTTTGTACCACTGCTTGATTTCCTTGTCCGTGACTGAAATGCACACCATTCCCACCATTTCAATTACCCACCGATGGGGGGAGGGGGAGTATCTACTACGGTATCTCTCTCTTCTCTCTCTCTCTCTCTTTCCACTTTCCGGCGGGGGAGAAAAGTTGTCGCTCCAATCTCATAATCGACATGATTGAATTGTAGTGAGAGACGAGGGGAAAACGTGAGAGAGGACATGTGTAGAGAGGCTCTCGAGACGAGATGAGGAGGAGTGAAGAGAGAGAGAGAGAGAGACTCATTCATAATTTCCGGCAAGAAGGTGAAACTAAGCGGTGAAAAGCTGATTCGGCACCGGAATCACGTGACAGACAATGCTAATCCCCGAAGCTCGCATAAATTGAAGGTGAAACAATCGGTGGATCAGACTTTCGTACTTTACCAAGTGCATGAACTACGCACGAGGAAATAGGCCAACGACTGGTCTAAGCTTGCCAGCGACGACTTCAAACTCAAAAAGCGGCAGGAAAGCGAAGTGTTTCACTTTAAACGCCGTCGCTCTCCAGCTTATACTTATGGTTTCGAAGACGTATTTCGCTTTGAGTGCATAATCTAGAAAATAATCCGATAAATGCCTTACAGTAAGTTTGCTTGGCGAGTTGTCGTATCTGATCCTGTCCCATCTTGCTGTTGCCCTTCCCCATGACGCAGTCGAGTAAGTGATGAATGATGTCGGCCGATCGATAATTGAGACCTCCTCCCTACGGTAGGTCACGAAGGGAGAAATAGATTGGAGAAGCAGAAAGAGATTACCTGGAATGAACTGTACATACTCTGAGAAAAACACCACTAGGGGTCAGGACACTACGTGAAGATTTTCACTTATCTGTAAGTGAAAGTGTCTAGACATAAGAGAAATGTCAATTTTTTTATATGTTCTATTGGTTTCCTGATCCTAGTGATTTTTCTGAGTCTAGATGACTTAATAGTACACAAATCGATGCGATACGAAAACATGGAAATAAGAAGTACATGGAAATAAGGGAAGAAATAGGGGGATAAGTGTGAATCTGCGGAAGAGTTGGAAGGGACTCATAACCGAGTTATATGATGAGTGAAGGAGAGAAAATTGATGGAGTTGAGTGAGAGAGAGAAATGAAGTCGCAATGATTCTCAATTGAGAGAAGTAGCATTTGGAGGAAACTGTTCAAAGAACATTTATAGTCAGTAGGGACCGAGGGAAAATATGAACGAGAGGACTAAACTTACTTCATTACTTGTCCTACGCTGTAGTTGCCAGTTTGCAAACTAATTGGCTATTCTTACCGCTATGCATAACATTTTTCGTATTCGTGTAAAGTAGTGCCAGTTAAACCACCTGCCCTTGGGGAGTTCTCTATACTCGAGAGAGGAGGGAAGAATATATGGGAATGTTATCGCCTCTCTCGCTCCCTCTCATTATTGCCATGGAAACAGGCGCAGTAGACGGGAAGGGAGGAGCTAAGCGATATGATGAGACCAGTAAATGTGTTTTCACGTTATCATTAACTAGTAAATGTCGTCAACGCGTGGGAAAATGGGGAAGAAAGGAGGCGATAACTAGAAGGATTACATTTGAAATGGGACGGATAATGACGCATTCTGGCGTGGGAAGAAACGGATGAGAATGAGTAATTGTTACGTGGAAGACTGGTGATCAGAAGAATAAACTGAGATTCGATAGTACCCCACAGTGCACGAATTTTTTGGGGAAAAGCCATTCTGCACATTTTGAACAATAGTCCGGAGAATGTTGAGCAAAGAAATGGGAAGAAGAGGCCACATTTTGGGGGTAGTATCTGAGATTCAGTAGAAGCGGTGAATGAGGAAGTGCATTTGTGTTCTTCCCTATCAAATTACCCAAAAGTGGGTGTGAAGGAAGGAATTGGGAGGAAGTGGGAGTGGGAGTGCAGGATTGGAGAGAAATGGAGAAATGGCAAGGGATGAACTCGGCTCGAGTTCTTTCCACCTTCTCAGCAAGAAGGATCTCAAGTGAGTGAGAGACATCGGAGATAATTGAACGGTTGATGGAAAGACATCCAAACACGTCGAGTGCGGAGGGGGCGGAATGATCTCTCTCTCTCTCTCCTGACAAATGGAGGAATGACTCAGTCAAGGGCCGTCGCCTCCCGTACATGTCGTCACCGTTTTGTCTCTCTTCTGCTTTTCCTACCGATTGTGAAAAGAATCTGTGAGAAGAACGGTGAGTGAAAGGAAGAAGGAGAAGGAGGAGAAGGAGCCACTTGGAACCTCGAGCTTTGGACGGAGAACCGACAGAAATCTGCCAATTTGTTCACTCGAGACTCAAGAAAATGGACAGGAATCTAAATTTTCGATGGAGAGATGACCTGAAACGCGCAACAGGGCCCCAATAGTGGAGTGCAACTAATGAAGAATATCGACCCTTCGTCATCGTAGTACTATTGCGTGACATTATACAAAATGATAAATAAGAATTGGTCCAAAACAGGGTTGAACTGAATCTTGTCCTAATGATTATATGAACACCTATCTTGGGATGACGAGTATTATTCTGAGGGAGCTCTTCTCGAATCGTCAGTGGTCATAGAGAAGGAAGGGATGCATTCATTCATAGAAATGGACGGGCAAAACAGTCTCACAGAGGAGGAAAATGAGCTCATCGGAACAGCAAATTGCTTAGAAAAGCTAGAGCGTAGAAATCTTTCGCGCGGCTTCAAATCGCGGCACGCGGAAGGTAATGGAACAATGTAGTGATGGTCAGACCCTCTCCATTCTACTCGGTTAGACAGTGAGAGAGAGCGTGTGAAATGGGGAGAGCCAGGCACTTGCTCGAACAATGCATGTTTCCGTCCATTAAAACGACAAGGTAGTCGTCGAAAAGGGGAAGAGGATGTGCGTAGAGAGAGGAGAAAAGGAAGACAGAAAATCTCTATCGGAAATGACGGAAACACGAGTGTGAAATAGAATACAACGTGAAATTCCCGTCGAAGGTGTGAGAAAAGAGAGGACTCAAGAGGAGAGGATTGAGGGACCACATAGACAAAACACTAGAGACTCGTGGACAGGCGATTTATCGGTTGTTGATCGAAGAGAGGACGAAAGAATGTTGAGACATGGAAAAGAGATGTAGTTGAGATACCTAGGCTCAATCACATTCGGGCGGCCGATTATGCCCGAATTGCATATCATTTCCGGAAATTAGTCACTAATTTGGAGAGAAACTGGTATTATTAACTCCCGGGCATTACGCTTGCTGCCCGATTTGTCATATTTAGAAGGTGTTCTTTGGTGCCTAGAAAATCAAATCTAAATATACTTGGAGAACTCGTGGGTAGCTAAATCTGACGAGTGTTCACTGATCTTCGTTACGGACTGCCGTATTTTCGTTGTTATTCGAGTAAAGTCGATGGTTCGTTCGAAAGGAGCACAGAAAAATCATTGAATAGACGGGAGAATGAAGACGAAAGGAGGGAGAAAATCTCGTCGATGAGAGTGCTATTCGATGGAATGGAATGGAATTCACAGACCAAAGGGGGGGGGGTGAGAGAGAGAGAGAGAGAGAGAGAGAGAGAGAGTCTGAGATAGTGGGTGGCGATGGAAAACAAGACTCGATCTGTAGAGTACTTTGACAGTCTGACCAAGTTCCGGTAAAATGACTGAGAATTGTCGACAACAACTAAGCGAATTACAAGAAGATCTTTGGGAATCTGCGGGTTTACTGCAGAAAGTCACGCAATATGAAGACAAAGTGTCACGATTTGTTTATACAACAAGTGAGGCCGCAGTGCGAACAGTGCCGACAACTAGACGCGTTTTGAGAGAGAGGAATATTGTAGAGCAGTCGGGCTAGTTAAGATTAGGGGGTTGAGAGCATCTCAAAATGAAATGATTTCTCGATTGCTAGGGACTCATTCTCGACTAGACCGGCCTTTCTAGACGATTTCTCTGCCAGACAAACTCGCTAGATCTCCCTCGAAACTCGTCTAGTCTTCGATACTGTTAGCACCATTAATTATTTTGAACATATTCGGAAAGAACTTTTTATTGGAAAGAAATTGGAACAAGAATTGTTTGACCAATCGTGCGTCGGGCAATGATAAATTGCAGAATTCGGAGGCTAAAGCGGGGCAATTTTCCGCGTGAATTCAGTCTTTTTCTTCTACGAAGAAGTCATAAATTGTCGCTTCGTTGCACTCAAAAGACACATGGAATATTCGAGAGCAGACGACATTCCTTCCATATTTATACACACGACCAGGAATCAACTGCGAATAGAGAGAGAGAGAGAGAGAGAGAGAGAGAGAGAGAGAATGTGCGTAGTTTAGAGTGAACCGCCGTTTGTATCGACGTTTTGTACCAGCACTTGCGGCTATATTTCTTATTCAATTCTAGCTGTAAATATTTCAGATCTCGCTCTAAGACTTCCGTGATACGAATATTGAATACGCAATTGTGAATTTTAGGCCGGAAAAGGTAGAAACATGGAGAAACTTGTCAGAAACGTTTCAAACGGGTGAAAAGGTCGCGGAATATGTTCGAGAAAGAAAGTAGGAAAAGGGTCGCAACTCAATGTCAGAAACAGGAGTAAATGGCCGGGGCTTTCGGAAGTGAGTCGGCCAGAGGAGAAGAAGGATAGAGGAGGAGGTGAGGGGAGAGAGAGAGAGAGGGGGGGGAGAAATTATCCAGACTCGCCTCGATGTTTTGCTGCATCGTCGAAAGTATTTCTTCTAGCGAGAGAAAAGAAGGAGCTCCCGCAACGGAATTAATCACGGCGTCAAATGAGAAATGGAAACAAAAACGGAGGAGACGGAAGGAAGAGCACAGCGAGTCAACACCTCCCATCTCCAGAATGGGCAGGAAGTGAGAGAGTGCGGGAAAGTGAGAGAGTTTTCGCCAAAGTCTCGCTTTTTCCCACACTCCTCTTCGCCGCTTTTTGGAACTACGTCTTCGTAAATATCGACGGGAACTTTGACTAATTCCTAAAGTGAAATTCTGAGCTTCGGCCGGCCGTCGACCATTTTGTTGATTCTTCGTTTTCGTCGTCGTTAATCTCTGTGATCGAGTGACTTCGAGAGAATTCGCGACCATTTCCTTTTCCTCCCTCATCGCGTGTTTGTAAACGAGAGGAAGAGAAGGAACATGAGACAATGAGACACGTGTTTACACGCGTACACCAAAAATGGAGAAAATGCACTTGGGAATTGGAAGACAAGGCATAGTTCATTGAAAAAATTGATTGAAGCCAGATGCTACAAAGTTGGAATGGATCATCTATTGGAGAGTGGATGGATGATCAGAGGATCGAAGATCGATAAACATTCGTTAATAGAAACATGATTTCAGGAAATGAATTCCAGGGATATTTATAAATATAGCAAGAACACGAATTATGTCTGGCTCTGTCTCCTCCCTTTGCAAAGTTAGTCTAATTAGTAATCGTTTAGGGGGAACTCTAAATTGAATATTGCAGACAGCGATTTAGTCGTTTCTCCAACTGTCCTTCAGTCCCTTCTTCTCTTTCTCTCTCTCTTTCTCTCTCTCTCTCTCTCTCTTTTTCTCTCTCTCCCCTTCTGACAGCCTGTTTCATTCAATAATTGAATGAACTATCCCCCTCCTTCTTCTTCTTTTGCCTTCGTCTCTCACCCAATTATATTTATTCGCCGGCTCTCTTATTTACTAAAAATCGACTAGGCGCCGTTCTTTTCTCCGCCTTCTCAAAGCGCCAATGGAATTATGAGAGGGAGCTAAGCATGGCTAAACTAACAAGAAGAAAGCCAGTTTGTGATACGCCACGAGGATACCGTAATTCGACAGATAAGATACTGTTTGGGAATACCTGGATACGGAAGTTCTTTAGACAGGGAAGTGTGGACTGTGGGAGGAAATGCGTAAGAACAGAATGGAAGTAACGAGTTATGTGTAGTGAGCATCTGTGGAAGTCGTGATTCAATCAACTCTTCGCAATACAAATTCGACCAGTAATGCCAAGAAAATGCGGTCATCTTCGTTTCGAAAAAAAAGTAACGCATTTCGTAGTTAGCCGCATGAATACTACATTACTTCTCTAGCAAGAAAAGCGAGATAGATTATAAGTTGGACCGACTGACGTAAATGGATGACAGCCCGTTGGACTAATCGGCGGAACTCATTTATTGCTGTAGTTTGAGACAGAGAGTGCAATGAGAGACAGAGATTGGGAGTACTTTGGGAACAGAGACAAATCTCCTACTTTATCCAGCCAGGGAACGAGATTTGGATATGCAATGCAAAGAAGAAGTCGTATGAGTAATTAAGTGGAAACTAATTTAAAATTATAAGAAAGAGCGGCGGAAACTGAGTGGAAAAAGTAGAATGATGGTAGGACGAGATGAGTTTGGTGGTTGATGGAACCACTTTGGCCCCCTTCTCTTCTCTCTCTTCCACCTCACACAAAGACTGTATGGACACATGGACAACAGCCGAAATTGAGACACGGATTCCGGAAGATTCGGCAGACTTGTTATGGATTCCTCGAGGGTTCTCGAGATGATTAAGGGGAGAAGCCTGCCGCTGGACAAAGAGCATATGGGAACAACGAGGGAGAGGGAGGGACATCTCGTGATGGAATCCCCCTGAGGGAAGACAACAGAAGTGAGAGATCGACGAATGGCGTGAGAAAGATAATCGGAGTAGGACTAAATTGATTATGACGAAAGAAGGGAAAGAGGGAAAGGAACACTTCGAAGACACAAGGGAAATCTCCGGTGACGCAAGGAACTTAAAGGAAAAAGTGACCAATTGCTTGGAAATGTCGCTGGTGGAATGCGAAAAAGTCAGAAAGAGAAATGAATCCCATGGTATCGGAAAATGTATGGCGAATGCATGATGTGTTATGCATTTGCTATACCTTGTTTTGCACGATGAAGTCGACTTCGTGCGTTTTCTCTATTGAATATCGGAATTGTAACTGAACGAGTGGCTTTGAATTCCTATCTTATTTTGTGGTTGTTTGCTGTGGAAAACGTGAGTTGCTGCAGGAGCGTGAAATGTCGTCGACTTGTCACTCTTTCGCTCCTCTTCTCATTTCGACAGTCGACACGTCAAAGAGGAGAGGAAAGAAGGAATAAGAAAGAGGAGGAGGAGAAGTCTCTCCACAAATTCTAATGCGATGCTTCTCATTCAAAATGCGGGATTAGAGTCCAAAAGTCCACTGAGCCGAGCCATTTTCTCTCTCTTTATCCGAGGTTCTTTCCGCAGTTACAAACAATGGCGAGAGTAGTGAACACAAGCGATAATCTCAAATATAATATTATTATTTCTCTATTTAATATTATGCGGGGGAACACTGTACAAATCTCTCTATTCGATCATCTTGCTTATCTTAGCATTCGGAGTATGCCATAAACTTCATCTATTCTACCCGCGATTAGGCTATCAAAATAGGCGTTGTAGCAGGAGGGAAAAGGGGGAAATAGATAGGAATTGTGCCGATATTCAAGCAGTCGATCGATTTGCACTGGAAAGTGTGAAGGACCGACAATTCACAGAGAGAGAGCAAATTCACATGGGGGCAATGGAAACAGAAATCACAATGAGCGCATCAAATTAGCGTCCGTTGACGGAACTTTGGGGGATAATCTCTGTGGGGCGATTTTTGTGCATATATAAAACATGACTACATCAGCAGATACAACTCAGGGAAAGGGGAGCAACCAACTCAGATCATTGATCTTCACTGAAAAAATAAGTTTACGAATACATGAGCGTAGGGACACGAGAATGGACTTCAGTGTGTTTTCTTGTAGTTGTGCCTAAACATGTATTTGCAAACTTATTCAGCTGTGAAATGGAGTTGTGTGAGATCATAGTATGGAAGGGACGGGCATGGGACTGCCTGGAGTGGCTGGAGCAGAGGAAGATGCTGCAAGTGCTGCAGCTGCTGCAGACATCCGAGCTGCAGCAAAAGAGGAAGGAGCAGTCAAGGGAGATCCGTTCTGGGGAGTTCCAGCAATGGGTCGAGTGGAGGAAGACGTCGAAGGTTCGCATGAAGCGTCCTGAGAATCGGCACCCTCAAATACCAAATTGGTTTTTATATCGATATTCTGTATTCACTCGTATTATATCGACATTGTGTATTCCGTCAATTCTTGCGTATGACTTTGACGGAATAAACAATGAACGTATGACTCATTGAATGAATAAATGGATATTCCGACTATCGATTCTGTCAAAGAATACTTCGCTTCTCCCTTAATGAGGACAGAATGGTGTTTTTGTGAGCGTGAACACGATGACAATGATACGTGAAAATAGAGAACGTCAGTATTATGAAGGCAAAGAAGACAGCGATTGCTCATCTATGAAAAAGAACTACGAGTACAAACATGGTTCTAGGGACTGTAACAGTAACACTTTTAACCCATTTGACCACCATTTATCAATCTAGTACAATGATCCATATGTGCATCAGTAAACCATTTAAAACTATTTTATGGTGTACAGATGTAATGTTTTTTATGATTACTGCTATATTAATAGAAATAAGCGCACCTTCATTCGAAGTCGGGCGAAATCTTCGAAGATTAGATCGTCGTCGTTGTCTTGTTCAGTTTCCACTTGTACATCATGGCTATAATTTATTGAGAATTATAGTTAATTTTTAAAAACAAAACCATTTATATTTGGTGCTAAATAAACAATCCGAAAAATGATCTAGAACTTTCAATACTTACTTGCTAACTGCATCCAATTGAATGAGATCGATCTCCTCTGGTCTCACTGAATATTTCTTCACTGCTTGCATGATTTCGTTATTTGTCTGCAAATGATTGACTTCTAAACGAATTTTGAAAAAAATCTTAAATTCACCGAAAATTGTAGCATTTATTGCTCCTTTTTTTCTTTTTTTTT
This sequence comes from Pristionchus fissidentatus, assembly GCA_036245785.1. Taxonomy (NCBI): domain Eukaryota; kingdom Metazoa; phylum Nematoda; class Chromadorea; order Rhabditida; family Neodiplogasteridae; genus Pristionchus; species Pristionchus fissidentatus. The sequence continues at coordinate 14,750,104 of BTSY01000006.1, forward strand.
GCACTTGTCAAAATCTTACCCGTCCTCCTATCAATTCCTGTGCCATCTTCGATGGTTTGAAGTCTTTGAATAATTGAATGGATGGACGTCTTTCGGGTGTCTCAGCTGGTTTTGCATGAGTGAGAGTAAAGGGAAGTTCAGCCACGAGATCTCCTCCCAGAGGACCAGCGATGCCAGCTCGAACCTGAACAGGAAAGGAATGGTTATATTTGATATTAATAAAAAATCGAAATGCGAGGACTGGCAAGCTCTCCATTGTAAATGATAATATTAATATATTATGCAGTTGTGCAGTTCTGCAGACGGAGGTCACTTACATAAAATTGCAGTAATCGCAGAACGAAAATAAATATATTCATCGCCATTAAATGATCTTTAAACAAAAATGTTTAAACTCTACTTCTGAAGATTATGCGACCTAATTGGAACCTGATTTTCATGAAAGTGCGAAAATATTTCCAATCCTACCTTTACTTTGTACTGGACAACGATTCCGAGTGACTCCTTCTCAGTATTTGCATCGCGACTGAAAATAGAAAAAAATAGATTAATAGATTAATTAAAAACCCTAATTTTAACGCCAAAAATTACTAGATAGGTTTCAGCATTGATATTTCTTTGAGCTCTGTCGATGGTAATATACGGTTTGTTCGAGCAAAATAAAACTATAATAATATCTAACCTATCCTCGCGGATTGACGGATCGATTAAAATTCGTAAAACTAACATAGTGGACGATGCGAGATTCGTGTCTTCGTGCTTCAGTTGTCCATCGAGAGCGAGTCCCCGCTTGTCCTTATTGCGAGAGAGAAGAGGAGTCATCATGAAGACCTTCGACTGCGTCGCTCCCGGTCCCACAGGGAAGCCCTCACTGAAGTGGATACGATGAACGATAGGATTCATCGATTTGTCTCGTATGTCTTTTGCGAATTGGTACTTTGCTAGTTTATTTTTTGCGTGATGAAATGAGTAGGGTGAGTAAAGATATTGATCAAAATAGAGGATCAAGGAAACTGCAAAAAAATAGTTGACTAACCATGACTCGGCTCTTGCGACCTCGCAATTGTACGAAGCCGTGGTGAAGAGGCAGATGTCAGCTACTTGTACTACCGAGATCTGGAGGAAAATTTTCTTTTCCTATTCAAAAATAGTCATCCGTCTATTGAATATCTGTTGTGTAAATATCCCACCTTGAGTTTCTTCACAGTCTTGTTGCTATTGTTCTGCAGTGTGACATTGACAGCGATCGATTCGCCGTGATAGTACATCTGCAACACGTTTTTATTGCTTCAGACACAGCCGTTTTATTTGTTTACGCCTTGTTTCGAGTTATTTTGAGTGATGTTGCTGCTACTTCCCATGAAAAAAAACGCAAATCGGTCTGTATCTTCCTTCTTCACGCAATTTCTCACATCATCGTAGTCACAACAGTCTGAACCCCCGAGTGTCGTCTCCCCATGTGATGCATGCAATATGTTTGCGGCAGTTGTGAGTGTGTGTTGTGTCCTCGTCGACTCGTCACATGTGTGCAGTGCAAAAGACACGCAATAGTCAAAGAGGAAACAAACGATTCTCACTCGTTCACTATCGCGTGCCCATTCATGTCTGAAAGCTATGCAGAAATGCTAGGGTGTCGTGTCAGACTATCCGGTGAAGATCAAAGATGCATACGACACTACTTCCGAACTCGCGTCGTTTTATTTTAAGGTGTACGATACCAAATGATCAATGGGCGAAGACGAGAGTATTTATAGTCGTTATGAGGAAGTTTTAAGCGCACCAGTGTTTTTTTTCTCTCTAAACTGTCCAACCAACCTCTTTGTCCAGTGACACTTCCATATGCAATAGTCCAGTGCTCATTCTGAATTCTCTGCTCACATCGACCATTGGTTGAGGTCTCGCTTCCCACGGAGCGTACGTCAACTTGCGAATAGCGAGACGAACGCAGTTGCTGCAAATCACAAGTATTTGTTTTATAGAATTGCAAACACTTATTTCAATCTTTTAGCTATTGAGAATTTCTTATCTCACGTGGTCTTTGCCCCTTGCAAAATATTTTGCACTCAATGCTCAACAATTTTCCACTAAATGTAAGCAATTTTTCCTGTGAAAACGCATACCAATTTAAAGTATTATGCGTAGTTTCCAATAAAATATTCTCTTTTCACTGGAAGCAAAGATCCTTTCCATCCAGGAACTTTCATCATTGTTTGAATGCATTGGAAAGGCGCCCCTTCGATCCTTCCGTCGTTGCATAATAATGCTCTCTCTCTTTTTCTCGCTCCCTTCCATGGACTACAACGGATTTGTCCCCCGGGGAATGGAAGCCGTGAGATTCGAGAGAAAGAAAGAGAACAGAGAAAGAGAGAGAGAGAGAGAGATCACATCGAGTTCTCACTCTGAATCACACTGACAACAAGGATAGGCTACAAAGTTCCGCAGTACGACATAATCCCAATGGGGATAGAGGAAATCACGAGTAGTGAATCACGAATTATCTACAAACCGGCAGTTGAGATGGTATACGTCAACGAACTACGATGCACGTCAAACAAAGGTTTTCCTGGTATTGACAATCTCGCGTGCAATTGTGCTAAACACAGCTAACGAACGTTTGAAGACAGACCTATGTTTGAGATTGCGGAATTACGGAAGGGAGAGAGATAATGAAAACATACTGCTTCTTAGGCTTTGCTATGTCTCCCTCGCTGTTGGCTACGATCGTCTTCAATTCGTAATCTACTCCGCATGGTTTTCCAGTGTCACCAGGAGCCGGCTGCAATAAGGATAGATGAGAAGATTTTTAATTTTCATCGAGATCATTTCAGTTTCCATTACGTAATCACACATTTAATTTGCACCTTGTCACCCACTGTCCAGTCCCATAATGTACGCCCGCTCATAATTTTAATGTTCTGACATCATCCCATTCTTTTCTCACATCAGAAAGCCTTTGTACGATCGTTTCCTGTATGAAAAGCCTTTAGTGTCGACGACATTGTTCTTTTGTCGTGTGCTGACGTCGCTGTTTACACGAATCGACAAAGAATCACTACAACACACAAACCGACGGGATTCTCCTCTTTCTCACAAGTGATTATTGAACATAAAAGTGTGATAGCACTCTTTCATGCAATGTTCCGTCCAATTCAGACAGACAGCTACAATTCTTCTCTCTGTCTACCAGACAAAAAGGCCCCGCCAAATCAAAAGATCCTTCATTTTTGTTCATTATTCAAAGAATCGGCGGAATTCGCTCCTTTCCAATAATGCAGTGTGTGATTTATGAGAGGCAATCTGCACAAAGATAATTTCGCAGACGATTGATCTTTTCTTTGAATGTCCTCTCGGAAATGAGGAAAAGACAAAAAGAAGCAGCCAAACCCGGATATTCACGCAGAGTACTTGCACTTGCAGGATTGACTCTATTAGCGATAATAGTGAGAGTGCGGGCAAGACTCTTTGACCCTTCGGTCTCTCTCTCTCCTAATGCACTCTTCTTTTCTCCTTGCAAGCAATTAGCTGTGCATTCTCGAATATCCTCTCATAGCTTCTTCTATTCGTGAGATACAAACAGGGAAGCCCCTCTCACTCACTCACTCAGCTTCATTTGACGCCCTCGATATGAAAGAGACCATACAATGAGAGAGGACGTTTAGTGATGAGATCCTCCGTGAAAGGAAAGTGGGGGCGAACATTCATACATGTTTCATGCAAACTCCCACACGGTTTGTATTTCACTTGAGATGAAAGGATGAATAGATCAGTAGTGTATTTTAGGGTCGATGAAACTTCACATTCCCTCCTTCACACAGCATTTCGAGAGCGGACATATGAGCTAGACGGCTAGACAGAAGTTTGAGAGCGTTCGCTGAAGAGAGGGTGCCAGACGGCGAAGCGAAAGAACGGGCCATATTATACCGGGAGGGCGCGCGTTACTCGAGACGGGGTGGACAAGTCTCTCCCCCTTCGAGTGGGGCAGAGACGCAGAGCTGTCTCTGTGCCGCAGTCAAGCGAGCGGGCGGGCGAAACGAGATCGATCATGCGAGGGGGCGGGGCGCGGCGTCACCTCTCCTCCCGCTTCTCAAACCCGGCTCGCGCACGGAGCTGGTTTCGATGTGGGTATATATAGAGGGTCTGCGCCCTATCCTACCGTACTCAAGCTTCTGTATGAAGGGATATGATGTGCATTTGGCATTCTGCCAATGGCCTGTGGCCGAGGAGCTATACCCCTGAAACGCTGTGCTTCACCCCTCCATTTCAATTAACCATGGACCCTTCTCACTCCATAGACATCGAAAGGACTCTTCCCCTTCTCCCCTCTCAGTCTAAACGCATTATCCGAAGAGGACAGGGACAATCCACTCTTTCCTCCTGTAGAAACTACTAATGAACCAGTGCAAGGAACACTTTCTAAACCGAAGTGACAGAAATAAGAGGAACACGAAGTAGTGCGCATCTTAGAATCAGCGTTCAGCAATGTGGTTTTAGTTTGATCGGAAGAAGCGGCGTGGGCAAGGTAAACACTTTCGAAAAAACATCAACACGTCCAGATGCTTTCTCTACCTGAGCATCTCCATGCTACAGTCGGGAACACACTCATCTCTCTTTTTCTTCTCTTCTCTAATATGTTTGTTCTCCTGTTCTAGTCTATCGTTCGACCCCTCTTTGTCTCTCTCTCCCTTCTCTGATCTACCCCCTCCCTCTTTCTCTCTCTCCGATCGGCCTCCCGAATCGGGGACACCAGGGGTGCTAAGCGAGAGCAAACACGACACGTATTTGTATCGTTTGTAGATTTGAGTGAGAAGATTGGCGACGTCGTCGAAATGTACACGAGACACGACAAATCGGCCCCGAATCGACGCGAATCACGAGAATTTCCCCCTCTCCCCGTTATTTAGCTGGTCCCGCAATGCATAAAACATGGCAGAATGAGAGAGATCGCGAAGAAGTTAGAACGAATTCTCACGAAGGAAAGCGCCTTGCTACACTACGCATTTTAGAGGATTTCACGAAATATAGAAAATGGCACATGCTGACGCACCTGAAGCGTGACGGATGACGCGGATTTGGGTGGAATCTCGAACCAGAAGGGGAAGGCGTTCTTCCCGAGCTTACGTTGTAGTCGCTCTTGAAGACGAGTGAGAGGTCGACGCGGATTAGATCCATCGTGTGGAAAGACCTAAATGAAACTGTTGAGAATGACGACTTTCCAAATTTTTGTTTGCTCTTTCAGAATGAGGCTTTTGCTATGGCAATTGAAGCTTCCTTTCTCAAGCCCATAACCCCGAACTAGTAATTTTATAGTTCCAGCCTTGCTCTCACGAGATTATGATGTGCCTCTATTTCTCGTTACTCACAACACATAATTTCAGTGGAAATGGCTGAGAAAGGTAGCAATTTAATGCTCGGCGTGGGTTCCGATGTAGAAAATCACAGAGTTTGAAGATTGCAATTGCGTAAATCTACAGAGCAAAACGTAGGTTTGATGTGTACGTGTTCAGTTTTCTTCAAGGAATCAGCGCAGGTGGTACAATTCAGCCGCTCTTTCGTCATAATCATACGATTCCCTTTACATCTGCTCCTCTTTTCCCATGCGACTTTTTGATTCCTACATTATCATAATTTAATGCGAGCACATTGCATTTTCACCATAGTTCTCGGTCAAAAAGTAATTGCAATTGGCACAAAGTGCTCTCGCATTGTGTGCTCCTCTTTCTTTCTCTCTAGCATTTTGCCCAAATTCGTAAGCGGCCTTCCGAATTGCGAGCTGAACAGATGGCTAGAGGAATCGGGGCTATAATCGTAGAGAAGAAGAAGACAGAAGAGGGAGGGAAGGGAAGGGAGGGCAGATAATCGTTCCCCCCGCAGTTTCCATGAAATTCCATTCCCCTTCCATGCTGGACTACACTCCCCTTTCTGGGAACTGAAACCTGTCAACTTTGTTCTCTTTCCCCAACAAGGCACTCATAATTGAGAAGGAGAAGAGAGACACAATGGAGAGACACGACTAATAATACTCGAGAAGGGGGTTGACACTCGACCTCTAGATATTGATCGATCGATTGAGAAAGGGCATACATCACATTACCTGAACTTGTTGAGAGATGAGATCCTTTCGGAAGGTCAATCCAAGAACGTCGAGATCTTCTCTTCCATATCGAAACGCAGCCAGTAAATGGCAGATTATTTTCCTCTTATCTTTCACGAAAGAATCGTCCACGAGAACCATTCCATCTGAATTTCTGATAGTTTTCTCTTTTCCTTTGCTCGCTCGAACGATGCTTTGGCCAAGAATCGAGATGAAAAGGGGAAATGTCAGCTTTTGTGTCCTCTTTCTCTGTGTTTTCACGTTTCCATAGCCGCCTGACCAAGAGATTAGCTTACTCATGTGTGGGAAACGTTGAGACGAGGAACTAGTATCGATATCCTACCCTATAGTAAATAAGCATCGACACTCTATCGTACCTATAAGATCCACTCGATCTCCTCGATCGATGAAATCCCGCTTTCCGAGATATGTCGTTATCTGAAGGAACGAAGCCTCTAGCAATATTCCCTTCTCTCAGCCGATAGTCAACAGGAGATTACAGAATTATCGTCGGCTCTCTCGGAATAGAAAGAGAGAGAAAGAACTCACCATTCCATCTGCACTCGTCTTCTTGAAAACCCTGCAATTTTAAAGGAATTCAAAAGATGCCCCAGACATTCTTTCCCCTCATAATCAGCTGGATTCACCTCTCTTCGTCATTTCAAAGAGATAACGAGCACGAAGATAACGCGTGTGGTTCATTACCTCGTGCCAATCCGGCTCACTTCATTGTCGGCCGCCATTTGTGAAACGTCGCCGGAAGCGCACCGCGGAAGGCACCACGAGGAACACTGGTGTATTAGTGTATAGTCGAATCAGTAAAAAGAGAAAAGAGGAGCGCGAGATAGGGAGGGGGCACAGTGAACAACAATAAGGATGGATGAGGGAGGGCTGAATGCTGACTAATTAGGGGAATTGAGGGAAGAATGATAAGTTAGTTAGTGGGTAGTTGCACAGAGAGATGAGTAAGGGGTCGAGTTAGCATGGGGAAGGATGAGGGGAATAGAGAGATAGAGGAGGAGGAGGGGAGAGCACCCTCCTCCTCCACTCTCTCCCTTCAACACACTCTCTCCATGCACCCTCACACTCCGCCGCCACGCTGACGCGACCGCAACGCGTGCGCTTCCTTCGAGCAACGCCAGTTCATCCAGTCAGCTTTATGTGTTCTCCGGTACTGATAGATACTGAGTGAAATCAACTCTTTTATACGGGAAAAGCGAAACGTTAAAAAGTGCGGGAATAACGGTGTAGGCAAGGCAACAGTTCCGGTGTAGAGGAGGGAGACGACAGTTTCCCCGGGAAACAAAGTAAGAAAGGTGCAAAAACGAATGAGATATGGGAGTGGGATAGGGGGATATAGTGCCAAACAACTTCTTCCAATCTGTGGTTTCCAAGCCACAAACCGGATGAAATGCTGGGATCACTCGGATCAAATTGGGCCCAAGTTGGACATGATGCCATTAGTCATGCCGATGGGAAAGAGTACTAGAAAGAGTATATTATTATTGCATCGAAGGGAGAAAAGGGCGATGGAGTGGAACAAGCTCATCTATTGTGTATAAGGAGAAATGAAAGACGACAATGTTATTATGATTAAACAGGGAACAACGCATCACATGATTCCATAGGAACAGCTTTCAGAGAAGGGAAATATTAGTGTGAGAAGGGAGATGTAACGTCATGATGATTAGTCTGAGCGAGAGCACGGAAGAACTGGGATTACGGTAGGAACCGAATTATTTTAAGAGGTTTAGACTACGGTAGGAATGGATTAGACTTCAGTAGAGAGTGTGAACAGAGGCGCAATCGACTTCTCTTTTGTAGGGAAGCAGAGATCCTCGCAGTTTTGAGAGAACTGAAAATGAGATTTGATAATTTCTCAAAAAACCGGAAGTGTAATTTAGCACCTGAATTGGCTGTTCGTCCATTTCAGTCGCTTTGTCACAACGAGGATATCGATAGGGAACACATTCCTTCCCGCCACGCTGAAAATGAAGAATTTCAATTAGTTTTTTTCATTCGTTTTTATTTTCCCTTTTTCTGTCCAATTTTCAGCAAGAATTCAACTGTGAGTGCACAAACGACCTCACCTAAATCTCTACTACTTCAATCACTCTTCTCCCACTTTTATCACATGCAACCATGTTCTGCTCTCTCCAAACTGCACACTCTCTCGTCCCTCTCTCTTTCTCTGTCTTCCCTGTTCGACGTTCTATCACTTCCGGTTCCGGCCTGCCGACCATCCGAGTGGAATAAGAAGGAGGGCTCAATCTCCTTTCTCTGTCTCTCTCACTTTCGCCCACTCTCTCGTCGCTTCTCGCACCCTTCTCAATGTCTACAACATTAATGCACTCAGGCAAAGAGTTGCGAGAGCCGGAAGAAGAAAATGGCCGCACAATAGGGGCAAAGAACGTTTTCTGATCGTTGGTAGCAACAAAAAGTCGCGAGTCTTGCTATTTGTCTCCACTTCAGTCAAGTATTCCATGAGAGGAATCGAAATCGGATCCCTCGTCACACATAATTCGATCGAATATCCACGTCCTTTATAATATTTTTTCTCGTTGTCGACTTTGCTAGAATGAGACTGCATCGTGTAGAGTTCGACACATCAATGAGTTTTCGTGGGAAAAGGGGGGGGGAGAGAGAGAGAGAGAGAGAGAGAGAGATGGAGAGAGAGAGAATGCGACTGAGACTGAGAATAAGACTCCCAGGAATCGAGGTGCGCCGATATAAGTTCACACGACCAAACATTCAGAGACTCGTGTAATGGATGTAATATGCACTAAGAGAGTCACAAGAACTTCGCGTGATGATAAATCAAGCAGAAAACGTATCGTTTCCGTCAAAAACACGGATGACATTCACCCACTCAGAACAAAAATATCGATTTGGGATGAGACGTTTAGGAAAGAAAGCAAGACACCTTTCACACCAGAAAAAGACCAAGAAGGAAGACGTATAAAAATTATAAAATGTTAGAATGTTTTTTGTAGGAGAATTTCTAGCAACTTCACGCTACTGCCGCATTCGCAGACGTTCTAAAGTGGGAATTACACTGACGGGTCGATAATATCGCTTGACGTAGAGTGGTTCTGTTCCATCGGGACACACTGTACGAGAGATCTGACAACATCGGGGATTCTCCTTGCCTGCAAATTTACCTGTTTTCATGAAAATATGGAAATGCAATGTAAATACGTACAATCATCGTTCTTCTCCATTCGATCTTCCGCTTTTAATCGGTCGGCCTGCACGATTTGACCTGGGATGCATTGGTTTATGTAGTTAGGGAAAAAACATGTTTTGCTTTCAGTATCTGCATATATAAAAATATATTTATATATAAATGAAAAAAAACAACCTTTTTTCATTGTTAATTTATCTACACTTACCAGTAATGTAAAGTTGTTTCGTGATATCCGATGCGTGTTGTCGGGTATTCGGGACATAGTGAGGATCGCGCAACCACATTCCTGTAATTATTTATTCAATCAATATTTTAGGAAATATGTAGATTGTTGTGAGATCAACGAACCTCTCGTAGTCGCCACTTCTTCTTTCTCTGTCGTAATCGACTTCTCAGTAGTTGCGGGCTTCTCCGTCTGAAATTGGTACACCTTTGTTTTTAGCATTAAATTTGTGTCGATTAATTTACAAAACTTTGGTATTTATCTATAACGGAAAAGGATCTTGACAGAAATGTTCTTGTCTTTTTTTTTAAATCTGAAGTCTATTCAATGTCTCACAGGTGCAGCAATGGTGGTAGTAAGCATCTGCATGACTTCCTTCATGTTGGGAGCCTTGGTAGCTGCGGTGATGTCCTAAAAATGTTCATTAGACACAATGCAATAAAATACATTATTTATCAGTGTCGCTTTAGGCTTTCGCATAGATAAGTTTCGAACGAGGAAAATAATTATGTAAAATAATTATGCAAATAACATCGCAATTAAAGATTTACAAATGAGTTTCATTGAGTGTTAATTGCAATAATTGTTCTATATTTTCACTATAAGATCGTACTTCGGGTGGAAAATAACAAACCTCGAAAGTGTCTTCGTTGAACGGATCAGGATTTACAGTAGACGGGAAGATTCGAGGAGATCTCAAACCCATTTTCTCTTGTTATTTTTCAAGCTCGAAATGTCTACTGTCGGTTTCTGTACATAAACAATTTCTAATTATAATCATTATCAAATTATAATCACTAATAAAATAGTAATGAATTTCCTCACCTCGTACTCCTCTCCTCCTCATTCGTCTCTTCAGAAGACGTTGACGGTGCAGTTGAAGTAGTGGAAGTTGTCGTTGTCGACGACGAGATGAAAGATGGACGAGAAGGAGTGGGAGTTGTACCGTTGATCCATGCGAAATACTTCTTAAATGGACAAATTCTGGTTACATCCTTCATTGAAGTCTCATTACTCCAATCGGCCGCTATTTCGATAGAGTAATTTTAGAATTTTCTCAACGATCAATTCGTTCAATCGTTCGTCTCACCTTGTATTCTTCCTCTTGTGTTTCTTTGACTTCTTTCGTCTTCTGATTGATTGTCTCTGGGTGTTGCTTCCCTCCGAACAGAGAAGAGAACATCTGTGAATTATTTGTTATTTCTGAATTAGAGTTTTTTGATAAATACTTTTTTGAATTCTTAAAAACTCAAATCATCAAATCACGAACCCTCATGTGATCATTGACAGAAGGAAGACGAGAACGGGGAGCTTCACCACGAATCGTGAAGTGATCCTGGAAAGGGGAACAATGTTACGGTATTGTTTACCGTATGTCGCTCGAAAGATTGACTTGCCTGTGGCTCCACTCGATTCCTGTAGACATGTTGCAAACTGAGTCGAGGATCGGGTTGCTGGTTTGGTGCTGTAATGGAGACGATTATTGATTTTATCATTTGATTGATTATGTTACTTACCTTGAGGGGACGATTTCGGTGTGTCTTTCACAGTAACCAGTGTCGGATAGGGGTCGATGAGGAACGAGCGCTATAATATATTTATTTTAGAAATATTATTTAGGCGATTAAAATTTTTGCTTTTTACCATTTAGGAGTGAACATGCATTCATGTATTACTTGTCAGACTATTGTAAATAACCGTTTAGCAAGATGTTTCTCATGCTATTTCGCTTCCGTCGACTACCTCATCCAGCGGAGCATCCACATTTCCGAAACATGTCATGTGACCACCCAAATCCCTGTCTTCTATTCATAGTCTAATCCATAAATCGTCTCTTCATTGGTTCTCAGTCCTTATCTTCGCCTTCTCTCAGTTGTCTCTTCCCATTAAAGTGAGAAAGTGCGAGACTATTCTTTGTTTCTCTCTCTCTTCTCAGTTGGAGGCGCGATTCCCTATGAGATTCTTATCGACGAGCTCTCAGACCGGAAAGAAGAAGAGAATGAAAGTGAGATTAGACGAGAGCATCGAGAGTGAAACATCTATTAGTGAAAACGGAGAGTTGATCCTAACTTGTCCGAGTACTACAGACATGTCAGCGTAAATATAAATGGAATTAATAAAATATAAAGGCTAATATAAAAGTGACTAATCCCCGTCAATGATAGTGCTCGTAATTGAAACGTGATGCTGATTAGAACCTCATTAGTGAAACATCTATTAGTGAAAACGGAGAGTACAACTTGTCCAGGTACTATCTACTGAAATGGCAGAGCAGAATAAGTAGACGATTAATATTTCTGGACATTTCCACTAATGTCAAAGTGACTGATCCCCAACACAGATAGTCCTAATTGAATTGGAATGCTGATTAGAACCTTATTAGAGGGGAGGGAACGGCTAGTCGGGGTGACGCCTAGTGAACCACGAATGAGAGTCGCTAATTTGCGGATCATTTGAATCATTCATTCGGCTGAGAATGAACCGAGCAAATTTCACCGAAGTCTCCTTTAGTGTGCTGAAGTTCAATTCATTTTTCTTGCTTGGAAGATATTGATTATATGGATAATGCAAACCTCCGTTGGTTCCTCTTCTACATTGGGATTCTTGTCATCGACAGTCACAGATTTGGTAGAGGGCCAAGATCGGAAGAGTTTAGTGGAAGCATGCCATCGATGACGAATTCGTGGAGACTGAAATTGAAAATATTGATTGGCATTCTCTTCCCCAATTGTTTACCACTCTACATTATTTCACTGATTATTTCATTTACAGGAAATGGTACCAAATATCACTTGTATTAGCACATGACTCATCGGCTTTACCAATCTGCCTTGCATTTCCTCCCGTCCATCTCTTTCTGTATGGTATTCGACAGGAACGCAAACGAAAGCGAGAGTTCCTACTTTTTTGCTTCTTCACATTCATCATGGATGTCTAAGCTCGGACAAATCACAGGTTCGCTCCATTCTCCGCCCAACCGGAAACATCCATGAGACAAACAATAAGGCAGGTATGGCAAACCACCCATAACTTTGACTGATACGCTGAGTAGTTTGGCAGAATTGCAAGAGTGCCGAGGGACCTCCCAAGGACGAATGTTTATTGCATTCCTCAGTTCAGATTGGGATCATAATGGACTGCCCCGAGCTCATAAAAAACGACTCCCACTCGAAATAGGCGACAAATTGAAGGGAAGCGCGTGAACTGAGGACATTCCACTGCTTTTTCAGTGATCATTTTGTGCTGGCACATGAACATCAGATACATATTTCCCATTCTGATAATGCTACTGTCCGAAGGAGTTATCATCACTGCATTTTAATGGAAATTAGTCAGCAGCCTTTTCGGTTTAAAATACAGCACAGTCGCATCATTTTAGCACTGTAAGCGAATTCCCTCGATCCTTTCTATTGAGAGAGATCAGAGTACTCACAAAAAAGAGTGCAGTATTGTGTCGCTTGTATTTCTAATGAGTTCGAGCAAACACATTCAAATAAGGTCCGTGTATTGAATCGAGGCCAGTAGATTGAATGGAGGGAAACGGAAGAGTGAGAGTACAATGTAGCAATTGTTAGAGAAATGAAAGTGAAATCGCCGAACGGAAGTCTTAGAAAGGATAAGACTAATCGCATTGAGACTTATCGGCATGTGGGAATACGTGCAATAGACTAATCAGCCACTACGCATGTTTTGCTAATTTCTGATTAGCGCGACTTCTTCGTTTCCGGTTTTCACTAAAGGGAAAATATGTCTGCGACTCCACAAGGCTAAGCCAGCGACTACACAGTCTAATAGGCGCAGACGAACGAAGTGAACAACGAACTTTGGTCGTGATAGTCAGAAACTCATTTCCCTCTGAGCATTGTTTGCATGAAATAATATGAAACTCGAAGAAGAAGAAAAAACTGACTGGAGTAGTCGATGGAGCACAGAATGCAGGGGCGCAGAATCGAGTTTCGTAGAGATGAGAACAAACGGGAAGAAGAGGAGCGCCACCTGGAAAGGGAAAATACCGAAACTGAATTCGAGGAAATAATAATTATTTTCTTCCTATTTTCATGAAGCTTCACTTCTACTTTGCAAGTAATGCACGGTGCACGGTCGATACGATACATCAGCTGTGACTGCTATGATTACAGTAAATTGTTAAATTGTGATAAAACTGACGTGAGGTAAGTTCAGGAAGGGGCGGCTTGGTGACATCTCGATTCCTCACTTGCTGTCCATAATTACAGTCGCCGAAACACTGAGACCATCCGGCCCATGGGGAAACTTCGCATTCTGGAATTTAGAAAGTTTTTTATAAATTTATTCCTGTATGGTTTGATTATATCGATTATTTAACATCGCAAACAGCACTAATTTCATTTTAATAAATGAAATCAGTAGACAAATCATTTCGCAGCCGTTTATCTTATATTTTTCTTATATTTCGTTTATCTTATATTTTTTTCCGTTTATCTTATAGAGGAGAAAATAAGAAGGAAAACATATTTCACGCACAATTCATTACAACTTGGAACACTATGATTTCGTTCGTCATCACTTCAAATTTCGTTAAATCGTAATTAAATGTTTGCAATGAATACATCTACTAAACCATCAATTGTCATTCAGATATTGTAGTAATCCCGATAATCTCGATAAAATAGAGACTTGAGCTTGAGAGACTGCGAGAGTTCCTATGAGATCGAACAAACTGGTAGGGATGGCACTATCACCTAATGCATTCCCATTAAGAGCGTACCCAAGATTAGAGACGTTCCCTGAGGCAATTGGAGAGACTTGCACTTAGAGAATGATAGACTCTATGAAGATTAGAACTACACTACAAGATCACGATTATGCGAATCACAAAGTTCATTGAAACATGCGCATTTTCTCTAAATATGAACAACGTGTTTCGAGGAGGAACTAATTACTTCATAAATATTTTAAATGTACTGATAAATCACGGAGAAGATATAAAACTTTCGACATTACGATAAATGACAATATAAATCGAGGAAAAAAGAAGCCAAATACTCACCAGATGCAGTCAATCGCCTGACAAGAATGAAGAGAGGAAGAATCAAGTATCGCATCTGACAGAATATCGATTGACTCGGAGGATTACGGTAGAAAGGGTTACGGTAGAAACACGACACGTTCACACACTCAACAGTCGGATCGTGAGATGGGTGCTATGATGGGAGGAAGGCGGGTAAAGGAGGAGAAGGAGAAGGAGGAGGGTATAGCTGGGACGAAAAAAGGAGTGAGAGGAGGGAGGGGAGGGATGGGGTCTTCCCTCTCTCTTGAGAGATCAACGGCGATATGGACGATGTTTCCGGTCGAGTCTCACAAATATCGCCATTTTTGAGCGAGAGCACAAAACAAGTTCGGAGAGAGAGACGAAACCAATGAAACCGAAATGAGATTGGAAAACATATGGGAGAGTCCGGAGTGTGAATTGAGTTTGGTTGTACAGCCTGAGATGTTCTTGAATTCCGAGGGAACGGTACCACTAAGTATGTGTAATCTACATTATATTCTTGAACTGGTTACCTTTAGAGTAAAATATCATTTGCATAATTTAGAAGTCAATACGTCGAATGTCTACTTGGTTGCTCTCATACTTACAGTGCTCGTATTGGTACAGTATCATCTTTAGTGATAAAAAAGGTTAAAGGAGTGGTACCGTACCCTCGGGGCTTAAAGAGTGGTACCATACCCAAGGGGTTAAAGAAGTGGTATCGTACCCTCGGGGTAAATGGGGTGGTACCGTTCCCTCAGGGATAAAGAAATGGTACAGTATCCTCGGGGTTAAAGGAGTGGTACCGTACCCTCGGGGTGCCTTTGGGTGTGGTTGCTTCCCTCCCGTTTTCGTTCCGATACCCGTCATTTTTTTGCCAGGAATGTGCTTGGGAAAGGATAACAGAACACGAATTCGGGGAGAAAAAGTGGACGGGGAGTCATCGCAACACTGAGAAGAGAGACAAGGCGAGAGATGAGACAGCAAAAAACAGCTGAGATTCTTATCTATGAGATTTATGTCGGTAGAGGAGAAGCGAATGTGAGAGGAAGGAATTCCTGTGAGAAAAGTGCAAGTGAAGAGAGAAAAGATGGCGAAATGATGAAGAAACGAGGAAAGATTGGATCCACGGTGTCTGAGATTAAGAGAGTACTTCAGAACAGAACGAGGTTCAACACGGCGATCTGGGCGACATGCCAAAATTGAGTTCGTGGTGAGACCATCGCCCAGTTGCATGCAACTTTCGCACACTCTCACTGTCTGCAACAATTGCATGGACTCGCCAGAACGCCGTGAGTAAGAAAGAACACTGCCCTCTTGAGTTTTAACAAGGCGGTGGAGCGCATTGCGCCAATGCAAATTGGCATGAACTCTGCGAGATATATTTATGGATACAACGCGATGATGAGAGCTTAGCCAATAATGAAATAAGAAGCAAACTGGGGTAAGAAGCAAACTGGGAAGTTTTCTGAACCCGTTCGATTCATTTCCTAATTGAAACAGTCCATCATCCTATTCAACTTTCCCCCCTAAATTAGCTCTCTTCTCATTAACCTCCGGTCCTTTTTCTGCCCGTGTTCGTTTCGCTTTTTCCCATAAGGCGGCTCTGACACGCGCGATTAGCGTGATTCACCACTCAGTGGAACAGAGAGAAAAGGAGTGGCACGGATTAGAGAAGGAGCTTGGAAAGGGAGGAATTCCGTTATTTTTTACAGAATTGTTTATGCATTGTAAAATATAATTTACTTTTTGTGAAGAAATCTTCTTTCTGGATGGATTTGTGTTTCCTGCAGGGGGGGGGGTCGTTATAGCTGAATAGCACATAAACTTTTATCAATAAAAAAAAATAGGGGTGTCTAATCGATATTTCTTCTCAACAACAGTTATGAATTTATCGAATTCTCTTGTAATTGGGGAATTTCTGATCTATTTTTTAAATAAAATACTTCGCTGGTGCTCAGAGTTATTTCTTGAAAATTTCTTCTTATCGGTTGTGAGAACAATTTTTAAAATTATTTCTTCTCTACAAATGTGTTTCTAAAAGGTAAAATGAAAAAAATCAATATGCAATTTTTTTGCGAAATTGTTTAGATTGTATTTTTTGTGAGAATGTTATGGATGCAGCCCACGCATTGTCATTTCACATTTATCGATATCTTCTACACAATGGGATTCACTCCGACTTCTTCGAGAGAAGAGTCGCTCTCGGGAGGGCATTGTTGTACACGACAACATTCACTTTGTCGATTCTCTCAATTGTGACGAGTCCACGAGCCGCACGGAGATTATTCAGACCACTGGAAACCTGCAAAAATGATCAATAATTGATTAATCCTTTTTTATATCCGCGGGTTTCATTTTTTTATAAAAAAAAGAAAATAATTGAAGGGAAAATCGAAAGTGTTTGTTTTTTTTAATATCGGTGCGCTCATTTATTGATTTTCTTTCTAAATGTATCAATAGCTCACCACAACTTGGGGTTTTCTTGTGTAGGGCAGGATCTGGACCTTATCCTGAAATAAAATTTGATTTTCGATCAACTCTTGAATAGGCTCACATCGGGGAAGGGCATAATCTGCATGTCGGGTTTGCCAGAGACACTTTTGACGTTGGCCTCTTTTGTGAGAATAGCAGGTCTGGTCTGGATAAGAGGGCGGGTCTGGACGTCTTTGGTAAGAATAGCAGGTAGGATCTGGGTTCGGGTCTGGATCTGTTTAATAAGGACTTCGGGTTCGACTTTGATGTCCATGGTTGTGATTTCGGGCTTGACCTTGATGTCCTTTGTAAGAAGTGCAGGCCGGGTTTGGATAGCAGGTCTGGGCTTGATATCCATGGTTTGAACTTCGGGCTTGATGTCTTTTGTAAGGATTGCAGGCTTAATCTTGATGTCATCGGTAAGAACTTCGGGTTGGACCTTGATGTCTTTGGTAAGAAGAGGCATCACCAATTTCTTGACTAGCTTCTGAAAATAAATTATAAATTTTTAACAATGAATATATTTAACCTCTTCAGTGGACTTGGCCTTTGAATCTCCCTCGAGAGGCATGACCAGCTTCTTGATCTTGGGCTAAAAATCGATAAATACGAAAGGAATATAAAAACAATATCTAACCGCTTCAGTGGACTCGGCCTCTGCCTCTTGAGGTGTAACGAGCTTTTTCGCCTGCAGAATCAATCGATAATTGATACGGTATCCTCAAATTCAGAGCTTCGGAAAGAGCAACGGCGAGAACAAGTTAGAGAAAGAGGGAAGCAGTGAGAGAGTGCGTAAAACGAGAGAACCAGACATCGAAAGACGTTCTTGGCATGGCGCCAACTCGATGCTTTGTTAATTTACCTCAGTCGTTGGTTGCAGTGTCACATCGGGAGTCGTTTGGGCAGAGACAAGAGCCGAAACGACGAGAAGAGAGGTGAAGTGGAGAAGCATCTTGAAGGGGAAGAAGGAAGGGGATGCTGTTATGCTCTATTCGGCCTCTTATATAGGAAGATACGCCAATCGTTAAAACCAAGAAGAAACCACAAATGGGCTCACAAATTTAGAAAAATCCATAAACAGGCAGACATTTAGCACAAGCGTCGCGAGCAGATCATGAAGCCAGCAATCAGCATAATTTTTTCTCCGAAATTAAGAAATATTAGATATATTTCTATTAGATGTTGGGGTATTTTGTCAACAAGATTCGTAAATCACAGCAATTTATTTGCTCAATTAGGGAGTTGAGTACTAGTTATTCACACGAGGTAAGGATTCACTTCTTCTATTTCTTCTCATCTTGTGTGTACTCTGTCACAGTCATCTAAAAAGTCAGTTGTCGATTGAATACAGTAATCTATTCCCAGATTCACCTTGAATACATCGGCATCAGCGATAGTCGACGTCTTTTCGTCCGAGCCGTGGTTCGAAGAAGCGTTTGAAGAAGCGTTCGAATTTGGAGTGCGTGAACGTGAACCAGAGTTGAGAACGGATGGGGCCGATAGAATACCGAACACCAATCGATAATGCGACCAGAAGTGATTGGGTTACGGTACCGAGAGGGTCAGCTCCGAAGAATGCATCAGGCGCGTACCAGGCCGGAGGTTTGGGAGGTCGAAGCTGTAAATACTGCTAATTCAATTGCCTCGTAATGATGCAACTCACCGCCTTGGGAGCGTTTTCCTTTTTCTCCCAGTCATAGAGATCGTGAGGCTGTACGGTGTATCTGAAAAAAGTGATATTGCATCATCACTATGCAATCCGTATCTCACCTAGTCATAACAGCTTGCATGGCCTTGTATATCCCGAGGTAGTCTGGTCTCTGATAACAGTCCAACTTGCGAAGTTCGGGAATGATCGGACGAAGTTCTCCTTAAAAGATCAAAGATCAACGATCAAACTGATCGATCAGAGAGAATTCAACTGACTCGGCATGTTTTGCATGACCACTTCATCCTTGTAATTGCACTTCACTTTCTCGATCACAGCTTTGTCCGTTTCCTTCTGAGAAATTACGAGATTTATCAGATTGCATCATCACTATGCAATCTTACCTGCCACGGGAGTCCGCAGTGCACCTCAATGAGAACGAAGAAGAGCGACCAGATATCGTCCCGTTGACCCTGTAGAGATCAAAGATCAGACTGGAGATCAAAGATCATTTTCTCACAGATTCCAGTTTATCGTGCACGTTAGGTGAGCAATATCGAAAAGTTCCTTTGAATCCGACACTACTTCTCGCCAGACGAAGCACGTACTTGCCATTCGTCTGAAGTAATTGCATCATCACTACGCAATAATTGGAAAATACCTTGAAAGCGAAACTGCGTGCAAGTCCAAAGTCGAGTAGATGAACCATAACTGCTCTCTCTGGATCGGTGACCTGTCCCAGTGCGAAATTGCTCGGTTTGATGTCTCTGAGATTGAATAAAGTCAGTTCTCAATCAACATTCTATACTACCGTACCTGTGAAGGTATCCATGATCGTGAAGGATCTTGAGACCATAGAGAGATTGAATTCCAAGTCTGATCCACGAACTGACAAAAAGAGTCGCCCACACACCGTCACCCTTCTCGTTCTTTTTCTGAAAGGTACGGTAGGATTAGTTAGAGATCCAGTGGGTAACGGTAAGTGCAGTTTGTGGTCCAGTGGGTACGGTAGGTTTACGTAATTCCAGTGGGTTGGTAGGTTCAGTTAGAGGGGACAGTTCATTTCAGTAGGTTAAGCTATTGATCAATTGGGGTACTGTAGATTCAGTTCGCAATCAGTTATTCAATTCTACCGTACCCTGAGGGTCTTGAAATTGTCTCCCAGCAACGTCATAATCATATAACAGAATCTAGAGTGTTTGGCTGCATGGAAAACTTCCGGAATATGAGGAGTTTCTCCCTTTCGATTGAGTGCGCGAATAACTTGAATCTGAATTGGATTACTGTAGTTGATCATCATATCGATCGATCTACCGTACCTCCAACTTGATAGCGCTTCCTCCCGAGACCTCATTGGGCTCGGCTTTGAGTGCTGCATACAGATTCTTAGATGGCTGCCCAACTAAGTACACCTGAAGAATACGGTAGCCTAGGGGTACGGTGGATCATAAAGGGAACGATAGGATACTGTAGTTCACCTTTCCGAATCCGCCTTCGTCGATTTTCTTCTTGATTGTCCAATCGCCAAACAACTTCCCTTCTTTGAACTGAAATAACATTCTTTCAATCTACAGTACTCCACCGTACCCAGCAGGTCCATCGTATTAAACAGTATTCTCAACTCACATTGGCATATCCCGAAATCCGCTTCTTCTTGTCTTTCTTATTCTCATTGGGATCCGGGCGTTTCAACTCGGGTGAGCCCATCACAGCCATTGCTCAGTTTACGATTCCGTCTTGCTGAAGTAGAAAGTGAATACGATAGATTACTGTATGATGAAGTACTGTGGCAGAGGTAGAATACCGTACATCTGTTGGTCTGTCGATGGTAAGGAGGAAACGGCCGACTGGTGAATGAACAATGTTGAGAAGTGGATGGGGAATGAGAAGGAGATGAGAGAGGAGAAGGTTAAGCTTCAATTTGCACTTGCAATAACACAAAGGAGAAAGGCAATTACAGGGAAGTGAGAATCCATAATTGGCACTAAACTAATAAACGAATTAAATACAAGAAGTGAGTGAATGCTTGCTTAGAGAACTTACTTTGCGGCAGTAGATATTATGCCTCGACCGACAATGAAATGATGTATTGGATATAACGCATATCATCTACCGATCTTCTGAGTTCTACAATTCTCTTTAACATCCAAATGAGCCTCAATGTGTTTACCTTTCATCGAGAAGAAAGAAAACAATAGATAATCCAATAAGAAACTATTCTTTAGAGAGACACAGTGGTATAAATAAACCCGATCTTCGATTTGCAACATTCTCACTCTCATTTTCACTTCTCAACTAAAGGCGGTAAACACCCCCCCCCCGTAATAGATTCGAATCTATCTTTACTGATGATAGTCGAATAATGCAGTCTATTTACTCGAGTAGTTGCATGAGCTAAACAATCAACCGCACTCGAAGAGTTTCAGAATGCGTCTTCTTCTCAATCTCTTCTTGATTGTCCATGCAACTGCTGCCCTCAAATGCTACGAAGGAAAGGAGCCAAATATTAAGCGAGTACGTATTTCCGATTCCATGTAGAATACAATTTAATTGCGAAGTCCATCTTGGCAGACCGGGTAGCTAAGTGGTTTGCTAATCAGGCATAGGGGTGGTCGATACCACCTTGCGTGTCACCTTTATCACCTTTGTCTAATTGTGAACAAATTGACTTGTGGGCCGACGGCAACAGGATGTGTCAGATGCGAAGGAACTGCAGATGCGGATGAATACTTTCAATCGGAGACTACGAAGATTGTTAAGGGATGTGACGATTGTGGAGTGAGTAGTATTATATATTCGCAAACAATCGTCCAAACTAATAACACGTCCCGCTCCTTAAAAAACAGATATGGCTGCGAGAGAGTATGACAGAGTGAGAGACACGCCGACGTATGGAAAGAGAGTACACGCACCAATAGTCCATTTCATGAACGTACCATTTTAATATTGCAATATTTATTATTATTTTTACACAAATTATGCGTTTTGAGATTTTCGGTTGCTCGAAAGGGCAACATGACTTGTTCGGACAACAGTTGAATGGAGATCTGTGTTGCTGTACGGGAGATCTTTGCAACGTGGAAGGGAACAGTGCCTTCAGCTTCTCCAATATTATCCCCAGTCTTATCATTTCTGCAATGATATTTATCTGCTAATTAGCGATCGATAAAGAGATGATAAATGCACAGAGTGTGCGAAAGGGAAAATGGCCGATGAGAAATGAGAACAGATGGGAAAATGAGGAGGGAATTAGATTGTATGCGAAATGGAAGACAAACAACATTGGAAGAAGGAGAACAAAGGGGAAGGTGTCAAGTTTGAGCAAAGTATCATTAAAGAAGGAGATAACTATGAAAAACCTCGTCTCAAAGAATTTGGCTCCATAACTGATCGATTTTCGAAGTGTTTGATAGGGTATCACGCATCTCATCTAACGAATAGGTGATTTCTGCTAATTTTGTGTAACATCACTTTTGCCATTTCAGTGAATTTCTTCACATTTCACTCCGATTACATACCCTTCTCATTTTCCCATCTGATGCAACTGAACAGCGGTCGTTTTCTCCCATTCACATAGTGCATTATAAGTTCTTTATCGTTTGGAATCTTTCAGACGAAGAAGATGACAGAGATGATGAGGAGGGAGATTAGATTGATGCTGGAGGAGCCAGTTCCATTGCATAGTTCACCAGTGCAACAACACTTCTTTCCTTCCACTTCCTTTCCTCCATTCTCATCGTGAAGTCCTTCTTTGCAATCCTCTGTCTCAAATCGCGTAATTTGCTAGGGTATTGACACAAATAACTCACGCAATAGTCACAGCCTTTAAAAGTTCTTGGTGGAGTCTCGGGTTGAAAGTAGTCTTTCGTTTGAACTTGTCCTACTATCGTGTAGCATCCCGCTTGTGTCGATTTGCACTCCATCTGCATTTTTATTTGAGAAGGATTACAGAATTACATTATTTCTACAAGGATTCGGATATTTAAGGCGCCAACCGGGCTTTTGGCTCCTCTCCATCGTAGCATTGGTGTGCACAAGTAACATGGAGAATCACGAGAAGAACAAGAAAAAGACGCATCCTGAAAAGATTCGAACACGGTAGGATATAATTATTTCGCCCATAGTATTCAGGCTGTTCTGTATCGAAAAAAGTTGGGATCGCTTCTTAAACGAGGAATTTCGACCGTACCTCCTTTACTAGAGTAGTGAAAATGTGTGTGAAAATGAGGAAGAATAGAGGATCGAGTCTTTTTGTACCGCTCCGATCACAGTCAAATTAATTGTCTCTCTGTCATTATTTCGATATCTTATTGAATAATTTTTTTTCTCATAATTTGCATTATTTTTTAATTCCTCCACTTATAGGAAATGATTGTGTCTGTCTGTCTGTCTGTCTGTCTGTATGTTTTGTTTTTTTTGTTGCAGCGTGACAGACATTTTTTTCATTTTCGCCATAAATCGCTTCAAATTCGCTCTATCTTCTCAGAACCTTTTGCATATGATAACTGACCAGAAAACCTTTCAAAATTTAAAAAGAAAAATGCGCTAATTTCATGGCTAAGTCGGTAGCGCGCCAGACTTTAAATCCGAGACCCCCAGGTTCGACCCCCGCCGCGGGCAAATCTTTTGCCGCATTTTTCGCAAGTGCCAGAAGTGGTCCTAACATGTTTTTGAACAACGTGAAACACGTTTCCACCTGTTTTGCCGAGTTTTAACGTGAAAAATCGAAAATTTCGAAAAGTGTCCAATTTATGCGCAGAGCGTAGGGGATCACAGGAAAAGTGTTTTGCGATGTCAGAAACGTGTCTGAACGTGTTCTAACACGTTTTAACGTGAAAAACCGAAAATTTCGAAAAGTGTCCAATTGATGCGCAGAGCGTAGGGGATCACAGGAAAAGTGTTTTGCGATGTCAGAAACGTGTCTGAACGCGTTCTAACATGTTTTAACGTGAAAAATTGAAAATTTCAAAAAGTTCCCAAATGAACCGGGGAGCGTGGAGAATCGCGTTAAAAGTGTTTTGCGATGTCAGAAACGTGTTCGAACACGCCAAGGAAATCAACATACGGTATCCTGCGTTTCCGTTGAGAAAGGCTCGTGAGGCTGAGAGCGATCGAAAAAAGTTGCCACGGAGCCACGAAGTGGCGTAGTGGCAACTTTTTTCGATCGCTCTCAGCCTCACGAGCCTTTTGCAACGGAATAAGCCAGTACTCTTTCTAGCGATTAAGATTCCCCAACATCCTAAGCTCTCCCTGGACCGTACTTGGAGCCGGCTGCCGAGGTCCCCCTAGACCGTACCTGAAGCAAGCTACCGAGGTCCCCCTGGACCGTACCTGAAGCAAGCTACCGAGGTCCCCCTGGACCGTACCTGAAGCAAGCTACCGAGGTCCCCCTGGACCGTACCTGAAGCAAGCTACCGAGGTCCCCCTGGACCGTACCAGAAGCAAGCTACCGAGGTCCCCCTGGACCGAACCTGCAGAACTATGCATAGAGCGTAGTGTACGCATAGAGCGTAGTGTATTTAACCTCAACACATCCCTGCTAGTTTTTAACATTTGTGATTTTATTTTCTCATATATTTTGCACGTTGTCCATCAGGAATGATATCAATTCAATTCCCAATTCATAGGTGACTCTTATTTTGACTCTTTCTCTAGATAATTCGTGGGACCAAGATCACCGATTTGTTCTTGTAGAGAAGTTGCACTTCCTGATTTGACTTCTATGTGAAGATCGTTCTTTCTCATGAACGTGTGTGTCTAATATCCTCTCTCACTTGAGATTACTTGAGGTTTAACGATCTGCCAATATTATCCAGAAAAAAAAATCAAGAAAAAGTAGTAAGGTGTCACAATGTGATAGGCGAAGAGAGTCGTACGTTTTCTTAAAAAAATTATGAGATGAACATATATTATTTAATATCTATTTTATCATGTCACGAAGGAACAATAGAGGTGTGAAACAGAAGTCAACATCTAAAGAAGACGCAGTTTTATAAAGAATTGCTTTTGAGAACGAAGTTATGGTTAATTCTACCAATGCAAATGATATCATCGAGTGCGGTCGATTTCTTCTCGAGTCTTTCCTTGCAGTACAATCTGCCAATCTGGCGATAATCTTCCTGATCGATAATCTGCGAAAAAATACATTTATCAAATCATCTGATCTGGAGTCGGAGATTTCGCACGGCTAAAGGTTTTCGAGGTAAATGTACGAAGTTTTAAAGAGCATATTTTAACGATTTACGCATTTCTCATTTTTTATGCAACTCATTACCTCCGTCAAAGTCAGTTTGGAACCGTCCACTGGCACTTTTCCCGAGTCAACGAGTGAATATGCAAAGTAGGATGCAACATCCTCATATTCAATCCTGGAAATATGTAGTCTTATACGTTTTGAACTTGTCATTCATAGAACACTTTTTAAAAATAAACCATAATTATTTCTTTGCCATTTAACGCTCCACCTTCTCCAGCTCCCGCTCACTAACAGTCCGTCCTTGTAGAACTGCTTAGAGAGCTCTTGAATACTCCCGACGGGGGACAGTGAGAGCCCTAAAACGACGGAGAAAATGACAACACTATTTTTTCATCTTCCAAACTCATAAAAATATAAAGTTGATATTTTAGCCAAGGCATGGCAGATTCATGGAATGTAATTTATAGTGAAAAAAAAGATATCATTTTTGATGCCATATTTTAAAATGCACCAACTTTTTTGCTTGGAGATGGATCCTTATCAAAACTCTTGTCCATTGCACTTTTTGACCATCTCGATGTTTTTCTCCTCCCCCCTTCATAACACGTCTTCTATTGCAGAACTATCTGCCATCTGGCGATAATCTTCCTGATCGATATTCTGAATTTTAAAATAACATAATTTATATAGAAACTCTCACCCACGGCAGGGAATGCAATCATGATTTGGATTTGGAAGAAATATTCTACTAATATAAATGCAATAATATATGTAGTTGTTTTCTCTCAATTCCAATTACTTTCAGTTGGGGTTCTGACTATGTTCGCGTATACAAAAACGTACTGAATGATGTGAATGTTTTGAATCCTGCTTGGGATCCGATGATGAACAGATCGTTGCATAATTTATGAGTGTCCCTTTCAATGTCCATGGCGATACTGAAACAACACGGCTTTGGGTTTAAAAAATATATCAGAAGAGGTCATTATTTACACTGAATGTTTGGGGAAAAGGAATAGTTTTAACGCTAATTCCGAACAACATAATTTTCTTCAACCAACCATTTTTTTAAATACTAAACACTTAATTTAAATTATTAAGAATATCATATAAAATATATAGATCATTAAAAATTACCGGGATGACTTTCACTTGATAACTCCCATCAAGTTCTACTTGGATCCTTCCCAGAATTCATTGAGAAGTGCGAATTCAGTGTCGCTGTCGATATTTCCATTGTCGGTAAGGCGAATTGCCACGTCAAGATCCGAATCTTTGAGCGCAGTTCCGTATAATAGTGATCCAAATACCTGAGAAATGAGCGATCCAACGAAAAAAGTTTAAATAAAATGTATATAGTAAAAGAGTCAAGATAATGGAAAACGTACTCTTACCTCCTCGATCCTTCTGAAGTGTGTCTTCAGAAGATCTTCGATCTGCAATAATTTTTTTGTTGCTTTTTTCAACTTGTTTCTGACCAGGGAAGGTCGGCGGAGACTCACGCGCTCCCTCGAGATCACTTCGAGATTATTATTGACCATTAATAGTCTGCTGTTAATTAAAATTTCATCTATGTTAATTGCATTTTTAGCCTCTTATTTCAGGAAGAGATTAGATCTTGTGATTCTTATTCTGATTAAAATATTAACCCATATTTTGAAAAAAGTTAAAACTGTAAAAAATAAAATATTACTATCTGCGTCTCCGACTCCAATATCGTCGACGCCGTATATGATAATGAAACCCGCTGTTAGTTCCTCTTTATTCCGGCTGAGATAATGGTTGATTCGGAGTGCCTCTATCACATAATTCCATCAAAAGTTTATATACTCATGTACATAAATGTATCATTTTTGGATATTTAAGTCACTTGTAATCATTATAAAGTAGTCTTCCATTTGCATATACAAAGAAATATTTTAAAAAAGTATGACCATAATGAACAATCAAGAGCCAATTATTCCTTATTCCATTTTCTCTCATCACTACACAAAAGTAGTGTGATTGCACCCAATGGTTATCTAATTTGAAAAAGTATCAATTAAAACTTGTATTTTTGAACTTCCTACACATACCTCTTTTTCCTCCTCCTCCTTGGTTGAATTATTATTTTAAGAAAGCATCGCAGGGGCAAAAGACGAAACGAGAGGTTCACTACGGGAAGCATTTCTTCTCCATCTCGATCCATTTTCCTGCATTGAAAGTTGGAGGGTCAGAGAACGACGATTACGTTTTTGTGATAAAATATTGAGAAAAGAAAAGTTGATATTTGTAAAAAGTAGTACCTCTTCTTTCTTTCTCTTCGAAGGAAAATCCGCCTTCTTATTATTCGACGATATTTTTCATCCAAAAAATCCATGTGAAGAGAGAAGAGGAGGGCAGGAAAGATCTGAAGATTGCATAGTGGTGATGAAAATTGTAAAGGAAGACAACAAAAATACATGAGATAACTCGAGTGGTGATGAGACGAATTGTGATGAGGAATAACAAACACAGAAGAAAAATATATATCTGTGGGAGTTCGTGATTGGAATGTGATCTCTCTCGTATCTCTCGGCTTTTTATAGGTGTGATTCTCATTAAACGCTGGAACAAGCGATTCCGAGTAGATGGACGCTTCTAATTAGTAAATGCTATTAGGCGTAATAGATTACTGTATGTGTATGCCCAGTGGCCGATTTTCATCAGAACCAGCGTGCTATAATTTAAGTATAGCACACATTTAAGTATGGTATTGATGTTTTCAATGGAGATGGGAAAAGATGAATAGAAGAGATAATATTTGTATTTTTAATTGTATTGGCACAGAGCCCACTTCAAAAGACATATTGAGGGAATACTAGGAAGAAAATACGTCCTCTAGCGAAAACACCCAAGTCATACTTCGCAATTTATTTGTCAGCATCACTGGTAAGGAATGCATTTTATTGCAGTGAGTACGGTAGGGATCAAGTTCCGCAAGGGATAATGTATTGAGTGAGTATCGATCGTCTTCTAGTCTCCTTTGGTATGCTCGATTGTGCCAATTGTCTTGGCTTCTGCAGTGTCCTGTGAGACGCGCTCGGCCTGAAATACGAATGGATTACGGTAGGAAATACGGTGTCGAGGATTACGGTAGACTACTGCAGATAAGGGGGCGATCACTTACTGAGGCGGGCCCACTGTTGATTCCGATGGGGTCGGATTTGAAGAACTCCTCGGGAGTGTACCATGGAGGCTTCTTCGAAGCTTTCAGCTGAATCAATCGATTGACCTCCGTACCCTCCTTCTCGTCGGGACCTACCACTTTCAGATCGCTGTCCCTCTCCCAGTCGTACAGATCGTCGTAGCCTACCTTGTATCTGAAGAGGGGGCATTACATCATCACTATGCAATCGATCGCATCATCACTAGTCAATCACCTTTTCATGACTGCCACGAGAGCCTGGTGAATAGATGCGTAGTCGGGACGGCCATAGCAATCGAGCTTGCGGAGTCATTGGGATCCGGGCGTTTCAACTCGGGTGAGCCCATCACAGCCATTGCTCAGTTTACGATTCCGTCTTGCTGAAGTAGAAAGTGAATACGATAGATTACTGTATGATGAAGTACCGTGGCAGAGGTAGAATACCGTACATCTGTTGGTCTGTCGATGGAAAGGAGGAAACGGTCGACTGGTGAATGAACAATGTTGAGAAGTGGATGGGGAATGAGAAGGAGATGAGAGAGGAGAAGGGTAAGCTTCAATTTGCACTTGCAATAACACAAAGGAGAAAGGCAATTACAGGGAAATGAGGATCCATAATTGGCACTAAACTAATAAACGAATTAAATACAAGAAGTGAGTGAATGCTTGCTTAGACAACTTACTTTGCGGCAGTAGATATTATGCCTCGACCGACAATGTCTTTGAAATGATGTATTGGATATCACGCATATCATCTACCGATCTTCTGAGTTCTACAATTCTCTTTAACATCCAAATGAGTCTCAATGTGTTTACCTTTCATCGAGAAGAAAGAAAACAATAGATAATCCAATAAGAAACCATTCTTTAGAGAGACACAGTGGTCTAAATAAACCCGATTTTCGATTTGCTACATTCTCACTCTCATTTTCACTTCTCAACTAAAGGCGGTAAACAGCCCCCCCGTAATAGATTCGAATCTATCTTAACTGATGATAGTCGAATAATGCATTCTATTTACTCGAGTAGTTGAATGAGCTAAACAATCAACCGCGCTCGAAGAGTTTCAGAATGCGTCTTCTTCTCGTTCTCATCCTTATTTCCCATGTTACTGGTGCTCTCAAATGCTACGAAGGAAAGGAGCCAAATATTAAGCAGGTACGCAACTCGTATTTCCGATTCCTTGTAGAATACAATTTAATTGCGAAGTCCATCTTGGCAGACCGGGTAGCTAAGTGGTTTGCTAATAAGGCGTAGGGGTGGTCGATACCACCTTGCGTGTCCCCTTTATCTAATTGTGAACAAATTGACTTGTGGGCCGACGGCAACAGGATGTGTCAGATGCGAAGGAACTGCAGATGCGGATGAATACTTTCAATCGGAGACTAAGAAGATTGTTAAGGGCTGTGACGATTGTGGAGTGAGTAGTATCACATCATTCCAAAGGCAGATCAACCCTACGTACAGAAAGGGGTTTGGAATGAGAGTGTGTAAGATCGAGAGATCTCTCTCATAGTTGCACATTCTCTTGCTGTGTGTAGGTTTGGAATGATGTGGTAGTGCTTTGTATTGCTTTTGAAAATGTTTCTATTTGAGATTTTCGGTTGCTCGAAAGGGCAACATGACTTGTTCGGACAACAGTTGAATGGAGATCTGTGTTGCTGTACTGGCGATCTTTGCAATGTGGAAGGGAACAATGCCTTCAGCTTCTCCAATATTATCCCTAGACTTATCATTTCTACAATGTTAATCATCTGATGAATTCAAATCGAGAGATGATAAATGAACTGAGAATCTAAAGGAACAAAATTGACCGCTGCACAATTGACAACATATGGGAGAATGAGAAGGGCATTAGATTGAATGAAATAGGAGAAAAAACATTAGAAGAAGAATAAAGGGGAACGTGTCGAGTAGAGTTCAAAGAGAAGATAAATCAATAATTAACAATAAATTAATTAACCGATTAAACTCAAGACGTCTAGCATGAATGGACGATTTGCGTTACGGTTGTAGCTGGCACGTTGTTGTGCTTCGAATAACCATCAGTCTTTGAAGTTCTTGATAGGATATCGCACCTATAATATAATAACGACCTGACGATTTCTTATAAATCTGTTTGACATCACTTTTTTTTACCCGCGAATTTCTTCACGTTTTACTCCGATTATTGGACTAATCATCACATTCCCCGCCTCATTTTCCCATCTGTTGGCACTTTATCAGCGGTTGTTTTGTCCTTTTCACATACTAGCCGGGATGTGTTGAGGTTAAATACACTACAGTCCTGGTTGTTTCCCCTGTGAACATGGACCGTCCCGGCCGGCCCGGGCCGGCCCCTAGCGGTCCCTGCCAATTTGTGGCTCGAGCAGAGAGAAATTCGAGACAAACTCTGTGCAGTCTGATAGTTCAGGCGGTTGGTCATCGATTAATGTCGATGAAAAATTTAATTATTTTCTTATATACGTTTAATTTCTGCCGGGACGGTCCATGTTCACGGGGGAAACAACCAGGACTGTACGCTCTATGCGTACACTACGCTCTATGCGTACACTACGCTCTATGCGTGCACTACGCTCTATGCGTACACTACGCTCTATGCACTGTTCTGGGTGAAGGTTCGGTCAAGGGGACCTCGGTAGCCTTTTTCAGGTACGGTTCAGGGGGAACTCGGTAGCCTTCTTCAGGTACGGTCCAGGGGGACTTCGGTAGCCTTCTTCAGGTACGGTCCAAGGGGACCTCGGTAGCCTTCTCCAGGTACGGTCCAGGGGGACCTCGGTAGCCTTCTTCACGTACGGTCCAGGGGGACCTCGGTAGCCTTCTTCAGGTACGGTTCAGGGGAACATTGGTAGCCTTCTTCAGGCTCGGTCCAGGGGGAGTTCGGTAGCTTGCTGTAGTCTCGGTCCAGGAAGGAGAACTCAGTAGCCGGCTCCAAGATCGGTCCAGGGGGAGCTTAGTATGTTGGGGAGAATGTGTTCATCTCTAGAAAGAGTACTGGCTTATTCCGTTGCAAAAGGCTCGTGAGGCTGAGTGCGATCGAAAAAAGTTGCCACTACGCCACTTCGTGGCTCCGTGGCAACTTTTTTTTCGATCGCTCTCAGCCTCACGAGCCTTTCTCAACGGAAACGCAGGATACCGTGTGTTGATTTCCATGGCGTGTTCGAACACGTTTGTGGCATTGCCAAACACTTTTCCAATGATTCCCTACGCTCGCCGGATCATTTGGAAACTACGAACTTTTCAATTTTTTTACGTTAAAACGTGTTAAAACACGTCCAGGCACGTTTCCGACATCGCAAAACACTTTTCCTGTGATCCCACACGCTCTGCGAATCAAATGGGAGCTTTTCAAAATTTTAGATTTTTCACGTTAAAACGTGTTAGAACGCGTTCAGACACGTTTCCGACATCGCAAAACACTTTTCCTATGGTCCCCCACGCCCTGCGAATCAAATGGGAGCTTTTCAAAATTTTAGATTTTTCACGTTAAAACGTGTTAGAACGCGTTCAGACACGTTTCCGACATCGCAAAACACTTTTCCTATGGTCCCCCACGCCCTGCGAATCAAATGGGAGCTTTTCAAAATTTTAGATTTTTCACGTTAAAACGTGTTAGAACGCGTTCAGACACGTTTCCGACATCGCAAAACACTTTTCCTGTGATCCCACACGCTCTGCGAATCAAATGGGAGCTTTTCAAAATTTTAGATTTTTCACGTTAAAACGTGTTAGAACGCGTTCAGACACGTTTCCGACATCGCAAAACACTTTTCCTATGGTCCCCCACGCCCTGCGAATCAAATGGGAGCTTTTCAAAATTTTAGATTTTTCACGTTAAAACGTGTTAGAACGCGTTCAGACACGTTTCCGACATCGCAAAACACTTTTCCTATGGTCCCCCACGCCCTGCGAACCAATTGCGAACTTTTTGAAATTTTCGATTTTTCATGTTAAAACTCGGCAAAACAGGTGAAATCGTGTTTCACGTTACTCAAGAACGTGCTAAAAGGGCTTCTGACACTTGCCAAAAATGCGGCAAACGTTTTGCCCGCGGCGGGGTTCGAACTTGGGGGTCTCGGATCGTAAGTCCAGAGCGTAACCCACTTGGCTATGGATTTGGTCATTTAAATATTGCAAAATTTAAAAGGGATTTTGGTCTGTTGTTGTATGCAAAAGGATCCGAGAAGATAGAGCAATTTTGAAGCGATTTATTAGGAAGCTTCCGGATACATGATTCCGGCCTCCAGAAAGGGGTCAGGGGCGAGAGAGTGTGCCAAAGTGAGAGAGTCACTCTCGATTTCCCTTACACTCTCGTTTCAAACCCCTTCCTGCGAGGTTTGCCGGCATGTTGAATGATTCGGAGCGAAATGTGCGAAAATATCATGAAATTGCGTGAAATCAAGTGAAATCAATCGATATTTCACTTCAAAAATCGGCAAAAGATGCTCAAATGTGAATCTCGTTACTCAGAAATGGGTTTGGGCCACATTTGACACTTGGAAAAAATGCGGCAAAAGACTATGCACCGGCGGGGATCGAACCTGCGACCCTCGGATTTGAACTCGAGCTCGCTACCGACTCATAAGACGAGGAATATCGACCGTACCTCCTTTACTAGACCAGTGAAAATGGGTGTGAAGATGAGGAAGAATAGAGGATCGAGTCCTTTTATACCGCTCCAATTACAGTCAAATGATTTTTCTCTCAGACACTATTTCGATATCTTGCTGAATTATTATTTTTCTTTCTTCTAGGTGAGGACATTCCCAATTCATAGGTGACTCTTATTTTGACTCTTTCTCTAGATAATTCGTGGGACCAAGATCGCCGATTGGTTATTGTTGAGAAGTTGCACTTCCTGATTTGGCTGCTATGTGAAGATCGTTCTTTCTCATGAACGTGCGTGTCTAATATCCTCTCTCACTTGAGATTACTTGAGGTTTAACGATCTGCCAATATTATCCAACAAAAAAAAGATCGAGAAAAAGTAGGAAGGTGTGACAAAGTGATAGGCGAAGAGCATGGTTCGTTTTTTTTGTGAGTCACACATATATTATTTAACATTTATTTTATCATGTCACGAAGGAAGAATAGTGGTGTGAAACAGAAATCAACATCTAAAGAAGATGCCGTTTTTGAAAGAATTGCTTTTGAGAACGAAGTTAATTTTAGAAGTGCAAATAATCACATTGAATGCGGTTGATTTCTTCGCGAGTCTTTCCTTGCAGTACAATCTGCCAATCTGGCGATGATCTTCATGATCGATAATCTGCGAAAAAAATGCATGTATCAAATCATCTGATCTGGAGTCGGAGATTTCGCACGGCTAAAGGTTTTCGAGGTAAATGTACGAAGTTTTAAAGAACATATTTTAAAGATTTACGCATTTCTCATTTTTAAATGCAACTCATTACCTCCGTCAATGTCAGCTTGGAACCGTCCGCTGGCACTTTTCCCGAGTCAACGAGTAAATAGGCAAAGTAGGATGCATCATCCTCATCCTCAATCCTGCAAATATGTAGTCTTATACGTTTTGAAGTTGTCAGTCATACAACACTTTTAAAAAATAAACCATAATTATTACTTTGCCATTTGACGCTCCACCTTCTCCAGCGCCCGCTCACTAACTGTCCGTCCTTGTAGAACTGCTTAGAGAGCTCTTGAATACTCCCGGCGGGCGACAGTGAGAGCCCTAAAACGACGGAGAAAATGACAACACTATTTTTTCATCTTCCACACTCATAAAAATATAAAGTTGATATTTGAGACAAGGCATTGCAGATTCATGGAATGTAATTTATATTGAAAAAAACAAAAAGATATCATTTTTAATGCCATATTTTAAAATGCACCAACTTTTTTGCTTGGAGCTGGATCCTTATCAAAGCTCTTGTCCATTGCACTTTTTGACCATCTCGATTGTTTCTCCTCCCCCCTTCATAACGCGTCTTTTATTGCAGTACAATCTGCCACTCTGGCGATAATCTTCCTGATCGATATTCTGAATTTTAAAATAACATAATTTATATAAAAACTCTCACCCACGGCAGGGAATGCAATCATCCTTCGGATTTGGAAGAAATATTCTACTAATATAAATGTAATAATATATCTAGTTGTTTTTTTTCTCTATTCCAATTACTTTCAGTTGGGGTTCTAACTATGTTCGTGTATACGAAAACGTACTGAATGATGTGAATGTTTTGAATCCTGCTTGGGATCCGCGGATCGATGATGAGCAGATCGTTGCATAATTTATGAGTGTCCCTTTCGATGTCTATGGCGATACTGAAACAACACGGCTTAGGATTTATAATTATATATATCTATATACATTTATATAAGTATATATATGGCTTCGATTTTGCCTGTAACAGTCTCTTAAACGCATCAAAGAACACCGTGGTGATCATCACATGTGGCGGATATCAGAAGAGATTTACACTGAATGTTTGGGGAAAAGGAATAGTTTTAACGTTAATTCCGAACAACATAATTTTCTTCAACCAACCATTTTTTTAAAAATATTAAACACTTAATTTGAGTTATTAAGAATATCATATAAATTATATCGATCATTAAAAATTACCGGGATGACTTTCACTTGATAACTCCCATCAAGTTGGGATCCTTCAGCAGAATTCATTGAGAAGTGCGAATTCAGTGTAGCTGTCGATATGTTCATTGTCGGTAAGGCGAATTGCCACGTCAAGATCCGAATCTTTGAGCGCAGCTTTGTATAATAGTGATCCAAATACCTGAGAAATGAGCGATCCAACGAAGAAAAAAGTTTAAATAAAATTTATATGGTAAAAGAGGCAAGATAACTGAAAACGTACTCTTACTTCCTCGATCCTTCTGAAGTGTGTCTTCAGAAGATCTTCGATCTGCAATAAAATTGTTTTTGTTGTTGCTTTTTTTCAACTTGTTTCTGACAAGGGAAGGGCTAAAGTCGGCGGAGATTCGAGCGGTTGAAGAGTCAAAATGAATCGATTCAATTGAATTGAGGTTCATGTCAATCCTCGTTCTGTTTTGGTCAAATCTGAACGATTTTAGACGCTGTTTAACGTTATTGGTCACAAATGAGGATAGGTACTTCCCCAAGACTCTATCACATTATTCCATCAAACTCATGTAAATAAATGTATGATTTTTGGATATTTGAGTCACTTGTGATCATTATAAAGTAGTCTTCCATTTGCATATGCAAAGAAATATTTTTAAAAAAGTATGACCATAATGAACAATCAAGAGCCAATTATTCCTTATTCCATTTTCTCTCATCACTATACAAAAGTAGTGTGATTGCACCCAATGGTTATCTAATTTGAAAAAGTATCAATTAAAACTTGTATTTTTGAACTTCCTACACGTACCTCTTTTTCCTCCTCCTCCTTGGTTGAATTATTATTTTGAGAAAGCATCGCAGGGGCAAAGGACGAATCGAGAGGTTCACTACGGGAAGCATTTCTTCTCCATCTCGATCCATTTTCCTGCATCGAAAGTTGGAGGGTCAGAGAACGACGATTACGTTTTTGTGATAAAATATTGAGAAAAGAAAAGTTGATATTTGTAAAAAGTAGTACCTCTTCTTTCTTTTTCTTCGATGGAAAATCCGCCTTCTTATTATTCGACGATATTTTTCATCCAAAAAATCCATGTGAAGAGAGAAGAGGAGGGCAGGAAAGAACTGAAGATTGCATAGTGGTGATGAAAATTGTAAAGGAAGACGACAAAAATACATGAGATAACTCTAGTGGTGATGAGACGAATTATGATGAGGAATAACAAGCACAGAAGAAAAAAAATATGATTGGAATGTGATCTCTCTCGTATCTCTCGGCTTTTTATAGGTGTGATTCTCATTAAACGCTGGAACAAGCGATTCCGATTAGATGGACGCTTCGATTTAGTAAATGCTATTAGGCGTAATAGATTACTGTATGTGTATGCCCAGTGGCCGATTTTCATCAGAACCAGCGTGCTATAATTTAAGTGTAGCACACATTTTTAACATACTTAAAAGTATGGTATTAATGTTTTCAATGGAGATGGGAAAAGATGAATAGAAGAGTTAATATTTGTATTTTTAATTCTATTGGCACAGAGCCGACTTCAAAAGACATATTGAGGGAATACTAGGAAGAAAATATGTCCTTGTCTCTAGCGAAAACACCCAAGTCATACTTCGCAATTTATTTGTCAGCATCACTGGTAAGGAATGCATTTTATTGCAGTGAGTACGGTAGGGATCAAGTTCCGCAAGGGATACTGTATTGAGTGAGTATCGATCGTCTTCTAGTCTCCTTTCGTATGCTCGATTGTGCCAATTGTCTTGGCTTCTGCAGTGTCCTGTGAGACGCGCTCGGCCTGAAATACGAATGAATTACGCTAGGAAATACGGTATCGACGATTACGGTAGACTACTCCAGATAAGGGGGCGATCACTTACTGATGCGGGTCCACTATTGATTCCGATGGGATCGGATTTGAAGAACTCCTCAGGAGTGTACCATGGAGGCTTCTTCGAAGCTTTCAGCTGAATCAATCGATTGGCTACCGTAAAATCTACCATAGTCGATTGACTACCGTACCCTGTCGGGACCTACCACTTTCAGGTCGCTGTCCCTCTCCCAGTCGTACAGATCGTCGTAGCCGACTTTGTATCTGAAGAGAGGGTATAACGTCATCACTATGCAATAGATTGCATCATCACTGGTCAATCACCTTTTCATGACTGCCACGAGAGCCTGGTGAATGGATGCGTAGTCGGGACGGCCGTAGCAATCGAGCTTGCGGAGTGCCGGAATGACACCTCGAAGTTCTCCTGACACGATTATTGATCGACGAGAGATACTGCAGTTGTATCGTACTCGGCATGTTCTGCATGAGATGGTCGTCGCGATAGTGGCACTTGACGTACTCGATCTTGTCCTTCTCTCTCACGTCCTGCACAGATCATCAGGAGGTTACGGTAGCAGAAGTACGGTACTCAGAATTGGGTCATCCTTATGCAATCTCTTACCTGCCACGGAAGTCCACAGTGCAGTTCGATCAGGACGTAGAATAGAGACCAGATATCGTCCCGACGGCCCTGTAGAGATCAAAGATCAAGTGGTAAAAAGATCAAAGATCACCTGTTCCATCTTATCGTGAACGTTAGGGGAGCAGTATCGAGCAGTTCCTCTGAATTCAGCGGTCGCTCTTGCTAGTCTCATCGTCCATTTCCCACTTCCGTCTTTGCTCTCAATCGATTTGGATAGGATACGGTAAGTAGTGGGAGGTTACTGTAGGATACGGTAAGAATACAGTACCTTGAAAGCGTAGCTTCTCGAGAGTCCAAAGTCGAGAATGAAGACGATTCGAAATCTCTCGCTGTCCACAGGGTTTCCCATAACGAAGTTGTTGGGTTTGATGTCTCTGAACAATCAGTTGTCGATCCGTTTACAGTACCCCTCCCACTAATTCAGATTTAGATAGGAACTATCGTATACCTGTGGAGATATCCGTTGTCGTGGACGACTTTGAGTGCATAGAGACATTGGATGCCCAGTCTCGTCCATGTGGAGACACTCAGAGTTGGCCACGATCCGTCGTATCTCTCCATCTTGTTCTGGAAAGAACTACGGTAGGGAAGGGATACGGTAGCCACTACAGTACTCTCAGCGCCTTGAAGTTCTCTCCGAGCAGCGTCATAATCATGTAGCAGAACCTTTTGCGCTTGGCTGCGTGGTAGACCTGAGAAGATACGGTAATCGCAGCAGATCATGAAGAGTACGGTAGACCTGCGGGATGTGCGGTTTGTCGCCCTTCGGATTGATCGCGCGTAGCACTTGCAACTGAATTCAATCGATACATGGATACAGTATCCTTGGATACCGTACCTCCAGTTTGATAGCGCTACCTCCCTCGACTTCATTGGGCTCAGCCTTGAGAGCCGCACGAATGTCCTTGCCCTTGATTTCCATCAGATAAACCTGACAGATAGATGGATTACGGTAGAGATACGGTAGTCTGACCTTTCCGAATCCTCCCTCATCGATTTTTTTGACTACAGACCACTTGCCGAACGTCTTGCCCTCTTTGAACTGTAAGGGGTACGGTATTCGTGAGGATACATCATCGATCGTTCTCCTCTTACCGTAACATATTTCTGTATCCTCTTCTCCTTCTGTCGCGAGTCTTCCTGCTGTCTCTCATCTGGCGCAGTCGTTCCTCCAGTGGTTGTTCCTGCCTCCTCGTTCATTAGAAGGAAAACGACCGCGTGTGACGAGAGAGAGGGCAGAGAGTGAGGGGAGAAAAGGAGGGAATGGAGGAGAAAAGGAGGGAATGGAGGAGGAGGAGGAAGGAAACCAACGTGCGAAATTCCAAAAGATGAGATATAAATTGCATTTATTCAAATTTCAATTGATTTTATTGTTGACTTCTCGGATTGATCCTCAACG
Source organism: Pristionchus fissidentatus (assembly GCA_036245785.1). Classification (NCBI taxonomy): domain Eukaryota; kingdom Metazoa; phylum Nematoda; class Chromadorea; order Rhabditida; family Neodiplogasteridae; genus Pristionchus; species Pristionchus fissidentatus. The sequence goes on from BTSY01000006.1 coordinate 14,788,546, forward strand.
ACGCAGATCCCTGCGAGCTTTTACCTCCAATGTTATCTGAATTCGATAGGCTTCTTTCACTGAATTCAGTACCTTTATGCGGTCCTTTCCAATGCGCGAATGTCGTAGAGCCAAAAATAAATAATATTTAGAAAATTATATTGAAAAAATGAAAAGATTATTGTAAAAAAAAATAAGAACCGGGTTTTACCACCAGGACCGGAATTTATACTAAAATTTACGGCGTGTGATAGAAGCGTGCACCTCTTGCAAATTATGTATGCGCTTTTATTCTTCAATTTTGGCCACGCCCACATTTTTTTTCTGCTGAACTTTCTCGCTTAAACCTGGTTTTTGTGTGTTTCAAACGCATTTTCAGTGTTTTTCATTGCTTAAATCGTGCTCGCAGGGTATGACTACCTTGGGACAGTTGAACTTCCCTCCGTCGACCTCGCAGACACAGCCAAAGAAGCCGATCTTCGATACTGGATCGGCAGAGGAAGAAGAAGACAGCGATCACTTTGTCGAGAGGAAGAGGAAGGCTAAGAGGAATGAGACGAAGCACAAGCCCACGTTGCCCACAGTTCCCGATAGGTTCGACTCTTTGCTTACTTATCTATTCAGTATTCGCCATTGAGCCGATATCACTTTTTTTTAAAGTTGTATGCTGTGAAGTTGCGTTATTTCTATGCCCATCCATTGTAGATCTGGTCCTCCGACGATTCCGCTTGGAACGCTCATCGATTTCGCTGTGCAGCAGATTTTCCACGAAGTTACCGTGCTGACTGAATTGTGAGTAGTTTAGTTTATTTCTTTATTTGTTTATTCCTTGTATGCTTGCTATTAATGTCTCCTTAAATGGTCTATTTTAGGTTGCCGAAGAAGCAAGAATCTGACAAGAAAGTGTCGGTTATCCAATTCGCGTATAACACTCGACTTCTTTTCGTCAAGTTGCAAGCAGTCGTCAAATGGCTCAAAAGAAGCAAGCGACTCGATGCATGCTCGGTCAGATTTTCTAATTACTATTTAATTAATTAGTAATAATGTTATTGTTACTAAATAGTCCTTGTATCAATTGTGAATTATTTCTTTTCAGTCGATTTGCTACTTTCTCGAGCAGCAGTCGGCTATGTTTGTCGAAACGGCCGATCGACTTGTGAATTTGGCGAGGTAGGACAATTATATCGTTGTCATTCACAGAAAAAAATTCAATTATATTTATTTAATCGAATTAGTATGCTAATATCTATAGCTATTTATTTGAATACCACAAGTAGTTTCAAACTGCTATGGTTAGTACTGTTATGCTCCTTTGAATCGCTGTTTTCTCAGGGATGAGTTGATCTGCGCTCGTCTCCCCATCTTCCAAGTTACGCCCGCCATTGATGTTCTCGCTCTGGTATGTTTGCATTAAGAAATACCATTTGTTATGATGCTGTGACACTATGACTCATAGACTATCACGGGCCCGCCTCAAACCTGTATAATATGAGTGGGCGCGAACTAGTTGCTGCTACTGAGGTCTGTAATTGTTTTAACTGCCATCAATCTGTGATACTTTCTTTAGTTAATTATTTAATTGCAGGGTACATTTCCTCGTCTGCCTTCGTGTATCAAGAGTCGATTCATTCGAGAGGGAAAGATCACTGCGAGAGAACAGGCATACACTCTCCAGAGGATCAACCAGGTATGGATGTTTAGGGTTTGGTTCCAATCTCCCAATGATATCTAATCCATGTTGCGATTTATATTACTCGTAAATCACTTAAACAACGACGGGGTTCCACTTCGATCTCTGATCTTCTCAGGTTCTGCACTTTCGCATAGCATGTGTGGCCAGCAAGTTGTCACCCAGGATCGAGAGCATAGAAATCAGGAATGGAATGGTCAGAATTCCCTATTTTTTTCAAATGTTATTAGTATTTAGAAGCATACAACTCTGTTCTTTTGGAAATGTTGTTGTTTCAATTATAAATATTTCATACGTCAAATGGGTTTTTCGCAAGTTCGCAATTAGCATAGGGCGGGGGATGTCGACAGAGACCTTCATGTGTCTGTCCTGCACTCTCTCGCTACGTTAATCCGGTTTACATGCAAAGTGCAGAAGTGCCTATCTTCGCACGCGAAGACCTATTTGACCCATGACATATTTATAATCTTCGTGTTGGACGCCTCTCGTTTCTGCAGGCTACATTCGTCGTTCCTGGCGAATTCGAAGCTAAAGTGACGATTCTGGGAGAGATGGAGAAGCTCAAATGGTCACTTCTCCATGTAAAGATGCTCGTTGAGGATTATGAGGTATGCTTATTTTAAACTGCTCTCTGAAGCTCAGGCTTCATTGATATTGGTGCTATTGCGATATTTTAAATAATATGTTGAAACTGGAATCCTCCGATATAAGTTTTTTTTTCAATATTTGACAACAGCGGAGATAAATGAGAGAGAACTGCTTTTAAAAATAGCTGTTACATTATGGTCGTTCTAACTTTATCCTTGTCACTTTCAGATCGGGTACGGTAAACCTCTGGTGCATCCTCTGCAGATGAATATGGTACACGATGGATTGCAACAGAGAATGGACGAGAGTCCCGAGGTGAGTGAATTAGAGGAGATGGGTAGAGGGAATCGTGAGCAATGTTGGGTTGTAGATTTAATTTTGACCGGGGGTCGGCAACAGTGCCAGGAAATTCCACAGCGGTGGTCCGCATTTCTAACAAAACAGTTAATTTTGCATAGAAAGCGGGGATCCAAGTTTTGAAAATCTCATAAATAGTATCAGCGGCCCGCAACTCAAAAATCTTAAAAATTCCTAGCCATCACTCTTCATTAGTGCCTCCCGATCAGTTGTGACTGCCGTTAGTTTCGAATCCCGGTAGATCTCTGTTCCACTGTTGTCTTGCATACGATGTCTTGTGCATTTCTTTGTTGATTTATCTCTGGACTCTTTATAATTATCTCTTATCCTTGTTCAGCCGATCTGCGAGATGTACTCAGTGCTGCACTCTCTGTCGCAGATGCTGCAGCTGGACGTGCTGCATTGTCAGGCGACGCAGTTGCAGACGGGCAGACTGAGGGAGAAGGTCGCCATCGAGAAGTGAGTTAATTTAATTCTCTATTTCAATTAGCTGATTTAGTAATTAGCATACGTCATGTAGAATTTTTTTAAATAGTTTTTAAACATCGTAGATTAGTATGAGCACAGATTAAATAGTTCCGTTAGGCGAGAAACCTACCTTGTCGCAAAGCTATTTATCGGGACTTTTTCCATGCACTGTTGCATAAATCAGACTCATGGTTTATCGTTGACCTTATTTCAATTTAAAACCAGACTGTTCGTGGTTTGTAGTTTGCCGGGACAAGGTAGGCCCCCAACGGTGAGATTTCGTCATTTTGCGACAACATGGTAGGTCGAGGTTTATACTGAGTTCTTAATGAAAGCTGCTCATTCCAAACTCACATCGATTATTCATGGAGGTTTTGGGAACAGTTTAAAATAATTGCCGCATGGATCTGATGACACTCGTTTGAGAACACAAGGTAGATTGGATTTCGGAACTATTTAATCTGTGAGTATGAGTCTAGTTCACCAGGCACTTAAATAATGAGTGTGCGTTGAGTGATAAGTAAACGGTGCTTGCAGATACGACCAGAAGGAGCGCGTGCTCACCATTGGATACTGGCTGCAGCACGAGAAGGGAAAGAGAGCGGCTGGGAGATTGAATAAGTGAGAATATCTATTATGGTCCCAGGGAGACGGCAATATAGTTGAAGATATTTAGTATATTCCGTATCATTGCTAAGCATTCAATAATGTTTTCATGGGAGTGCAATGTGATGATTGAGTAGCCAACATTCTTGAGTTTATCTGAAACTCGTGAAACCTTGATATTCCGGGATTACTAGGGATCCGCAAAAGTAGGTCTCGGTCCCGGTGAAATTCACTATCACAGGTCGAAAGAGACCCCTCAGAGGATCTCAGAACAGTTTTCAAAAGTTCCCATATTCGCTTCCTGAGTACCGAAAATTGATCATGAAAATGTAATGGAAATTTGCACGCGCTTCGATGGAGAATACTCTTCGAGATTCACGAGCACTACACTCGTAGCATCCGTAGCGTAGTGGTTAGCGCTTCTGTGTATAAATTTTGGGTCCTAAGTTCGAGTCCCACCCACAGCAGCTTCTTTTGCCGCATTTTTCTATTGCTTCTTCTGTTGCTCTCATAAAAGTATTATGTTCTACGTTGAAAGTGCGTGGGAATTCACGTATTTCCCACGGACAAACCAGGATCAGCGCAGGAGGAGTTAATTTTGGAATCAAGTTCCTCTGCCAACTGGCTGATCTCTCATTCAATAACCGCTGTTAATGCTGTTGAAGAGTTGATAATGAAGTTTGGACAAAAAGGGGATACCCAGAGTTACGACATAAGTAATAGAAAAATGCGGCAAAAGAAGTTGCAGTGGGCGGGACTCGAACTTGGGCCCCAAAATTGATAGGAAGATGCGTTAACCACTACGCTACGGATGCTTCGAGCGAAGTGCTCGTGAATCTCGAAGAGTATTCCCCATCGAAGCGCGTGCAAATTTCCATTACATTTTCATGATCAATTTTCGGTACTCAGGAAGCAAATATGGGAACTTTTAAAAACTGTTCTGAGATCCTCTGAGGGGTCTCTTTCGATCTGTGATAGTGAATTTCACCGGGACCGAGACCTACTTTTGCGGATCCCTAGTTAGTCGAAACGCTGCCCTTGCAGATTCTCTCCCACTTATCGACTGCAAATCTACGGCGATCCGACAGATCACGATTCGAGATTGAGAGTGAGACACATGCCTGCGGGACCGGAGTTCACTGATATCGACACGAGATCGGGGTGAGTGAGGGACTCTTGCGATTTTTTAGGAACCCGGCAGATCTGTTTTGCGCTGTGGTAATATAGCGCTTGTTTTGCCGATCCAGATGATATGTCGTGATCCAAGGGGATTTTACCGGTATTTATTTGTGGTATGGTTCATTAAGTACTCGTAGAACGAACTATAATCAATTATGTACTGGTGTGATATATAATGATATACCATTGATAAACATTGGAATGCATTTTCTCTTCTCATTTCTCATCCTCCATCCATTTCAGTCGTCTCTCGCTCACGGAAGTTCTTTCGTGTGCATTCGATGCTCGCTGCAAAAATCGACTGTTGAGAATGAAGAAGAGACTGGAAGCGAGCGAGCCAAATGCCGTCCTCTTCCAATCTGGTTTGTTTGATTGACATGGGAAATGGGGGATACGGACGAGAAATGTGAATTTGAACTCTGACATACAACACAGACAGTTGGATGTTCCACATTTGAATTATAGCCAACTAGATTTTACTTCTATTGATACAGTGCTTCCAGACAACACAAATAGTATATTTATTCCTCCCTCTTTTGGACACTATTTCTCAATGGATGGATTGCGTAATAATGACGTCACATCTCAGGAGTGGCTGCTCCTTCTCTTCGTTTCGTTCTGCTTGCCGATGCTTCCGTCCCTGCGCCCAATCCGACGGAAGACGAGACGCTCACAATCACAGTCAATTCGTTCTCGGGCAAAGTACTCTGCCAGCTACCCGCCATTCGTTCGTTTCACTATTATTTATTATATTTTAACTGGATCTATGCAACAGTGAGATCAGTGTATAAATATGTATAAAACAATGTTACGAATATTTACCCTTCACCCGGGCGTTTCAAGTGCAATTCTTGAGCAGTGCAGTTGTTGAACGAGTGTTAACGTGGTTGTGCGAATTAGAAATGTGAAAAATCACTAATTAATTGTGTTGATCTCAGAATCGAATGCGGCAGTTCGTGAGCTGGAGACAGCTCTGTACAGTGGATTGACGACGACTGCGACACTTCGGCACCTACTGTATAGGCTCAAGTGGGTCAACCATATTTATCTCATTGTAGAATTCCAAGAAAATCAAATGTAGTCGATACTACAGTTTCCTTTGAGCGTGAATTTACCGCTCAATTCATCCATAGTTACAATAATACCAATGTTTGTGGAAATTAATCATTTATCGATCGATTGCAGGGTTCTTCTGCTGATCGAGCGATATCGGAAGGCAGTGACGGTTCTGCACGTGAGAGTGATAGGAGAGCAGCAGATGAAACCACTGCTCGATAAGGCAAGTATTCAACCTTGTTTCACTCCACAATATAATCCTGCCTCATAGTATCCCCACCGCTATTTTTTTCTAGGTATTGGTGTATCATTGATTGTCTTGTGGAATTATTCATCGTGCGGAACACAAATTCTGTGCGACTTCTGATTTATGCCACTCGTGAAGCGCGTAATCACCGCGACTTTGTTTACGTTTGGCACGGTATACACTATTAGTTTATGTTGGAGGGTGGGAGGGTTGGCCACGTGCAATCACTCCTTCTATCCAATCTATTGTGTTTGCGAGACTCTTCATTATCTCGTTTAGTTATTTATTGTATCATTTCCAGCACTCGAATCTTCCATCGGATCGTCTCTGTCTGCAGTTCATTCGAGAGGACAACTTCATCCTGGTGAGTTGAAGTTGAAATGGATTGATAGATAAGGAATAAGTTTAGAGTATGCAATCACAATATGGATGGTATTATTTAATGTTCATTGTAAAATCAATTATGAATTCGAAACATAAAAGAGATGTCAGATAATATCTAGATGACATTCTATTATTGATTTCCTCGCAGATCATCGGTTTCGTCTCTGACCCTGAGATTGTCATCTCGACTCGATTGTTCTTGCTGGAGAAGCCCGCCCTCTCCCTCACGGCACTCAATGATGTCAGTGATCGTTTATCTATTTGTGTCAGTAATCCATCCTTCGATCGATAATCACATCCCTACTCTCTCTCTCTCTCTTCAGGATCTGGACTTCCTTCCTCCCTCCATCCTGCCGTATCTCAGAAAGGATGGCGGTGGCGAGAAGTCGAAATATCTCCCCTCTGCCAAGGTATCGATAAATTCACTCGAATACCGTATCCTCTCACCACTACAGTAGCCGTACCGTATTCCCTTGCAGCGTTCTCACATGGCATCATGGGAGCGTCCTCTGACGTGTGCGATTGCCTCGTTGGACGATCAGATTGGATTCCAACGAGTGGCTGCTGAGTTGACGAGGAAGAAATATGGATTCACGACGGAGAAGAACGAGAAGATTGTGGGGGGATTGTGTCTCGATATCACGGAGTAAGTCGGAATCGTGTTTCTCTTTGTAGATTCAGATGGAAATAAGTCTACCGCTCTAGACTTCTGGGCTGCCATGCGACGACTATCATAGTCTAAAGGACTCTCTCCCCTATTCCTATTAGACTTTGAAATCGTCGTTGGCCAGCTTATTGTTAGAGTTATGGATTCATATACTTATTTCCCTGTGAGGAGGAGCCGCAAATTGGCAAACAAGAGAACTGTTTACGTTGTCTAGTAGAAACTTCTTTCTCTTTATGCCACTGAGTAGGTCTTAATCATGTGTGTCTAGAGATTTACTAACGATAAGGAAGTATTTCTCAAATCTCAAAATGGTTAAAGTTATTGGAACTTGGCTGGTTGCGCACTTTGGAAGAACTTCTCACCCGGCAGAAAGGAGTTTCGTGAACTCTTTATGAGGTCTAGAAGAAACTTCTTTTTCGTTATGCATCTTATCGTTATCATAGTCTTAAATATCCTCACTGCAGTGTCTCTGAGGCGATTCCCGAGCGGTGCACGGATTTCTTCAAGTCGCTCGTTCGATGCTGTTTGCGATTGGATTCGAGGTGAGCGTTACAGTATCATTCGATCATATTTCTTACAGTACTCCCATGTTTAATTTAATTGTGTGAATATACGATACTCATATGATTGAAAATTGTTTCGTGATCGATATTGCATCTCTCAGATCTCGTTTGATGTGGCCGTTCGAGTGCTGTCTCGTCAACTCGCCACTCGTAACGGACTTCCTCCCTGCCAAGAAGGGAAATCGGGTGAGCGAAAGGGTTGAGTGGGGGGGAGGGATCAACGGAAATACGGGTAAAAACAGGCGCAAAATATGGTATAAGGTCTGACAATGAAATCAATGCGTTCCCGAATGATGCATTTATGTGCGCGACCGGAAACACGAATGCAACTGGTGTGGCATTCATAACATAGAGTGTACGACACTGTTAATCTTTGAAATCGTTTTGTTCTGGTTAATGAGAAGCTTGGAATTTCACTTTCCTGTGTGTCATGAATGTACCATGTTTTAGAAAGGATTTATAGTTTTGAGAAATGAATTTTAATCAATATCTGCAGAATTCGTGTCTGGTGCTCGAAATGGCGGCCGTTCCTCACGGAAATTCGCCCGTATCAGAGACGATTACGACTATGGTTAGTTCCTTGGACTTTAATTATACCTTAATCGCTTAAATCAAAATGCTGATTAATTGTTATGCTAATGTGCAGGTAGCGGAGCGTCTGATCACGTACTGTCACATCTACGATCTCGTTGTTCGATTCGCCTCCGTCTATGCGAACTACAAGCACGCCTGCAGTGTATATAATTTTTTTGCAATATTAATTTATATTTGGGAAATACAAATTCCGTTAAAATTTACAGTAAAGTTACGGTACCGTTTGATGTAATCACCTCATCCTTATTCAGGTCCGTCACTTCACCTATCACAAACTGGTTCTCGCCTATGGTCCTCGTCGTGATCGATTACTCGTGTTGAACTACAAACCGAGAAGCGCCAACACGACTGCCAAGTTTATCATCAACTTTGGACAGGTACCTTTTCAGTTTCTTCCGTACCTTGTGGTATAAGGTTTCAGAGCCATGCTAACTATAAGAAGCTCGAAAGTTTTGATAATGAATGCAATAATGATTAGTAAAAAAAGATGTTAAGAAAATACGTCTTGAAATGGTTGGTTGTAAATTGTCTTAGATCCTGGAGGAGGCTCGTTTCACGCATTATCTAAATTTCTTAGCCTTGTATTTCCTTCAATCATCAGGTCCTGGCTGTTCTGAAAAATACATAATTGTATATCTCTCAGTGCACTCCTCTCGATTACCACCAGGGAGAGGGAGGCGAAGTGGGACTGCCACTCAATGCAACCGAAGACATTCACTGGAATCCCCATGTGATGATGGCCCAGCTACTATCGGAGAGGTATGTGCAGTCCAAGTTTAACCGTTAGTATGCTTTATTGGTAAATCATCGTATGCGTGCAGTAGGGATACACAATAAAAGATTCTGCAATTAATTGAAATGGATTTTGGGCCTTCTAGTTGCGCGTTTCACTGTCATTACATTTGCATTCTACAATCTCTGTGCGATTCATCATTCCTTTGCAAGAGAACTTTCAGTATTTTATATTAACTCTCGGGCGACAATCTTCATATCTTCGCTCGATGATAGGATTTTATAGCCAAATTTTATTTTTTACAAAAAAATACTTGCAGGATCAATCAAGAGTGGGATTTAGTCGAACTCGTCCACTATCTCATCACTACACTGGCGCCGCTCGATGCCCTCAATCACTTCTATCGATTCAGATTCCAGAGCCAGAAGGTGAGCGTACTGTAGCGGCTGGGTTACGTTAGTTTATTTTGCAATTTTCAATGTGTGCCTCTGCAGGTGTTTGCATGGATGATCAACCAGGAGAATTACTTCCCGCTCGCGTTCAAGGTGAGTATTATTTATTTATTTAAACTATAATTGAGTTTCACGGTGATTTGGAGCCTCAAACTTTGTTCTTATTTGAGAACTGTTGTGGAAACATAGTAATCCGTACATATCATTTTGTATAAAAACAATTGTATTATATCCCCGTATCTTTATCTATTCAGTGTCATCGCATTGTGATTTGGCGCCACAAACTTAGTTCATACTTGAGAATTGCTGAGGGAATCTAGTATTTCAAATACAATTTGTAAAAAAACAAAGTAATTATATAGCTCGTAAATTTCTTCTTCTTCAGTGCCATCTCATCACGATCACTGAACACATCGTCCGTCTCATCTACGGCCACGTCCATCTTGAGTTTGCCATGACTGAGGGTGAGTTCATGCTACATGGTTTACATGGCCTCAATGAAACGAGAATGTGCCTATTTTCTCATATAGGGAAAACTCAAATAGCTGAGCATAATTGGGTTGAACGAAGGATAGATATTGGTGGACGATTCTTTCCTCTGTAGATAACACAGTCTTCGTGCGAGATGTGAGCAGGAGAGGGCCGGCGGCCGTTGGTCTCTTCCGATTCTTCCAGTTGCTATCGGGGTGACACTTTGATCTTTGATCTTCCTTGCCTGTCCAAGGAATGTAGAGCAACTTCTAAAATAGTTATTGTAACAGTTATCGTTCAATCAAATTCCCACATTCAGAGGCACATGTCACATCACGGAGCCTGCATCGGTGGAAGCGTTGAGAGTGGGAACTCCCGCGAGTGTACAGGTATTGATTGATTACCGCTCAATGCACTCACAGTATACCTACAGTAATTATGTCCAACTGCATCGCCAACTGACTTTTTAAGTCTCCTTTTGCACTGGGTGGTCAATATCATGCATCTTTCTCTCTGTGTCCACACTATCTCTCCTGCTCTCTTTCCCCTCTCTCTCTATTGCAGCAGCCTGATTCCGTGCCGGGTCGGTCGCCAGCTCCGGCTGCAATGGCTGCAGCAGCAGCCATGGACGGAGGTGCTGCAAGTGCTGCAGCTACAGCAGTGGGCGGGCCGTTGAGCTGCGCCGCGAGACTGGATGTTGTACGTGTGCTGCTCACTTCTGCAACAATATTCCCCCCAGCATCTTTCTGAATGTCGAAACGTCCAATGTCATTTTCAACTCTTGTTCACGATCACTTTTATCACTGATTTTTCCAATTTTGCGCACCCAAATATGTAAATATATACTTTTGATGCGTCTACGGTAGAGAAAATATCGATTAATTTCAGTCGGCTGCTCCATCCCCAATCAACGCTGCCTCTCGCATGCCTCGATCCGTCCCACAAAACTACATGCTCACGGGTAAAGCAATATCTCATATTTACTCAAGTTCTTTCTAGAAAAAAATATAAATTGTGATTTACACGAACCAGGAAGATCGTGGTTTCGGCTTTTCATAACAATAGGCAATGATCAGTGAAAATTGATAATCCGTCAACTTTCTCAATACGATAAAAAAATATTATTGTCAGGCGCGTCTCCCGCTCAGCCGGGCAGTGTTGCTGCGCCCGCCAGTGCTGCAGCTGCTGCAAGTGTCGCAGGACAGGAGGTGATTATATGAATTTTAATCACCCAACTCTACAAAATTAAAAAATATAAATTATTTATCAATATCAGTACGTTAGGTTATGATTTTCGAAAGGATCAGAGAAGCTAAATTAATACCGTTGATGAGCCTTCTTGATAATACATTGGGTGGATTGATGTCTATGAATAAAGTATGGAAATATACAATAAATGAATATTGTTCATCTGCAGGATCATCCAAATGCCGCTCGTCGTACGTCCGAAATGACGTTGAGTGGATCATTTATCCAGATTGATCACACGACTCTCTCGAAGGCATGCTGCTTTGTGGAGAATGGTGAGGAGAGAGACAGAGAGCTATACCTCCTGTTTTGAAATGCACGAAATGCGCCCGTGAAACCCCCGGGCGCCGCAGATGCGTGGTGCGTGCATGCACGATGTGCACTAGGTGCGTTGCACCTCCGGTTTTTCAGCGCAGCTTGCGCGCGCGATTCCAATTGCACAAGCTGCGCGCGGGATTGTACAAGACGCGCGCCGGACTTTTTGCCGGACCTGGCTTGTTCCGTTCGAGACCTTCAAAGGGAACGCGCGATTTGTGTAAGGTGCGGCGCATGCCGCGTCTTACCCTACACAAATCGCGCGCGCAAGCTGCGCTGAAAAACCGGAGACGTGCGTCGAACGTGCACACAACGTGTGTTGTGCGTACATCCTGAATTCTGTAAGAAATTTCGTCGTTTGCACTGGGGGCGCTAGTAGAGCGCACGTGCGCCTCTTGTGCGCCCGATGAACAATTGACGATGTTTCTTACCGAAGTACACCACGCACGTTCGGCGCACGTTCCACGAACGTGCGTTCTATCGCAAGCTGAAAAATCGTGTGCGCACCGTGCATTTCAAAACAGGAGACGGGGCGGATGCTAATGGGAACGAGGTTCCGGAATTGCCAAAATTACGACATTGTCGGATAATTGGTCAGCGAACAAGGTATAAATATTAATACTAGGATGTTTTTCTACAAAACGGATGATTTGCTAAAATTATTTGAAAAGGGTTTCCAAAATTATGAGTATATGCTGTAACATGAATTGTGCAGGCACCAAGCGCGCTTCGCCCCTCGATGACTATCTCAACGCACTCGTGTACATCAAGTGAGAATATCGACTGGATATTGGGTTACTGTAGTCATGGAGTCGAAATTATTGATTGCTGTTCAGCATGCTTCTTTTCCCGTTCTTAGTGGGTATAGTTTGTGAACGATCGCAGTGGTAAGGGTCACGGAGAACCTCGATCGATGCATGATCTTTTCTATTTAGACGTCTCGGACTCGCTCTCGGTACCTTCAAGAGATCGCCTGCGAATAGGAAACTAATCGAGTTCGAGCATCTCTCATTCAACCCCGAGCAGGTACTGTAGACTGCAGTATGTAGTTTGAGAAAATACCTTATTGGAATTCGAATAAGATTGTTCAATTTTTTCCAAGCTGTACTATGAGTGCAACGTGAGACCGTATTGTCGCAGGTTCGCGTGTCCGTGATGGGACAAGCTGATCCGAGTGGCAAGCGACCACACATCCACTTCAACTTCCATCTCGACACGACTACCATGAAGCTCAAGCTCAAGATTGACTACGGTAGGTGATAATATCGATTTGTTAGTGTGCACGGATCACTGGGGGGGGGGTTGTGCTGATGTGATGCAAGATTGGCGGCAACCAAGGCGGGCGCGTGCTTCAGGCTTTCTATATGTTACGGACTGAGGGTCTCATTCACTATTCCCACATTTGTCACTTTGTAATAACTATACAATATACTAGTCCTTCTTAAAGTGGGCGACGTTGTTGCCGTGCTTCCTTCCACTTCGATCATCCACATTCTCGAGTCGTATTTCGATCGTTGCATCGCTCCTCTCCACAATGAATTCGCCGTCGTATCCTTCATCAATCTGTGCAGGTATATTCACTATATTATTTATATTCCCTCTCCTTCGAACGTTTCCTTATAACGCGTTTTTGCTCAAACTGTGCACTTTTTCTAGGCAAAAAAACTACAGTTGGAAACTCGTGAGATTCCGGTTACAATGATGTAAACAATGGCTGGAGGCGGAACGGGGATCGCTACCAACCAATTCTACTCTTGTTCACTAACAATCAATAATATAATGATTACAGATGCACCGCGCACAACGCGGTCGCCGACTTTGCGATGATCATGCAGGCACAGATGGTAAGCATTTATATATTCTTATATTTTTCAATATTATATTTCCGATTAATTGGGTAGTGCTTTACTAAGATTTAGTTCAATGTCTGTTATTGAAGGAACCCTCCTCCACCTCTGCGTACTCGTTGTATATCGTGCACACGACACAGGTGTGTTTCGCATTTTTTAATCTGTTTTCTTTCGTCCACCAGGGTGGTGTTTCAAATGTTGCATGAAGCGGCATATTCAGTCAAATTGTGATGCATCGAAGAACTGGGGATATCGTATTGGAATCTAGCACATTTAGCCTTTTTTCTTTCTTGGATGCATAATTAAATGTTCTCCCTTTCAGAAAACGCCCAAGGATCCGCAGAATTCGAAGGAAGTCGCATTGAACACGATAGTCGACTCGACTGAGAGGGCCATCCTTTTCACGGTGAGTGAACATTGCGTCATCACTACGCAATCGACCCCCATTTGAAAGCCAGTAAACTAATCGATAATCGTTTAGATGTGTCTGCGGCCGCACACGACGCTTGCCGACAAGAAGCAGTACACGGTCAAGATCGTCTACAATCTCATCCAGTCAGTATTTATTTCTCGTAGTTTCATGTTATTATAATTGTATTGGCATTGGGTTTTTTTCAATTAAAAGCGAGGAAACACTAGTATAGTGATTTTATAGTTTGCCCGCCTTTTCCCCCTATTTCCGAGAATGACTTAATTACTTTATTGCAGAAACGCTGTCGCCGTGCACAAGCCATCGTTCAAATTGGAAGGAGGTACTTTGATTTTTATAGAAGTTTTTCAAACACTAAATCCATGTTGATTGCGGCTTCATATCTAGTATCTAACCTCGGTTGCGTAAGGAAGAGCGATAGTTGAGTAACTTCTAGTAGAATATTGTAAAACTTTATTTTTGTCTGGAATTCACAAGGCTGTCTCGGTATTATCGATCGATTCCCCGCTCTCTAATCTACCATAACCGTTTTTCTACCATATTCCTCTTGCAGACGTTGAACTGAATCAGTTCCTCAGTTCCTTCCACATTCCGGGCAGCACTCAGTGCACACTCTGGACGGGCGTCAATCGACTCATGGAGAAGATGTCTTCGGTACAAACTATTTAATTAATTAATTAATATTTTTGTAACCCGCATCCAGATGTGAAAGATTTACTATGGATGAATGTTTACTGTACAAGGCGATTCGGAGTTTCGACTAGACTATGTCTGACAATGAATAGCCTACTGTTCAGTCTCGTCTGACGTACGTGCCCGTGGCTGCGACGCCTGGTTCGGTGGGAGGAATGCCATCCTCAGTCGGGCCTGGCTCTGTCAACGCTCCCGGATCGAACGCCAGCCAGCGACAGTAGGTTATCGATTGACACCAGAGAAGGTCTATGAGGTACGCACCTCATTGTGAATATCATCAGTATTTTTATCATGAATAATCTCCCCCTGAGTGCTAATTTCTCCTCCTGTCAGGTATGTTAAGTACCTTCTCGAACTAATATTTTCTAAGTTAGTGATCTTTGATCTGTTTCCGTGTTGTCAAATTCTCAGAGCCTGTTTGTTTTCCGCATTAGTAACCATAGTCTTTCATTGTCTTGTATTAATTTTATGAAATATCGATCGTTATACGGTTTCCAGAAGAGATGTTCGAACAATTATCCCTTAGTAATCACATATGTTTTTGTCTCGCTAGTCATGTTTTCATACCGTAATCGATTTGTCTGTTACCGTACCTTTTGTAATCGTTTCTCCACCTCAATCAATCGATCGGGTCAGGAGTGCAGAGACACTCAGTCTGTCTGACGAGAGAATGTATAAGCATAAAGAATATTGAATGTCTTCTTTGATTGTCGATTGACTCTCGTTGTTGAGAGGAAGCGAAAGGTTACCATGGCAACAGTCGTTCCCTCGAGACGAGATTAGGGGTTGAGTGTGACCCCCGAGTTTGAAAAGACTCGTATCTGAATGACTAATAGGGATGCTGGTTCGGTACTGTGTGTACCCTCTGGCAGAATCTTTTTCGCTGTATCTTATCAGCCGTATTACCGATTGCTCACTCGAAGTGCCGGAATACGTACGCCGAACCGGCATCCCAAATGAATACCCTCTCCATCGAATTTGATCTACCCCGTCTCTCTCTCAAGTGTATCTACCCTGCTTTGTCAAGCGTGTTCCATCTCTGACACTGACAGTCGTTCTCTTCTCTTTATCCCATCTAGAGATAGAGGAAGGGAGAGAGAGAGAGAGAGCTGTGTTCTGCAGATCTCGTAGAAGGCCTAATTATATCCCTGCCTCTCTCTTTTCTCCCTCACTTCTCCCTCTAGGCACAGCCCTATTCAGACTGCTCCATGACCCGTCTAATTTCTGCCCTCTCTCCCCTCTCTCACTAACTATTTATCTTGTGCACTACTCCTTTATTCTGACAGCAGCACTCAATCGTCTCGCCACTCTTGTGTTTCACTCTTTCTCCCTATGTCTGTCCCACCCAAGTCCATGCCTCAGGAGGTTGCCCTCTCTCCTCCCTCCCATATACCCATCGATCTCTCTTTCTTTCCCTCTTCTCTCTCTCTCTCTCTCCCTCTCTCCTCTCACATTCCGTCGACCCTGCATGGGCAGAGATTGCATCCCATTGCTACTCTCCCGTATCCCATTCCTCTTCTTTTTGTCATCTCGATTCTCCCTGAGGGGCGAGATAGAAGAGTGCCCATTCATGCGCAAAGGCGATGCATGGTTCTCATTTTTTAGGAAATAATGTCAGAATTGGTATCAGGAATTTTGAGTTAGCTCTGGCATTAGAGATGATGAGATTCGTGTACCGTAGCATTAAGAAAACCTGGTACTTTGTCTTACGCTACCAGTGAAACACGAATCTGCGCATATCGTAAAAATATCCGCAGCTGTTGTTATAAAATAATGTTAGGCACGTGCATTACTTGCGTCCCCTGTTGTCCTCTATTGTGCTATCAACCAGTCGTTCTTATCTCTTACTCTGTCAATCATTACCTCGTCTCTCTATCTCTCTCTCTCTCTCTCTTCTCCCTTTCACTCCATTTCTCTTCTCTTTTCGTTTGTCGTCACTCTGACTCTTCTCTATTCTACAATTTCCTCCTCCTTATTGATTCTGGCTCGTTTAGAGCCCCGTCGCAGCTCCCGCACACACTTTGAGAGCCAATCCAGCGATATTTTCCCTTCCTGTCTGTGTCTCTCTCCCAACTATCGCAGACGCCTTTTTCGTCTGGACCCTCTCGTTTGCCCACACTCTCATCTCCTTTCCTTCCCTCCTTCCATCGTCTCACTCATTTCTCCCTCGCTTATCGCACAGTTCGCATCCACGCGCGCCCCCCGTCCAACAATGTCCTCTCTTTCACCTCACTTAGCTATTTTATTATTTTCTATTTATAAAAATAACTTATTCGATTTGTTTTGCGGTTTGCTCGCTCTTCCACGCAATCTATAAGTGGAATTAGTAATAATGTTACTGTCATCCTAATAAATTGCGGTTATCCTAATATCTTCCTTCCTATAGTAGTAAATTCTAGTTATAATACAATATAATCTCTTAGGGTATCTCTTCCCTCTCCTCTCCTCGTCAATCATGGGATCGGCAGCATCAGGAATGCAGACTCAGATGCAGGCGGAGCACGATCCCAATGCGAATTTCCCCTGGTGAGTGGAGAGAATTATTTAATTGAAAAGTTGTTTACAAGGTTTTCCAATGTTTAGTACGAGTAAAGTGTGGTTAAAACTTCTTGAAAAGTTATTTATGCTTCCTTGGTGCAAGGTAAATACCACCACGCCGTTAGGGGATTGCGCGATGTTTGTTCTAATAGAAGTCTATCGATGCCCAGCAGGGTTGTTGTTTGACTCCCGGTGGTTAGAGGTTGCAGAGTTTAGTTGTCTTGAGCGATGATGTGGTCAGATAATATTTGGTTGTTCCAGAATCCATTAATTTATTTAACTTAATATCTACAAGACGGTTTCCTGCGAATTTTCTGGTATATTGAGAGAGAGAGCGCCTGAAAATTTTGAGGATAATTCAATGTGGTTGATAAAAATTTGTTCCTCTAAGATTAGGGCTTTTGATCTTTCTGGAAATTGGCTACGTTTAATGATAAGTGGGTTCAAGCTTTGATCTCCCGACAAGCATGGGAAAGTTGAAGAGATTTCACAATGTGGGAGAGGCTGACTCATTCTTTTTTCTTTGTAACGAAGAGAGAGAGAATGTTGCTATGGAAATCGGAGATGAATCATCATATAATACTTTGAAACTAGGAATATTTGCAATCATGACCTCGAGGAATTTCGTTTCTGTGACCCTCGTGATTCGGTGTAGCAGAGGGGAGGTAAATGTGGTTTTAAATGTGATGTATGATACTGGTGTTCCAGTTATTGATAATACAAAAGAAGTTATACATGTGCAATTGACTGGGAGTGAACTACCGTGTACCTCTACCGTAATCATCTCTCTCTCTCTCTCTCTCTCTCTCCTCAGGTGGGTTCGATTCGTGGCCAAGGGACTGGGCGTCGTTGGTGGATTCGTCGCTATCTTCTTCGGAATTCTCGGTCTCATCTCACTCGATCCCAAGTGTATCATCGCCATGCTGCTACAACTGTAAGTACTTTTATTAATTACTTTATTAAGCACATATTTTTTCTCCTAAAAATGCTGTATCATACCGTGGAAAGATATGTCTGAAATAACCCGAAACTAATATTTTGTTCGCTTAATTTGGGAATTATTACAAGTCTTTGAGTAATGAACCCAGTTTAATATTTTCTAAGTTTCTCCATTTCTAATACTAAGAGTCGTGCATAAAAATGATGTGAATCCTCGTTTCAAAAAAAATTACTCTGCTCTTACGGGTGTCACTCATTCCATTTAAGAAAGACTGAAGTCATTTATCTAATTCTACCCAGGACAATTTTCTTTAATTCCAACAATCTCTATAAAATATATAATATGCAAAATACTTTTTTTAAATTTTTTCCTTTCTGTAATGATTACTATTCCCCCTTCCTTTCAGTGTCTCCGGTTGTCTCTCAATCGCCCTCGAAGCTCCGTTCTGCTGTATGTTCGTTGACTTCATCGAGAAGATTGCCCAGTTCTCCGAAAGCAGAAAGTACTGGCACAAGGCTGCGCTATTCGGAGTGTAAGTACTTGTTTGCGTCATTACTAGGCTATAGTATGGAAATATGAGCTCATGAAAATGGCGAGGATAAAATTTGAATAAGCCTACTTTATGTTACCAATACTCTATGCTGGCGTATTTTTCATGTTTTTTTGTATATCAATCTGATTACGTTGTTTGTATCTCGGATATTTAGTTGTTATTGTTTGTTATATATTTTGTCTCTGTTGATAATAGTAGTATGCTTATCATGGGTCTAAAGTTGATAAATAAGATATCTCCATTGCAGCATGGGCATCATTCCCATTCTCATCTGCATCGAACTCAACTCCGTCCTCGGATCGGGAATGATCTTCGCGTGTGGAGTCGTCTACGGATTCATGGCTATCGGAAAGAAGGCTGACAGGTGGGAGGGTAGAGAAACGGGACTAGATCGGATGAGAACCATCTTTGTTTTAAATTACCATCTCAAAGGCTCTCTTTTAATCGGAAACGCATGTTAAGATGGACATTATTTGCAGCAAAAAATGGTTCTTATTGGACGTAGAGCCGAGCGAAACATTTGGAGGGGTACTGTCGATGGTTATGAAGGGAGGAAATTGTAGCTGGTGTCATGGAGAGGGGGGACTTTCGTGTTTCGCTGACATAGTATGATAAAGTACCAACTGTATATTTTACTCTAATGATGGATGGAACAGGAATGTATAACGTCGTATTTAACTGATCAGAAAACGTGAATTGAAAATGAAATAAAAATTAACGAAAAGTTATCTTTCGTAATGTCGGAGATATATGTGGGTTCATGTTTCACTGATATTGTAACATGAGGTGGTGATTGTTCAAGCTGATTGATTTTCCATCGATATTGCAACGAAGACTAATATGAAACATTTGTAGGCAATCGATGATGGCTGCATCTGACCCCGCATGGAGCCCGCAGGTTAATCAGCCCAGTGCAAGCTAAGTACCGTACCTTGCCGGCACCATACCACACCTACCGTACCCTATCAGATGATGGTTGCATTTCCCGTCTCTCCACCTTCACAACTCGTCATATCTAGGAGTTACTGTAGGTGTTTTATCGACCAAATTCTATTCTCCTCTTATATTTTGTTATATAATTGTGACTTGCAATTAGACTCATCTCATCGTCTTCTATTGCATTGTGCTACATAAAGTGTACCATTCTCTCCCCTACCCTCACAGAGTTATATTATTTATCTCCCCTCCCCAGATATTTATTCGTTTTAGTTGTCTCCAGTGGTTGTATGCTAATCGAACGAGCTCTGTCACTCTGATACTTTCATTTGTAAATTAATAATCTAATGTTGTTCTAGTTTTTATCTTGGTGTAATTGCCTTGTTTCGATGAATGAAGGTTGTGATGGACTCCAGTTTGAATTTCATATGAATATGATATGTTAAAAGATCAAAGATCAATACTTCTCGTAATCCTCGAAACGGATTTCTATGCGTATCTCTCGCGGTGAGATGCGAGACGTAATCGACTGCTAGAATTGTATTCCTTTCATGGCATCACTAGAAATACGACGGGTTAATCACTCCCATGTGGTTTGTTGGTGTGGCCATGAAAGTATGCAAATCTCAGATAAAGCGCTCTCTGTTACATCGCGAGAGAAGCCTCGCTCTGGGTGTGTGCGAGAGTGGGAAATCTCTCCCTCTTTGCCGCACTTGCATTGTGTACTGCTAAACGTTGTTGTTTTCTCTGTGCTTCTGCAAGTTAGCAATCGTTTCCTTTTTAAATTTATGATGTCGAATCAAAAAAAATGATTAGTCGAATTCTTTACATGTTATCATTATCCCCCCTTATTGTCACTGTCGCTATGTGATTCTTCTCTTTTTTCTCCTGATCTCATGGTTTCCATGCCGCAGTTACATGTGCTTGTCAATTATCGATTGCTTTCCAGGTAGATCAAATGGGTCGCGACGAGGACAAACCGGTGGTGGAGAAGATTGGAGAAGCCGGCAGCAAGGTTTGTGTTTCATCCTGTCTTTATTCATGATTGTTGAAATGATTGGCAATTTCAATTCGATTGATCTACTTTTAGCAAAATATAATCACGATTAATCTGGTGACGTATAATTGTTGTTGATAGTCGACTGATCTTTGATCTCTTCTTTCTCAGGCCTCGGGAGTGTTGTCTCAGTGGTGGTCACTGACGACGAGTGACAGAAGACCCAAACCGAATCCCGCCAGAGCGTGCACTGTCGAGCAGGTGAGGAATACGGTAGAATGATGGGGACTACGATAATATTGGTTTTTGCATGATATTTATTTATTTATCGGGACACTACAATTGTGCTTCAACATTTACATAAATAGTGAGGAACCAAGGGAGTAACTTTGATTGCGGTGGAGGGGCCTCTAATCCCATGTATATTGCATTATAAGGTCTCCAAATCAGTCATCAACTTGAGGGGGGGAATATAGGGAGGGGGTGACAATTCCGCAACCGAAATTTCCGCAACGGCTTATAACTTTGTTGGTTATTTGCTAACCTCCATTTTTGCTAACAGCCTTGTTGCTGTATTTTTCTGAGCATTTTGAATTTTTGGCTAATTAGCGAAATTTTAATTAGTTAATTAGTTTGTGGGCTTAAAAGCCTTCGCGATTCTGATCATGATGACACTTTGGCGGAGTTATGCAGATCGGTTTAGATCAGTTATAAACCTCGTTGCGGAAATGTCGGTTGCGGAAATGTCATCCCCCCCCCGAAATATAGATTGTGATAGTTGCCGTAATGGGGACAATCAGTATGTATGCGGAGTTTGAGATAGGACGAATGCTGAAATTATATAAATAATTTGCAGCTGCCGATCTATCCTTCTGATCTGCCCAAGTCGGAGTATTCTTTCATCCCCGAGGAACCCCTTCCTCTCCAGAGAGAATTCGCCACCGTCAGACTCTCCTTCCAAAGGGTACGTTATTTAATATATTACCCTGTAATGTTGCTCAAAAAATATTAAATAAAAATAAGTTTACTTCCTAATTTCTACTTCTAAGTTTAATTCCTATTGTGATCGAATATTATGAAATTTTGTGACTATCTGAAACATGAGATTCGCTGTCGTTATGGTTTTCTGTGCCGCCCTTTCTGTTAAGCATTGTTCTCTAGCACTGACCGAATCCGTAATGTTGGGAAACATTAAACAATGTGTTTAGTAATGAAGTGAAACGTGAGTCTCGCGATCGCGCCTGTTTTCATCTCTCTTAAGTGATAATTGATGTATTTGAGGAGTACGACCGTGTCGCTTCTCGTTTCTCAGTCGTCGACACTGCAGTCAACAAGACGACTGATGCTGCCATGAGTGAGTGAACGAATGATCTCTACTAGCACTGTTGCGTTAAATATTCCTATTCGCGGATAATAATGCATTGTTCGCAAACAACCGTTGTTATTTGCGAATTGAATTGTTCGATCTAACAAAACTAATGTATATGACGCTGTTTGTGTTAGGATCAACAAATGACTGGAACATGTCGAAAAATCAAAATCGCTCAAAACTTTGTCCTAGGGGTAACTTTTGGCGCTGATCACGATTCTGTTATCGATTTCGCAATCGGACCCCTCTGGGCGTCGCTATGGCGCCGCGCCCAATTGGCGCCAAACTACATTTTCGACTATAACTCGCTTCGGAGTGCCCGTAGAGCCGCGAAAGCTATAACTTCTAGTCAGAATTTGACGCTCTTTCGAATGGCGTTGCCAGTTTCTGGATATTCAAAAAACTCTTCCCATGAAAAATCGAAATTTTTATCAAACGAAAGTAAACTGTGAGACCTATCCTATCTTAAAGCGCGCTTCATTCTGATCATTTTGATATATAGAAACATCAATATTATCTTAACATGGGATAGAGCCACGCATTTAACAACATTTTTGCTCATACGCGTCGCACGCGAAACGCGTCTACGCACGCGGCAACCGGATAGACGATGCGGTAAGCGCTTAGAACTTCATTGCGAAGGTTGTAGGTTCGGTTAATCTCGATAGCAAGGCATTTTGGCCGATTTTATTTTTCTGTAAAAAGCTGTGGAAAATTCGATTTTTTCGAGAAAAATAAAATCGGCGAAAATGCGCGGCTATAGACATGAATCAAACCTACAACCTTCACAATGAAGTTCTAAGCGCTTACCGCATCGTCTATCCGGTTGCCGCGTGCGTAGACGCGTTTCGCGTGCGACGCGTATGAGCAAAAATGTTGTTAAATGCGTGGCTCTATCCCATGTTAAGATAATATTGGTGTTTCTATATATCAAAATGATCAGAATGAAGCGCGCTTTAAGATAGGATAGGTCTCACAGTTTACTTTCGTTTTATAAAAATTTCGATTTTTCATGGGAAAAGTTTTCTGAGTATCCAGAAACTGGCAACGCCATTCGAAAGAGCGTCAAATTCTGACTAGACGTTATAGCTTTCGCGGCTCTACGGGCACTCCGAAGCGAGTTATAGTCGAAAATGTAGTTTGGCGCCAATTGGGCGCGGCGCCCAGAGGGGTCCGATTGCGAAATCGATAACAGAATCGTGATCAGCGCCAAAAGTTACCCCTAGGACAAAGTTTCGAGCGATTTCGATTTTTCGACCTGTTCCAGGCCCCTGTTGAGCCGTTGTTGATCCTAACCTAAACAGCGTCATATGGGATCAGCTTACAATTAGTGAGATGATGAGTGAGAGTCCAACCACGGGTTACTTGGTCCGGTAAAATAAAGAAGTGCCAAAAAATATACAACTAACTAAGCGGGAAGAGGTAAATAGGCATTTAGCTGTGATTTTTCTTTCATTTTCACTGCTCATGTTTGATTAGAATATCTGAATGACAAAATAAATATTTCTCTATCGATAATTGCCTTTTCAGAGGTCAATCGATACGTGAACGAGGAATGGACTGTGCTGCCCAAGGCGGCCGCCATTACTGTAGGAGGAATGGCCGGATTCGTGCTCGGACTCAAGCGGTGAATGATGATTATTGATTTATTTCTCAGTTTTATTTTGCACTTGAAAGTTGTCATGAAAAGCACTGATCACAATGCAGTTTCATCGTAGTATCGGAATATTGTAAAATGATCCGTTCTTCTTACTTGCGTCACAAATATTATAAATCTTGCCATCTGCCTCAGATTCTCCCCCTATTCAACTTCTATCGATCCTACCGTAACCCTAATTCTTCTTATCTCTCAGTGGTTCATTCGGTCGTCTTCTCTACACATCTCTCGGTCTGGCGACGATGGCTTCCTTCTGCTACCCTCACGAGGCAGTTGATGTGATGAGAACGGGAGTGGCACACACGGAACAGGCATGGCTCAACTTCAAGGAGTGTGAGTGGAGGGAGGGGGCTACTGTAGAGTGGAATACTGTAGTGTACTCATGAACGTAGCATAATATTCAATAAGGATTGAACCGAGGGATATGATGGAAAATATTACAATTGCGAAGAATGAGAGCCACTACAGAGTCGTAGGGAATTCCAAACTGCGGAGCTCCTGTTTTCGTGGAAAAATATTTTAATTTTTGTCGAAATGCGAACTGCCGCTGTACTTTTGCCTGATTCTTTGCGGGCGTCTGTTATATTTCGAGTGTCGCGCTTATAATTGATAGGAACTCAGAATAACAAAAAAAGAGTGATATTATGTTATGGAGAAGATGCGAAATCCTTGCAATTTCATGCTACGTTAATAATTGAAATTTTTCGTGAGTGGGTGAATTGTTAATGCCCCCTTGCTGGACCTGTTCTTTAAAAAGTTTTCACACATCCTAAATGGTCACTTTTCAGCTCCTGCCCCATCTGAAGTGAAGAAAGTGACAAAGGATGGACTCGCTCCTCCCAAATAGAAGATACCAATCGATAATGGACAGTAGCGTGCGTCCCTTTTGATTTGTTCCTCGTATACGGTAGTTTGCATACTTTTCTCGATTATATTGAAACTGCTAAAGACCGTAGGAACAAATTAGAAGGTACTGAGTACTGTACCAATAGAGAAAGTGTAGTATTGTTCATCTTTTTTCTTATAAACTCAGACGGTGTGGAGTGACGTGTTGGAATTATTATAGATTGGAAAGGACGATAAAATTGTGACTTTATTTAATATTGTTTCAGTTATTATACAAAGCGGCGTGTACATACAGGAAAAAAATTGGTAGAAAATGGAAAGAGCGGGTTAATAGGGGTTGTAACGGTTGTTGGATTTATTGATAGTAGGAAAAGGATTGGAGTAGTGCTGATCGTTGATCTGGTAAGGATCCCACTGGTAGGATGTGGTAAGCTGAGGGTGAGGGACGATGCAATTGAGATCCAGAGTGTACGGTACTCTGTTCTCATTGTGTTCGGGGAGATAGAAAGGGGAGTGCTGCAGGGTTTGAGGGGGCGGGGCTATCTCGGTCGTATGAGTCGGAGGAGGAGGAGGGAGACTTGTTTGTGGTCCCCAGGAGGCGCTGATCACCAGTTTCTGCAAGGGAGATTGCGGTTATTGGATGGATACAAATTATTGAAGATTGCTATCTATTTATTGAGATATGTGAATGTTTTTAATCCATCACCGCAAAGTGTTAATGGTGATGTTAAAAGTTACCTCGTGGTATCGATCGATGTATCGATCGAGTTCTTCTCTGCTCACTCCCAGATATGGCGACGGCTCGAATGCAAAGGCAAAGACGCCATCGATGTTTTGAGTCTGAGGAGAAAAATATTATCAGAAATGTTATTGGTAATACGGTATCAGAGATATCTAGTGTAATGCTGCGTAAATTTCATGGGGTGCAAGGTGCAAGAAAAAAGTTGGGGTGCAAGAATCGCAGGGTGAAAAGTTTAAATTTGAATTCCTGCAATTATCGATTTTTGCTTACATATCGGCTCCCGGTGAACCTAGCAACACAAAATTTCGTTTCCAATTTTTAAACGTGTACTATAATTTAAATCCGAAGTGTTGTGCTCTTGGTTGCAACGGGAGCGGAGTTATAAGCAAAAATAAATAATTGCGGAAATTCAATTTTTTTTTCTTTGCACCCCCTAAGATTTGTGCACCTTGGCGCAATTGCACCCATGCTTTTTGCTCAAAATTATATGGTATAATATAATATTGCATCACAGAGTATTAGTGATGGCAAAAGTACACTGCATCAATTGTTTGCATTGATAAAGTATTCCCGATCGAGGAATAAATACCGTACCTTGTGCTTTGGATCGGGAGCGGGAAGGATGCTTTGGATCGGGGGCGGGAAGCTTTCGCGTAGTTTCGAAGAGAACGGCAAAAAATCTTGCCCCAGTCGTGTGTCTGAAAGTGAGACGATTGCGTCATCATTAAGTAATTCAACTATGAAATTAGTAGTGGGAAGAATAGATGTGGGTATTTCGAATCATAAATATTATTTAAATTGAGAAGGAATAGATGCATACCGTTCCCGCCGTCCTTCCGTTGTGTTGGTCCCATAATGCCATGAGTTCACTCTTGTCCCTCACTTGGAATTCCCTTCTGTTCCCAGTCCATGCAAGGACGGAGAGGAACGAAGGGTCATAGAGCCGCGTGAGAAGGAAGAACCACAGCGTCTGACGACCTGAGAGGGAACAATATTATCACGCCCTTTATCCATCTGCGATTTGGTGTGCCATATTTTATACTTTTCCGTATAAGTCGCTGACTTCAAGTCGAGACTTCTTGTCAAGTCAAGCGGTCAAAATGTGCAACCATTGGAGAAGAATTTGTAGTGGAGAGATAACTTACTGTATGTCCCAGTCGTAAGTCCCTTTTTCTCCTCGAGGACATCAGGGACAATGCGACGGACCTTTTCCTTCTTGTTCTTGGCTGCGGTCTCGATGGGATGAGTGGAGGAGGAGGGGACTGTAAGGATATGGTAGACTACGGTAGGGCAAATTGTGGATAATCGATTGGGGGTGACAGGGCACTTGTAATCAGCTACATTATGTTTTTGTTCCTCAACTATTCTGTCTTCAGAGCTAAATTCCTCTATGTAGACCGTTTTGAACCAGACTCCCAGATAAATATGCATGTAAAACCCCATTCCTGGAATTCACTTTTTTTAAATGTATTTCTCAATGTATTCAATATGGAATCAGAGCTGTGCTTTTTTGAATAAAATTTTAAGACAAAATGAACAAAATGAGGATTATTGCATACCTGCGGGGGCGGTGACGTATTCGTCGAGGTTATCCCATCCAATGGGAGGAGCGGGGGTGAAGTTGGAGGTGGATGGGAAGTCTTCTTCCTCGATATGGTGGGAGGATTCGGGTGAGGAGAGAGGGACGTCGATGAGGTTCATCGGGTGGGAGAAAGAAGGGGAGGACATGGTGGAGTGAGATGAGTGAGTGATTGAGGAATGAGAAGGAGTGGAAGGAGAAGAAGGAGGAGGGGGGGGGCAAGATCGGAAGGAGGGAAGGTGAGATCGGTATAGAGCAGAGATGAGAGACGCCAGAAGGAAGCAGGATCGGAAGGGATAGCGTCATCCGTCCACGAGAGGTGGATAAAAAATCGATAAAAATATTTCAAAATTTTATTTACTAATTAGATGCATACATGAAGTTTGATGGGAATCAGGGAAAATATTTTTTTGCTGCAGATATTTCGAATTTTCGTACACCTTCTCCGTAAATCTGTGGCTATCATCGTTGTGTGAAGGGAAGAAGAAGACGGAAAGAAGCGAGAAGGAAGAGATGATGGGAAGGAGTTGCGTCATCCAGTCATTGTAGCGTTTACGGACTCATAAAAATCGACAATAAGCAATTTTCGAAAAACTAAATTTTATTTGAATGCATTCTTCATCGAGAAATCCCGAAAAATTACAGTTTAAATTTTCTCGCAGTTGAGATGATAGAAGAACAAATGAATGGCTTGAAACAAAAGTACCGCTGCCAGACGTTCGTGTAAGAGCAATGCATAAGAAGTGGAGTTGGGCTAGAAGACTTGCTGTACTTAATGATGATAGATGGGCGGTGAGAACTGTTAATTGGACACCAATCGACCGAGAGCGGCTTGTCGGAAGGCCGAAGATGAGATGGCGAGATGAAATAGTAAACCGAATGGGATCCAGATGGGCTAATACGTGCAGAAGATACCCCGATTTGTGGAACAGAAGCATCATTCAACAGGCTCACGACCTGAGGCTTGAATAAATGATTTGATTTGATTTGATGATTTGAGATGCAGGGGGTCTGCGAAATGAGAATGGAACATATCCGGCCGAGAAATGAATCAGACGGGACTTTATAATGCTGAAATTTAGCCGAACGTATTCCGCACTAACAAGGGAAGACCGCATACTCAAGGTGGCGGTTCAGAACGACATATAGCGCGATCGATAGGTATTCCGAAACCATTTGGAAATCAACTTACCAAATCTACTGAATGGCCGCAAGGCATGAGAAAAATCGAAAAGACTATCGCGCAATTGGGCATATCACACCATTGAAAAAGTGAAGGAATAACTGGCCGAGTGGTGTTGAGGTAAGAGGATTGTCTTGGGAGCGATGAGTTGATGGTTCTACCCCATCGCGTTCCAAATCGTTTTGCTGTTTTTAGCGATGATTTCATTGCATTGCTATGACGAAACTTTTTATTGATAGCAAATTAACACATTTACGCATTTTGGCTCCTCATTCGCATCTATGGTATTCAACAACAAAATTATGGAAACAGATGAAATTGTGGCAGCGAGGGCACTTCAACATGTGATCATTCGTGCATCCGGCGATCTCGCATTTTATGTCGACTCGAGAGTTAGAATAGAACTGCGTGGGAGTCAGTAATGAAGGAGGGCGCTCATCAACTTATCCAGCCTTGAACCATCGTATGTCAGGAAGGGAATGCCATAGATGCGAATGAGGAGCCAAAATGTGTAAATGTGTTAATTCGCTATCAATAAAAAGTTTCGTCATAGCAATGCAATGAAATCATCGCTAAAAAACAGCAAAACGGTTTGGAACGGGATGGAGTAGAACCATCAACTCATCGCTCCCAAGACAATCCTCTTACCTCAACACCACTCGGCCAGTTATTCCTTCACTTTTTCAATGGTGTGATATGCCCAATTGCGCGATAGTCTTTTCGGTTTTTCTCATGCCCTGCGGCCATTCAGCAGATTTGGTAAGTTGATTTCCAAATGGTTTCGGAATACCAATCGATCGCGCTATATGTCGTTCTGAACCGCCACCTTGAGTATGCGGTCTTCCCTTGTAAGACCCCTTTGTTAACGGGGCGTAAGTTGCAATTACTTATCGAGACAACGAATACGGTAGTTTCAAAGTACGGTAGTTCTTGTGGAATGAATTGCTTTCTCCTTTCTCTATTACCCTCAAAACGGAAGAAAATGCACCGTGTCCGGGATTTCCCGGGATTTTCCGGGAAAACTCCGGAAAGTCTGGCAAATCGTTGTTTCTCAACGAAACCGTCCAAATTTTGGAGTACGTGGGTTTCTCCGAAATTCAAGAAATGCGTTTTAAGAACTAAAAAATTTATTGATTGGAAAGTACTGTATCAGAAGTTGCTATTTTCGTTGTGTGTCGTGTACCACATGCGATACGGTAGTGTATCGGTGTACATTCCTCTTTCTTTCAAAACGTTTTCTTTGTGTTCTTCTACTTTGATAATATTTTTCATTATTTTGCCTTCTTCGCCTAATGAGAGTGTTCATAAAACGAAATAACGAGAAATAACATCAAAATAGAGGAGTGCACTACCGTATCGCATGTGGTACACGACACACAACGAAAATAGCAACTTCTGATACAGTACCTTCCAATCAATAAATTTCTTAGTTCTTAAAACGCATTTCTTGTATTTCGGAGAAACCCACGTATTCCAAAATTTGGACGATTTTGTTGAGAAACAACGATTTGCCAGACTTTCCGGAGTTTTCCCGGAAAATCCCGGAAAATCCCGGACACGGTGCATTTTCTTCCGTTTTGAGGGTAGACAGAGTGCGAGTGTTTGGATGATAAAACACAAATCTTTATCTATGTTTTGTAAGGCTAAAGCCTTGACATCTACGATTTGATCGTGTCTATTCTTTCTTCTCTTCTTCCTTCTTTTCTCCTTCTTCCTTCTTTTCTTCCTCCTTCTGTAATGGAATACAGTATCTCTGGTCTCTCCCTGATCACAGTACCTTTTCTCCTTCCTTGGGAGGATCTTCTACCTTGCTCTTCTCCTTCTCCTCTCCTTCCTTCTTCTCTCCCTCTTCTTTCTTTTCTTCCTTCTTTTCTTCCTCTTTCTTCTCCTTCTTGGACCCTTCCTTAGCCTGAAATCGATCGTTAATTGCAGTAGATCAATCTACTACAGTACCTCTTTCTTGGATCCTTCCTTCTTCTCCTTCTTGCTTCCTTCCTTCTTTTCTTCTTCCTTCTTTTCCTCCTTCTTTTCTTCTTCCTTCACCTTCAATCAATAATCTCTTCTTTACAATATCCTTCACTACCGTACCTCTTTCTTAGATCCTTCTTTCTTTTCCTTCTTACTCTTCTTCGATTCTTTCACTTCCTTCTTCGATTTCTTACTTGCTTCCTTCTTCTCATCCTTCTTTTCATCTTTCTTTTCTCCCTCAATTATCGACTGTTCCTTCTCTTCATTACATCTACAGTATACCTCCTTCTTATCATCCTTCTTTTCCTTCTTTCTTGTCTTTCTTACTCTTCGATTCTCCCTTCTTTCCATCCTTTTCTCCTCCAGGTCCGAATGTTTCTCCGTTGTCCAGATTAGCAAGGGTCTGCAATACGAACCACCGTATCCACCGTATTAGATACCGTATTCCTTCTATCTCTACCGTACCTGATACTGTGGGTCAGCTGCATCAGCCTTCTTCACTGCAGTTGGCGCCTTGAACACGGGCTTCGCTGCAGGACCAAAAGCATTCTCGTTGTCGAGATTGGCGAGTGTCTTGAATACAGTAGGTTACGGTAGATAATACGGTAGATCAGGGATACCTGGTAGGCGGGGTCAGCTCCAGCGGCTTTCTTGTCGTTCTTGGGGGCCTCGAATTTCTTCTTCTTATCGCCATCACCGTCCTGTAAAGTGGGAATACAGTACTCCGAATACGGCAGATCACTACACTACAGTAATCCAGCCATCCCCCTACCGTACCTTCTTATCATCACCCTCCTTCTTATCCTCATCTTTCTTTTCGTCTCCATCCTTCTTTTCTTCGTCCTTCTTCTCATCTCCTTCCTTCTTTTCGTCATCCTGCATTCAATTAACGATTAGTATCGATACCGTATCCTCATATCTACCTACCTTCTTTTCATCTCCTTCTTTCTTCTCTTCATCCTTCTTTTCTTCTCCCTCTTTCTTTTCCTCACCCTCCTTCTTCTCCTCCTTCTTGGATCCCTCCTGAAATGATGTACTTTCCTCAGTACCACAACTACGGTAGACCTTCTACCGTAACCCTTATGCACCTTCTTTTCATCCTTCTTCTCCTCCTCCTTCTTTTCCTCTTCCTTCTTCTCCTCTTCCTTCTTCTCCTCTTCCTTCTTGGGCTGTAATGATGAACTTACCTACCTACAGTACACCTCATCTTATCCAATCTACCGTATCCTCATACCGTACCTCGGGTTCCTTCTTCTCCTCTTCCTTCTTGGGAGGGGCGGGGTCGGCAGCAGGGGGCGGGGCTGGCTTTGCTGCAGGTGCTGCAGGTACGGGAGGAGGCACGGGCGGCTTAGGGGCGGGAGGGGCTGCACCCTTCTTGTCTACCGCTGCAAGTATATGGTATCAGATACCGTAACCATCAGGTAAGTTACCATTCTTCTTCTTTCCGAAGCACATATCTCTTGAGAGTAGTCGTTGAGTTGCGTCGTTTCAAACGATAAGACGCTCCTTCCTGCAGTGACTACGGTAAGATAGTGGAGGTGACCCTCCAGAACGATATCAGGGGGGTACAGGACCCTCCAGCTCGATCTCCGAGAGGGGAGGGTATCCTCCCCACTCTTCGACCTTCGAACTCACCAATATTGGAGACGAGACGGCCTCGGCTCACAAGCTGTGATAGATGAAATGAATGGAGGAGAAGAGGAGGGGAGAAGAAGGAAGACTATTGGAGTGAGCTACAGATGCACGATTTTGATTTTAGAGAATTGAGAGACACAAAAGAAGATGTAAATGAAACAATAGATAAGCTATTATTGATTAGCTATTAATCAATTTCTTTCTCTTCTTCTCCATTTCATTTTATCTCCATGTCGATCGAAGGATTGGTTGGCTCAGTCTCCGTCCTCCTTTCTTTCGTCTCTTTCGTCGTCGCTTCGATACTCTACGCCTGTGTACATTCGGTGAGTTAGTGACCTACCATTGAAGATCAACCGTGAGCACCGCCTCATTGCTTACTGAGCATAGGCCGCCGACTAGAGCCAAGTTGTGAGAGAGTAGCGTATATGGAGAGACCGCTCGGCCGAGCGGTCTAAGGCGCTGGTTTAAGGCACCAGTCTCTTCGGAGGCGTGGGTTCGAATCCCACTCTCTTCAGAACCTTTTGCCGTATTTTTTTACTTTTCCAATCACTGTTCATTTCAGTACACAGGTGTCTGAGGCTCACGTACGACGAAGTGGAGATGTAATAGTGGAGAGTCGATTGCACCCATTGACTACTGAGAAAGTACGCACACGGTAGGTTACTGTATCTAATTTTGTGACTTCAGATTGCACAAAAGTCAAACTACTCGAATCTCGCCAACTCGTTGCAAGTGGAACTTCACGCCGTTGACACTCCCAATGTATGAGAGACTGAATGATTTCATCAATCAATCGATAATTGCAGCCACTCATACCGTACACCAAGGTATCGGCAATCAACAAGGTCATTGTTGCACCGAAGGAGAAGAAGGAGAAAGATGCAAAGCCGAATACGGTAGTCAATATTGACCGGCTACGGTAATCCTACCGTACTCATTGCAGCCATCTGCTGAGGGATTACCGCCTGCGAAGACTGCTGAGAAAACTGCTGTTGACGGAGAACCGCAGAAGAAGGATGTACGGTAGAATTCAGTAGGCAATCGATCGGAGTACTGTCCATCATGTCTACAGTATCGCTTTAGGTGTTCGCCAAGCCTGAGAACCAGCGACAGAAAGTGGCTGTCAACGATCCGCAGTACCATGTTCGTCATATCAATAGAGTATCTGCAGGGTTACAGTAACCGACAATTTATCTGGTTACGGTATTCTGATTGATTGATTACAGACTCTCGCCAATTTGGACAACACTGACGCCTTCGGAACTGACAAGAAAACGAAAACATCTGATAAATCGAAACCGGAACCGAATAAGGACAAACCAATTTTAGCTAAGAAGGCCGAACCTGAGGAGGAACAGAAGTATCAGGTACCGTAATCCTACCGTATCCGTGACCTACCGTATTCCTCATCCAGACTCTGGCGGCCGTCGAAGCTAACGATAAGAAGGATCTGGAAGAAAAGGCCGCAGCTGCAGCTGAGAAGGGAAAGGGAGCTTTCGCGGTAGGATACGGTAATTGAGCATACCGTAACCCATATCTATTCAGGCACCTCAAGTGGTCAAGAAGGCAGAGAGCAACGACCCACAGTATCAGGTACCGTAACCTGGAGATACTGTTGATGAGAATGATACTGTATCGATTGTATTTAGACACTCGTCAACCTCGACAATGCTGATGCATTCGGCCCACAGAAGCCCGTGTTTAAGACTCCGACCAAAGTTAGCAAAGCAGAGGCAAAGGATCCACAGTATCAGGTATACGGTAGTCTGCTGTGTCAGATGAGTAACTTGACTATTCAGACACTGGCCGGACTTGATGACAATCTGTTCAAAGAGGAAGAGAAGCCGGGAGAGGCGAAGAAAGAAGAGAAGAAGGTTAGGAATTGGGATACTGTAGATGATTTAGGAAGAATACGGTAGATGAATGATTGATCGATTACAGGAACCATCTGAGAAGAAGAAGAAAGAGGAGAAGAAAGAAGATAAAAAGGAAGAGAAGAAAGAAGAGAAGGAAGATAAAGAAGAGAAAAGTAAGGTGGATGGTGGAAAGAAGGAAACAATCGATAACATCGGAGATGACATCTTCAAGAAGGTTACTGTAGCTACATCGACATTGCTTTATGTCAATCATTGCAGAAGAGTCAGCGCAGTGAGGTCAAGAGTGAGATGAAGGATGGAAAGGGAAGTAAGGTTGGTAGAGATTGATTACTGTACATCTACCGTAATCTCCCTATTCAGAAGAGCAAAAAGAGCAAGCGAGACAGTAAGAAGAGCAAGAAAGAATCGAAAAAGTGATGCAGACCAGAGATCAAAGATCAATGATCAATCATCCCCGAATCAATCAATGATCTATCCCCTCATTCATATTTGGAAAAGACTTCTTCAACGATGTATCCTTCCATTTCACATGGTCATTCATAAAAACATAACATCAATGTTGTGTACTGATAATATATTCATCATGAAGTAGTGATACAAAAGAGAGACTAAGAGAAAAATGCACACAAACTTATTGGGATACGGTAGAATCGTACGAATATAATCAGTTCTTGATAAGCCATGACTACAGTATGAATAAGGCGCGAAAAATCTTGGCATTGTGCCAGCCCTCTCTTTTTGTTTATTGCACTAAGGATCGAGCTAACTTTAGGACCACTAACTTAGTGGGATGCCCCCTGTTTCACCCTTGCGGCCCACTAACTTAGTGGGATAAGGATTAGCTGTTTTTCGCGTAACAAATACAAAAGCTGCTGTCTGTGATGTTTCATATCGTTCGGGCTGAAAGTCAGACGTATTCCAAGGCTACTGTCCTGGCTAAATAAGCACAATGTAATATAATTAGTAAAATAAGCGCGAAAATGCATTTTCATCCCCACTAAGTTAGTGGGCCTGAAGTTACCCCTGGTCCTTACTCGTTTATTGCTTGTATTTTTGTTAATTGTGGTTGAATTTTCACTATTATCGTTCCTTTAGTTCAGGACGTGTATCTTCTCCAGAAATAATGGCTGCGAGTGAGCTGACCTTTTTAATGGACGATGTATCCAAAGGTGAGAATAACCTTTCAATTTCCTCTCTTATTTTCGTATATTGCTACTGCTTTCTTGCAGAACTTGCCGCTGTTCACGAGAGTTTGCGACACAAATACGTCGAGTTCGTGCCCGTGCTCAAGACGGAACGAACCAAGGTCTGTTTCTGCTCCAAAAACATTCAGTTAGGCCATCATGGACAGGTGCACGCGTCAAGGCATAAAACCGAGTGGGTAAACCCAAAATGGACTGTTAGTAGTTCGAAAACGTTTGTCGGATGCCATTTAATATAATGAGTGCTCCCTATGTCCCTTTTGAAGCCCGTACTCTCGTTGGTGAATACAGCGTGCTGTGTTCTGTGAATCAGAATGTGTAATTCAGATTTTGGATACACTGACGGAGATGAAGGAATCACTGGGTTCACGACTCGATGTTATCGATAGAGATTTGGATGATGAGAAGACGATCAGTACCATCGATGAGGTGAGAACTGAAGGAGCGATTCTTTAAGCGGAAGTTATTTCTAAACAAACCCAGTCATGGATGAGTTGCTACTTCAACCCGTTTTCGAATAGCTATTCGTGTCTAGAACATATTACTAATTAACCCTAATCCGCGCTTCGTTCCTCGCAGCTAGTTCTGAGAGTTGTATCTAGTGATGCTCACTATTCCTTCGAAATTGCAACCCCCTCGCCTACCCTCCCGCATGCATGGGGAACGAAAGTGCAGGGAACGGGAAGATCAGTCATCACACTATTTTGTTCTATCAAATCGAAAAAAAGTATTGTTTTCACGTCCACTCCTGAGCGACTTCCGCACGGGGATCGCTTAAACCTCTGAAATTTTACCGCGCCGCTGATGCATAAGCCTTTCTCGAAGTCGAATCATAACTTAAAGCTCAACCCGGAGGCATCGGCGGTCCGGTGAAATTTTAAAGTTATCGCCTAATTTAGAGGCAGTGAGCATCACTGGTTATATCACGTATTCCTCCCTGTTAATCATCTTTCTCCCCTTCAGATGACCGATTTGCGTGGTCGCTCTTCTCGTCTCCGTGATTGTCGTGAATTGCTCGACAAATTCTCGACCGTCGAAGCTGCGATGGAAGAAATGAGAGTGCAGTTGGATAACGATACTATGAAGTGAGGAGATGAAAAGTTGCACACATGAAGAAAAGCTCTCACATCTTGTACTTAATTAAATTAATATATGCGAGGAAGCAGAAGTTCAAACCCGAAAAAAAATTAAATTGTATTGTGTAGTTGTTCTGTCACTATTCCATCCATTCAGATGTGCGGAGACGATCAAATTCGCATCGTCGAATCTGCCAAAGATTGAAGAGGTAAGTGGAGGGAAAGGTGAAACCTGGTGGATAGCCGCTTCAGAAAGATCATGAAACAATGCTAATTCTATCGGTTCTGATCTTGTTCATTTTTTTCGGACGTAAACTGAAGATACAATCGTTGATACCGCTGATTACAACGTCTAAATATTTTATTTTAATATTCAGTTGACTTCTCTTTCTGAGTGGACGGAGTCGACAACTATGCCAATCACGAAGATTCTGTACGGGAAGGTCGCCGACTTCAGAAACATGCTCATCGGCAAGCTCAACAGCTGGTTCAAACTGGTAAAACGAGAATAATTAATTAGTGAGAAATTAGTTATTAGCTTTCCCGGTGTACCACCTGAATAGCTGATTCATGTGCTTTGTATGTACGGCCTAGTCTGAAATTGTGCCTGGTTAAAAGCCAATGTTTACGATTGTATTGAGGATTCAGGAGATAAAATAATTAAATACATTAAATAAAATACCTTAATTGCAGACGTTCGTGTTCCCTCCGACTCGCGTGCCCACAATCACTCAGATGAATGTGCATGTAGTGGACACGAGGGAAGCATGCGTTGTAAGTTGTTTATTATTTCAACAAAATCATCTCGAAATCGAAATCTCAGCGCTTTCAAAGCTGATACGTACTTTATGAAACATGAATTCACGGTGAAAAATATAGTTGAAAATACTATCTGACGTGCAAAGATACAAATCGTGTAATGCAATTGGCCTATTCTGTGACATTGATAGAGTTCAAATGTATGAATTGCAGAATATCTCTGCCATGTCAAATCTGCATGTCCTCAACGACTGGCTTATCAAGGTTACTTGCACTTTATTTTTTCATTTTAATATAATATTGTAAATTCAAATAACTGAATCTGCTTTTAGATCTGTGACAATATGATGCGCAATATGGTGGACCCGATCATTTCCTGTGGAGGATTGTCGGCTGTATCGACCACTAATGACCCCGTTAATGTGAGTTGCATCGTGGAGGTGAAAGAGTATATAATTTTTGAAAGAATCATTGAAATTGTAGCTTGTAGTACACTTGCAATAACTATAGATATTGTAACCAAATTTAATTTGAAAATCACTGAATTGTCTTGTTGGCCATCATAGGTCCATTGAGATGGATCACGATGTGGCGATGGAATCCCAATAATACTAATGATTTTTTTAAAATTACGAGAGAGAAAAAACTAGATATAAGAGAGAGGAGGGTTAGATTGCAGTCTCAACTCTTCATCTTCCGTGTTCGTGGCTGCAAGGGAAAGAGGAAGGGAGAGATGAATGTCGAGGAGATATTCAGGTTATTATATTATTATTATTATTTAGAATACAATGTTAACAATCGTAATACGACATCGTTCGTTACTTTACTGTGAGGGCTAATATGCTGCCAGGCTATTTCCCAGGAAGGTATCTTTTGGTTCATGGTGAGCCGATTCAAATGACGACGCCTGGCTGATTGGTGTTTCATCGTCTTCTCATAATCATCTCCTTTTCCCTTTCAGTCAACTCACGACCATCTTCCTCCATCTCAATGCTTCTCTGACTGAAGTGGAGGCCAATTACAATTCACTCTCGTCCATGCTAATGAAATTCCTCTTCCCTCAGTTGCAAATGGCTATTCTCAAGGTGAACAAATAGAATGCCATACATAGACGAGGGTTGTTGCTGGTAGGCCAAAGCCGGAGAGTCACTGACAAAACTAGGTGAATTTGAGCAAAATACGATTGGGTCTGCTCCAAAATCGGGACTGTTTCGGCCAAAATCTGGTGGTGTTGACGCTAGCGCAAAGTCAGCTGAAAGCGCAAAGCCACTTTTCTATTTTTAATAACAATTGTATGATTATAATATTTTTAGAATGTGATTTCTCCCTGTGCGAAAAGCGACGCTGAGATAGTGGAGACTGTGAAGAGAGCCGAGAAATTCAGAGATGAGATGGTGGTGAGATTTATGTTTCACAGTTAGCCGATATCCATTTCAATCCCGTTGTTTGTTGATTCATCGTTAGGTCCACCTTACAGATTATTCATACTGTTTAATAGTAGTATCTTCCATGCGTGGGCACGGGGTGTAGGGGTAACGTGCAAAAATCTGAATAATAAAATCGAACTGCGCAAAAAGGCTTGGCTAAGTGCTTCCCTCTTATGGTTTCTTCTCCGTTCTGCCTACCGTACTTTCTCTTTTCCCCTCAGGACGCGGGTCTGATCAACGACGCGACTCCCTCGTTCGCTCGTTTCGCAGAGACGAATGGAAAGGTGTTCACTGACCGGAAGTGCATTACGCGACTGGCGAGAGCGAGAGAACTCATCATGGCACCATATGTCCAGTTGACTACGGTAAGTGGATGGGGCTGGGATACGGTAGTCCCGTGGACCAACGACATTCGCGGCGTTCAAGACGGTTAACCATGCTCGGCTTTCACATTGTCATTGGTTCTAAAGGGAATGAGCAGTACTGTAAATATACTTGGTGGTTTGAAAGCGATGCTCACTGCCCCCCCCCCCCCCCATCACTCCCCCTTTCACCTCTTGTTCTCTTGACGAGAGGGGAAAGGGGCGGGGCTTTCCACCTAAGTAAAGAAGTGCCGTTGTTTGTTCCGATGATAACAAAATTACGAATAATCTTTTCATTAGTCTAGCTATAATACTGCAGGTTGGTTACGGAGAGGAGGAGAGGGACGAGAGCAAATTCGACGAGGACTGTGAGGCGGCACTCGGAATCAGTGGGAAGGAGGTAGGAATGGAGAAGGGGGGGGGAGAGAAATTAGAAAGAGCAGCTAAACAATGAATTTTCACTTTAAACTGCACAACTCTTGCAGCAAAGTCCTATCACTGCCATTAAAATGTCAGCTGCAGCATAGTAGATAACAAACAAGTTCTTGTGATAGGCATGGCGGATTGGGGTTGCAGTTGGAACACTTTGGCTTGACTTTAATGAATGGGAGTAGTACTCCGGTTTTTCAGCGCAGCTTGTGCGCGCGATTTGTGTAGGGTAAGACGCGGCATGCGCCGCACCTTACACAAATCGGGCGCACATCGCGCGTTCTGTTGAAAGGTCTCGAACGGAACAAGCCAGGTCCGGCAAAAAGTCCGGCGCGCGTCTTGTAGAATCCCGCGCGCAGCTTGTGCAATTGGAATCGCGCGCACAAGCTGCGCTGAAAATCCGGAGTATTTGTGTGAGTTAAAGTTGATGAACACCAAAAAAATTGTCTAATATTTGTAATTGTACTACTTATAGTTATTTAAATAAATACATATTTAAGGCTTCGGAGAACGAGGATGCGTCGTATCCCTACTTCTTCCGTCTGCTCAAGTGCCAGATCAGGTAGGAGTTGGGCGTACGGTAGTATACAGTACCGTCCACCCTAATCCGAAGATACGGTATTCACTTGATAATTGTCGATTTCTATTCAGCACGACGACGTCGGATCTGATGGATCTCGTGAGGGACACGGTCGTCGAGGCTGTGCAGGCAGAGAATGAGGTGAGCAACGATGATCTTTGATTTTTCATTCTGAAATCTTTTTTGTTCGAAATGTTGCCCAAATTCACTACTGTCATGGATATCATTCGGTTGATAATTTAGTAGTGAAACGCCATTCCCGTTGGCCATTGTTCCTGTCGCCCACCTATCATCATCTGACCTTAGGAAAGGTTGTTTTTGTTGAGCATGCAGCCAAGATTCACTGCTCTGATGGATATCACTTGCTTTATAATTTAGCGGTGAAACACTAATCATGTTGGCCCTTCTTCCCATTTCCATCCCTATCTTCTCTCTCTCTTCTCAGGAATTGGCGGGTCGTCTGATGCTCACAGCCCGTAACATGGTGGAGATGTTCCTGCTGCTGACGGAGAGTCACGCGACGACGTTGTCCAGTGTACCACAGATGGCAGGTGAGGAGGGGGATGGGGGAGGTAGATGAGAGAGAGAGAGAGGGATTGGTTTAGGATGTGTGAAGGCTACAGAGCTTGATATATTCTTCACAAGGTTTACAGAGTAACAGTTGTGAGGAATATATTAAGGGAAGGGGATGCAAGGCGAATTGTTGTTGCAACTGGGTACTAACCCATCTGCGAAAAAAAATTCATTAGTACCGAATATATGTAGTTGAGTATAACCTCTGATTGCGAGACTTGTTCTTCTTTTGTCCAATATAGTCGAGATGGCATGTGACGAGAGGGGGTAGCATTATAGAAATAGGACCGAACGACAAATGAATCGAAATAGTTAGTACGGATGAAAATGACTAGCAACGTTTGAGACGGGCGGGGTTCTGTCGAGTTTCCCATTTTTATTATTTTCATTCTCACCGTCTCTCCCTTCGCGGATGTATCAAAGAAATAGATACAACAAAAAATCGGAGCGCACACCGCACAGCGACTTTCTGTTTCAAGTGGACATTAACCCATTAGCGTCC
This sequence comes from Pristionchus fissidentatus, assembly GCA_036245785.1. Taxonomy (NCBI): domain Eukaryota; kingdom Metazoa; phylum Nematoda; class Chromadorea; order Rhabditida; family Neodiplogasteridae; genus Pristionchus; species Pristionchus fissidentatus. The sequence continues at coordinate 14,828,846 of BTSY01000006.1, forward strand.
ATTAGCGTCTCAATGATCGCAACTCGTGTGTGTACTAAATATTGATAGTCGTTTACTGTCCATCTCCTCTCCGTTAATCTCTTCCCTCTTTGCAGCCGTCTACCACAACAACTGCCACTTCATCGGCCATCGACTGATGCTCATGGTATTCGATATCGTCAACGAGAAGAAGAGTGTCATTGTGAGTGCGGGGTTATTGTTTGAACTTTTACCATGGACATGGGGAAATTGCCTGATTGACTGACGGCTTTATTTTGAGAACTGTTGGAAACGAGTTTGTGCCGGGAGGAATTCAATTCATTTATATCAACAACACATAATATGAACTTTGTGGGAGTGTATAGATAGATGGTTGTTCACTGTGTAATGAAGTAAGAGAGCTAATCATGTAGCTCGATGTTTAAATATTGATTGCCTAGTGATGATGTAAGCCATCACTTCCATGCAGATCTCCTCCTTCCGTTCCTTCTTCGCCTCTTTCATCGTCCATCTTCGCAGCTCGGCACAGGAAGTGATGAGCACGCAGCTGCTGCAGGTATTGATTGGGATGGAGAGAGATACTGTAGATCAGGGATTACTGTAGTAGTCAAGAATGGTATACGACGGCATTTGAAGCGACTGTTCATCCTAAACATGTAGATGCTACAAAATACGAATAGCAGTATCGATTTGAATCTGAATATCATTCGATTATCTTCAGATCCGTCGCAATCTCTCCACGCTGCTCGCCGATTCGTCCAGTGTGTTTAAGATTATTATTATTGTTTTAATTATAGTAATTAGTACACTTATTAATTTATGTATTCATTCAGTGGGCGACGTTTCATCGATCGATAAGGGCGCCAACAAGTGCATCCTCCAGATTACGAGTGTGTCCAATGTGTGGAAGGAGGTGGGATTATTTCATTATTTTATTAAAATATCCCGCATCATTCATGTTGCATGTAAGAGGTATAGGCAAAGGCTACGCTGTCATATTAACGGACTTCGCGGTTTCGCTCTCTAGGTTTAAAAAAAGTTATATTTCCAACGAGAATCTTGTTTCACTGACCCGATATGTTCACAATGCAGGCAAAGGTGTTAATGGTCCATTAATGCAATAATAAAATATGAATGTTGTCTAGCAAAGATGAATATCTTATCCCATCACATCTCATCTACCATTCTCTTCTCTCCTCTTCTTCATATGTTCCCCTATATTTTATTAAATTGTCCCGGATCATTTGTGTTACGTACAATATGTATATGCAAAGGCTATGCTAGCATATCAATGAACTTTGGCCTCTTGAACTGCTTAGAATTTTTAAAAAAGTTATAGTTCCAACGAGAATCTCGTTTCTCTGACCCCACATATTCACAATGCAGGAAATTCGACCGTGTTCGATTAAAAAAAAGATAAATTTGTTCTTCCAATTGTATTTCCCATCACATATACATCCTCTCCCTAACCTCTTCTCTCTCAGGTTCTCCCCGAGCTCGTCTACTGTGGAGCCATGTCCAATATCATCGGTTTCTTCTTCGATCAACTCTGCCATATCGTGCTCACCGTCGAGGACATTACCGCCAGTGTGAGTGCGGGGGTGATTACGGTGGGATGAATCGAGAACTGACTTGTTCACGGAGGGATATCGCAGCCTCCTTGATATATTGATTGATTCTCCTCCAGACTACAGTAATCAGTGCTTCCATGCAGGACGCGACCTTCATCGCCAATACGCTGGCCACCACGCTGCGTCCCATTGAGAAGCTGCTCGTGGTGAGAGCGAATATTGTATTTGGCGCTTGAATTTTTAAAATTTGGTTTAGGCGCGAATCTTTAAATTCAATGTTGCAGATTCGTGGGACGCCAATGCTGCACAAGGAGTGCACGAAGCCGTACTTCCACTTCAAGGAGATCGTATTCATGTTGAATGCTTCCCTGCAGGTGAGAAGAGGGATCACAGATGGGCAAGGGTTGTTGTTGGTAGGTCAACAACGGGAGGATCTGAGATAAGATCTCGTGAATTTGAGGGTCTGATCTTACATAGCGACGGCTTGAACGGAAATTTATTTGGTTAGCGGCAAAATGCCAAAAGGAGGGAGGGTACTGTTGCTGGATACACCCTAGCATGTATTGATGGCACTATTTCAGACAATCTTTGATTCAGCAGAGTTGCACCAAACATTTTCGTTGCTAATATATTTATTGAAGAAGAGAATTTGAAATTTGTCGTGTACATTGATCGATTACCGTAGTAATCCATCTCTTTTCAGGACATTGACGATCGATGGTGCGACGGTCTCGGCCCGCTCGCAGAATATCTTACGGTCGTTGAGGTGAGTAGTATTGATCGCCCATGAATCGTCGATTGGTGAAAATTTAGAAAGTTCGATATTTTTCAAAAGCCGGTGAACTCGCGTTCCATTATCAGGATAATCAAATTTGTTTGACTTATATTTTCGATAGTCTCTCTATTTTTTTGAATCAATTATAGACTCTCGAATCCAATTATATTTCTACAGGTTCGTCACCTCGTCAAGGCGCTCTTCTCGAATTCGGAACAGCGCAAGCGACTCCTCGATCGATTCTATTGATCTACCGTATCCCCTCTGTCCTGACCTACCGTACCCTGAACAGCTACAGTATCCCTCCTTCCATTCATGTACTTCGTATCATATCTGTCCAATGCGCATGATTTGTATGCAATCCAGGTCCCGTTTTTTTATCATCCGATTTGCTCTATAATTTCGAGTATTTCCTTTCCAATTCCATTGCATTTCGCGAGATTTCGGGTTGTCAACTTGTCCGTCCTATAATAATATTGTAAATGATGATTTATCGGTTATAAAATATTTATCTTGTATTTTACATTGTTGATTTCCGAAAGGGTTCATGAGCCCGAGTTCACTGATACTTTGACCCCCTCGCTATCTGATAGGAATGATCTGCAGTGGGGAGAGAGACGACGAGAGAGTGTGGTGAGATTAGAGAGAAGAGAGGGAAAGGAGGGCGAGAGAGTGGGGAGATCGTGGAGTGAGCAGAGAAAGAGAGGGAAGGAACCGCGTGGAATGAGACTACAAAGTACGACTATGGAAAGGGGAAGAGGGGTTCATTCAAACGTTTCAGCTTCGAGACGATCTGTGACTCGCTCTTTTGATGTACTATTCATTTCCATATTTCCTTGCATTGTTATGGTTATCCATCAATAGTGGGAGTTGGTCGGTTGACCACTCGATCCTTCCCTACTCTCAGTAGAAGAGAGAGAGAGTTGTTGTTTACCCGGTGCTCTCCAAGGTGGGCGATTTGCTGTTTCGTCCCGTCCACTACTCGAGTAGTGGGGAGCAATAGCAATATGAACGGGTTGATCGTGTGGGAATCACATTTCAGTGCCTAACTCGTTCAATATATTCTTATTGCTTCTAATGTATGTCGTGTCGTTCAGTTTTCGCGCCTCCTATCGCTAGTATCATTCCACCGCCCTGTAGAAAAGCCCTAGAAATCATGTGTGAGAGCGTGCGTAAAACCGAGAAACCCATATTCGTTCACTATCTCTTGCTCTGACGACGTTCTCTGGAGGTGTGGATTGCTGATAGCACTAGTTCACTTTACCCGACCAGGAGAGGTGGTAGATTCGCTAGTAAGATGATGAATGAGGGTCCCCCCGGGTTAGCCCGGTTTGCTTGGTCCGGTAAAGGAAAGTAGTCCCTTTCCCCTCTCACACCCACCACACTATCTCGTCCCTGCCTCTTTTGTGGAGATGTGAATTGATGTCTACCCCTCGTCCTCTTGCCTTCCATTTCCATATACCACTCAACCCTACAGAAAGAGATTGGGAATGGGAGAGTGCGTAAAGTCGAGAGTCCCACTTTCGCACATTTTCTCGCCCTTCGGAATCATTCGTGCTTGTTCCCTTCCATCTCCCCTCCCTTCAGATGCTGTCCTCTCGTGTCTCCACCCCTCTCGCCCGTGCCCTCTCCTCTTCCTCCTCCTCTCTCGCTCCCATCAAGAATGTGACCATCATCGGGGCGGGACTCATGGGAGCAGGCATCGCACAGGTACGGTAGACGATATCGATTGGAGGTGGTTCAGGTTGAATTAGGCTGAGATAGGTTTAGATGGGGAAGTTTCGGAAGTCTACCAGCAGTCATCTCCATACGATGATGTTTGTAGACTGTATCGATTAGAGGGGGGAGAGTAGGTTGAGCAGCCTGGCGGATTGGTGTTACGATACGATGAGAAAAGGATATTCCGTGGGCCGGGCGGTAATTTACTTGCTGTATTCGATTGCTACCGTAATTTAAATATTTAGGTCCACCATCATTTCCATTCTGAGAGAAAAAAAGTTGCGAACCCAATCAATTAGAAAGATCAGGTTGAGCTAAATACCCGTGGTGTTCTTAACAAAATGCCAAAATTGAATTTGTGATGAGGAATTTTTGCCCATTTACATGCTATTTTCTTGCTCTGCGTGACACAGACTATGTCTGCCTCAGTTTGCATAGACACAGAAGAATGCCGTGAACCTGGCGGATTCGGGTTACCACAGAATGTGATAAGGATGTCTTGTGAGTCAGTCAGTGGTGATTCGATGTCTACGAGATTCCAGTATTAATCTTTAATCTCTTTCATTTGTCAGGTGACTGCGAACGCGAAGTTGAATGTCGTCCTCGTCGATCAGAACGACAAAGTGCTCGAGAAGGTAAGGGAGAATGTTGATTGACGCATTGCGTGTGTGCTTGCGCACATCTGGTACAATGAAGATTTTGACAGATTCTCATTTAATGGTTTTCCTTGACGCCGTTGGTGTGAATATCGATGGTATATCCATTTGCAGTCTCGCGCCAGCATCGACAAGTCGCTCGCTCGCGTCGCCAAGAAGAAGTTCCCTGACAGCACCGATGTGAGTGGTGGCCTTTGATCTTTGATCTACCATTTATGATGTTAGATTTAGGGTTTTTACTGTAGGAACAATTTATATAGTTATTTTATTGAAATAACGGTGTGGGCAACGGTAGTCACAACTGTTCCCTGTTCAAGATGGAGTGAGACACGAAACTGGCGGTTGATCATTTTTTTCCACATTTCAAGCAGAATGAAGCAGAACTTTCCTAACTCAAGAATTTCGTGTACCTGGTCATGTACCTCATGTACCTCATGTACCTGGTCTTGTACCTCTTGTACCTGGTCTTGTACCTCCTGTACCTGGTTTGTACCTCCTAGATCTATTTTGAAATTTTCAATAAATGGACCAGTAACAAAAGGATTTCAATATTACTCAAGGCGTGCGATATCACGTGTTATGAGCACTCATTGATACACAAAGGGATCTTACTTTTAGTTATTTGTGTTTTGTACCTAGTCGTGTACCTGTTGTACCCGGGTACACTCCTAGGAGTGTACCCGGGTACAGGAGGTAAGAAATTCTAGAGAATTTGGATGTACATCTTTGAAAGGAGTAATCATGTTTTTTTTTCGAAACGTCGGGTGTAATTACTATTTTAACTACAAAAATGACCTGGATCAATAATTGGTCGTCCTCTTCAGCAGCAGAAATCGTTCGTGTCGGAGACGATGAAGCATCTGACTGTCTCCACCAACACTGCAGAGGCTGTGAGTGATGCTGAGATGTTAAACCATTTCCTTCCCCTCACACGGAAGTTAGTCTACGAGAACATAAGTCAATCTGGAGAGCGACGACTTTCAAAGTATGCCTCACACCCCTGCGCCTATTATACTTTGAAGTCGTCGCTGGCCAGATTAGACATATCGAGGCGTAGACTTATTTCCTCGGGGGCCCCTACCCGACGCCAAACTCGGCAGACGCGGGTTTCGCCGGGTCTATCTGAACTGGGGATTTGGTGAATACTCAATGAAATGTATCCATTGAGGTGTCCAAAGCCGATCTCGTCATCGAGGCCATCGTCGAGAACATCGACGTCAAGAGAAAGCTGTTCGCTGAGGTCGAAGCAGCAGTCAAGAGGTACGGTAATCGGGGGTAGATACCGTACTCTGCCATTTAGATAGGCCATGGTAGATACCGTATGACGGATAGGACTTTATAAGTTGTCTTGGTATCGTAAGCCCTCAGAAGGGAAAATCGTTTTTGGATTAAACATTGTTTCTTATGAAGTCGATGGAACGACGATTCCCCAAGTTTGTCGACAGATCTAATTTCTTCTGATTACCGTAATGGTTTATTCTCTCAGCTCTGCCATTCTCACCACCAACACTTCCTCCCTCCGACTTTCTGACATTGCTCTCAATCTGAAGAATAAGTGAGTCAAGTATCGATTGATTTTAATTTTGCTCCTACCGTACCCGAGTAGTTTGAAATCAATCAATAAACCTCATCACATTTTGCAGGTCTCAGTTCGGCGGTCTGCACTTCTTCAACCCCGTCCCCATGATGAAGCTGCTCGAGGTGAGGACTGTAAAATTATACCGATAAAATCGATCAATACTCATTCCATATACAATTTACTGCCGTATACCGTATTCCACTCATTCAGGTCGTCCGTTTCGATGAAACGTCGGACGCGACGTTCGCCAGCCTCATGGAGTACGGCAAGAACATCGGCAAGGTCACCGTCTCGTGCAAGGTACGGTAGGGAGTACGGTAGTCTATCGTAACCGACGGTAGAGATGGAGAGAGAGAGCGAGAGGGTTATGGTAGCTAGTTGAGAGTGAATATTCATTCGTGATTATTTGTTAGAGGTTTTTTTCTTAAATCTTATTGGTGTTTTTTCGTAACCTGCGGTTTCACGTTTCGTGGAGCTTTTAACATTCATGGTATTATGACGTTGTCGATTGTAAGTTCTAGAATATTCGTTGAATAATTATAATATTGTGTTCAGGACACTCCCGGCTTCATCGTCAACCGCCTTCTCATTCCCTACATGTACGAGTCACTGAGAATGGCCGACAGAGGAGACGCATCCTTCAAGGTACGGTAGGGATAAAGAGTACTGTACTCTGTAGGTACAGTGGGGACACGAGTACTGTAATCTAATCGCATCGTGAGCTTCACAGTTCTTCTCTATTTAATAATATGACTGCTTCCGTCGTTTTGAGTGCTTGGGAATGTTACAATTTTAATTAATAATCTGGCTTAATACGTATCTCCCTTATTCTCTTCTCATTCCTTTCCTTCACAGGACATCGACACTGCAATGAAGCTGGGCGCTGGCTATCCCATGGGTCCCTTCGAGTTGTGTGACTACGTCGGACTCGACACAACTCTATTCATCGGACAGGGTACGGTAGGGGGCTACTGCACCACATTTAGTACGGGTGGATTACGGTAGTACGGGAGGCTTTCGCTCTGCGCTAACGTGCCAACCAGGCATGCTGAAAAGTACAGTTGATGAAACCAGATGCATCTGTGTTTCACTTATTATTTACTTGTTTATACGAATACACGTATCAATTCATCACTCGTGCATCAATCAATAACCGTATTCCTTTCAGGCTGGGCTAAGAACTACCCTAACGAGCCTCTCTTCAAGCCTTCCAAGACTCTTGAGAAACTGGTCAAGGTATGATTTGAATGTATATTTATCTATTATTTATTTTTTTATGAATATCTAGGTTAACATTTTCTTCATATTTGATAGTGATGATGTAATTGCAGGAGGGCAAACTCGGCAGAAAGACGGGCGAAGGATTCTACAAGTATTGAGAGGGGCCAATTATCGATTGACTGACGTCATCTCCAATCTGAGCAAATTCGTTGTTCTTTGACCACTTTCTGCACTGCTTCCCCCCTACTAGTAGTTTTGTTCATACGAGGTTGTATCATTGATGTTCTTAAAGAGTTAAAATATTTGGACGAGTGGAATAAAGTATTGAAATATATCGATGTCGTAGAGCATATGATATTTATTCAAATGTGTAATTACAACTCCAATAGGTTTAAATGCTGGTTTTGGATGAGCTTTGGGCTGATACGTTTCAAATTCAACTTTTCCCAGTTCAATAAATCCACATGAATGTTTTGTCCTCTGAAGTTTGATAATTCAGAAAAAAATAGTACAATTGAATTCGATTGATTTTCCCTTAAAACTGAAAAGGGGGTTGACTTTTGCTGCTACTGCAGTGTCAAATTGAGGAAATGAAGTGAGAGTTTCTTGTTTGAGACGGTGATTGAAGAGAATTGATGGAACGGAAGGAAAGAAGAAGAAGAAGAAGAAGAATGGAAAGGAGGGAAGAATCGAATTGAAGAGAAGATGAAGAATGGAAGAGGAGAGAGAGAAGAGGTGAGTACGAATGGCCACTCCGGAGTGACCATCGGGAAGAGACTACTGTAGGGGTACTGTAGCCATACTGTAGCAGATTGTATTGTGGGGGTACTGTAGCGGGATCACCTTGTCGTGCTACTGTATCGAGTACTGTAGCAGATTGCATTGTGGGGGTACTGTAGCGGGATCACCTTGTCGTGCTACAGTATCGAGTACTGTAGCAGATTGTGTTGAGGGGTACTATCTGATTGATTACTGTAACTTACCATTGCATTGAGTACCGTATCGTGCTACAGCATCCAGTACTGCATCAGACTTATTATGGAGTACTGTAGAGGGATTACCGTACCTTACTACAGTATCGATTGGGTTGAGTACTGTCGTGGTGGGAGTGTCCATAGTAGTATTCTCTCTCTCACTGGAATGGATCTCTCATGAATTCCTTCCTCCTCCTTTAATTACTCTCTTGAGACTATTTGAACTGCTCTTCTTCTCTTCTCGATTTGTTTCCTTCCCTTCCTTTGTTTTCATTTCGGGCGACGCCTGGCGATCTCGAGTTTCACTCTCCCCTCTTCTTCTTTCGCCTCCTCTTTCTCCTCTTATCAATCGATCTAGGGTTAAAGCCTCGTGAGAAAGAATTCCGAGATCTCGAAATTGTTAAGAAACTCCGCCCCATTGAACTTAGACATGAAAATAAAATAGATTAGGATTCGCGACCTTTCAAAATCAGCTGGTTATATTTTCGTGTGAACAATTGACAATCAGATTTTTTAAGAAATGAAATAAATTTTGAGATCTCGAATTCGGTTTCCTTTGATCTTTTCTCACGAGGCCAACCCTACGATCACATGGGAACTTCATTCCACAGTCTGGACAACTCTCCAGAATTGGGTTTGGGGTGAGAGATCTTGTAAAATCGAGAGGGACTCTCTCACTTTGCACACTCTCTCGCCCGGACCCCTTTCTGGAGGTTTGGAATCATGTGGGGAGATCAAAAGTGTCACTATTCTCACTCGATTTCTCCTTGATTGATTAACTCTCTTCATTCTCATTCTTCACTTCAATTGAGTCTTTCCACTAATTGGCGCTCTCTCACTTTCCCACACTCTCTCGTCAGTTAGACTAAGTGAGAGAGTGAGTGAAACGAAGAGAGTGCAGAGCAGACAACACATTTGTCTTCGTCCAGAGATTTGCGCTGTCCGCCGATAAATTTAGTTACTACTCTCATTTCGAGAGAGTATTTCGCGCGGTTTGGGAGAGAGAGAGAGAGAGAGAGAGAGAGAGAGAGAGAGAGAACGTGGGGATTCTCTCAAGAGATCGAAGCACTTGAGCGACCGCAGCTCACGCTTTTTGTATCCCATCCCCCTTTGTCTGATCTCCCCTCCGCCCTTTCTCCGTCTCTCTCTCTCTCTCTCTCCCTCTCTCTCTCTCTCTCTCTCTCTCTCTCTCTCTTCTTTCTTCACCTAAGAGATTCATGGCACCTTCAGCTTTCACTCGCATTCTTCCGTTTTCACGTTATTTTCCATTTTTCTTGCTCAGAATTCGTATCTATTCTGCCGATCTTCCCTACAGAAAGTACTTGGAAGTGAGAGAGCGTGTAAAACCAAGAGAGACTCTCTCACTTTTGCACACTGTCTCGCTCTGATCCTTGTCTGTATGTTTAGAATCATGTAGGAAGTCTCGAAAAGTTTGCGTGTCAATCTTCTAAATTCGCGTTTATCTCGCCATTTTGCTTGTTGTAATGAAAGAAACTCGTAGGGCGAGAAGACAGATGTTGCAGAGAACTTTGAAAAGAAGAGAGAGAGAGAGAGAGAGAGAGAGAGAGAGAGAGAGAGACGACATTTCGTCTGTCTAGATTGCACTCGATCCATCTCCATTTTCAGTCTTGTTTCTCACTAGCGAAATGAATTTTCACAAACTCGCGAGACCCTCAAGATTCTGAGGAAGATCTTTTCAATTTCGTATTTTCTCTACGCTCCATGGGGTTATTAACACCGCGAAGTTACGTCATACAACATCGGTGATTCGCGTTTTGGAAAATGCATTTATGAGTCAGCAAAACCTTTCCCGGATTTGTTTGTGACTCGCTTGAACATTCACAACAATGTGCAACTTTTATTATTTTAATGACTACATAACGTACCATTACCAATAACCTGGTATTTATTTCCAGCCTGGAATCAGACAGGGATCCAGCCTGGGAATTATACCAGGATCCCGGATCTGATACAGTATGGCTACAGTACCCCTACACCGGCCGGTATTGATACCGGAAAAGCACGAGCGATCCTGGAAAAAATACCAGAGCATGACCATTCTAAAATTTGAGAAGGGGAAAACAAGAAAAAGAAAACTAATAGAGAAACTAATAGAGGTGGATTATCCATTGTCCGCGCAGTTTGTTTAGGTTTTCTTCCCATTTTCTCTCCTTTTTTCTAGTGGAATTCCGCTTCTTCTCATGCATATATTGGGAGAGAGAGAGAGAGAGAGAGAGAGAGAGAGAAGAGAGAAACGGAGAGGGAGGCAAGGGACGTCTCCCGCATAGAAACGGACACTCGTACGAGAGAATACAGCAACTATCCATCTCATTATGTGCATTTGGCAGCGTGCCAAGACTGAATTCGTGCTGGGACTGAAAAAATCTTCGTTTGCCCTATCCAACAGTTCAGCCCACTTTGCATACTCTAATCGCATTTTTTCGCCCCTTCCTCACTACCTTATCGTACGTACTGAAAATATCGGAACGTTTACCGGAACGTGATCAAAATGTTCAATTTTTGTAACTTTGCGAATAAAATTATTTGCGACTCGTGAGTAGGTTCATATTTTTTGTCCACCTCGATTTACCGGAAACTACCCGGACATGCCCGGTGAAATGTCTAAAACAAAGGAGAAAATTCGATGCGATAACCGACCAAGTTAGCGAATTGTCATCATTACCGTATACAGCCGGGAAATGCCAGTAATTGCCGGTTCTGTCCTTCTTTTGCAATCGAATTTGTCGCTTTCTGTGACACATTTCACCGGGCATCACCGGGTAGATTCCGGCAAATCGATGCGGATTAATCGAATTAGCATAAACACAAGTCATGATAATGCGTACTCGCAAAGATGCAAATTCTGAACATTTTGATCACATTGCGGTAAACGTTCCGATATTTTCAGTACGTACGATATTTACAGTGATTACACACACTCTCACTCACAGAATCCGTAGCTCTTTTAAAGTGGAGATTGAGATCTCTCTCTCTCTCTCTCTCTCTCTCTCTCCTTCTCAATTATTCTAATAGACTCCACTGGAAGTCCAATATTCACTCTCTTTTCATATACAAATCATTGTCATTCTCTCTCTCTTCTCTATTAGCCGTCTTGCTCCTATTACTTCTTGCGTCAGTCTGTGAGACTACAATTAATATGAGGGAAAATTCGATTTAATCTTTTTTCCATGAGCAATGAAACTAAAGGGAATATTGGGAGACGAAATGCTTGTCTGTGCATTCACAAATAAAGTGAATACGGAGATTGTACTTTTTTTTCTTTTGGAAACATTAAACAGTTGTTACATGTCTCGATCGTATCCTAAACAGAGCACAATATTTATTAGATGAATGTTCAATCGGAAATTCCAAAATGTAATATTACCTGCGAAAGAATACCAGAGTCTAATGGAGTCTGTCTGTCCCAGTCTCCATTAGACTTCGTCCTTTCTCTCCGCCACAGTTGATGTACCCTATGATTGACGTTCTAATTTGACGTCTGTAAGTGAATCGAACGTTTTTTGCTTCTCTGCGTCTCTCTCTTTCACGCACTATTTCGCCTCTCCCGTCTAATCCCTCTTTCGCTGACTTCTCTGCACTCTCTTCGCTCGCCCTGCTCTCTCGTCTCAGATGTCTTCAGGCGTCGCTGACAGGTCTCTCTCTCTCTCTCTCTCTCTCTCTCTCTCTCTCCTTCCACAATTCGAGTCATATGTCCTTCTCAACTACTCCAAATTGTTCTCTTCCACAAGAAACGACGTCTTTTGATGTCCGAGTTCCTACTTTTTCCTCTTTCTTCTCTTTTCTCTCGTTTTGACTCGAGAAAAGACCAAAATTCATCTTCGATATTCCAATTCTCTCTTCATTTCTGCCCTTTCTCATCTTAATCTCAGGTGCTTCTTCTTCCTTGCTTTTATTAGTTTCCTCCAGTTACGAATGACAAATTTTCTATTGATTGCTTATCTTCTAGAGTTGCTTGGACTGCTTAGAGTCCAATTTTTCATGCTACACTTTTGGGAACCAGAAAATAATTAGAGTTATATACATATTTTCTGACACGTATCGCACTATTTTCTTTTAAAAAAGTAGGGTTTCTAATAGCCGGTTAAGATAGAGTCTAAAACCGTTCTTGCACATTTGTTTTTCCACTGTTCTTCTACTGCCAAATGAGACAGATAGAGAAGGGAAGAGAAGAGGACAATAGTGCGTATTTATCATCTCACCTTCAATTTTTTTCTAGCCTTTCACAGCATTAAAAAAAAAGATTAAAGACATTTTCCCTCACGTACTCCAACAAATCTCTCTTTTCGTTTCTGTTACTTCCTTCTCTTTTTCTTTTTTTCTTCTCGATGAGTATTCCAATTTATCTTCTCCGCAGTCTCGAAATGGACAGAAAACGGTGCCGATTTAGGAAGGAAACCGACCGAATTTTCTCTCTTTTTCTCCTCGATTTAAGGAGAGAAAACACTTGAGATACGGTATCCAAGTGAGAAAATTGTAGTTAGATAAAAAGTAAATTTTATTTAAAAACATCTGACTTTCCTAAATTGAACTGGTTACATCAAATTACCGTGAACTGTGCTCTGCCTTATTAATATCAATCATGCTTTTTTCCCGTTTATCGATATTCCATCTCTGAGAAACGCTAGATCTCAAAAATGACCTCTTTCACCTGTCAATGTGTAGTGAGACAAGTGAACATGAGATTATCTCCCAAACGCATAATCACAAAGAAAAAAACTATAGGAATTTAAAACACAACGTGTCGAGACGGAGAGTTGAAAAACTTTTCGAGATAATATACTGCACGAAAACGAAAAGAAACTCGCTTTCTCATTTTTGCACGCTCTCTAACAATAGTTTCAAACAATCGTCTAGACATATCAAGAATAGAGTAATTTCTTTGAAATTATTTTCTCTCAGTTTCGCTCCTTTCTTTCACTCTACTCTGGCTTTTTCTGTTGAAAATTGTTGCGTGGTTAAACCCCGTGATTATCTTTTCTCCTTCTTCTTCTCAGTCAAACGAACGATCATCAATCACATTTTCACGCGCCAGTGAAATTATAGTGCATATTTTTCTGAATATTCCTCTTTTTCTCCATGAATATTCGTGATCCTGCAATTGTGAGTGTCTTTCTTCTCCTTCCTCATCTCCTTCTCATTTTTCCTCTTCTCGTATAATTTGTGTCTCGTAATTTCTCTTCCTCCTCTTCATTACACGTTGTTCTCTCTCTCTCTCTCTCTCTCTCTCTCTCTATCTCTCTCTCTCGCGACGACCTCAGAATGCGACAATTTTACGAGTCTCTCAATTTCTTCCCTCCCCCGTGTTTATTATTATTACAATAACCCGAGAGGGAGAGTGGCCAGTAGTTTTGATGAATTGCATATGGAATTCATCAGGGATTACCTCCGGTCTCTCTCTCTCTCTCTCTCTCTCTCTCTCTCGATATTAGCCCGTTCCATCTACTGCCCATCCTACAGTGTCAATACTGTATGATGCACGAGACGGGATTACCTCTTCTTCCTTTTCCTCTCCCCTTTCCTTCCTCTCTTCCTTCCTTCCTTCCATAGACCGACTAAACATCCGTAGGGTGTTCCTTTTCTGTTCACAGCCAGCATTCACAGTCAGTTTTCTCTCGTTCTAACCCGATCACACGCCTTCTCACTCCCGTTCTATGCGAGCATAATTAATATGGTGATAGACCAAGTGAAACTACCGTCTTACAAACAGTTCAAAATAAGCAAACCACTTGTTGCACCTATCCACCGGCTGCTCCAAAATCTACCCCTTTTCATTCCATTTCTATGATTATATGAATTCAACAGTCTCAAATTGCTGCCTTTCTAACAGTTTGAAATAAGAAAACCACTTGTTGCACCGATTCGCCGGGTTAGCTTCCAGTGGCACTGTTTTGGCGCGGCGCGCGCGGTTCTAACCTAATTTGTACGAGAACTCAGAACGCGTAGAGAATCTTCTTCTTCTCGACCAAACTCCTACTCGTCTTCTTCCATTTTTTTCTTCTTCCATCTCTTTTTTTCGTGTCTTTTTCTCTTTTTCTTCTCTTTTTATAATCTTTTTTTAAAATTTCTTTATTTTTCTTATCTTCCATTTCCATTATTTTTCTCTTATTTCAATCGAATCCGCGTCTTTTCCTTCGAAAATCAGGACACTCACTGACTAATTTACACTACTCCATTATTTATCTCCCACTTACAATTAGACTGCAAGCACTACTTGTAAACATCCGAATTCATTCCATTTAGAAGACAATTTAGAAGATCTATAGCGCTAAGAGAACGAAACATTCAATCCTACATCAATTTTGCCATTTTTTTATTTGCTTGCGGCTCTCGTGTAAATGGCGATAGATCGTAGAATTAGTTTTCAATTTCAAATAAAATAAGAATGTAAACTAGTATCTTTTCCCAACTCGTGGGATAATACGATCTCCCCACTCTTTTCTCTCCTTCGACAGAGAATTTTCGCACCTGCTCATAATGAGGAGAAAGAGAAGAAGAAAAGGAAGGAAAAGTCTTTCCCGACGAAGGGAAAAGGAGAGAATTCACTATCATAGACGATCAATTTCTATTCCATTTCTATCTACTCTCTAGGTGTTGAACTTCCTAGTAAACCTTTTTATTATAGAACACATCATTCCACAGGCCGGTCACCCATACAGAAAGGCCTTTGGAGTGAGAGAGCATGTGAAAGGGATTCTCTCACTTTTGCACACTCTCTCGCTCTAACCCTGGTCTGTAGGTTAGGAATCATGTGAGAAGTTCTAACCCGCTGGCCCACTCACACTAGTGTTGCCGGATCGGGGCTCACCTACTGGCAGGCATCTCCTCTCTTCTGATTCGCCATCGCCTTGGTGAAATTTCACGAAACCTGCGGGAATTGATTTATGAACCACCATTTATTTTTCCCACTTTTTTGCGTAGCATCACTTTCAGCACCTCTCCAGCCGTAAAACCGATTTGTTGCTGTAATGTGAATCCGTAAGCATCCCTCACAACTCATAGTTACCATTCACTAATTAATCTCTCAGATTAATTATCTTCTCCAATGCCCTTCATGGACACAAATCTAATTATGTCCAGGGAAAATCTATTTTTTGACGCGCCGATGACGAAATTCTCCTCCGACGCGCTTGAAATGACGTCATTGTCCAGATGTTCTAACTCATTCATCTCAGTCTTTCGAAATTGTTGAGTCATCAGACGAAACCTCGCCTTCCCCTCCCTTTTCATGTTATACGCCACATCTTTTTATCTCACCAGTTCTGGTATTTATTTCCACGTTGGATCCCCGTATAGCTTGCGCTTTCCCGGTATCAATATCGGGATCCCTGTATAATGTCCAGGCTGGAAATAAATGCCAGAGCGGCTTGCATACCTGTTGGAAAACGGACATATGGAAATTTCCTCATGTTCTTCCTACTATACTACATAATATACATAAAGTGCCCGTGAGTACTGTTGATTCCGGAAGTAGCTTTACCTATAACAGGAAAAGGGGAGAGGATGAGTAGGTTTCCATTTTTCTCTCAATTCCTCTTGAAAGGAGGACCGTTCTCTCGTCTCATTCTGAAACGTCAATGGGATGAGACGAGAAAAGAGGAAAAAGACATTGGGAGATCGTCGTTGACTGGCACCACAAGGAAATTTCGTCATTACTATGCAATATTTTATTTTTGGCCCATTGCGTTTTGGGGGAAATGAGAATGGGAACATAAGTATCCAATTCTGGCCTGCACGCAATTTCCGATTATTAGGGTTTCCCGGCACGTCTTCAGTCGGTTTCAGCGTTGTTATTGTGTGTATCTGTCAATTTCCAACTGAGACGAAACCGAAATTCTGCATTCTTATTTTTCTTGTGTGAAATAGACAGTCAATTAGGCAAGATTATCTCTCCACGACTTTTTTTGGAATTTTTATAAAATGCCTTGAATATCATCAGAATTCATTTATCTGTATTGATCATTAACTTCATGTCTTACAGTCTTCTAGCCCTTTAATCCCAATATCCAAATGACGTGTAAGAAAGGGAGAAAAAACAGTGTAACCCACTTACTCGAATTCTCTCTCTCTCTCTCTCTCTCTCTCTCTTCCTTCTCGCGAGCTCTCACTCTGAAATTCAATACAACACATCCATTTTCGCTAATTGCGAGCCGTATTTGTGTGTGTCTCTCTCCTTGTTCCGGAAGAAGCAAAAGCTTCCATTCTTTACTGCCTTTTCATACACAATTGTGTAGTAGTAATCACTCTGCGCCCAGTTGAAACTTTAGACTATAGTATAGTCAGATTTCGAATATTTAAGAAATTGCATCATTCATATGCCACTTTACTGTCTCTTGATACGCAAAATTGGACCATCATATTCATCATTGCTCATTTTCGACCATAACGTTGCTATCACAAGCTTCTGAAGCATATCTGATTCTTCCCTTCCTCTGACCCACCTAGGGTTGCCGTTTCGGTTTTCGTGAAGTCAAATCATTCACACACCACCGTAGGATCTCGTAATAATTGCATTGTGACGTGGTATTATCCAAGACTTCTTCATAATGACCACCGTACAAAGTATTCCGGTGATTGCAAAACTGTTCGCATTATTTCTCCTACATATTTCTGCAATTTCGCAGCACAAATTCAATTACTTTCTACGTCTTCTCAGTCTCGTAATGCAGTTTGTTTGTTGTTCCTCTACAGATAGGGAACATATTGGAACGAGAGAAAAAAAACAGGATAGAAGAGAGTATACTCTAGGCTATAGGCTGCCTACACCAAAAAAATATAATTTTCGTTTTTTTAAAAAAAAAACAAATGCTGTATCAAATAGGATTCTGACTATTGTTTTTTCGACTGTTCCATTTCGATTATTCGTTCAATAATAAATAATCCACTAATAATTCACCTGTCCTCATATCCACTTCTCTCCGCTTCTCTAATTACAACCCAGTGCAGTCTATCCAAATATTTGCATGATTAGTCTCTCTCTCTCTCTCTCTACCTGCCCTCTTTCTCTCCTTCTCCACACAATAATATTAATTCTCCCACGACTGCTCTCATTTCTCTCCAGTATTTCACTCAATTCTCTGCATTCTGCAAGGTCTCCCTTAGAATTCGCAGTGCATTGTGTATCTAGTCTAGTATGTTGCCAGAGGTACTTCAATGCCTTTCAAATGATGCAAGACCGGTGGACCATTTATCAATATTATTTGGCAACCCATTCTCCAGTTCGACTTAGAGAACGTTCTTAAGTGTACTGGAGAATTCGGCCTCGTTGGCAAACCATTCTAGTAGTAAACTTGCGCTCAGTATGCATTGAAGCGATTGATCCCTATGATTTGTTGTATCCGAATCGTTATTCTGCATGGTCCAATTGTCTCAAGGTGTCGAAATGGTCGATTTCCTTCTGTAGTCTCCATCGGAAGTTCGTTCCTTCTCGTGTCTCTCGTACCCATTCACAATTTTCGGTCGGTCGTTCCGTCAAATGACCCGCATCTCCATTTCCCCTCCCATTTCCGTTACCCGTTTCCGTGCAACTTCCCACACTCCGGATCTCTCTCTCTCTCTCTCTCTCCCTCTCTCTCTCTCTGCCCTATGTTTAACGCAGTTTGAAAGCGCGAAGGTGCGAACTTCCGGTCAATGTGCGCTTTGCGAAGAATGTGAGATCAAAGATGAAGGAATCGAATAGGGTTTCAGTTTTTAGATGGTGAATATTCAAATTTAAACCTGATTAAAATGATTTCGCATTTGGTGCAAACACCACCGAGCGGAACGGCCTCTAGAATGAACCGTCTTTTATGTCGCCTGATTTATTATTATGATCTTTGGCTTATGTGAAATGAAACGTGAAACCCTTGAATCCAAAAGATTTCTCTTCGGAACAATGATGGACGAACAAAAAGAAGGAAGAAGATCATTTTTACTGGATTCTTGCATGATTCTGCAGTGAAAAGGGCTCCCTTTGTGGGTGTCAATCAGTCTCTCCATTCACTCGTTTGTCTTTTTCCTCTCTCATTCTGAGTCCATTATGTAGACGAATCCGAGATGAGAAAGAGAGAGAGAGAGAGAGAGAGACGAATTGAAATCGTTCCGAGGGGGATTGGGTCGACCCTTGTGAGTGAGATGGACAATGCCTACACATTGGACAGATGGCAATTGGTGGGTGAACTTAGATAAGTAACGATGCATTTAGTTGATTTCCTCCACGCTCTCCTCATTTCTCGAATCTACCCGCGAAAACAGTCGATTTCTCTCTGCAACCACCATTTGTCAAAGATTTTTTTGCGACTGATTTTCCGCCACTTTTCTGATACTGCGAAAATTTCATGGGTGGAATTCAGTGGAAATTTTTCCACCCATGAAATGTGGAAACAGATTTTCCATCACCTTTTCATAACTTTTTCGTAGTTTTCTTTACATGATGTTCCAAAGGTTGCTAAAACCAGTTAGGAGCACAATCCTTTGTGATTGGGGATACTTTGTTCAGTATGATCTGAATTATACCAGTTTCCACTCTTCAAAGGTGCAATTAGACCCATGAAATTTGAACAGCATAGATCTACTTTCACTGTCATATTTTTAGAAGGATGGACGATATTTTTGCAGCTGCCCTACAAATTATCGGTTGCTTGGCGCCGTAGCTTACACCGAATCAAATTATAGTCCTTGTTTTGAAATGAGCCACCAATTATACATGGATCAGCCCTATGATCCGAGATAGCAAGATCCTCGACCAACTTTGACCAAAAAAGCTTGGATTGCATGATTTCTCTTCTTCTTCGTCTCTTTATGAATAATTAGTGAATCTCGACGGTATTTTGAGTGAATATCTCTCATTTCTTTCAATTTCTTCTCTGACTTCAACTCCACTTTCTTCTTCTCTCCTTCATCCTACAAACACAATTATTCCATTCTCCCGTTCCTTTTTCTCCCTCTTTTTCGCTGTTTTCACTGTATCATTTCGGAAAATAATCTAATTTCCGCTTTTTTGCGCGCTCTTAGCCTCTCTCCCGCCGTCTCTTGTACAGTTCGTACCCGTTTTTTCTCGTTCCGATGACGATCGATTGCAGACTTACGGTGGATAGCGACGAAGGGCAGATTCGACTGATTACAATGGAAGAGAGGGAGCCGACGAGAAAGTTCACAGCTGGGCGGCAGAGAAATCGGACGGAAATCGTCGATTGTCAGTCATTTTATTTTTTTTCCAAAAATAATTAAATAATTTTCAGTATACATTTTCCAAAAACGTATCTGAAAATGATCTACGTTTGCTCTCAAAGAACACCGGAAAATATATGTTACAACAATTGTTTAATTAATTCTGTAAATGAGTATTTAAATGGGTATCCAATTCGCATCCCTCTTCCAGAACCATTTCAAATAGAGAGCCAACCCCCATCAATTTGCGTGTGGCTTCCATAGAAAAACGGGAGTGAGTAGTGCTAAATTGGCCTGTGAAATTATTCATTCGGTTTTTGCGAGACGCGAAAAATACTTGAATGGTGTGTGAATTGAGAATGAGAATGAATAAAATGAGAAGAGAGGGGGGAGTTTATCGTTTGGTCGAAAGGATTTTCTCAATAGAAAGTTGGAAATTTATCGATGTAAAATGCCTGTCATTATGGAATTAGATTAATCAGTATACATCATCACAATTTGATGATGATACTATTTGTGTTAACTTTTTTATACGTTCTTATTAGAAATGTGAAAGTGACTGCTACATTATTCTTCACTCTCGCAGTGGTGGTGGCTGTGGAGCGGTCGAGAGATGGGTCTTACAGGGAAATAAAATAAGATTCTAAACTTGTGGACTAGGCCGCGACGTTTTTCAAAGTCTAACTGCCTCGCTCACCTGCGGATATTAGACTTTGAAGTCGTAGACTTATTTCCCAGTGAGGAACCCTAGCAACCAGTGTCCACCTCTACTATTGGATTGAGCAAATCTCAAGCAGTCAATTATATCAGATAAAATCTGAGTAAAAAACTCGTTTGATCCATGACTTCTTCCACCTTATTTCTCATTCTCCACCACCTTCTCTCTCCTGTCTCTTCTTCTCTTCTCGTCCTTCCTCATTGTTCCTCATCTACTCCGTCGTACCTCGATTGTCCTCTCGATTCAAGCCCCGATACAACAATCCCGTCTCTCTCTCTCTCTCTCTCTTCCTCCTTTTTCCTTCCCTCTTGGAATAGCATAGGTGTGAGGGGGGTCAGAGTCTCTCTCTCTCTCTCTCTCTCTCTCTCTCTCTCTCTCTCTCTTCTCTCAGTCAACACTTCTCTCTCTCCCCTGCATTGTTAGTTCCTTCCAATCGACTCTCAATCCATACAAGGAATGGTCCACTACGTATTAAGTGTCGGACGAGCCAAGGAAACTGAGAATGGTAAGAGGCCAATTCATGCGGGGTCCTTATCAATGACGCAGCGCCAAAGTAGACCTGGAGAAACAGCGAAGCACCGGGTTGCATATGAGGCAAACCAAATCGTTTCAGCGATGATGGAACGTTGTAGAACTGCTGTCTATAATCCGCTAAGTATAAAGTTTATAAATGCTCTAAAACATACCCCCCCCCCAAATACACCACGGTTTTTAAGGTTTACAAACGGTAGTTCAAACGCGTCCTATCACTGTTTCGGCAGCGAAATAGTGCGAGACAGTAGGAAAGCGGGAGTGGTTTACGTTTTACCCAATACATTATTTTATTATTTATCGAAATTCGAAGTTCTTCATCATGTCCACTTTGCGGTCCTCCAACACTGATTTTTAACGGTAGAGAATGCTTTGAAAATTATTATTTTATTTTTATTTTTATGGTAATTTAAATGAATAGATCTTTTTTAGAGAGAAAATATTCTTTGGGCCTGTGAAGTCTTGATTTCTCTCTACTTTACTCCTTCCAAGTTGGTCTAGAAGTAATGCAGGTGCATTTCCCATCAATCTGATGGTCTCATCCATCTCTCTCCCGTTCCATCTCATTCTCTCTCTCTCTCTCTCTCTCTCTCTCTCTCTCTTTCTCTCTCTCTCTTCTCTCTCTCTCTCTCTCTCTCTTCCATCTCCTTTATCTGCTCGTTGTTCTTCTCTTTCCTCTTTTCTTCTCACAAAGATTCCATTAGAAGAGAGGAAGGAAAGGGAGAACTACAGAAGGAAAAGAGAAGAAGATGAAACAAAAGAAGAGAAGAAGAAACAGATTGAGAGAAGAGAATCGTCGCTAAATCGGATTGCATCTTATTGTTAGGAAAAATGAGCTAAAAGTCTCCTCATATTGCACGATCTCTCAAACGATCTCACAGTATTTAGGCACTGGTATATAATATGTTCATCCTTGAGCCATAGCTCCCTACCGCCCGCCTCGAGGAGAATATAATGTCTTCTTTCAATAAAATTTACTCTCAGAGGAATAAGCCGAAACTCCTCATATTGCACAATATCCCCATCGTCTGACTGATCAAAGAACATTTAATCCTTGCAAATTCTGCAAACGTCATTCTATAGAAGTTTTTCTTTGGTCCAATGAAGTGTCGATCTTGGATGATAGAGATTGAGCGTAGAAGTAGATCTTCCAGCAACAGTGACTTAGTTTATAACTCAGATATTATTTTAGACAAATCATAAAAAAATCTATATTCCGTCATCCCGGAAAAGCTCGAATTGCTCGCTATTCCTCTCACATTTTCCATCCTGGAGCCTGATATAGCAAAATTTTGCAAATTAAAAAAAATACTATAGGAAAGATCAGTACTCGCAAGTTGCTATACCATGGTTGTTTTTCTGCAATTTCCTGAGTAGTGAATCCATTATAATCGTGTCAAAAAGCGCGGATTACCATTTCTTCTTCTCTTTTTCCATTGGAACGCCTCTTCTCTCTTGTCATGATACTCGAAATGGGTGGAAAATGAATTGGAACGAGGCGAGAACCAATAGAGAATCTCTTTTTTCACGTGGTCTTTTATGGGAATCGACAATCTTTTTGCTTCTCAACGACGTAATTTCTAAATTTGATGAGCTGAGTTCTCTAATCGAGAAAATGCGGAAGCTATGCTCATCACTTGATTTTGATATTAATAGAACTTTTGTTTATCCGAATCTAAGTACCTAGCAACAACGCAATTTATAGATTGTAGCCCCCTGATTTTGTTTCGACTCTTGGAAAAATGCGAGTATTTTTCTCGCTAGTTGCAATTTCTCCTCTCGTATCCTCCTCTTCTTTCCTCACTATCAAATCAAGCAGAAAGGCCTCCCATCAAACCTCGTTCCGACGAACATTTCTGAGCTCTCTCTCTCCAATTTGTTGGCTTCGAGAGAGAGAGAAAGAGAGAGAGAGAGAGAGAGAGAGAGAGAGAGAGATGGGCTTGAAGCACGAAGTCATCAGGCAAAGCAGAAGAAGAAAGAGAGCACCTGTTGAGAGAGAAGAACACGATAGAAACAAGCTAATAACTACTCAATTTTTCCTTCGTTTTATCTGCTTTTTTCATCTCTTATTTGGCCACTTTTCCATACAGTTTTTACTCCTCTTTCCATATCGGAGTTCCCTCCCTCCCTCTCTTCCCCTAAATTACTCCCTTCTCCCATTTCCAATTATGAATATGAGTCGATGCTTCTCTCTCTCTCTCCATATCTTTCTTCTTCCTCCTCCTTTTCCTTGCGACCGAGAATTTGATCTCGGTATTACACGCTAATTGACGGCTTCCACGGGAGCAGCGGAAAGAAGGAGGAAAGAGGATAGAAAAGGGACAAATTAGAGGTCCCCACGACCAGTTTCGAGCCTTTCCCTCTTCCATCTTTCACGTCCGGAAATTAGCTTCTGAGACGGCCGATCTCTCTCCTGATAACTTGCTGTTGATAGCTTCTTCCCTGCGAGAGAGAGAGAGAGAGAGAGAGAGAGTCTCTCTCTCTCTCCTTCATTAGAAGACTCTTCCTCACTCCTCGTTTTTAGTGGTTGTTGTTACTGTTTTTCCCACAGTTGACGCAAATTGTTCTGACACTCTTTCCACGCATTTGGATGGATATAGTAAGGAATATTTGGGCCGGCTCAGTCTCTCTCTCACTCTCTCTCTCTCCCCTCTCCTCCTCCTTCTCCCTTTCCCCCACTTCTATTCGCTGGTTTACAGAATAGCGTGTGAGACGCCTGAAAATGGTACCATTCCCTCCTCTTCTTTCCAGATCCATTCCCTATTTCTCTCTCTCTCTCTCCACAGGATGGAACACACATTCCTTCCCATATTCTCTCAATTATTCTCCAAGTCCCATCTCTTTCCATCATTTTCTCTCTCTTGATTAGGGCAGTAATTTCATCCTTCTCCCTGCAATAACGGATCTATCTATTCTGTCCCACTTTCTTCTCATTCCTTTTTGTTCATCGATATCTCTTTCCATTCCTCTTATGTCCCGTCAGTTACAGATGCTCCCTCTCACAATCCTTTTCCTTTTACTCATTGTATCACATATTAGTTTACTAATACTGCCTTCATAGTCCATCGTTACTCATTTTAAGGAGTCAAATAAGTAACAAAACATTATTCAAAGTCGAAAAAATAGTTGACCCCCAAGTTGAACCCTTAAATTTTTCAATTTTGAAACTGTTTTGTGTTCGTGAATTGACCATTCAAATTGAGAGATGGTAGACTATGAAGATATAGATATAGGTACTAGTGCTACTGTACCTCGAAATAGGTTTGTCTCAAGCGCGTAAATCATTTGGCGAGCTCAATATACCTGTCACATTCATGTTTCACCGTCAGTACTTCATCTATTCCCTCTCAATAACTGTTTCCTCAATAGCTTTTCTTCTCATTCCACAATTGATCCCCCCACTTCATCTCTCATGGAAAGTCAACCCGGTCGAAACCCAGTGTCAAAGACAGAAGATAGAGAGAAAGAGCGTAAGTTTTTAGGCTATTAAAATGTTAAAATAGATAATATATTCCACTGAAAGAACTATCGCCGAGTGAAATATTTCTACGACTCCAGAAGTCTTGGATAGTTACTAACCTGAAAGTTGAATCTTTTCTGTTGGAGGCATTAGAAAGGCATTTCCAGACGTCTAAAGTCGTCATTCGATAACCAAGATTTCTGAAGTCGTAGAAATATTTCCCTGTGATTCGTTTCACGTGCTTAGTCTCTGATTCTCCCATTTTCGCATGCTCTATCGCCGTCATTTCTGTTTATCAACGGACCGTTTTAATATTTCGGAAGAGCGTTTATCAATTTGACTCTCATCTTCTATCGATCTCGTATCAGTTACTAGCCCATCCAAGGGGGGATGAAAGGGATTATCCTCCATATTTATATTAGGATTCGTATCTTCTAGGGATATCTGGTTATTGGTCCATTTGACACCGACCTCGTCCCCCTTCTGAATAGATGCTCACATCCATTGACGCAAGCATTTCCCGGTTCCAAGAATACCCCGGCTCCAAGTATTTCCCGGTTCCGGTCCTACTTTACGAGGTCCAGAACCGGGAAATAGTGTATGCAGTGTGTGTAGCGTAATCACCCTTTTCTCCTCTCTCTCCAATCTCAGTTTTGACTACGAAGGGGATTCTATTTCATGTGGTTTCTTCCCTCGGAACTACGAATGGACAACCAAACAAATTTTCCCCTTTCTCAAAACTTGCCCAATCATAAAGAAATACCTCTAATTATACGCCCAGATTTGAGAGTTTGAAATTCTAGTGTTAGAGAGTTCGCGAAAATGAGAGAGATCTTCTCTCGTTTTCGCACATTCTTTCGAAAATTAGAATTAGAGGCAAATAGAGTTTCAAACTCATAGAATTTTTTCTTTGTCAGCAATTTCATTGTAATCCACGGGTCATCTTCCGGTCCTCACCCTTCTCTCTCTCTCTCTCTCGCTTCCATGATACTTCTCCACTAATCCAGCTTCTCTTTGTTGCATTCAACGGGACCGCCCGCCGCCAAAGTTTTTCCTCCTCCCTCTGCCTGGCTTTAGATTGGACGGCAGAGAGAGAGAGAGAGAAAGAGAGAGAGAGAGAGAGAGAGAGAGAGAGAGAGAGAGAGAGAGAGAGAGCTGTTAGTGTATCGTCCTCACCATTCATTTCGTGCTGCCCAAGCCCCAAACAGTCAAGGGAGGGTCAAAGGGAGACCGAAAGAGAGAAAGGAATCAAATTTTATAACTGAAAACCTCTTCTTTCCGGGTTTCACTCAAATGCTACGTGAATTTAGAGGGAGGAAAGTGTTTTTTTCACCGTTCCTTAACTTTTTCCTAATGAAGCTACAACTTCTAGAATTGATTCTAGAAAAAAAACGTCTGGAACATGTCTGGAACATTATCCCTTTGTTTGGAAATTTTTTTTTCCAATTTGAGCAGAGTTACTTTTTTTTCCACCATTCGAGGGTGGAATATTTTTAGCTTTATTTTTAGATCCATGGAATTTGTGCTTTTTGTGTGAAATGAAGAGGCAAAAGCGCTCATTCAATAGGTTTCAGTAAATCTTTTCGTAGCCCCGCGAGAGATAGCGAAAACTGATAGGAAAGAGGAAAAAAGGGTGGAAATGAGAGTAATTTGAAAGAGTGAGAAGAAAAAGCGCAGAATGCGTGCAAAGTCCGTCAACAAACTAATAAAGGGAACGGAAAGAGGATGGAGGATAGATTCTAGAACCAATTCGAAAAGATTGAGTGAAGGGAAATTGGCAGTTATCCCTGGGAAATCTTGATTTAGAACTCAAGCGAAATTGGTTCTCGATAAATAACTACCGTGCTTACCGTATCCTTTCAGTGACGACTCTGGGTGAGTATTCGATCTGCTCATGGATTCTCACCATTCTCTCCTACATTCTCGTCGCTTTCACTCTTCCTCTCTCGGCGTGTCTGTGTATAAAAGTAGGTTATTTTAATTTTATTGCTTTACAAAATATGAAAATTATGAGTGAATGTGTGGCTCTTAGGAAAGATATCATTGAAATGAAGTACATACAAAGTATTATTGTTTCATGCTGATTAGTAAATTTTAAAAAAAGTAATAATCGTTTGAGGTGGTTCAAGAGTACGAACGGGCAGTCATCTTCCGATTAGGTCGATTGTTGCCGGGAGGAGCGAGAGGACCTGGTGAGATACAGAAAGGGGTCAGGGCGAGAGAGTGTGCTAAAGTGAGAGAGTCCCTCTCGATTTCACACGCTCTCTCACTCCAAAGGCCTTTCTGGAAGGTTGACCGGCCTGTGGAATGATGTGAGTGGATAGGGAAGGATTGTCTACAATTTCGGAAGGGACCGAAACAGTCATAACTTTTGCAGTTTCCTTGTATTACTTGTGGTACTCATATCAATAGTTATAGATATTAGCAAACTAATTCGATTACACATGGCGAATTAGAGTGTTTGTGCACGAAGTTTGGCCTAGGAAGCGGTTGTAATCATGCGAAAAGTTTAGCTAATTTCTTTAATGCGAGGTCGAAAGCCCGTGACATGCTCATTAATTTTAGTAGGCCAAAAGTCGCAATTTTAGAGAGCAAAATAAATGATCATCTAATGAGCAAATGAATTATCGCGATGAGTTACTAGACAATTACTTTTAATTAAATATAAAAATAGTTCTCATTCAGGCATTTTCTTCATCATTCCTTGCATTGATTCATACAAGAAAGTCGATCTGCGAGTCGTCTCATTTGATGTTCCACCGCAAGAAGTAAGAATCTTAAAATATAGTTGTATTAAATTTTGCAAAATCGTTTTTTTGTAGATTCTCTCAAAAGACTCCGTCACAGTGGCAGTCGATGCCGTCGTTTACTTCAGGATATCAAATGCTACCGTATCAGGTGAGTATTGATTAGCTATCACTATATTACTTTTATTGAATTAATTTTCAACTATTTATAGCTGTTGCTATGAGCACAGCTTTCGAAACTGGAATAAGTATGACAGTTTCGTTCGTTGAGAAAATCCTATTCTAAAAATATTATTATAAATTAAATGTATATTTTCCAGTGACAAACGTGGAGGACGCGAGTCGCTCGACCAAATTGCTGGCACAAACGACACTCAGAAACATTCTCGGTGAGAAATTGAAAAAGAATCGAGTTTTTTCAAAGGCAAAATGGTGTAGTGATACCAAACGTAAATCACAGAGTATTTTCGCTACGTCTGGTTGCCTCGATGTCTAGACTAGGAAAAAAACCATTCGGAATGATTGTCGGAAGACATGATTCCACACTTTCGGAAAGAGGTCGGGCGCGAAACAGTTTGTGAAAATGAGACGGCATCTTTAACAAGATCTAAGATGTTTCAAATGTGATTCAACGAACACTTATTCATTATGAGTAGTGCACTTGAACATTCCGATCTTGGAGAGGATATAAAAATATTATAAATACAAATGAATTAAAATATAATTGTAGGTACACGAACTCTGGCTGAGATGCTGTCAGACAGAGAGAATATCTCGCATCAAATGCAGGTGTGGAGAAATCGTCTCTTTTATAAATAGTGCAACTAATGCATTAATCGGCACCAATTGGTAAACAGGGTGAGAACAGAGGTACAATTGTGCACAGGACATGAAACACAGTGAAGAATCGACATAATTATCATTTCTTTTCAGAGCACTCTCGATGAGGCGACGGATCCGTGGGGAGTCAAGGTCGAGCGAGTTGAGGTATCAATTAACTCCCAATTTTTTCTTTGTAAGAAAATGTCGTAAACAATCGCTAATGAACCCATAAAATCAATAACTACTTACAGGTGAAAGACGTTCGTCTGCCTGTTCAACTGCAGCGAGCAATGGCTGCAGAGGCAGAAGCGACGAGAGAAGCCGGAGCTAAGGTGAGCAATAGTATAAAGAAGATGTTGGACAGAGTAAACTGGCCAGCCGGTTGCCGTTTCGCGTTCCGCACAATAGCCGATATTTACAACTGATCAGCAATATTGCTGACAATTGTGCACGCTAAAATTGCGGTCAACTATCGCACTATATATAATTGACCGCAATTTGTCCACCTCGGGGCGGTAAATTGGTAGCAACTTTGATTGCGAAAACGTGCCCTAGATGCCTTGGGAAAGCTTGGGTTACGCAATCCCACGTTGCAGCTGGCTTACCGGCTTGCCCCATCTAGCGCGGTAGCTTGCTACTGTAAATCGCTTGACATGGGAAACCTTTACCTTTATAGACTATAAATTATAGTTTATAGTTTATAAATTATAGTGCTAGAGAGGAGAAAAATGAAGAAAAATGCTGAGCAAAAGTTGATCACTTGCTCGGTTGCTGTTTCATGTTCCACATATTGTAAGGGATTTGCAAGCGATCAGCAATGATGTTGACTACCTTTCTGTTTACAAATTATGACTAATTACAAATTAAGACTAACTATCTCATTGAAGACTATTATTGTCTTGAGTTCTTTCGTTGTATTACTGAGGTCGATCCCCGGGCGATTGTCGTTTCACATTGAACTTTTTACAATGTGCATAGGCATTATGGGCAATATCGTAACGATTCATAGGCAGCAAAATAATTTTAAAAAAAAACTCTTTTTCTCCAGGTGATCGCTGCCGAGGGAGAGCAGAAGGCGTCGCGAGCTCTTCGTGAAGCAGCAGAAGTCATTGCTGAGAGTCCCTGTGCCATCCAACTACGGTATCTACAGACACTCAACAGTATCAGGCAAGCCCCTTTTAATTTAATTGATTTTAATTTAAATAGGTTAAATTAAAATCGGTTTTTTCAGCGCGGAGAAGAATTCGACGATTATTTTCCCGTTCCCGATTGAGTTGCTACAGAGACTTCTTCCATCTTCTTCATCCACAGCCTCGACTCCCAAATTGATTGACAAAATGAGCTGATTTCAGTCGCATTTTTCCAATATTCTGTCCCTGTAAAAATATTGAAAACCGTCCTGTCTTGCCAGTACTTAGCCCTCACGAGCTTTCTCTTATCGAATCAACTTTTCCTCCCACCCTCAGAGCTTGCTTTCACATCTTTTTCTACCATTGAAATCCCTTTTGATTCCGGTGATCTTTCCGTGTTTTCCCTTTTCCTTTCCTATTTTCCTTCACTATCAACCAGTGTTGCCAGATCGAATTCACGAATAGGATTATTCGATCTAATAACACTACTATCCACTGTTTCTATCGTCGTTTTCCGCGGAAATCGACAAACTCTCTCGATATATCTGCCAATATGCATAATTACTTTATTCAAAGTCCTGCCAAGCGCGCCACTCTACGTTGATCGCAACGATTTACTGTATTATTTTTGTAAGTTCACAAATTCGCATTGTTTGAATTGTAAAGAAAATCCATAAAAAAACATGAACCGATTAAGTACAGATACAGTATCGCCGGAAAGTATTGGCACACTTTTATTTTCACGTGTAATTATTGAACCATGCGAGCAATCGAGCTGAAAATTTCACTGATTATGGGAAATCTATCGGTGAATAACGAGCTTGCAATGCGATATCCAGGAAATTGAAACGTGTTGCGTAATGATGACGCAACTGAACACCACTTATTTGAAAAATTCTATCTCTCACGAACGTTTTTCCAAACTGGTCAAAATATTTGAGTGTTGCGACCTTACCAAGAACTGCTCAGAAAAAAATTTCAAGTTGCTGCGATTTTTCTCCGTTCCAGCAGCATTGCTGCAATATTTGGGCTGCAAACTCATAACTCGACTCCCAGGTAAGCTAGAGACTCGTTCTCGGGCTCAAAATGATTGCTGTGATAAGCCCAGACATCTCTGAAAGTTTGGTGCAGATTGCTTATCATTTGCCTTCAGGGAAAAAAAATCGCTTTTTTTACATACCCCAGCTTTGACCGTGTACATCTCCAAGGGTGAATTTTCTAAAAATATGGTTCCTGTGCAGGAAAGACTCAAAACTATCAAAGAATCGATGCCCAACTTTTTGTAGAAGCAGCATTTTTTTCTTGCATGTTGCGATCACATCCCTGACGCGCGCTAGTGTCGAAAGTCTCGCATCTCTCTTTGCATACGCTCGCCCAGCCCCCCTAGAATCTCCCGCTTTCGAAACCAGGGCGCGTCAGCGATGCGATCGCAACATGCAGGAAAAAATGTTACTGCTACAAAAAGTTGGGCATCGATTCTTTGATAGTTTTGAGTCTTTCCTGCACAGGAACCATATTTTTTAGAAAATTCACCCTTGGTGTACACGGTCAAAGCTGGGGTATGTAAAAAAGCGATTTTTTTGTGCCCTGAAGGCAAATGTCGAGCAATCTGCACTAAACATTCAGAGATGTCTGGGCTCATCACAGCAATCATTTTGAGCCCGAGAACGAGTCTCTAGCTTACCTGGGAGTCGAGTTATGAGTTTGCAGCCCAAATATTGCAGCAAGGCTGCTGGAACGGAGAAAATTGCAGCAATTTGAAACTTTTTTCTGAGCAGTCCTTGGTAAGGTCGCAACACTCAAATATTTTGGCCAGTGTGGAAAAACGTTCCTGAGAGATAGAATTTTTCAAATAAGTGGTGTTCAGTTGTGTCATCATTATGCAACACCTTTCAATTTCCTTGATATGGCATTACAAGCACCTTATTCCCCGATAGATTTGCTCTCTTCAATAAAATTTTCAACCCGATTGCTTGCATGGTTCAAAAATTACATCGAAAAATAAAAGTGTGCCAATACTTTCCGGCGATACTGTACATGTTTATCCTGACATCAAGGCAACTGAAGCTGCACGAAAGGTAATAGAGTTGGATAGAATCTTGGAGCTCATGACAACACGGTCACGGGGATGGATCATACTTGGATATCATCGAGAATATCGAGCACAGAAAGAAACAAAAAAAGAGGACCAATAAATTATCGGTATAGAAATTTCTATGACACCTTATTGAGTTTAGTGAGGGAAAATGATCTACTCCTGAATGTTCCCCATTGCTGATTCAGCTTATTGAAGGAAGTTTCGTGTTCTTTCCTCGTTTTCTCTAGTATTTCTTCTTTGCTTGACTCTGCTAATCGACAGAACCATCCAGAGAGTGTTGACCTTAATTGAACGGCTTGTTCACATAAAAATCTATTGAACTATATTGATTTTTTAAACGAAAAGCGGCCTCACTTGTATTTAGGGACTCGTAGGATGAACAACCAAGGGAAGATGAGAGTGTAGCAGGCATTGAACTGCAATTTGTTGATTCACCCTTTCTGAGACACTGAGCGTTTATTTTGGCACGCAGAAAAGTTATGCAGAAGTTTACCATTTCGATTACGACACTCATTTTTTTCTAAAAAAGTTATTTCTTAGAAAAAATAAAGTTGATCTAACGGAATACTGAAGGATAACTTACGAGATAGTAAATATTTAATAACGTCCAAAAGCCGCAAGAGCCATTTTCGTAATTCTCAGCAACCAAGATAATTAGACAAATGAGAGCTGGGATCTGAAAATGCAATATATAGACATTTTCAAATTCCATTCGAGATGTTTCAAGTGTTGTTTGAGGTATAAAAATAACATAGATTATGAGAGTAATTTGCCATTTCGCTCACTTCTAATGAGAGCCATACAAGAGAGATGAGAAGGAGGGCTGAGGAAGCCTCAAATATGGAGGGAGAGTGGAAATAACATGCGGTTGATCTCTAGTGTCTTAATTGCAGATTCACTTACCTCGATGTTTTCAGCGACTTGGTACTTTTTCGAGAGTCGACTTAGAATATCTTTCAGACGAAAGTTCATTCGATAGACTATCAAGGAGAGCTGCAAAGCAATTTCTTAACATTTTCCATGAATTGTCTCGCATTCAAATTGTTCAATGGATACGGGAAAAATCTCAACTTTACTTCCTCATAAATTTTCTTAAACACATCTAGGACACTATTATAGAGCCAATATGCAATTGAAAAAAGTTGCAGGCAAACAAAGGGAATACTTCGGAAAATAATACCAGGCCAACTCACGACAAAGAGAACTAATGCCTCAGCAAAAACGCATATTATTCCAGCCAACATTGATCCTTTGAAAGAAGAGACGATTCCAACGGGAATTGCAATGACGACGAGCTGAAATCCCATCCATACTTGCAATAAGAATAAATTTAAATATTTAACCTAATCATATTCGTAATTGTAAATGAAAAAACGTCTAACTTTTGCAGTATATGTTTTATCAGCATCGGTCAATATTTTTATGGAAAAACTTTTTTTTTTAAAAAAAACGAACCGCAATAGAAAGAGTGACAACAACTCCCAATTTGGTCTGATGCTTCTCGTATGTTTGAACACTGCAAGTGTATTTAATTATTATTGAGTTTCAAAAAAAACAGATTGTTTCTGCGAATTGCTTGTTCATTGGTCACTCGTGAGAAATAGTTGGATAGGTACCACTTCTACGAAGAACACCAAATCGTGGGAGAAATTCGTTGGCGGTCTTATGTCGAATGTGAAGAAGCTTTTTGTAAAGTCAGCAGAAATCACTTCACTAGACTGCGAAATTATATTGCGAGGAAAAGGATTAAACCAAATGATAGCCTTGACGCCCGAGGCTGCAAATCTGTTTGATCGTCGATGTTCTCACCGATAAGTTGCATAGCATCTCTCTGCTCCGAGCATCGAAAATGTGGCAGAATACGCGACGGAAGAGATACCGAATGTAGCGGAAGTAGTCATGAAGACTGCCATCGGAACGGAGTGATGACCTCAGAATAATCAATATTTCGTTTTTATCTCGGCTTTTCAATCAACAATACTAATACTACTAATACTAAGACGTTCTGATTTATTTTTCGATGATTTTTATAATACAAATATGTAAATACTTACCATAAACAAATTGGTAAACGAGCAAAGTTAGTCGAGCGGAGTCATAGAGGAGAAAGGAAATGCAGAGAATTACGAGGAGAATTCTGATTTTCAATCGATATTTAGCTAAATTTGAGCAAATTTTTAAAACTGACCGGAAGTTTATATGAAATCTCGTGGTGAAGAGAATCAAATAGAGAAGGAGGAAAATGGAAGGAATTGAGAGTGAAACACCGATGGATTCGATGATGTTCACCCATACAGCGTGGAGTTCCATGTGAGGAGATGGTCTGAAGGGAGAAGTTGGTTGATGAGACAAATATTATTCACGAGTTCATAGTAATAACGATCATCAAATTAAGAACAAATATGGAGATGTATGGTGAGCACAACTCGTAGAAACCCGGGGACTAACAAAACGCTCAGAATCTAACGGGAAGTTCGTTCGCACTCCGCTCAAACTGACAATTAGATAGAGAGAATGTGCAAGACTTGCGGGAAATCACGAATTCCACTAGAAACAAAGAACGTGTCGTAGATATATTTGTGCAGGCATGAGTGGGTGAATTTATCACACTGGTACAGCTAGTGAAAACGTCACGGCCTCTTTTAATCACGATTGACGAATTGTAGTTGGCACTAAGCTACGATGAAAGATGAAGATGAAAGGAGATTCGAAATTGATTGTGGGAGTTGCGAATGTGCAAATTTGTGTTATTTTCAGGAGCGCAGACAACAATACGAATTTGTTTTCCTGGAATGCAGAAAAAGTCGTGTGAAAAGCAAATGCAAAAATGCTTCAAGGAATTGGGAAACAACTCAATGAAACAAGTGAAACACATGGAGAATCGTGAGATTGATTCGAAGCTCGCGATTCGGAGTGTGAAATTAGTGAATGTAGACTGATTGGGATACGTTCAAAGGTCTAGAGAATATTGGACTCGTGATATTTGAAGCTAGGTCTTGTAATGTTTGAGCAAACACTTCACTGCGAAATGTCACTGTTGAAGTGGCTTAGCTAATGAGTGATCTCCACCATAATCTTATGCAATCTCTAAAGATCCCTTACATCCATGATACTTTACAACACGTTCTAACTAGTCAGAAAGGGAAAAGAGTACACAGAGGCAAGAGCACAATTTTTATTCAAGCTCAAAAGTGACTTTTGCCCTAACTGAGCTATTCAATGGTCAGCATCGTTATGGCAAGCTGGCAGTTTGGGAATTTGTCTGATATAAACTACCAATTATGATTCACACGAGAAAGCGCAAACATGAAGAAAACGAGAATGATAGAGTTCATCATCAGAGCATATTTACTTTCAAGAACTTTTTGTTCCCATTGTTTCTTCCTGTTATCCCTATGAACTCTCAGCGGATCGTTCCTAGGAACATCACGAACATTTTTGGGAACAAAAAGTTCTTGATCTATCGTTTTTATTTAGTGCAAAAATTGCAAAGCTTAAACGTCCATGCGGGGAAAATACATCTGAAAAAGAGCTATATTTCCCCGAAAGAGGAACTAATATTGCCTGCTAAGTTTGTAGTCGATCTTGGTATTTTCCCCTGTCTTTGTTGAATTTTTTGATATTTAATGAAAGTAAACTATCGAGCGCTTTATTCATACTCAATTGTGGATGCAACTTTTTATTATTAGTAGTACACTGCTGTTTTACACTTAGTCGAGCCTCACACAGAGAGAAATGTATAAATTCAGCCCTTGAAAATGCATAAAAATGTATCACATGTTACGCATTCGTAATAGTTTTTGATGTATGAAGGGGCTGGATTTATACTGTCTCTGTTTCCTTGTTCTCTCTTCTCAAATAAGTTATCGAGCGCTTTATTCATACTCAACATGGATGCAACTGTTTATTATTAGTAGTACACTGTCTCTTTTACACTGGTCGAGCCTTCTTCTCTCTTCTCAAATGAGTTTGTCAAAGAGAACTCCAAGGGAAGCTCTCTTTCGTCTCTTCAACCAGCCTGAATTAGAAGCTGAGGCTGATGATGATCCCTTCGAATTAGAGACCGCGTGCTGGAAGTTAGACATCGTCTGCACTCCTGCAACGAATTGGATTACGGTAGTTATAGGGATTGCGGTAGTTAAAGGGGATAAAGTAGTCATCCGGATTGCAGTAGAAGAATGGGATGCGATAGTCATACGGATGAACGGGATACGGTAGTCGTGGGGATTACGGTAATCGATACCCACCATTGTTGTCCGATACTTCAGAGACGGACTTGACAATGGTGGAATCTCCAGTGGCCTGCACTGATCCAGAGACGGAAGAGGCTGGAAGAGATTATTGATTGATTAGAGGACCGAAGTAATTAATCGATCGATAAATGATAACGGTAGATCACTTCTCGTCTCATTTCCGTTCTTGAGGATCAGGTCAGTGTTGGTCGCTGCGGCAGAGTTGCCAGGGCCTGAAAACATTTTGTAAATATGTATATTTATACTTATAAGATCATGAACGGGTAGATTTCGGAAAATCGAGGCCGATAAAAAGGATAAACATCGGTGCACGTAATCAAACAGTGCATTCACAAAAATACAAAATAGAGAATATTTTCACATTTTTTGAAGAAAAAAAAGAAAATGCTATTTAACTTCTATTAAACGCTCTTATACTTTCAGCAAATATTAGAAAATGTTTAGAAAACAATTTTTTTTTCTCTGATGCATGCGACATTTTGATATGATAAGTACGATAAGTCTGATTTATCCTTCACAATTACTATATATAAATTTGGGGAAAATAAATTATTCTACCGGGAGGAAAAGATATAAGCAATACAAAGTAGCATATTGACCTCCTCCATTAGCCTCCGTTCGTGCACTTCCACTGGTTCCGCCACTTCCGACAACAACCTGAATATATTTTTTGATAATAATTTCTAAAATAAATAAGAATATTAAACCTGGTTAGTTCCGGTGACATTGTTGTAAGCTCCCATCGCACTTCCTCCCACAGTAGCCGATCCAGCTGATTTAATATATCTTGTATTGATTTAAATGAAAAAAGGCCTTCGCAAAAAGTATACCAATAAAAAAGCTTGAATTTCTATAGACGTAAGTATGCGAGGAATTATTTTTTTCTTCGAGTTTAAGTTTTACGTCGAACACATTTTTTCTTCAAATACGTTTCACCCATACTAACCGCTGATCGTCAAAACTGAATGTTATTTTCTCATTCTTGTTTAATAATTCTTACAATGTGTTCCATTGGGTCCGGTGACCTGCGCGTTTCCTTCCATTGAAAGGGACGAATTGCGATTGTTGGAGACAGCGCTGCCATTGCCCGTTGTGTTCACCTGAAGGAGAGATTACAGATCAGATGTTCGAGAAACTTTAGGCGAAAGTCCATGTTTACTAGCCAGGAGAAGATTAGAACTAGATCAATAAGCTTAAAATGGCCCCCAGTGTTGCGGGTCTGCTGTCTAAATCGCCTTCTGGGGATCAAAGATTAATACCTGTGCATGTCCATTCTGATCGTATTGACTGTTCACTCCAATGTTTGCTGCGGAGTTCTCAGTTCCATTTCCCTTGATCTCACCGTATCCAATGGCCACTGCAAACACATAGAAGTGGTCAGACAATATCTAGTCAAGGGAATTATTTGCTTCAAAAGTTCGCATAGTTGCAAGTGAAATTTCAAAAAGGAGATGATCGACAAAACGTCAAAGATCAAAGATCAAGTGTCCTTACGTGTTCCTCCCTTGTTGTCCTGCACTTGCAATCCATTCTGCACAGTCATGTTCTTGTTGCTGCCGTTAGCAGAACTGAGATGGATTTAGTGCAAGATTGAAAGAATTCCATAACTTGATCGGCTGGGTCAATTTGTTTTAGCATTTCGTGTTCTACATTTCGTGTATTGCATATTACCATTTTCCGGTAAAATTTCAAAGCCCACTTCTGCATGTCGATTTGTCCCGCCACAGTGTTGTTCGAGTTCACATTCGAGGTGGAATTGAGCGAAAGCGAATTTGTTCCGTCACCATTCGACTTTGCGTCTCCGAACGTGGAAATGGCTGAAAATTATCTTTTGGAAATACCCTTGAAATGACAACTCTCTTCGAGCTGTTGAGGAACGTCGCAATCTATCGATAAATGGTAGGTCACTGACTCGTATTAGTTCCTGTTCGATTGCTCTGGAGATTGTTGGCTCCGACCAATTGGGAACTGCCCGATCCATTCACAGATCCACTCATTCCACCAGAGAGATTGTGGCCGGTGCCGTCCATTGAACCCTTGCCAACTACCTGACAACAAAGAGGAATATTTGTATTATAGATCTCGTATCAACTGCTCTTTAAAAATATAAAAAAATATGCCAAAATCTATCAACAATTTACCTCAGCATTGACGTTTCCTCCGTTCTGGTTAACTCCAGAGACGAGACCGTTCACTTCGATTCCTGGCATTGAGCAATCATTAATTATATTCTCAAAAAAGATCTCTTTTTAATGACTGTCACTATTCACCCAT
Organism: Pristionchus fissidentatus; assembly: GCA_036245785.1. Classification (NCBI taxonomy): domain Eukaryota; kingdom Metazoa; phylum Nematoda; class Chromadorea; order Rhabditida; family Neodiplogasteridae; genus Pristionchus; species Pristionchus fissidentatus. The sequence continues at coordinate 14,866,519 of BTSY01000006.1, forward strand.
ATTCAATGTGAATAGTGCGACAGTGACAGTCATTCACAATCACAGTCGCTCTATTCACTGCAAGAAGCATTATTCATCCACAGTCTAGATGAATGTTCCCTCTCTCACCATTATTCTGATTGCCAGCTCCCAAATCGACGTTAGCCTGTGCATTTGTCTTTCCCGATCCTTTTGCGTGACCGTAGATTTGAGCGATGAGCTGATCCCATGTTAGGATCTACAATTATCGATTTGGAAAAACACATTAAACAGACAGATAGGAAAATCCATGCAAACAGATAGTTTTGAAACCCTTCGAATCAGGGTTTCAAATTACACTTGAACAAAGAGACAGACAGTCGAAGAATTTAATAAATGCTACCTGATTAGACGATACTTCTGCCTGCGAGTTCTCACTTCCCGTGGCGCCCGCGTTAGCGATGTTGTTGTTGTTTGCGGCTGAATTATTTGTCTAGCTCAACATTCCTCAAAAAGCAACTTCAAAGAGGTACACTAACTTTTCAATTAACCGTGAAACATATCTCGATCTGGGCTGCGATCAGTCGATCCGCATCAAACCTTTCAGGAAGGAGTGAGAGGGTTTATTAAATCGAGAGGAACTCTCTCGTTTCTCTCGTTTCTCTCACCCCTTACCCCCTTCTGGATGCTGTTTCTCTCACCAGTTGGACTGGCTACTCCATTCTGAGTGAGATTCGCATTGCCTGCAGCTCTCACTGCTGTGTCTCCAGTGCCGGAAGAGGCTCCCTGAAGGAACATCGATTGATTAAAGCAAGCACAACTCTCCAGAAAGGGGTCTGGAACGGGAGAGGCAGTATGTGTAACCGTTGCGAGAGCTTTATAATCACGTGTTATCAGCAATTTACTCGTCAAGGATCCAAAATTATCTACAACCGATAATTGAGTTTTTTATTGCACCTCTCTTGCCCATCGCTCAATGTTCATCGGATTTACTCGAACCCAATTGAAACAGGGGATTAGCGAAGATCGACGAAGGAACGAAGAGGTTTAGAGAGAGGATTGGAACAAGCGAATCGCGCTTCAATTCAAGCTCAAAATGAGACACATAGTTAGTGAACGCTGAGTTAAAATCGTGGAATTGTGTTCTCAATTGAATAAAAAGGTTATTTTCTCATGTATTACATAGTAATGACGCAACCGTCTACCTGCTGCTTGCTGTTGATGGACATGGCGTTGCCGTAGATGTCACCGAAGATGTCGGAGTACACCGGAAATGACGTCATTTAGGGATCGTTCACTCCATGAAACATTTTTTTCAAACGACAATCCAACCTGTGAGTTTGGTCCCGTTGCAGTGATGTTGCCAGTGGATCCAATATCTGCAATTGTAATGTTTTCATTTATTCCATTTTCTTGATTTATCGATTTTTATTTTTTGGTAATGACATTTCGATTTTCGATTCTGTTAATGTGGGCAGAGCTGCTGAAGAATTATTGAAAATTGGTTGAGATCAATACCAATTCATACAGTAAACTCACGATTGTTTCCCACTTGTCCTGAGGCGATATTTCCAATTCCTGCACTTCCACTTCCACTCGTGGCATTTCCCGTCGACGTCACATTCATGCCGATCGTCCCGTCAGCATTCTATTTTTAATATTTATTGTATGATTGCTATCTGATTTTATTTTTGATTACTGTATGTAACCCAGTGCGTCTATCACAATCAACCTATAGCCCGGTTAGTATGCGCACTCCTAAGTATGTTTTCTCTCAGTATACTCCCCGAATCTGGAAGTTATGAGATTTGCGAGAAACACTACTTCAGCTGGCGTAAATCCATCGAAGTAACTATTGCATAGTGATGATGCAATCGAAATTGAACCTTGAAATGGTGAGCACTCGCATCAGCAGTCACGTTGTCTCCCTTTCCGTCGGATTGGCCATTCGATGAGACCACTGAAGATAAGATTAGATAATCGATAATGACAGTACATCTTGATTTTTTTTTCTGTTTGAGAAAATTTTCAGATCTTTCAATTTGACTAGGCTTTTTTTTGCAAAAGTTAATAATCGGAATAATTGCCAAAATGAGTTTAAAAAAGAATATCCACAGATTTACATGTGTTTCAGCACAGATAGTTCTGATTGTGAACCCGAATAAAAACATTTTTGTTAGTAGAGACGGTGTCGCTATAATAATGAGCAAATAAATAAAATTGGACGAACGAGTTTGTCTGGCGACTCTCACTGCTGGAAGATCGACGATTCGAGAAGAGACGAGAGAAGAGAGAAGGAAAACTCCCACCAAGTGAGAGAAGACCATTCCTGAAGAGAGACACGCGAATCAAAGAATACCTTTTTTTCGTACAAAGCACCTATAGTGATATTGATACCTATTGTGGAAATATCCCGAATGGAACCCTCAAATTCCTAATTGTGATAAATCTAGTCATCGATCTCATCGATCTCTATACAAGTTCGGGCAATGAAAGGAGTAGAACTAAATCTAGAAACCTTCTACTAGAATCCCAATGACATAAAGGAAATAACAGACATCAACTTTTGTACAAGTTTGGACAAGTAATAGAGTACAGCTCTAGCAGCCTTCAATCACAAGTGTGAAAGAGGGAAATGAGTACTCCAACACCCCCAATATGAGCGGTGAATGGCAAAAAGGAGTAGTAGGGCCAATTACCAAGGAGAGATGATCCAATCGAATGGAGATCGAGATGGATTACGGTAATCCAATGGAGAAGGAGAGGGAAATCTCTTCATTATGAAGTATCTATCGGTGCTCGAGAAGAGAGAGAATCGTTGTGCTCAAAGAGCACATTGTAGGTTGAACTGACGAACACGTGTGATTTCCGTGACAGGTTGCATCATTTCCGTAAAGATCTACCAATTGTACGTGATATTGTCATACTCCTGCTAATAATGTATTCATTTTTTGCCTGAAAAGATCAACTTGCAATTCGTGAGTGATCAAGGTTGCCCCAAACAATATTAATAATATTCCCCACTCGAGTCACTGAATCGCCTGGTTGTGCGTGCTCGATAATTCCATGAATTGTGCACTCTTCTGATCTCGGCGTGGATTCGACAATCGAGTGTTTGTGGCGAGTTACTTTAAATAATAATATAATGTCAGTTCCTTGAAGATTGACCAACAACTGAAATGTGACGAAACCAAGGAGTCAATAGAATTTTATCCCATACGACAACCGATTGTTTCATCAAAGAACACTTGAGTTAAACCGGAAATGGAAAGAAGTCAACAGAGAAAGAAGAAGATATGGAAATAGGGACTGCTAGTAAAGATAAAAAGGCCTGAGGCCAAATAAACTCAAAGGGAAATGGAATCGAATGAGAGCCCAGAAATCAATTGACTGAATGTGTTTTGTGTTACATGAGTAATTCAAATCCATCAAATAATCACAATAAAGACGAGTACATAAACAAAAGTTACTTACAGTAAAAGAGTTTTTGAATAATAACTCTAACCCCTCGACAATAACGAGGACTTATTTTTTACAAAAGAAAACAGTATTTCAAAATTAGAAAAAAATCTCTGGGAGTAAGCTGGTTCGGGCCGTAAGACATCATGAATTTGGCAGATACAATCTTCGAACCGGATACGTTAATATACATAATCTACACCAGGTGCGGGGGAAGGAACAAAGGGATTTCGATCTATCGATCGATAACTTGGTGAGATACCGTAATCATTCTTGCTTGATCTCCTTCTTATTATCGTCTTCATCAGACTTCGTATCCTCCTTCGATGTTATGACCTCCTTTGGAGGGGGAAGAATAACGGGGAGAACGGCGGCACAGAAGAGTGCGATGATGTGACCACAGAAGTACATTCGTCTGAATGAGAGAGGAGAAAGGAATAGGGAAGATACGAGAGGGACAGATCATTATGATAGAGGAAACGATTTTTAGGAGGGGAGTATCGAATAAATTAGCGATTAACACGGATTACTAATATTACGTTGTGTGAAAAACTTTGGACAGACTGGTGTCCAGAACAGCTTTAAAAATAACGCTTGCTTCGAATGAGAGAGAGAGGAAAGGATTAGGATCATACCTGCGCGTACTGTCCATGTGAGAAAAAATCGGTTACCGGTGTATGGGTCCGCGGCCACCACCCTCCACAACGAAGCGTACGGGTCCGCGGGCGACATGGGTCAAATGGTTTTCAAATGGCTAAAGTCGCGTGCAAAAGTGCTCTCAGGCCATAATTTTAATTCTTTTCTGCTCAATGTAATCATTAATTAGGCGCCTAAGAAAGGTAGCGATACTCATTCCTCCACCCGAAATGTCGAAATATCAATTTTTTCTACGGGTCACCGGCCTAATTTCAAAAAAAAAAAATTCTCCACGGGTCCCCGAAACAGCTACCTGTTTTGGCGCTCAGGTATGATTAGGATATGGAAGAAAAGAGAGGGAATGACCATCATTAGTTTGTAACACATAATTTCTAAATTTAATAATTTTTACTCAGGAGTAGACATAATTTCTAAATTTAATAATTTTTACTCAGGAGTTGAGGAAAATTGGCGATATAAGCCGAGCAACTACTATTGCGTTGTGTGTGAAACTGAGGACAGACTGGTCTCCACAACAATATTAAAAATGACACTTGCTTCGAATGAGATAAAGAGGAATTGATTAGGATAGGGAAGAGAAGAGAGGGAATAACCATCAATAATTTGTAGCACATAATTTACGAAAGTATTTTTTTCGCAGAGAAAGAGGGCTGACAAAATTGGCGATCAACACCGGCCAACTACTATTGCGTTCAGCGTGAAACTGTGAGCAGACTGGCCTCCGCCACAATTTTCAAAATAATGCCCGCTTCGAATGAGAGAGACGAAAGGGAATGACAATCAATAGTTTGCAACACATAATTTGTAAAAAAAACTATTTTTTTTCTGCAAAGGCTCAGACTCCACCTAATTGGTGACCAACACCAAGCAATCACTATTGAGATCGGTATGAAACGACGACCATATTGGTGTCCAAGATAATTTTCAAAACAACGCGAAAAAATGAATATTTTTTCCGGGAAATGATTTTATAATTAAGTAACCATAAACATACTTGTAGAAGGCGATTCCCGGTCCCCAGTGCATGCGAGTGAAGGGGTAGGTCATGTAGCAGAAGACATACTTCGTACCTTCAAATAGAGATTAGCTATACAATTCATACGTATTATACTGACTATTACGTCAACACGATTACGAAAATCAGAAAACTTCTGCAGATACTTTCATCCTGAAATCTCAATCAACCTAGTTTTCGGATGCCGTTCAACATCTCCATCTACACAATATTTCGAACGATGTTTAAACAAAATTACTGGGAACTGTTTACAAAACATCTTTCATCTGATCACAATCGATCTGGCGGACTTTGTTACAAAATAATCTCGACACATTCATAAAAAGCCACTAGGATCAGGACACGAAATGAACATACTCACTTACATGTAAGTAAACTGTCTCTTATTTCTTTTGACTTTTTTCACTTGATGCCCTGATCCTAGTGACTTTTTTCTCAGAGGATATAGAAATTGAAAAGACGAACCGATGAAAGTGACGACATCGTAGATGAATTTCTTCGTGGGAGAAGAGACGAATCGCCATCGAAGAGAACGACGGAACTGGAGAAGATATCGATTATATAATCTTCACGAGTTTGAATCTTCCTTCCCTCTCGAGAACCCTCCCAACTTTTGGTCAGAGCCTACAGCTTCTTGCTCAAATTCACCAGATTTTGCCACAGACCATACCATTTTTGACCGACGAGCATCAACAATCGCTCATCAATGCAAATTGGGAAACAATTACATTCAACAGTAAATAGATGCATATCATCAATGAATAACGTATTTCTTAGTAAAAGTGATTCATGCCAAACTCCTTTTAACCATCTTGTCTCATTTTATAAGCAAGCCACGTGGAAAGTGTTCTAAGCCTTCGTCGTTAATCGAACTGACTACCGTACCCCTTTGCCTCCGAGTGTCATAATGGCGCCGGTGAGGAAAGTGAGGTAGTATCCCATGAAGATTCCGTGCCACCACGCAGAGAGGAGATATGTCGAGACGGTACGGTATCTGATGACGTCATTGATAGTAAGTTACATTTACTTCTTACACTTATTATACTACACAAGTGAATAGACGAGGAACCAAAACTTCGAAATTAGATGGCGTAAGTAATCCATGAGAAACGTAAAAGAACCGAAACTTCGAAGAGGTGAAACTTCGAAAAGTATCTATCAGATTGCACAACAAGCCTTCGAGCATTCAGGAAATTTTTAAGAGGTAAATAATGACAGCGTTTGACGTTATTTTCTTCGAGTTTGTTTTATTCATTAAGAAATATATTTAATTAGTCAATATTTGTCATTCTCTTACCTCTTGGGTGCTCTATCGAACGCGACTCTTCTCAACCATCCCATCGTTCCACAATTCCACGCGTCCAACGACTCCTTGAACGACTGCGCCATCTGTAATCGAGGTATTTATTCTCGGATACGAAGAAGAGATGAACACTGGGGAATCTCGCATGATCTTGACTACATAGAACCCATGCAACTCGAAAGCTCCTAGAACTATCTTATATCATTTACACGCATTTCGAGACACAAAAAGTATTTACCAAATTCACCAGCGATAAATTTAATTTAATTTCTCGATGTTCACTCACCTCAAACTTCCACACGTATACATTAGTGACCAAATCCCATCGTGCCACTCCTTTCTCATCAAATCCATTGAAACCGAAGCCAGAGAGATTGTAGATACCGTCCGCTGAGAGAGGAGAATCAATGTAGCGGAGTACGGTAAGAAAATAATCATGCCTACGGTAGATATCTGGCAGGGCAGGCGAATCGAATGGTCACAAGTTAGACCCCCCGTGCCTGCAGATCCACCCAACCAAAGGGGTTAAGAAATGTTGGTAGTGATTGGTAAATCACGATCCAAACATGCCTCGAAAGGGGTCCCCGATTCACGTGCACACAACACGAGAATAGCCTCGCAACAGGCCGCTGATCATCTCAGGACAGGCGCTAGTTGCCTCTCAGGCATAGGGGTGGTCGAGACCGCCTTGCGTGTAGAAGACCTAACACCTTTACCTTTACCTTTACCTTTACCTTTACTACGGTAACAACAATGTTCATAGATTATCGATCTACTCACCCATGTACCAGGCAAAGTAGTACTGGTAGCGCTGCAGGGAGATGGTGATTAGGAAGAGGATCAACCTGAATTATTGATTTATTAGTACGCACCAGAGAGCAAGAGCTTTATCAGAAACGTTCCTACCAATTTCAGTAATAGGTCATACACTAATCACAAAATCACCTGGATATGCACTTACCAATTACTCCCATCATCGTGTCTAATAATCGAGCACACACATTCACCTATATATTTATTAGTTGTACGTGTCTACTACAGGTTCCACAGTCAGCGTATGCATTTGATATCGTCTCTCGAATAATCAATAAATAATATCAACTTACCAATACACCGTTCCCAGATCCGTCCTCTCCAGTTCGATAACGGGAAATTGAGGATGAATGAGAGCGACAACTGCCATGAATCCAAGGGATTTGTAGATCTTAGCCCATGCCTCCTCCGATGGACTTGGTCTCTGAACGAAGGAGAAGGGTCACGGTACTGTTGATTATCGAAATAAATAATTACAACAAAACATGATACGACTCTATTTCTAACATTTGATTATGGCACTATAACGCATAGACTGGGTTATGATGGTGTATATTTAAAACTGATAGCTAATCGGCATCAGCCACTGTATCGATTGAATTACACCGTCCTTCCACCCGGTCTAACGATACCACCATACCCCATTCACATTACATGCGAAAATATCATCGATGTGTTCACCGTATACTCCATTTGATCCCGCTACCGCAACCCACCTCCTCTTCCGACCACCGTGTCCACTCATTATAGGGTAATCAAATATAACTGATGATGAGTTGACTAACCCGAAACGCTTTTGACCGATAAACTAGTGATCCAACCCTTCATTCTCATGGACTTCCCCTCGTCCCAACAACAGTATCCACTCACATTTCCCTTCTCGTCGACAGGTACATGCGTCTTGTTCACTAGATGCATGTAATCAGTGTAGAAGGAGAGAGGACCAGTGAGAATGGCTTGGAAATGGAAGAGATACGAGAGATATGAGAGCAGATCTGGCACTTGACTGCAATGCGCAATTTATTTATTTTATTATTCAAACATTATTATTATTTTTGAAATGCATTACGCCATTCTAACTGTCAATTGCACGTATGAATCAGTAACATTTCCTCAGAACTATTTGTCAATGAATCATGGATGACGGACGACTAATGCATCTATTCACGCATTTCCTTTTTCTTACTATGTACATTTTGTCGATTCAATCAATTGATATACTACCGTACCTGATTGCTTCTCTCTTCTGGAGTGCCGACAATTCCTCCTCTTTCTTCACTCTTCCATCGTGGAGAGAGAAGGCAAGGGTGGTCATTCGTTGCACGGAAATCATGAAGGGACCTGCGGAGTGCGGGTTTCAGTATTTGTTGAGAAAGATAGATCACAGATTCAAATGCTTACTATCGTCGACGAACCAGATTAAAATATTTTTTTAAAAGCTTCGGATTTATTAAATTTTCTAGTGCTTCATTTGTTATATTTTCATCATTAGGTACCAACTTGTGAGAAACAAATTTCATACAGGCCATATTCGAAGCGCAATATTGGCGCCAACAATCAGGAGATGATAGACGACATTTCAAAAAAGAATATTTTAGCAACAAAAAAAGACGACAATTCTTTACCAGTAATATCGATTGAGAAGAAGTCGAGGTAGATCCATCGATAGAAGTGAACCCATGTGAGATATGACATAGAGAAGATGAACACGATTCTGGAAAGAAAGAAGTTCAATTTAAAAAAAGAAATAATAAAAATAAATCCCCACAACGCTTATGTAAATCCGCGGAATGGTTCTCAAGCATAATTTCTAACAAATCCGAAAATACTAAGGTGAAGTCCGAAAATAGTTGTAACTTTCGTGTTCCACGATTGGAATATTGCTAGCCAAATGTGCTACCTGCAGTATGCCAATCGGTCTAGTTCCCAATAAAATACTTTGATCCGGCATCAGATTTCTGCCACCACACGTAGACTTCAGGATTCGGGTAAAAATTATGACGCATCACTTACTTCTGCTTAACCTTTGATAACTGACACCAAACATAATCAATAAAAAAGAACGAAACTGCGGAACTTAGATATGCTTCCAATCATAGTTTATTTGTTTCCATCCCTCAACTCACTTGTGAATGTATTGAGCAGGTGAGATGTGCATGAGGGCGTAGCAAGTGAGCGTGTTCGCAAGCAGGTGTTTCGTCGTCCTGCCAATCGATAAATGAAGGGGATACCGTAGTTATCATATCTCCCGATAAAATACCCACACTCCCCCTCGTAAACAACCACTCCATCTTTCAAATCGAGATACCGTACTACCTTGCACACTGCAGAATCTGCAGTAACCCATCTCGAAAGTGAAACAGAACACTCAATGAACAACACAGACGTGTTGAGATCAAGATGGAGATCATAGATGGGCTAAGGTTGTTGCTGAACGGCCGAAAGTGAGAGGGTTGGAAATATAACCTGGGGAATTTGAGCAAGCAAAACTCGGGAGGGTTTGATCCAACACCGTGACGGCTTCGATAGCAATAGGCTGGGTTTACGACAAAACCCGAGAGGGTACAGTTACAGGCGACACTCTAGCCCACGTATTATCTCCATATTGATCTCAACACTTCTGTATTATTCATTGAGTGTGCTGTTTCACTTTTCAATCAATATTTTCAATCGATAAGCGTGACGTACTCTCCAAAGCAGAACCAGCAGTAGCCGAGTCCGATGACAAGAGGGAAGATCTTTCGAATTTGAGGAGACGAATCGATTAGATGCTTGTTGTAGAAGATAGCACATGGAATGGAGAAGAACATACAAGCGACGAAGTTGACCTGAAAAAGGAGTGTTACATACAGGGACATCACATATTCGAGTTTAACATCCGGTTCGATGGCTAACAATGGTGCATACTATAGCTACTGCATGATTTTGTAAACTTTGATCATTAGCAAATATGAACCCATCAAGAATCAACGCTGTTTTGGCGGGATCAATCTCCCAATTTCTTTCGAAATGTTTACAGTGAGCCAATAAACATCCACTCCCACACACTAAGAGAACTAACAGTTCGCAAGATAGATTAACTGAAACTGAGATCTCGTCGAGTGCGCACTGTACTCGACCAATTTTTCAGTTAACCAAGTATACACAGTGATTGCCAGAAAATCGTTCATGTAGTGTATTTTCTCAATTGGGAAAAGATACTACGTGATCGCTTTCCCGACAATCTTTAAGGCAACGAAACAATCATAAAAAAATAAATATAATCTTACTCGATCAACGGTCATTCCGACTAGATCTCCAATTGGTTGCAGTGCAACACTGCCGCAATTGAAGGTGTACGCCCCCGGCATGGCCGGCCGCTGCAAATATAATTATATTATTTAATATAAATAAGAAAAGAATACAAATATAGCCAAAGTAGAAAGGAAAACGGGGTGGCATGGCGTTAGAGTAGAATAAACGAAGATGAAACCAAGAGAGACGGAGTCAAAGCAGACTTCGTAAGTGGCAGTTTACTCCACAAAACGCACAGACGCCCCGGAGTCAAGGGAGTGAGAGGAAGAAAAGGAGTGTATATGATATAGGGCGGAGAGATATCGGAATCAAGAGGACTTTGCGTCGGCAAGGGACTACTCTGCCGGGGCTCATAAGTAAGGCTGATTTGCTAACGCAGTCCACCTATCCCCTGACGACCAGGCTTCTGGGGCACGTTACCTTCCGCAATCAAAGTTGCTATCAATATTATCAGAGTGAAACACGACGGGGAGACGAGGAACCAATGACGGGACGTGGGAAAACAATGTGCAACTGTGATGATAGAGTTGATATGGAGAGGAAGATGATGATACACTCTTGCAAAACTGGTGAGTGAGGAGGGGGAGAGAACCAACAACTCGATAGAATGGTAGTAAGCAAAAGGCAGATGAATCAGTGGTGAATCGCGCCATTGCGAGAGAGAAAAGAGAGAAATAAGAGACGAGAACTGCATTGAACGAGTGAATAGAGCGAGAGAAACCGAGATAAGAAGAGGAACGAGTTTACTCCCAATGTCTAGCAACTCCAGCACAACGTATTATGATCAAACTACGCGTGAAAACAACACGAAAACAACTTTACAACTTTGAAAACAGAGACAAGAAGGTAGACGAACTCTCTTACAGTAACTTGGGCATTGTCGAGACTGTTGTGTCAGTATTATGACTCAGCGTTTTTTTATTTGAGATTCTATTTTTTATTAGACGGATTTATTTTCATTTGTAACTCTTATTTAATTCGCAACAAACATGTGATCTATAGACATGTGCTCGCGCCACTACGCGTGCACCGATCATTGTTCACCACTTGTCTTTTTTATCGTCCAGATAATACTATCACCTCGCCGGTCACATTTCCACTGATATGACAATGCACGCCCACTAATCACCAGTGGACAACATCGAAGGTGTTAGTGTCCATTGTTTCTTTGACCACCAAGTTTTATGTTTGCGAGAATTCGTGAACTTTCACATTTAGAATGGTCTTCCGAATCAAGACTCACTCTAAAATTGATGCCGATCTAAGACAATGCATAAAAATAGCCTTGTTGTGTGTCCTTTGTATCACTGATCTATGCACTCTCCACGCTCCTTCTCTCTATCCATGCCCATCTCTCTCCTATGTTTTCTCTCTATCAGCTTTCCTCACTCTCTCTACTCTCCCCTCAGGGTTGCAATGCACAATGAATGTGTGTCTCTGTCTCTCTACCTGTTGTGGCCATCGCAATGGTTGCATCTGCATAATCCGAGATGGTTTCATAATTATGCCGAGTATCAAACTCTCCTAGATCGTACACTACCAATATTACGAATTATTCGTACTCTGATCATTTGATAACTACACTATCAATCCACAATCAGTGCCTATTCTATCCCATGAACTCTTCATATTTGTGATCTCTGAGACAGTCAGATACAATTAATTCAGCCCAAACAGAGAATCGTGGGAGGATCAGATTCTATTTATACTTCTTGTGTTTTATTACCTCACACTGTTCTAAAAGATGTTTGATAACATCAACCTCAGCTTCTTTCCTTTTCGACATCTCTTGATCAAAATGCACACAAATTGCTCTTACCTCTCCGTAATTCCCCCTCCCACTCACTTTTCTCTTCTTCTATTGTATGTTTCATTGCCTTGAATTGCCTAAACTCAGCTTTCTCAGCTTTTCTAACTATTCCGGACTGTGAATTGGGAACAACGAAAACCTTTTCCACTCGATTTACACTCTATTCGTCGTACAAAAACATCAATTTTCCCGTGAAGTCGCGCACGTTCCAATTACGCACCTGATGTATTGTTCTACTAGCGATATCATTGTCGCTTTGATTCTACTCTGATCTCTCTCTCTCTCTCTCTCTCTCTCTCTCTTCAATATCGTACAAACTAGATAATTCGAAACATGGCGCTGATCTTTGAATGTTACAAGCCATTGTTACGTAGGGAGATCGTTGAGAGCATGAGATAGAAGAGAAAAGCAGAGATTATGAGAAAGATCGAACGGAGATCAACTAGGGTACACTTAGAAAGATCAGAGTCTCAGTTAGATACTGTTACTTTGATCAGATACGCAAGTGTTTCACACCGATTCTCACTATAAATACTTCATTTGTCTATCACTTCTCTGTCTATCACGTCTCCGGCCCATATCAGGATTTTCTTCAATTGAGGCCGCATGCGAAACATTCTTTTCTATTATGTCCAAGCCTGCCTTTTCAGCATTCTCAATTTTTATTATCAATTTTTCACAACATTTCACACTCCGGATCAAACCTCGAAGAAGCCGCATAAAGAAAAATAGTGGCGATCTCCCACTTTCGCACGCTCACTCATCCCTGACCCCTTTCTTGAGGTTCTGTACTATGTATCGAAGATGCGTATTATGATCGAACGCACCCATCTTATTCTAATATCAGCTCATTCATCTCTTGATCTCTCATCCCTTATGGTCATAACCGATCTCACTTTCACTGAGCACGATCAGATTTATCGCGAGATCTTCTATGGATATTGTCAAATTGCACGTTCGCATAGTCATTCACCCGCTATATTTTCAGTTATAACCGATCTTCTTTTGTTATTATTTACATTTTATTAAATATTTTTTTGTTTTGTTCAGATGAAAATGGAGTCAGTGAAGAAAATCGTGATGTAAGCAATCCATTTAATAGATTCAGAAAATAAATCGGGGAAATAAATTTGATTTTGATTTTGATGTGATAATATCATTGTTCAGATGAACTGCCTTCCTTCAACATCATCTCAACCTCCTATTCAGGTATTTTTTTTTGATTTAGTCATAATGAAATCCACAGTTCACTTTCCTGCGAATATGAAATATAAAATCAAAAGAGCAAATGAATTTGATCGTCCGTGACTATTCTGCAATGTACTTTCAATACAGGAGGACAAATCCAAGCCACCTGTCAAAAAGTTCAAGAACGTTCGCAAGTCGGAAGGATTCAAATGCGTTGTTTGCGGAGATAAGGTAATCGTGCTACAAATTATCAAGAATGAAATAGGAATTACCAAAAATAAGAGAGAGAAAATGAATAAATTACAGCCAACCGGTTATCACTACGATGTGCTCTCATGCAATGGCTGCAAGACATTCTTCAGGTATGTTTTTGACCTCATATCGATTTCCACCTGATTTGATTTGAAAACGATGTCTTAGAAAAGGAAACAAAAATGTGTTTCAGACGAACAATAATCGCGGGTAGAACCTTCAAGTGCACTAAGAACGGAACATGCGAATTCGATAAAGGTTCTATCTAACTATTGCCCTATACCTTTGCCGACACGACAAAATGCGTGGTGTAAATGGTTCTTCCACAGAGCACAAAGATAGGTTTCGATCAGCATCTAGTCAACTTCGGATGTAATGTCGTTAATGCAGTCGGTAATTCCCATTCTCAGATTTCCGATGTGTTTGTCGCTCTTGTCGATTCGAGAAATGCGTCGGCGTGGGAATGAATTCGAAAGGTTCTTTTGCACCTATTTTCTATTTTTGTTCCCTGGTATGATTCTTGCTCGTTTAGTATAACGATAATTCAATCTCAGGAATTCAATGGCCGAGTTCGGCGAAGCGTGGTTCGTCCTCATCCACATCCGATGATGATAACAACAAGGAAGCCACCAAAACCCCTCCAAACGTCAGTTATTCTTTTGCTTAATAATATCTCTCAACTTAAAGGGACCGTGCATAGATAGCGAAATGCACTTATTTAGTAGTATTTTGCCCACTGATCACGGGAAAAATAAGGAAAAAAATTCCGGACCATTTTGTGAGCCGCTACGGTCTTACCCGCAAACCACACCACAATGGACCAAAGGGCGCCGCCTTTTCCTAATATTTCTAAAAACGGTTCGTCCTAACAATTCGTAGCTGATGAATTCGTACGATGTCCTGGGTGGATACTGAGTAAAATTCCCGATGTTTCATGATGCTTCCCTGCACTTAAGACACCATTAGGAAACGTCGAACTTGCACACCACGAATATTGACATGTGCATATCTCGAAACAGAAAGTTCCAATATTTTTTTCTGAAATTTTCCCTTGATGTGTGACTCAAACTCCACCAATTGAGCTCAAGTTGCCGGTCTCTGCCGGGTCCCTTTAAGAAAAGTGTCAACTTGAAACACTTATACGCTTGAAATATCGTGGAAAGAAATGGCTATCGCATAGTGAAACCAACTGAGAAAAAAGAATTGTATAAGAAGTACATATTTTTTTTCGTTTGCAGGTTCAAGTAATACCAAGAACGATAGCGAATCCTGCAGAAAGCGCCTTTTGTGGGCAAATTGAAGATCTGGTGAGTATTCGTTCTACAGTATAATATTTTGTTTTGCTAATTACTAGCGAATTGAAGATTTTTTTTCTGATTAATTCAGCTTAAATCGAGATTATATCATTTCAGCTCACAAAAGAAATGCGCCTTTGTTCCATCCGTGAGAAATGCTCTCTCTTCACTTCTCATCACCTCTCTGAGATTCTCCACATGCCAGTTATCATTGGTTCAAATCAACCATCGGAACGACTTCTTGTAAGTATTTACTTTCCTGAATCCCTATTTTTCACCTTCGTTTGTGTGGGAATAGCAAAAGTAATTTTACGTTTTGGAAATTTTTCAAAAATGAAGAGAACATTAAAATCGATCCTCGCCAGAAACGAACTGAATTCTTCGAGAAGCTTTTCTCGATGAATCCAATCAAATTGTGGATGATCTCTGATCTCCATCTCGTCACTGAATACTGCAAGAGTTTCTCTGCATTCAATAGACTATCGCATATGGATAAGGTTTGTTTATGACATTACACTAATGAGGACTGGTTGAACGTTACACTGCATTTTGACGAGTCTATGCAAATTCGGCTATACCGTTAGAGCGTGCGAAAATAGTATGCCAATGGGCGACGATCTCACCGCGAATTCAATTTTTGGAACTTTGCCCAGAACGCCGTGCGTTATAGATATGTACTGCACGAGAAAACACTTTAAAAAAGAGAATCTTGTCACTTTCAGATGACACTCATCGCCCACATGGGAGGATTGCAATTGATGATCACTCAATCGTATTACTCTGTCAGAAGTGGACACGGTGAGAATTCGTGTGGAGGAGTTCCACCAGTTTGATCGTTATTTTTTACAGGCACAACAACTTTCCCAGACGGATCGGGTGCTCTAGATATGATTGAAACGAAAAGGTGGGAAAATATTTAAATTTTTGCAAAAAAAAGGAATATTGAATACCAGATAATGATTTTCGATTGTTCAGTTCCAGATGCAGTAATGTTCTCGACCCTTCGAATACTCCATGGATCGTCGAACTCTTCTCTCAGCCGGTGCAGCTCATGCAACAACTGCAGCTGAGTGATGCAGTCTATGCACTGATGAGAGCTGTCGCATTATTCAGTCCATGTACGTTTCACATCGACGTTTCGGGTTTCAGGGCGCTGATGAATTCAGTCGAACTCTAGAATGTTCAATGTCGTTTGCATTAGCGGTCGCATAAAATATATTAACATGCATGTAGTGATATCAAATCGTGTTTAGTGGACGACGAGCTATCGTATGAAGGGAGGAAGTTGATCTCAGAAGAAAGAGATCGATTGACTGATATGCTCACGAAACAATTGTTCAGCGAGGTAAGTAGGTTTGCAAACTCGAAGCCTTGGACTGTTTCTCATGGTATACTCATTGCAGATTTTTTTATAAAAGAAAATATAAATATAATTTCAGTACGGTTCCGCTGCTCCGACTAAAATGGTGGCGATTCAATCGATGATCCAGACAATGTATCGATTGAATGAGAAGAGACGACAACAATTTATATATTTCAATATTGTAAAGAAGGATCTAGATCTGAGCCCTCTTGGAAGAGCCGTACATCTAAGGGAGAAAAGTTAGAGAGTTGTTGTTTATGGCTTCCATTATTAATTATATTTATAGTCAATTCCCTTCTAGTCGTTCATTGTATATTTCTAGCGTGAAGTAGAATTGCTCAGTTCATGCGTGATATTCACATCAAACCTATCAGGTTCAAATCACTCAGATCGTTCACAGGGTACATTATCCTGAGTCACATTATGTACAACGCTTCAAAGAGTTCAGACAATCTGAAAGAGTCCAATCGTAATAAATAATAATGCGATACTTTCTGTTGAAACGACTTTGTGTTGCACTTGGACACTCTGAATCTAGGAAGTCGTTGAGAAACGAAAATGTATCAAGACGGTGACTATTGAATGAAGAAATGTGGAACTGATGTTTCCTCCTCAACTTGCTTTTCACGGATGCAAGAATACCTCTATGTACACTTCGATATCTTGCTTTCTGTAAGCACAACTAAGACGACGGAGATGCAACTAAATGTGAATTCTCTGTCTTTGCCACACTGTAACAGTTCGTTCAACCATCGTAAAATGTACAACTGTGCAGTAATACTTTATTCACCGGTGAATGTGTGATCGTGGTCATGTTATACATTGAGTTACAATTAAAGCAGATATTGAGGAGATGGGGAGGAAGATTCCATCATACACATTTTCCCTTGCGGCAGGTACGACTGGTAGGGCACTCGCATCTGCAAATATTGATTTTAAATATTTATTTTAAATTATTAATTATGCTAATTAGCTGAATTATGAATTATGCTAATTAACAAACCGGCGACAGTCGCCTCCGTCAGTAGTTCTGCACATGCCACCGGTAGGAGGAACGTTGAAGGCGTCCTGAGAAAGATTGATTTTTGATCTTTTGATATAGATTGATTATCGTGGACTTTCAACTGCTGAACATCGAATTCGATTTGATCTTTGATCTTTCGGAAACCTTACTGCGTAGCTCACAGCAGTAGACATGATGAAGACGAGAGCGAAGAGGAGAACGAAGAAACGCATTTTGCTAAAATATTAATATTTGCTTAAAAAATTTACCTGCTTCTTAAGATATAGCGCGAAACGAGAGATGAGAATACGGGAAAAAAACGTTGAACTAACGAAGCAGAGGGGAACAGAAGTTGAGAAGTGAGGGGAAGGTAATTATCTATTTGAGAAGATGCACAAATAATGATGACAGTGAGAGAGGGTTTGAGAAATCAACTCAATCCGAGAAACCACCCATCGACTAGAATAGTACGAGCATTGAGAATTGCTCTTGTTGATCTCTGAATACACTGTTGATCTGAGTTGGTTGGATTTTATGAGATCACGTCCAAGTGAAAGTGCAAACAAAACCAGTCACAAGGGTATGGAAACTGACAATGAGGGAAAACTTATCGTGGATTCTCGACTAACAAAGTCGTTAAATATAACAAATGTTGGTGACTCAGAGATCCCGCCCATTACTTATCAAAGGAAGGAAATATTACAAGGGTTGTGCAAGATTGACGATAGATCGGGGTACTTTATAGCTGAGCTAAAGGGGGCGGAGCCTGGTTTCTCGATCGGAATTGTGGCTATTATAAATCGGGCTGTTTCACGAGTGAGTTGATCGAGAGAGAGAGAAAGAGAGAGAGAGAGAGAGAGAGAGAGAGAGAGAGAGAGAGAGAGGGAGAGAAAGAGAGTATGGTTCTGGATCGACCACTCGAGATTCCTTGCACCCAGACTGTTTCCTGGTCAATTTGTACAGGAAATGATGCAGAACGACAACAAACGTGGGAATGTGCATGTAAACGATTGAGTAGTGAAGGGAAAAGGGTGAGAGGCCGCTTAAATATTGTGCAATCGACTATCGACGACACGGCCAGAGTACACTTTGACACGAGGAATAATAAGCTGCGATCAAAGCATCATGTTGGGAAAGTACTTTAGAAAGATACAAATTGTATGCAGAGTGAACGAAGAGAAAGTTGGAAAGTTCTATGAATGATGACATTTAAAAGATCATTAAAAAGATTAGAACTTTGGAAGTTAGTGAAAAAGTTGCCAAAGATCAGGTTCAGACTAACAGTGATCAACATTCAAGAGATCGAGATTGGGGGTAGAGGGAAAGGCTTAAAGCAAGCATCGAAACACCCGTGTTGGTCGGGGTATTTAGCGAGCGAATATACTGCCCGACTAGGTTATGACTCATGCCCTTCCCCGCCGATAGACATTGTTCGCAATGATTGTTGTAGGTAGTGGGGTAACGGAGGGGGAAGGGGAGGGAGGGGGTTACCCTCCCCCCCCCTTCCCTCCCCCTTCCTCGTTTTCCGTTTGTTTGATCGAACAGATGGATTATGAGACGAGGGGGAGGATCAAGTTTTGTGAAAATGAAAATGGAGGATTGGGACGAATCTGTGATCGAATGGGACTTGGGAGTATGATCGAAATCTGTGCGCAAAAAGGCGATTTTAAGTTGATATCTGGGAAATGTGGATGAGGATGCTGAGTAGACAATAGAGATGTAATTATCTTCTACCTCATTTTGTCTATTGGGGAAATGGATTGAAATTAATATCACCGTTGACTGAACGATTACCATCGGGTCTATAATAGAATGGAATGCGTTGAGGAACTAATGCGAAGATAGACTAGGATAGCATTCGAAATGAAGGAATTTATGTGAATATATGTTATGATAAAGCAGTAAAATAAGCGAATTTATAGGAGGAAAACTCTTGAAACAGAGCAGGTGACGAAGCCACGTGTAAGTAATCAATGATAAGAAAAGCAACGGAGCTAGAGGTGAAATCACCCTTTGACTGACTAATTCTTCTCGAAGACATTTGAATAGACGACCGGAAACGGATGATTCATCTGACATGGCATACAAACTATGTTTCCAAGCTGTTTGAAGAGGGCTGAACATGATATAAAAACCGTCGAAACACGATATATTTCTCATATTTCCCTATCCTCATGTTGAATCATTCTTTTGAAGGGCAAAAGCCATCCGATAGAGTCCATTTATTCATTTATCCGAGTCTTCTAACATGGGGAGACAGAGAATATGGAGGTTCCGAATGAGACATAGTGGGATTAATGACTATCATAAAAATAAGAAATATTCGGTGGCTTAAAACTGCTAAACAATCCAGAAGCCTTCTCCACCCTTTCTGGCATTGTTGAATTTTCCGGACACAATTTTAGCCACTTCCCCACAGAGCGCAGATATCACAAGATTTCGTTAGCAGTTTTAAACCATAGATTTTTTACTTTTATGGTAGTAATAGATTCCACTAGGTCTCATTAGGTAACACCTTAACCAAGAATCCAACAGAGGCATGAAAGGGCAAATAGTACATTAAATATCCTGACTACATTTATCGCTCACTCTAGAGTGCGAAATGTGAGACCACGGTCTCTTCATTTCGTACACTCTCTGCACCGGTGGGTGTAGGTATAGGTATAGGTATGTATATGAGAAACGAAGAGGTTGTGGTCTCACCTCTCGTACTCACAATCTATGAAGAATCAATTCCTTTGATAAAACATTATCGTAAACCTTGAAAATGATGGAAGGGTTTCGCCTGCTTTGATGTTATTTCACTGGGCATACGATCTGTCCAATTGATAATGGGAAGAAGGGTGGAGGCGACGAAGAATTGAGTAGGAGGGGGAGAAGTCGTAAAGGGAAAGAGAGATAATGGTGATAAGCAACGATTCTCATTGTGACTCCATCGAGAGATGCGGATACTCACGGCGATACTGCTCGTAGCAGGTTTGTGCTAAATATGTTATTTTGGCATCTAGATTTCTCCGATTGAAGCGTTTTCTAGCAAAAACACTGAATACAGTTGAATCGTATTTGAATAGGGGAGAATGTTGGAAGAATCGATACGATTACACAATAATTAAAATGCTAATAATTAATTATAAATTACTATTTGCAGCAGTCGCCAATGCTGAGGTTTTCTTCAGCGCGACCGCTCACCACGAGGGAGTTGTTGCAGGAGTGAAGAAGGAACACACAGAAGCATTCCTACTCAAAGAAGTAAGATGAATTATTATAGAAGGAAATTATATAAATAATTATTTGAATGTGGTGATAGTGATGATTTTCTTTCAGTTCCGCTCCATTTTCGGTCAGAAAGTAAATGAAGTTTTCATCGACAGCGCACGGTAAGCTCTTTTACGTCTTTTCTTTTGATAACGTGTTTAAATGAGTACGATGTTTCAATGAACTTGGGTATTGCAAATAGTTAATTCGTATCTCAGAACCTCCTCTCTGGATGCTTCTTCGGTGCTAGTCGATATCGTTATCGCCTTTGAAGCGGAAATAAGCCGGGATGAGATCCTGAGGTCGATCGAGGACACGCCCATTCGATTTATGAGACTTTCTGAAGGTGAGAATTGAGAGGAACTTGAAGAGAGAGATGTAAAAAAAATAAAACAAAAGTCCTTTAACATTAATATACTGGTAATACAATTGGTAATCCATGTTATATCTATTTTTTCTAAATAATGTATCTCATTGCCTTCACACCATATAAATTATGCTCCCGTGCAAATTCTCGCAACGCATTAATGTGCCAACCATACTATACTTCCTCTCGCTACTGCCGTTTTACACGTTGCAAGGGCTTATCTAAGCAACCAAGGAGAGAAATGAGCAATATAGTCTCTTATCTATTTCCCACCACGCCTAATTCTGAATCATACATCAACATGATAGTCCGGAACCCCGCAGATTAGTAGCTTAGCCGCTCTGAATGTCTATCAATCACAAAATGTGACAAGACAGAGGGCATTGGACTATTGCACAAGAAAGGCGGTGTTTATCAAAATATTTAAAAAAAAGAGCGAAAAAGTTTGTCAAAGAGGAAACCGCAGTTCGCACTAAAATGTCCAATTATCCAGGGCAAACAATTATCGTATTTTCCACCTCGCAAATGTGTTTTCCGAAAATTTAACAACTTTGAATAACGTCATTTAATGTTGAAAAGTTGATTTTGAGATCTATTAAAATTCGATACAATATTGCAGCCCATCCTCGTCCTCCTCCTCCCCGTTCCTTCTCCCTCTCCACTTCTATTCTCGATTCATCATCTTCTGTTGTCTGCTCAGGCCACGGAATCAAACTTCCCAATGAAACCTGCGTCTGCGATAACTTCTGGGTCGGAAGCCAGTGCGATTCGGTAAGTTTTTTATACTATTTGTCTGCCTATGAGTGAGCGGAGCAGATGAACGAATGTGCAAAGAACACCGGGTGTAGTTACTGATTCGTTAATTAGTTAAATATTTATTTGCAGTTGATGTGCTTCGGCGGAGTCGCTTCCGACGGTCGTTGCTCTTGTCCTCCTGGTCGATTCGCTGAGCATTGCCAGCCCCGTGAGTCTCTGTTCCACTATCGGTATCAAGCTGAGAAGGCCAGCATACAACAGTGGTACCCAGCTATAGACTAGAGCCTATATTGACCGAAATAATATCTACGATTGATAAATCTAAATAATAATAATTGTAGAGACATGCATGCCTCCGATGAACGACAATCTTTCTCTCAAGCAGCGATCGATCGTCATTGCAGTCAACTTGAGAAATACGATGGCACGAGATCTACAATATGTGAGTTGTGCCTAAATAAGGAATACCTATCACGTACATCACGTAAATAATGATCCGCTGATCAATAATCTAAGAGAAACTGGTATTATAAAGTTATGAAGACGTGTTGAAATTACATGGTTAATTTCAGATGATTCCCGACCTCGGATCGGCAATGGGCGATCTCGTGAGAGATCATCCCAGCACTTACGATAACTTTGTTCTCTACACTTACCTGGCTTTTGGTAAGGATAAAACAGCTTGCGCATTGAAAACCCGAACATCTCTTTTATGAGGATTCTTCAAGTACAGAAGAAATAATTTAAATATTAAGCAATTGCTCAATTCAGGCGATAAGATAGTGGACGACGTCTACGTCACGAGTGACATCACTCTTCTTGCTCAGATGATGATGCAGGTAAAGAAGAATTGATTTGAATAGAATAAAGGATAGAAGCATTTGTGTTGCATTCGTGCATTTTTCTACATGCTGTCGCATCAGTAAAAACATAATAAACAAGTAAGTAATTCAGATGGCGATTTCGAAGGGAAATGATCGTCAGCCAACACTCGGAGCATTGAGAAAAGCTATCAATGCGTCAGTTTCTTTCTTCCTTTCAGGAGTCTTCTCAGAGATTACCTTAATTCACCCATGTGTCAATCGATCAAACATTTTTCAGTTCCCCTCTGATCCATCCCCGATCGATCATTATGCTCTTCGCAGACTCCCTGCCTTCTGACTCCACCGACTGGTATGATACTGTTCTTTTGTATTTATTGGGAGCCGACAACACATAGAAAAACAACTTTATTATTTTTGTACCGCATGTTCTTGAATGCATACCATCTCAGGGCTCCGACCGAGACTGATCAAACAGAGGAAGTTCTTCTCATCGAGCAGATCCTCGCATTCGGCCATCGTCTCGTCATTACTCTCACTGATCAACCAGACTCTCCACTCGACCCTGAAGATCAAGATTTCGAGTCACTCGATAGAGTTACCAATACTGTCCATGGAGATCTAATCCACACTGCGAAGACTGATATCGCCCAGGTGAGTTCTTTTTCCAAAATATGCCCAATAATTGGATTTACTAGAGCCATCTAAAAAACTGTTTCTCATAAAATATTTTCCATTATTTTCCCTTTTTGACCAGCTAATTATCTCCGAACTTGCAGACTACCCAATACTTGACTCCACTGTTGCATCAAAGCGAGAATGTCTTCATCAAGGTATCTTATTTGTGTACAAGATAGATTAGATAGATGCTATTGCCATGTCTAGCGATACACGATCACACAAGGCTATCCATTAATCGTGTGCTTTCAGTCTCGTTTCACTTGTGGTCAAGAGATGGACACAATTGTCGAAATCGACAAGGGAATCACTGACTACTACGTCGCATTCGCTGGAACAAACAGTGAGTGACTAATATTTGATATTCTTTGCACATCTATCTCTTCACAGAGAGCTATTTTTGCAACATCCTAGAAATAGTTTTTTTTTTAAATATTAAAACAATTGATCTACAACATTCATCTGTGATCTTTCGATGCCTTCGTTCAGCGGTTCAACTCTTCGCATCGGGCACCGACGGCAAAGAATCTCAAATAACCGCCAAAGTGCTCGTCCAGAATTTTGCTGTGAGTTGCAAATTATGACAAATCTAGTGAATTTGTTGAATATGCTAATGAATTTGATAGACAAATCTGATCAAGCTGCTGAAGCTCTCGGTAAGTGTGGCCGATCATCATAACTAGGGATGATCAGTCGGAAAATGTCTTTGTCTGAAATAAAGTCGAACAAAGGTTCCGTTCCGGTTCGTTCCGGTTCAATCCTTTGTTCTCCTTTGTTCTCCCTCTCATTCCGGCTTTTCGACTGACCACCTCTAATCATAACCATCCATCTATTCAGGTCTTCAAAGTGTCGTCCTCCCTTACTACCATCCGTGTCGTCACTCCCACTAACTCCGCTCCCTTCTGTTCATTCCGCGTCTTCGTCCAATCGCCCGATGTTACTTTCGTCTCCTTCTCAAACGATGAGAACATTGATGTGGGAGCAGCGACAGCGACTCAAGGTGAGGAGGAGTAAGAAGAAGTTAATAATAACAAAAATAATATTTATCTTACTTAGAAAATGCGATAGCGAAATTTGAAAATTTGACTGTCAATATAAGACGGGTTCATCTAATATATTAACCATTTTTGTCTTGCCATGTTTTTTCCCGAATTTCACTGAGGTAGAGTAGGCTGTAGTGTCTGGCAATATTGAATGTACTATCTAGCTAGAACACTCTAAAATCACAGGATATTTCGTGGAAGTTCATGATTGCCATGCGCAACTCATGGCACTCCTTCGAGCTCCTTGCCCCATATACTTTCCACAGTGAGCTGTTGGTGTTTTACGCAAAAACACAGATTGCCAAGTTTCCACTTTCGCAAAAATGAAATCTCTACTTAACTGTTCCGTGCTTGGATTCGCCATTCTTTAACCGTGAGAAATTGCCTCTGTCCAATCTGCCAATTTTTCACCGTGGAAATTGGTTGTTTCAAATCTGCCAACTTTTCACCGTGGAAATTGGTTGTTTCTGTCTTCATCAAACGCGGCAAAAGAAGGCGTACTTCGCCAGAGTTCGAACCAACGACACATGTATTTGTAGTAAACCGATCTACCGATTGCGCTACAGAAGACCATGTGCGAGAGATCCAAGGAGAGACTCAGAACACATTTTCTCTGCCGAATGGTGAGGGTGCCTATCCGCTTTATCGAGTTCTACAACGTGCATAAGTATGAGTTTCAATAGTATACCTCGCAGAAATGTTAGGAGTGAGCTATGCTATCTAATAAGTAATGAAAAATTTTGTAGCAAAAGGCTCGTAACTTCGACAAATCGGAAGAAATTGTTATACCAAAACACAAATAAGAGCTCGCGTTCGTAATAGTTGGACAAATCTCGGTACAGCAAAAAAGTGAAGACCTGAGATAACAATGGTTTTCGATGCACTTCGAGGAGCTGATAAAACTGGCCAAATCTCATTATATGCAAATTTGAGTTTAGGTCACCATGGAGCTTCAAATATCTTTGCAATTGACAGTTTTTTTCGATTTGCATGGGGAATCTCACTGTAGTGTTAGAAATAAAAAAAGAAAAAAAAATGTGGACAGCCACACTACGATCAGGATCATACTCTCAGTGACCCACAAAAAAATTGGAAACGAAAGAACTTCGCCAAACGAAGTTCATCCGACGAGACTCGATGATCTGTACACTCATTTCTAGGAGAAAAGAGTTTATTTACATGTATTCACTCTGTCATTTCTAATATTCAGACACCGCGCAGAGACAGTAAGGGAAGTAAATGAGCGTTTTCTCCTAGAAATGAGTGTTGTCTCGCCGGTTGGCGATTCTTAATTTCTTTCGGTATGATCCTGATCGTAGTGTGGCTGTCCACATTTTCTTAGTTTTTTTTCTCAATTTTTTTGACAATTTTAAGTTTAAATTTCTAACACTACAGTGAGATTCCCCATGCAAATCGAAAAAAAACTGTCAATTGCAAAGATCTTTGAAGCTCCATGGTGACCTAAACTCAAATTTGCATACAATGAGATTTGGCCAGTTTTATCAGCTCCTCGAAGTGCATCGAAAACCATTGTTATCTCAGGTCTTCACTTTTTTTGCTGTACCGAGATTTGTCCAACTATTACGAACGCAAGCTCTTATTTGTGTTTTGGTATAACAATTTCTTCCGATTTGTCGAAGTTACGAGCCTTTTGCTACAAAATTTTTCATTACTTATTAGATAGCATAGCTCACTCCTAACATTTCTGCGAGGTATACTATTGAAACTCATACTTATGTACGTTGTAGAACTCGATAAAGCGGATAGGCACCCTCACCATTCGGCAGAGAAAATGTGTTCTGAGTTTCTCTTTGGATCTCTCGCACATGGTCTTCTGTAGCGCAATCGGTAGATCGGTTTACTGCAAATACATGTGTCGTTGGTTCGAACTCTGGCGAAGTACGCCTTCTTTTGCCGCGTTTGATGAAGACAGAAACAACCAATTTCCACGGTGAAAAGTTGGCAGATTGGACAGAGACAATTTCTCACGGTTAAAGAATGGCGAATCCAAGCACGGAACAGTTAAGTAGAGATTTCATTTTTGCGAAAGTGGAAACTTGGCAATCTGTGTTGTTGCGTAAAACACCAACAGCTCACTGTGGAAAGTATATGGGGCAAGGAGCTCGAAGGAGTGCCATGAGTTGCGCATGGCAATCATGAACTTCCACGAAATATCCTGTGATTTTAGAGAATTGTAGAAAAGCCAGTTCCTACACAATGAAAGGACATGGCAAAGCAATAATGATTAAAAAATTAGATGAACCCGTCTTATATCAAGGGAGGGCCGAGCTGCAAAGACACCTCTAGATAAAATAAAGATAACATCGTTCAAAAAGTTTATATACATATTTCTGCAGGCGCCCTGCAGCAATTGACATTCTTTTCTTCGCAGCCTCTGAGGTCGCACAAGATTCAGGTTCGTCTTGCATTTCACAGCTTCGTGCCTAACTATAGTTCATTTCATTCTTTCAATGTTGTCAACAACTAATTGCATCTATTGCCTTTGCAGATGAGGGATATGAACGGTAACAATCTCGGCACAACGAAGGATCTCAATATGAGACCGACCACGTGTGCATTCACGCTCAAGACTGTCTCAGATGCAACCTGCATGGCCGGACCGATTCACATGAAGGTGAGAAGGTCTATCATGAGGAGAGATGCACGCGTAGCCTCATTTTCCGTATCTTGAACTGGCTAACGAATC
This sequence comes from Pristionchus fissidentatus, assembly GCA_036245785.1. Classification (NCBI taxonomy): domain Eukaryota; kingdom Metazoa; phylum Nematoda; class Chromadorea; order Rhabditida; family Neodiplogasteridae; genus Pristionchus; species Pristionchus fissidentatus. The sequence goes on from BTSY01000006.1 coordinate 14,893,556, forward strand.
GACCCTTATAATCCGTCAGAAGTTTGCGAACTTTTCACGCATCTTTTCTTGCTCGTTTTAGGCTATTTTCTTTATAATTTGCGTTAGGTCATTAGAGACGCATAAGAAACTACTAATGCCGAAGAAATTAACTAAAAATATATACTAGGGAATTAGCCGCACCTCTTAGAAGGCCGCGGAATTCTGCGAGTTGTTTTCCGCGAGCTAGACAGTGACGAGAGAGCACGCGGAACGAGGAGAGGTAAAAGTAAGCAATGTTGTTGTTGTATTTCTGCGCTCTCTCTGTTTACGTGCTCTCTAATGACCTAACGCAAATTATAATGAAAATAGCCTAAAACGAGCAAGAAAAGATGCGTGAAAAGTTCGCGAACTTCTGACGGATTATAAGGGTCGAATAATTTAACTCGTGCTTCGAGTATTATATCATCTGGATGTGAGAAGATAATGCCGATCTTCAGGTTTGGGCAGTGGGCGACGACGGTCAACGAGTCTTCACTCGAGTTATTCCAGCCATGTGTGAGAGACCAGGTATGGAATAGATATAGGAATCACATTGCAATGTTCTCTCCTTTAGCTGCTCGTGAGCCTGCCCCTTGGGTGTGTCTCAATGGAGGAACAGTCGTACCCACTGCAACCGGCGGACAAGCCTGCCAGTGTGCAAGACTATTTGATGGAGCCCATTGCGAGGTGAGTGGTACTGCAGGACGATGAGATATTTTGAGACATGACTAGTCATAAGTCAAAATAACACAGTGATGAAATTGGAACTGCATAGAGTAGAAAGTTTTGTGTTAAACAAAATATATCTCAGACTCCGCAATGCCACAATGGTGCATCTCGCAATCAATTCCCCGTGGACGGCGCGCCTCTCTGTCTCTGCCAGATTGGATGGGCTGGACGACATTGTGAGACGTGTAAGAACTTTCAATTATTGAGGCTCTTGAAACTTATTTAATAAAATTAACGTGTTAAACAACTTAAATTGATTCAGTGGCCGACTGTCCCGAGTCAGCCGAGAGCGACTTCGCTCTGGCAGATCGACAGTTCGTTCTCGTTATTCAAGTCACCTATTCCCAGGTGAGAAAAAAAAAGTTTAATGCGTCGAAAGAAACATAAAAACGATTTTCAGAATTTCATCTTCGACGATTTGATCGCCGCTTTGGGAAAAATCACGACGACCTACGGCAGTTACGTCCTGGTCACTTACAATCGAGCGAGCAGCAGTGGACGTGAGTTACACCCAGAATGAATATACTTACTATTGAGTATATTTCATACTGAGCTATGACACCGAGTATATGATATACTCAATATTGAGTATATTCTCTCGTTTTCGCACGCTATCTCGACGCGCGAATATACTCAATATTGAGTATATCATATTCTCGGTCTCATTTAGTATATTCATTCTCTGTGTATGAAGGAAACGTTCTGTCGCTACTTTCGAAGAGAGATATTCTTCCGCATTGATTACTAAGTTACTTACTAGTCCTACAGCGATGTCGTGTGTGTCGAACGTCTGTTCTGACTTTCTCTTTTAATGTCTTTTATTCCCGTGAAAAGCATAGTGCCTTCTACTGCACATCCTTGCAGAGCCGTACGACAACATCGCCCGTTACGAGTTCTCGACGGTTCAAGGAATGATCGACCAGTTGAACACTGTCAAGTACGTATTCGCTGCCGCCGACGAACAACCAATTGCGAAGGCTGTAGCAAGAGCACTCGGAAATGTGAGTTTAAGAATAGCGGTTGAAACGATAAGTTGATGAAATTTTAAGAATAAGAAGATAAATTTGACAGCAGGTCGAATCAAATATGATACATATAAATTTGTAATATTGAAGAAGACGAATCGAAACGACGCCGTTGTTTTCGTCATCACTGACACGACGGATCTGTCGACTGACGCGGATATCATCGACATGAAGTATGTTGAATCTTTTCCCTCTTAAAATAAGGCATTCGGCTGGACGTAAAATATCTTTGTCAGCAATACAAATCATAGCACAAATAGCGAGGTCTGAGTTAATGAAAAAAATTGTTGTGTTAGTTTTCAGAAAAAGGGAATAGAAAAAGGCTAAGATTTGAATTCCGGCAATTTCATATCTCAGTTCTCCGTGGAGCAATCAACTCAAAACTTCGAATATAACATTCGGCGGTCCTTTTACACCTATAACCGAAGTTTTGAGTCGATTGCTCCACGGAGAACTGAGATATGAAATTGCGGGAATTCAAATCTCGGCCTTTCTCCGATTCCTTTTCCCGAAAACTAACACCACATAATTCTCCGCAGGCAAGCGACGACGCAAGCAGGCGCTCCTCTTCATATTATTCGCACTAAGCAATTTGGAGATACGTGTCCGGTGTTTGACGATAAGGTTAGAATCACACGATTCATGAGAGAATATGAGCAATTCTTTAGAGCAAATGAATGTTTTATGGACATTCAGCAGATAATAGCAATTTGTTGCTTTCATTGCAGAAGATTATCAGCTTCGCACGTGAGACTGGTGGTGTCTACGTCGACGCGTGTGCAAAGGGATCGAACAATGCCGAAGTGACACAGGTTCGTTGATTGTTCCTATAATTAATTGTTTGTTTTAATTAAATATTGATAAGCAACAAAATTAAATATTGCAGACGATCACCTCCCTTGCCTCTCACCCGACTTCCACCCAACTGGTCGATGCTCAACTTCATTTCTACGAAGACTGCAAGGATCTCTCATTCGTCCTTCCCTATCGAGCGAATGACGACGCCGGTCTTTTTGTGCGAATTGTGTCGCGTAAGTTGAAGACCGAAGAGAATATACACAGAATGCGAACTCTCTAAGTTTGCGACATCTAGAGAATTCAACTCTCTTAGAGAATGGGCGAAATACTAAGTGTACTCAAGAGAGTCTCGAATATAAGATACTGGGAGTCTCTAGATGTCGAAAAGTTAGAGAGTCCGCGCTCTGAGTATACAATTCAATTTAAAAAATAAATATACAATTTATGAAGCGAAATTCACCCTGGCGTGATATTTTTACAAATAAATTGTAAGCACAAATCGATTGCAATCCTCCTTTCATTTCAGAGTCGACCCTTGACACTGTAGTGACTGCGGGTAGATTTGACGCCGATCTCAGTGAGGACACCACTGATAGTCCAGTTATTTTCACTGATCTTCCAACAACGAAGAAACTCTCTATGAACACCGTCCATGAATGGTCGCTTCCCATTGACATCGGAGACCTCGGCATCGACAGGTATTTATTAGAATTGCTCGATTAAATTTCTACTCAACCAGATCGAAACTCCAGTTTCAGACAAAAGTATCTCTAACAGGTCTAACATTTTTACGAATTTTCTCAGTCACCGCGGTTTTTCATTCCTTCTTATCTCAGATTCCAAGCGACAGTCACCGTTAAATCTGGTGGAGGCTGCGGTGTCTATCTGTACGCCCACTCCCTCGATTCACTCTGGTACTCCTACGGAGAGATGGAACGAGACACCAAATCAAGGAGCGCTGATTTCGGTGAACATTTCTAATATTTCAATTTCGTTTGTCATTGTGTAGTTGTACTGAACATAAATAATATCACGGCGTGTGATGTCTTCACTTGATTATGGCTATGCTTTGAATAGGAATATTTATGACTTGCTTTCATTGCAGCCCAGGCGACGTTCCCTCGTATTCACATCCAGCCAGAAGAAGAGTCGAATCTCACTCCGGGCGCAGACTTCTTCGTGTACGATTTGATGGGCAACCAGACTTACGAGTCGAGTGCAGGTTAACATTTATATCTTAGCATAGGGTGTTCTACGAATACATTACAGTAAACATGTAACCGTAAATCAAAACAATGTCCTCAATCCTAGAGACAAAAGTCTTGAAAACGGACTATGAAAAAGAAAAGAAAATTGTGTTCATCAGGCGAATTGCGAGGAAATTGCTCTTACGAAGTTCTCTATCCCAATGCGATGTCCTGTCCCGTTCATGATGGAAGCTACATCGTACAGGTAATTAGTAAAATTTACCGATGATCTTTTAAAAAAGAGCATATGCGCATAATTGATGCAATTTCCTTAAAAGTCATGATTTTGTAAGATTAAATTAATTGCAGTCAACGATTTCTCGAATGAACACTCTTGTAAAGCGAACATGGTTCGCTTACTGCGGACTGAAAGTTAACCAGAATTGTGTGAATGGAGATTGGGATGGTGAGTCGATGAATTTACCCCAAGCTGGGGGATATTTCATTGGGTTGAAGACATGCTGCACACAGATACTCTCATAATGCCATGGGCCATTGAAATATTTTGCAGTGATTAAACATTCAAAGGGGCAAAAAAAAGTGTTCAGTGACTGGTACGATGTGCGAGTGCAATCCTAACTACGAAGGAGATTACTGTGAAGTGCCCAAATGTGTCCATGGTGTGGCTGACAACTCAGTCTGTGCTTGTGAGAAGATGTACACGGGAACATTCTGCGAGTACGGTAAGCGAAATACATATTTTTCTTGGATAATGTTTGAAAGAATGTGCTAAATAATTTTAAAAAAATGGAAAGCATCAATTTCGGAGGTGAATTCTTTCAGCGATGTGCGATGCGCTTGATTTCTGGACATGTGCCGATGAGCGAGCTCGTGATTTCCGATCGGTCACTTTTATTATGGAACTCACTAACAACGCAATCACTGCCAACTTGATGTTCCAGGTAATTGAATCATTATATATATCTCTATATATTACAATAAATAACAAAGTAAATTCTCAGCCTTCGATCGCTGATGTCGTGAATTCGATTGATTCGGGAAGCACAAAACAGTTCAATCTCATCACTTACGACGACTTCGGTATGGAATCATTCATTTCTTCTATACTATCTGACTAGCACTTTGCGTAGCAATGAATGAATGAATAATCACCCTGATTACGAGTAGGAATTATGCATCTTTCGTTCTATAATATTTTCACTTTAGATGTTTCATTCGCCGCTTCGTCTTCCGTCGCTTCTCAATTCATCTCTGAGTTCACTAAAATCATCGATCCCTCCAATCACAAGCAGATTTTGCCCGCAAATACTGTCGCTTTCACAGCTATCGATCAGGTTTCTCATTTCTTATATTTTTCTCATTTGATGCTGTATTCTTTCAATATTCATACAATCGAGTATTCTCGAGATATGGGAAATTCATGTAGTATTTTGCCGATGTGATCGACATGGAAGTCTCACAATCTCAGTCTCGCAGAGGGAAATAAAATAATTGTGTGCAGGCAATGCAACTGAACGTCGCCCAGCCCAATTTGATCGTCGCCTTTGTCTCTGCTTCTTCTGCATTCAAACAGGACGAATTCAACAGAATGAGAAACCAGCATCCCGGAGTGCAGGTACGAGACTACGCTAACAATTATAATGGAAAACGATACCATATTCACGCTATGAAACAAGATATCGACAAACGGCAAAAAGTAGACCTCAGCGGACACTTTGAATATACTTTCAACATCATAGTGAACGATCGACTATAAGAGCACAATTTCAAATTCATTCAAAAAGAAGTTTCGAGATTGTTTCTATTCAGGTCAATATCATCTACGTTCCAACAACGGCGGATCCGATGCTTCCCACGGTATGACAGCAAATCGATGCCATTTTGAAAATCAGCCGATTTTGATGTGTACATTTGAAATATCGGTGTAGCAATTACATTATTAACTTCCTTATATCCGTTGAGGCCTCTCCCTACTATCTTTACGAAGCATCGACGTACATGTCGGGCGGTCGAGTCATTCCTTCCACGCAGATCAACACCTACTTCGTATGTTATTGCCTCCCCCCTTCTTTTTTATAGATATACGAATTATGGTTTTGGACAAAGTAGCTTCGCAGATTTCCTTTATGATCCCAGAGATTTTTCATTAAAATATCGTATCTATGGCAAAGTTAATTAGCATATTTTCAGCTTCCGGAAGTGATCAAATCGATGGCGACGGAGAATGTTTTGATCACAGCAGAAGGAGCTTCTGATTGTACTGGAAATGGATACACAGCGACTTTCGACGTCGAGTCAACGGGAAATCGACTCGTTGTATTGATCAGTGAGTGCTTCCTGTATGATTGTGACTGTAAATGCATTCCTATGGAGAAAAAGCAAGCATCGCTTTGTAAAATGGAATAAAAAATGTTTTAAAAAGTAGACAGTGAATATTTTAACTCATTCTCTAAATTTAAATCTCCATATTATTTTTCCTCGTTATATTACAGTCCGGTCAGATCCTCATGCGAAAACGGGTAGCCTGAGGCGACCCATTTTCACATGGAGATCTGGCCGGACTGTACTGAGTTTATTACATTTTCTTCCAGTGGGATCGGATGTCACTCCTGCCAGTACTATCGTCAAGTTCAACGGGGTAGTGACGGAATTCAACATTCGACAGGAACTCTTCGCTGACACCTCTGCATACTCGTTCAAGATCGGTTAGTGTAGGAAAGAATTGTTCGAAAAATAATTTTTTTAATTTAATTTAAAATTTTATCTGTCGTGAGCATTCGCATATAGGCGCTAATGTACCTAAATTGAAATGAATTCGTTTGCAGCTCCTCTATGGAATTATCCAAAGGGACAATGGAGTGTAACGGTGAAGACTTCCAAGGGAAGATGTACAGTCCAGGTGAATTGTAAATGTTGAAAATGAATAAATTTTTAGTAATTGATCATGTGCACCGGCATTAACCTAGTAATCTAATCTCCAGAATGTGGAGTAGATAACGTCCCCGCATCCTTGGCCACTCAAGATTTCGAGTTGATTCGAACCGGATTGAGGAAAAATACATTTATTTATTATTAGTTTATCAAGTTTAACCTCAGGCTCGCGTTGCTTCGTCCGTTCTCCAAACTGAAATCGGATTCGTTTCTGATCCTCACAATGACTACGTCAATGATCTGCCATTCTCGGGCAATGGTGAGATTGATTAGCATTAATTGGATAATGAATACAATAGACTAAAAATAACACAAACAACTGTTTAATCAAACGAATTGAAGCTGATAAGGACCACGAGTCGACTCGCTTCGCTCTCACCATCCCTTCTGATAAGCCTTCGTATGTCACATTCACAAAGGCATCTCTCTACGACTTCGACTTCACTTCTGGAAAGAGAACAAAGAAGGTAAATCTATATTCAGCTGTAATCTTTTTAAGGAAAATATAGTATCCGTTCACAGGATCATTCAGTAAAAAATTAGTGCAGACAAATCAATTTGCGCGGTGCACCGCTGTGTGAAACTTAGCACCTTTGAAGACAGCAATGTCCTATTTCAGACAGACGTATCGATTGGTCTTCGAGACTACGGTGGAATTTCGAGTGTCAACCCTGGTTGTGCCTACCAGTTCATCTCCGAGCCATTCACGGTAAGTATCACGGATTGACCTAATTGAAAAAAATCTAATTAAGCCTAAAATTGTCTGTTTGTTCACAAGTTAACTTTCGAAAATGCCCGACTCATAATGTTTTTTTTCTCAGTTCCCCGGCACGTACACAGCGATTGTCGTCTCCGGTTATGATCAGTACAAGGAGGAAAACATCCAGAGAACTTTCATCGTATCGAACCAACAACAAGGTTTTCAACAGATCTATGCATTCCATGAATGAATTTTGTAATGGCCAAGAAATGAATGGGTGCATCTCTGAAACATGAATTCGACACAATTTTAACGATGACGTTTTAGTTTGCAATGGCGGCCAGTTCTCAGTCACAGGAGAATGCATTTGTCCCGAGGGATTCACTGGTCAGTTATGACCAATAAGCGGAAATAACACTTCAGGAAGAAACCAATTCCTCTGCATTTTGATTACTCGGCTACTGTGGCTGTCTAGTTCAAGGGAGTGAAATGATTTCTTCCCACAGGTGATGCGTGCGACCAAGCAGCTTGCGCCAATGGAGGGTCGGGATCTGGTAGTATCTGCGTCTGCACCAGTGGATACACGGGACCACACTGCGAAGAGAGTCAGCACTTTTAAATTTTTCATCACTTCCTGTTTTTGTAACAATCAAGCATGGTTTTCATAAGTGAGTTTTCATCAATTAAATACATTTCAGTCATTTCTCCCAATCCAACGACGACAACGAAGACGACGACAATTGCGAGTGAGTTAAAAATAACTTTAAAGAAATAATTAAAAGTTATTTTTAAATGTAACCTCAACTTCTCTCTCATTACCAAAGTCTACTTCTCTGGCATTATGAAAACGCATACCTTTTATTTATTTGTCGTACACCACAAGGGTGCGACAACATGTATATAAATGGGCGAATAATAAAAATTGTATTAAGGGATGGGAAAAAACATAATTTAATCATACATAATTTTTTGTTCAGCGACGACGGTGCCCACAACGCCCGGACAGACACAAACTGCAGAGACTGGGGAGACTGAAACAACAGTTCCCACCACAACGACGATACCCACGACGAGTGAGGAGTAACAGCCTATAATAGTCAAATCTGATAGCTTGTGACAATTAGTTAGATATTAATTGCCTCCTTCCAGCCAAGACCATCCCCATCTGCTATCCCGACGCGACTTCGTACAATATTGCCATGTTCATCGAGAATTCCAAGATGACTTACAATGTTCCCGAAGCGGTTCGTTACTTTTTGAATCTTGGATTTATTCACGCCATTGAATACAATTGCAGAGTTCATCCTCTCATGACTGTAAAAATGAGTTGTTTCAGGCCACAAACGTTATTCTCGGTCTGGCGGCACAATACCATCTTGGTGTGGATCTGACTAGGAGCAGGACATTGTTCATGATGAATGGTGTGAACAAGGTTAGACACTTTGAGTAAACAAATGATGTTTTGACAATAAACACATGCGCTCGAGATATTTTAATCTTTGTTTTGAATTTTATTTGCAAATAAGTATTTTTACCATCCTCAGGAGTATTTCTACGGTGGAACTCAGCAGTCAGATGATGACATCACAAAAGCAAGAGACGCCATTGAAGATTCCCTCGATGGAACGAATATGAACCAGTTCGCACTGGGAAAGTGAGCGATTTATGAATTAAAATGCAAACGATATGAATAAAGGGTAATTGGTTTTCATTATTTACTGTTGCCAAATCGATGTTGTTTCAGTGCACTCAACAAATTCATGAATGAGAGCATGTCCGATTTCGTTGAGACGAAGCCATTCGCCGTTGTTTTCTCCGGAATCGCGTAAGATTTATTCAGTCGAGTGATGATTACACATTGTCCAAACATTTTGACATGTTTAAAAATTTAAGTAAAATAAAACAAATATAAAAAGATCAAAGCGAATTTCAGTTCGACAGACGACGCGACTGCTTATGTGCAGGAATTGAAAGATCTCGACTATAACTTCGTCGGAATTGCATACACTGACGACTCTGAGGCAAGTGATTGCAATGGCCTGACTATGGTCTGACTCGATCTGACCAAATATTCGAGAGAATAAAGCATAATTGAAGAATAAATACTTATCAATGAGTCAGACAAAGAAATTGTAAGCGATATTTAATGCCTGGATAACGCATTTATCTAGAAAAGGTTGTTTTCGGATAGTGAATTCCTATTTGCAGAGGTATCTCAAGACTATTATGACTGACGTTTATCGATTCACAAATGATGTCAACGCAGCTGCGAATTTCATCGTCAAAGCGACGTGTGCTGTGTAAGTTTTATTTGATTTAACACTTTTTAAAAAACAAAACAATTTCGTAAAAGACAAAAGAACTAACTACTCCCTTTTTAAGAAATCATGTCCACCTGAAGGTGAAGAACACAGAATTATTTGCAAATCTAAAAGCCCATTATGGGATAATAATACTATGATATTTATAAATTTCAGGAAGCCCCGTTAGTCGACTAACGAAGAAATGGAAACGACATTGTGCTATGAAAATTCGTAAATAAAGAAAATGTTTTAATTGCTTGTCTTGCTGCCCAACACAATATCATTCGCAGGAAGGTAGAAAAGTCGGCCCGCGGATGGCCACGGGGCGACTTTTAATAATTTCGAAAATAATACTTTATTGGAAATATTTTTAAAAGCATCAGGGATTCATTCTAAACGGTTTCTGTTGTAGGGACCACCATCCACCTGAACGAAATTGAAAACTATGCCATACAAACCATAATATAATGCTATCCTTGTATGCTGAATCACTATCCTGAAAAGAAAAGATCACAGAAATGTGTATTTTTTATGCAAATTATGATTTTCGAAAATCATGCAAAAAGTGAAGACGTCACACTATATGCGCTATAGAGTCATTTTTAGAAGAGGGCCGCTCGTTTTCAGTCTTGCATCAGCACTAGCCAACTGATAATAGGTTTCGTGTGAGTAGGGGATATCGTGAGATTTAGAAATGCTCACTTTTGCTATCAATCGATCGATGTCAACGAACTCTGGCGCCGTTTTGAGTGACGGTGTGAACTATTGTGTCATTGATTTGGTAATCTGCAAAATCTCTTATGAATCTCATCTAGCAAGCTTGTAGGCGTGTCGCGAGTATTTCACATTTCCCCACTATATCTATTAGGAGAAAGAGCAATTTAGACATTTCAAATTTGTTGTCAAACCATGATTTTTGATCTTTGATCTCCGATCTCCAGAGTTTGAACTTTGCCGATCATTGAGATTTGAATGGTTCGAATTTCAATGAGAGAAGTATCTCGTTAGTCTTGCATCAGCACTAGCCAACTGACTAGAGTCGGATTGCAGATCTCTTTTTTGTTTTCAACGGCAACTCAATTATGTTCATTCCCACTTGCTATTAGACTAGATCTGAGAGCTGATTGTGGAAACGAATTACCAAATTACCAGACGATGAATCAATTAATCCCAGACACATTGTTCCCTCTCCTCTCTCTAATCTACATTATCTCTCGTATCTCATTGTAATTTCCCTCTTCTCATCTCTCTCCTCTTCTTCATTTTCCATTCATTCACTCGCTCTGCTCGTCGACTATCGCGGTTCTTCTTCCTCCCCTCCACTCGCGGCGACAGATCTGAGGATCGATCTGAAGGTGAGGGCCCTCCCCTCCCAAGTACCCTCCCCTCCACCCTTCCTTCCCAGTACCCTCCTCTCCACCCTCCCCTCCCAGTGCCACTCCCCTCTACCCTTTCCATTACCACACCCTCCACTTTTCCTTTCTAGTACTATCCCCTCCCTCTCTGGTATTTTCTTCCCAGTGGGATCCCAGTGAAAGTGGGCGTGGTCGACCCCTCCCACTGGGATCCCAGTCAAAGCCCCCACTGGGATCCCAGTGAACGAAGCGCGCTAGCGCAAATCATTGGCACGTTTGAGGCGCGCCGGCATGGCGCATTTGTGGAATTTCGAAATTCCTGGATTTTGCGTTTCGTTGCTGTTTATATCGATTTTCATTGAGAGTTTGATGAGTTATAACGTATCGTTATGTAGGCCGAGCTAATAGGTTGATGTTCACTCAATTGAACCGCGTTATTTGCTCGTTTAACTCTTCTTTTGCACGATTTGCCTTGAATTCAGGGATTTTAATCGGAGAGTCGTTTGGCTTGGTCGATTAGAGACTGACACCCGATTGATGCAAGATTAATGCTCTCTACTGCCAGAGAAGAACAATAACGGCGATTTATTGGACAATGAATCAGTGTGAGCTACGCGATTTCTACCTTATGACTTCAATTTTAGTTGGAGGTTGTAATGATGCTCCTTTTTCAGGTAGTGTTCACGACTATGATGAGGAGGATATAGAGATACTACGAATCTTCGGGATTGGAGCACAGCAAGAGAGCACAGCAAGTAGTCGGTCAATGGTAAGTAGATATTTAGGCATTAATTAGTTTCAAAATATGACTAAAGTAAGCGCAGTTGTTATTTCCACTCCAGTGTTGGATACTGTAGACGGATATAGGTCAATCAAAAATATCTCCGTAAATTACTTAGGTAAAAGAAACGCTTATTTTCAGTGCCGATGGATACGTGAGTCCGGCGTCCCATTCGGGAGGAACACGCGCGGCGACTCATTTCAGGTAGAATACGGTAGCTGAGAGAAAAATGCAAAGAAAAAGCATAAAAATGAGTCGTTTCGAGACCCCTCAAATAATGTGGACGATTAAAGATGATGATGATTATTGATTAAACCATAAAATCACTTGTTTACGTGGTAAGAAATCCATATTTTCAGTGATGACTACGGTACTCCGGCGTCGCAAGAACCAATCTATCAAGCACCGTCGCCCCACATGCCCGACCACTCTGAAGACTACACTATCACTGAGCTGAAATCTAGGTACGGTCGTTTACTCCACATGCAATTTCGATTTTCCATTGTGAAAATTTACATATATTTATTACTTTTGTTTGCAAAAAAACATGTTGTTACTATTAGTGGGAGTGACTAAAATTAAACTTAATTTTGTTTTCAGTGGTCAAATGAACTCCATTGACTACCAGGATGCTGCTTCGACCTCGGCCTCGTTCACCGATGACCCCTATTTGAACTACGAATCTAACCAATTCTAGTCCCGACATCTGAATTAGGGATCATCTTCTTCCACTATAGCTAATGTTTGTTATGTTGATTATTCACTCGTTATCTACACTCGTTTTCACATTTTCAATGTTGTCAAACGTTCATGAAATAAATATTATGCTTATGACGTCATCGCAATGTGCACCACAGGAATTCTAGCCCCGCCCCCTTTCCCACTGGGATCCCACTGATTTCCCCCACTGGGATCCCAGTCACGCATTCTCCCCCACTGGGATCCCAGTGAACCTCCCACTGGTATCCCAGTTCCCCTCCCACTGGGGGGAATCACTGGGATCCCACTGGGAAAAAAATACCAGAGCTTCTCTTCCCCCTCCCCCTCTCCCTCTCCCTCTCCCCCCAAGGCGCATCGTCTTCCTCTCTCCTCTTTCCTCGTGCCGATCACCAAGGTATGCGGATTACGGTAGAACTGGACCTTGCCACATGAATACTGTATCTATCAATCTTAACTACCGTAATCTCAGGCATCGATTGCTCATCTGGCCCCCTCTCGTCCCCATCTTCGTTCTGCCGTCTCACCTATACATCTCTTCCCAGGTGATCTATTTCAATCGATATAATTATTGTTCCTTACCGTATCCTACCGTATCTTTTTTCAATTCAGATTCGACGATGTCCTTCGGTCGTCTCTTCGAGGTTCTACCGTCTCGTGCCTCTCTTCTCTTCCATCCCCCTTCTAATCAATACTAATGCCCCAAGACGGGATGGAGCACCGTTACCGTATCCAATCAATTGATGTCTCCATTCCAGATCAATCAACTACTGATTCGATACACGGGCCAGTTCATAGTGAAGCCAATCTCTCTCGATCATCTAATCTTTTCCCTCCCTTTCCTTCTTCTGATAAACGTACGTACTGGTGAAATGATATTTGTGTTTGTTCTCTAACGATTTGTTGTATCAGAAATTAGATCAAAGATTAGAAATATAAGAGGCCGCTTGCGATAGAGTCAAACAAAGGCCGGACAGCAGAAAAAGTGAAATCTGGGGACAGGACTGTTTTCGGTACTTCAAGGGCGCGGAATACAATGGTAAGTATTTCAAAGTATGCAAATGTTTTTCCGACCTGATATGCAAAGTATAAAATTAGACAAATTTACAGCGTTTTCACGGAATCTCCAATAATCGTTGTAGAATATGTATATGTGAGGGCTTGATTAGAAGGAATTCGCAAGGCAAAGAAAAAGGAAGGTTCAAATATGCAAATTGTCAATATTATCTACTAAATTATGCATGTAACTTTTGTTCCACTGATTAGCGGGGCATGAATCGAATATATCATGTGGAGGATGCCTTCAGTGACCTACGTTTTAAATCCGTACGCTCAAATCCGTTCCCAACGTGAGTTATGATTTTTTAAGTGTGGGATATCTAGCCGAAAGTTGGCCTAATTGAAGCGCCACTCTCCAATTTGCACCATTCGGGGGATGAAATCTATGCTAATGCGCGAGTTCTAGACGAAAGCGGTCGTTTCGTAGCTAGATTCCCACACTTAAAAAATCATAACTCACGTTGGGAACGGATTTGAGCGTGCGGATTTAAAACGTAGGTCACTGAAGGCATCCTCCACATGATATATTCGATTCATGCCCCGCTAATCAGTGGAACAAAAGTTGCATACATAATTTAGTAGATAATATTGACAACTTGCATATTTGAACCTTCCTTTTTCTTTGCCTTGCGAATTCCTTATAATCAAGCCCTCACACATACATATTCTACAACGATTATTGGAGATTCCGTGAAAACGCTGTAAATTTGTCTCATTTTATACTTTGCATATCAGGTCGGAAAAACATTTGCATACTTTGAAATACTTACTATTGTATTCCGCGCCCTTGAAGTACCGAAAACAGTCCTGTCCCCAGATTTCACTTTTTCTGCTGTCCGGGACTTGTTGCTCAGTTGTCCGACTCTATCGCAAGCGGCCTCATAAGAATGTTGAACTACGTTGCATCATCACTACCTCATAACCAGTTGATTTCTTTTTGAAACTGTCTTCGTTGAAGCCCAAATTGAGTCTGCCCTGTTATTCTCATTACATGTTCAATTTGCACGTTTATTCTCGTTGAGTCAATCAATTATATCAGTGATCCGTAAGTTACCAGTCATTCATTTCGTAGAACAAAGACTCAAATCCCCTTGTGTCTCTATTCTCTCACATTGTGTCCTCAATTATGCAATACTGAGTAGTCAATTGGCCAGATCGATTTTCCTTCTCCATTCGCCACTCATTCATTCTTCCATTACGGGCATACAGATGACGTATACTGATCTCCGCTAGCTACAGTACCCCTCGACAACATGGATATGTACGGTACTTCTCGTGATTGGGTCTTGTATCCGCCTCATTTCAGCCCAGTTCGCTTTATCGTCGGGAATCAGAAATTCCGACCGGAATACAACCAGGCCAATTGCTATGGGATCTTACAACACATGCAACAAGCCTGTCCCCATCTCGGGAATTACATGTTCAGTTCTAATGTGAGTTGGAGGAGGAGAAGAGAAGGTGCAACTAGACAATATCTATTTCTCAGGGCCAGGTTTCGTGCACCTGTTCTCCCGCGGATGCCGCAAGTCTAACGGAGTGGTTGCGAGAAAGACCCTACTTAGGCCTGTATAATTTCTGTGAGTTTTGCCCAATGTAAAGAACCGAAAAGGCTTTCCATTGCTATGTGTTCATGGTGGGAAAACAAAGTGTATATTTGCAGCAAGGCAGACTCGCAAGATCGAGCCGAAGATGCAAGGAGCATTCGTGCCCCCTCCTCCCACCCCATACCCAATGCAGTTACAGTACCCCACTCCACCTCCTCCTTCTCTCTCTCTGCCTTTCCCCACTTCTGCATCGTATCCTCAGCAGCCGTCGACATTCTTCCACTTCGCAAACCCTCCTCCCTTCCCTCCCTCCACTCCTTCTACTTCTGATCAATGGGCAACTCCTCCCCAGCCATTCCCTCCACCCAACCCTTCCTTCTCGGGTCAGTGGGTATCCCCTCCACCGCAATTCCCTCCTTCTACCTCTTCTCATTCGGGCCAGTGGCCGGGAGTGGACCAGATCTACTCGGTTCAATCCAATGTGGACCCGATTTCCGGCGGTCCGCCTCTTCCTCATTCCATTCCATCGCTCATGGCAAACCAACAAGTGGTGATCCGTCCTACCGTAGCGACTCCTACCGTACCGCCTCCGTCGGTACCAGTCGCAAAACAGGTTCCTGTCAAGCCGATCGATAATCGTGTGAACTCAAATGGTCAATTGTCATACCTGAGGTAAGTTCTTGCAACTCGTAGTTTGTGATAGAAAACGCATCTATATTGCAGAAACCTTCTCACGGTCTCTTCGCTATTCATTGTCAACTGTAGCAAATGCTTCAGTCCATTCGACAAAATGGAAAAACTGAATAATCACAACTGCACGGAAGTAGCGGTAAGCAATAAAGGTTCGTTTACTCGACTCAAGTCTCAAATGATCAATAATCAATTTCAGGTCAACCGAAAGTGGTAAGATGCTCTGCGTGCAGTACCGAGAAGTGCTACACATCTCATTATGCCGCTCTTCGCCACCTTCTCGTCGTTCATCCTGAGGAAACCGCCAATATCAAGTTCAACTACGATATTGTGAGTGATTGAATGAGCTTCCGTTTATTTATCTATTTATCTATTATCCGTTTATTTATTTTTTTTTGTTTATTTATGATTGAATGAGCTTCCGTTTATTTACTTTTCAGGAAGCGATTAGGAATTCTCGCGATGGACAAGTTGCTGCTAATGGGGCAATGACTGGAGAAATCGAGGACTGGGTTGGGAAGGTCAAGTACCCAGTGCTGCCAGGTGGAGAACTATCAATGAGGGCATAGACAATTGATTGTTCCAGAGGTTCCTGTGGGCACTACCGTTCGTTGTGGGATCTGCATGAAATCATTCGCTACTACAAAGACTTTTAACGAACATTTCAACTCTAGCTGCTTTCCGGTCGGTAGATTTACTGAAGAACCTGACAAAGGTTCGATGATCAATAGTGATATTCGAACAATCACATCTACGTTCGCAGACTCGTATACGATTGACTGTAGTGAGTGCAACAAGTCTTTCTACAATCTGTTTCACGGACTAATGCACGCAGCGATCTGCCATGGAAGAAGTCTTCTACGGGCAGTTACCAATCTGGTTCGATTGAAATCACTGCGTATTAAAATGAAAACTTTTGCAGGACACTCTGAACAAGGCAATAGTGAATGAGCTCGCCGAACGTGATGACGAAGGCTTGAAGGCCCAATTTTCAGCACTTCAAGGCAGGTATTTATCGAACAATCAAACCTGTAATTGCCTTTTCAGAAAAATACCGTAGCCGTCATGAAGAACAATGAATGTAAAACGAAGACTTGTAGCATTTTATCGATTCCAAGTTAATTTGTTTTTTTTGGGTGGGAGAGAACTGAGATTGATAAACGCTGATTGTGTCTCATTCTCAGTGTCTCAATTGTTCTCGCATTGCAACTATACACATGAATCCAAACATAAAGGGGAAAGGGCTATAAGTTGTGCAATAGTAAGAGAATCCCTCTATATGCCCACCTTTCCTCTCTCCAAACCCCTTTCTGTAGGGCTGGTCGGCATGTATGATGATCTGTATTTTTATGTCCACTAACGGAGAAAACATTGAGATGAACCGCCCTAGTTAACGGCATCCCCTTGAGAAAGATCACAGCATCGAGTACCAGTACACATCGAGTAGTAGTAGCATACCAATAACGTTTGACTATCTCGATTCACACACTCTCTCGATGAATCCATTTTTTTCTCGAACTTGATCTCGTTGTTCTTCTTTGGTGCTGTGAAACTAGATAGTATCTAGATACCTTTGATGCATTTAGTTGAATGAAACTTCTCAGTGACTAATGGTGTTCATTTAATGGTCTTCACAGCACTTTCTCGCTCATTTCAACGCCTAGACAATGAACTATCTCACCCTCGACCCCTTTGTGGAGGTATGAATTGGCTATGGAAAATTTTACTCGTTTATATTCAAGACTTGTGAAACTGCCTCTCTGCGATGAAGGAAAAGTTACAACGTGACCCGATTTAGACTGTTAGAGAAACGGGAATATGGAAGATAGCATTGAATTACTTTAAATCCTTTAAATCGATATCATCAGTTGTTGAGATGCTAATTGAATGTTTCATTCGTCATTGGAATGTTTTTAAACTCTTTCCCTACATTGTACATTCTCTCTCAATTTGAGTTAGATGCTAAGGAAATAAGTTGATTCTCTATAACCAACGGAAGGAAAGAGATTCTCCATGAGGGCAACTCATATTGCCTCCCATCTCAGTTCATCGAACGCAGATTTCGAGCAATTTCGCATCGCTCGAAATATAAATTGTTAAGTCTAAGTCAGTCTTAAGCGTGAACTTATTTCTCTAAAAGCCTGAAAAAAGCACCAATCTCCGTCTTTATTTTTCCTTCTAAATTTTCCTCAATTGATAGTGTTTTCATTGCAAAAAATACCATTCTTCAAATTTTTTTTTTTACATTTTTCATTTTTTTTCAAAATTTTTCTTCATTTTTCTTTCTTTCTCAAGGTATTTTTCAAAAAATCATCTACTTGTATTTGGAGGTCTTGATCTTTTGGCGAATTCAGAGGTGAGTACAATCTCCCTTCTACTCGATACTAAGGGACCAGGTCTGGGGGAGTACGGTTACTGTATCCAATCGATTGATATCTCCATTCCAGGTCAATCAATTACGTGATTCTCAGAGATGCGAAGACGGTGCGGGCCAATTCACAGTGAAGCCAATCTCTCTCGATCGTCTCATCTTTTCCCTCCCTTTCCTTCTTCTGATAAATGTACGTGCAAGTGCAATGCTATTTGTGATTGTTCCCTAACGAACTTTGGTGTGAGAACTGAGATCAAAGATTAGAAAGATCCAAATTTCGAACTTTTTTCATCACTATCGTTTCGTCATCACTATCTCATAGACTGTTTCACCTCTAATTCCTTGGTCAAATGGAATCAGTAACTCTCGCATTATTTGCTCACTGATGTTTTATATATATATATATATTTATGCGATCACAAGGAAATGCGGTACAAAATTAAAATAAATTAAAAACAAATTCAGTAGGACGTTCAGGACAATGACAATCAAATAACTAGTCACTCAGCGAAACTGATCAATTCTCTGGACTTCACTAAAAGCCTTGCCGCTCTGGGGAAGAAACTATGATGTCTGTAGTTTGAAGTGGAACTAGCGTTAGTGAAATTTATCCCATACGAGTGAAGTAATATCTAAAGTGGTGTGGTGTCTTTTTTGATATTTTGTATTTGCCTCTCAGGAGATTTCTGGCTGTCTTCAGGTCAATTTCCTCTCTGCGCTTTTCTAATGAGATGAGATCTAACTGTGTATTTCTATTGGGGAAGTTCGGCATTGTTTGCCAAGTTGATTTGTGGCATCTCATGAACAGTCGTCTAGTGAAATAATTCTGAACATTTTCAAGAATTTCTTTGTCACGTACTAAGTATGGGTTGAAAACGATAGAGGCGCTCTCTAGGATGGGTCGGATGTAAATAGAGTATGCTTTGAGGAGTATTTCAGCGTTATTGGTACGTAGAGCTCTGAGAATGATATGGCACGCGGTTAAACCTTTCTGAGCAATTGTCTTGCAATGTTCGGAAAATGTGAGTGATTTTCCGATTATGAAACCGAGATCTTTCATTACTAGTTTCTGTTCTAGTATAGTATTGCCTATTTTGTATGTATTCTTCGCATTTGCTCTACCTAGATGTAATGAATTGCATTTATATGCAGCTAATGGTAGCTGCCACTCTTCAGACCAACTAACAATGGTATCAATTGCGCTTTGTAATGGAGTAGTTGTGTCAACTCTTTTAAAAGGGCGGTATATTTTGATATCATCTGCGTACATTCGTGCAACGACACCATTTTTCTGGGCTAGGAAGGGGATTTCAGATGTGTAAATCAAAAATAGAAGTGGACCTAATACCGAACCTTGCGGGACGCCGCTTGTAACTGGGAATGCTGACGACAGTTTCTCACGTACTCTGACTTGGAAGGTTCTATTTTCCAGATAGCTTGAAATCCAATCAATTGTTTTAAGTGATAGACCGATTGTTCCAAGTTTTTGCTTTAGTTTCGGGTGAGATACTCTATCAAAAGCCTTCGCGAAGTCGAAATAGATTACATCTACAGGTTCACCATCACTAATGGACGCTGTCCAATTTTCCAGAGCGTCTAGCATTTGAAGCTCGCGTGAGCGTTTCTTTCGGAACCCATATTGTTCATCAGGGAATATATCTAGGCTTTCACAATGTTCTATGATCCGCTTACACAGGAGCTTTTCAAAGACTCTGCAGCATAGTGATGTGATTGAAATAGGTCTATAGTTTAGAGGGTCAGAGAAAGGAGGGGATTTCTTAACTGGAGTTACAATGGAATGTTTCCATAAAGACGGGACAATGCCTGATTCGTATGAAAGGCGAAAGATAATTTCGAGTGGTTCGGATATTGGAACAGCTATTTTCTTGATATATCCTAGGTCAATGTTCTCTGGGGTTCTACAGCTAGAGCGTTTCCACCTTTCAATTAGTAAACAGATCTCGTGCCTTAAAAAGGAAGGTTCATTGTAATTACCTAAATTGGCTAGAGTATCTGTTCTAGGTAGAGTTCCATTATCAGTGGTGAATACACTAGCAAAGGTTTCTGCGAGTAGATTTGCTTTTCCATGGTCGTCCATCACTAAAGTTCCATCATTCTTTTTCAGGCCTTCAACTCCCTTAGGTTTGTTGGTGCACCGCTTCATAAAACGAAAGAACTTATTCCGATCCTCGCTATCTATGATTCTCTTCTCAATAGTCTTATGATACCGGATAAGTTCTTTTCGGAATTGCCTATTTAGTTTCTCGAATTTACGAGTTATGGCTGGGTCATCTGCAGAAATGGAATGTTGCCAAGCTAAGAAACGCCTACTAATAAGTCTCTTAATATGGGGAGGTACTTTCCCGTTGGTAACATTTACTCGTATCCATGGGACATGGGTGTCAATCGTTTTCTGTATCAGTTTCATGAGTAGATCATACATGTCATCGATGTGTCTCATTGTCGAAAACGCAAGGGTCCAGTCAACATTTGCTAGTTGGCAATTGATTAGCGCGTAATCGGCTTTCTTGTAGTCTCTTCTAAGAGTAAAGGCGGGTACTGAGTGGCAGAGCGAAAGTTGGAACTTTACAGTATGATGGTCAGAAATATCAAAAGGTGGGCCTACCGCTGTATTGATAATTAACCCTGGAGTATTGCATAATACTAGATCGAGAATATTACTTTTTCGAGTCGGATCGGTGACTAATTGTGCGAGTTTTATGGATAGGCAGAGATCTAAAAGGGACTGCGATGAGGGGGTAATCTTTTCTTTTTGTGGGCATGGAAACAATGACCAATCGATATCGGGAAGATTGAAGTCACCAGTGACTACTGTAGGTTGGGGGCATGAGCAAAGATCAATTATCGATTTAGCTAGTGCTTCGGTCTGAAGAGTGTTTGCTTTCGGGTTACGGTAGACACATACGATTCTTATTAGATCACCATTGATATCTAGATCTACGGCTAGAAGTTCGTGCGAGCCTTTGACTGTTTCATCAGAGATTTGAATAGCACTAATTGAGGAGTGGACTATAATGGCTACTCCACCTCCACGAGAATTACGATCTCTTCGGAACACGTTATAGTATTGGTCTTGAGTGTCTAATAGGAGCGAGTTAGGAAAAGTTGAGGCCAGCCAGGTCTCAGTGAGGGCAATTATGGTATATTTTTGTGAGAGAATCTGTGAGAGATACGGTAACTTATTTCGAACAGAGCGGCAGTTAGCTAGAATTGCGGAGAATGTGAATGAGTTTTTGTCTGAGTGATTTGAAGTCCGGAGATTCAATAGAAGTTTCCCTGAGCTCCCATATTATTGGGGACACCACACTGTGATGCGAACGACATGAAAGGACTATTCAGCATATAACCGGGGACGAAAGGAGGCTGAGTGTAGTGTACATAACCGTGATTAGCGTTGGCCATAGGGTAGGACGGGTACGGTAACTGGGTCGAGTATAGAAATTGGTTGTGATTCGGGGGTAGATTCTGGTACTGGGGCTGGTTCTGGGGATGGACGGGGTTCTGGGGATGGACAGGGTTCCGGGGAAGGACAGGGTTCGGAGGGGGGTTCGTGTATTGACCATTCTTGGGATTGTGGGTCGTCGATCGAAGCGTGTCTCGCCGCTTTCCTTGGTAGTTGTTCAGTCCTTTCACCTGACTGAACACGGAATCCGAACGAGTGCGGGTAGGGGGTACAGTCTGGGGTTTCAACAATGGTTGCGGAGGGTCGGGATTCGGATAACGGGGGAATGGGCGGCGTCCAGTGGGAGGAGTCTTCGGTCTCTCCTCGGGCTTTGCAAAAGAAAGACGAATGAAGACATCCGAGAAGTACGGATCCTTCTTCACTTTGGACGCGAACTTGAGTATTAGTTCGGCATGTTTTCTTGTCGGTAGAAGAACCTTGGTCAATCGATTGTGAATGGCCGAGGGATCACTCACTGGCATTCTGTACACGGATACGGGGAGGACGGGGAATCCGATGAGTGAGGTGAGAGCGACTACTTGATCGTAATCTTCTCTGACTTGTTCCTCGGGACTCAGGTTACGGTTAACGGGCAAACGAGCGATGACTAACGATCGTTCAAGATCAGACGGATTCTCAGTTTGGACAGAGGGAGGTGGATCTTGGGGGCCGTTGGCGTGCATAGGCATTGCCTCGTCGACAGGGGGAGGGGGAGGAGGGAGAGTATCCACTCGGGATGCCAACTCACGTAGCCGGGCCTCCAGGCTGCGGCGATTCTCGATTTCGTCGTCGAGTTCACATCTGAGTCGGAAGACGATGTTGGTGAGTTCCTCCATCGATATCGGGTTCGAGTCATCAGTTCTCGATCGCTTGACAGCTCCAATGAGGGCGGGAGTCTCATCGACGACGGCTGCCTGAGAAGTCGAGGGAAGAGAAGGGGGAGGCATATCGGAAGTAGTCATCACCTGATAGAGTACCGAGTTGAAGCTACAGTCGGTACTCTGTAGTTCGTGAGCAGTTCCTTGATGGCGAGAGAGCGTGCCAAATCGAGAGAGCGGAGAGGGGAGAGAGCGAGGTCAACGGGTTTTGCACGTTTATTCTAGTTGATTTGCTCAATTATCTCAGTTATTTGTGAGTGACTTGTCATTCATTTCGTTGAACAATGAAGAAAATCCCGTTGTGTCTCTCTTCTCTCTCATTGTGAATTCAATTATGCAATGCAGATTGGTCAAATTGGCCAGATCGATTCTCCTTCACCATTCTCCACTCATTCCTTATTTTCCGCTTCATCGAATGAGCTCCCAATTTTCTCCGTCGGATACAATGGAAACGTACGGTACTTCTCATGCTTAGGTACTGTATCCTGCACATTTCAGCCGAGTTTTCTTTACGGTCGGTAATTCGAAATGCCGGCCGCCATTCACTCACGAGACTTACCAGGGAATTTGCGACCAAATACGACATTATGAACCAACTATAGAAGGCTATGACTATAATAACAACGTGAGTTGGCCGACGAGATGTATCCAGACAAAACGTTTAATATCAGGGAATTGCCTCATTCAATGTCGCCATCACAAAGGTCAACAACATCTCATATCTCCTACGGAGCCATCCATTCTTGAACTTCTATAGATACAGTGAGTAAACTATCTCAATTTCATGTTTGTATGTGCTCACTACAATATTGTTTTAGCCTCGATTGCCTCTCCGACCCCAAAGACTGCTATGATCCCGCAGCAAGTACTACCGTATTCCGCACCCCCTCGTATCCCTTCCTTGTTCAACCTTCAACAGCCCCAACCCCCTTCGTATTCTCCATTTGCTCAGTATCCTCCTTCCCTTCCTTCTCCATTCTTCTCAATGCCTCCTCCTCCTCCCCCTTCCCAATCAACATTCCCACCCCCGAACTCATCTACCCAATGGGGTGGCCAGATGGCGCCAATTGCCAATCCGCACCCTCCCCCACCTACCGTATCCCCCGCCCCACAACTATACTCCCTGCCTCAACACCAGAATGTGCCAGCTACCGTACCCCCTTCCATCCCAGCGTACACCCATCAACACCAGAATCCACTCCAGGCGCAAGCTACCGTACCCCCCTCAATCCCAGCGTACACCCATCAACACCAGAATCCTCTACATGTGCAAGCTACCGTACCCCCCTCAATCCCAGCGTACACCCATCAACACCAGAATCCACTCCAGGCGCAAGCTACCGTACCCCCATCAATTCAAGCGTACTCCCAGTCCGCTCATCCGAATGTACAAACTATCGGAACTACCGAACCCCCTCCTTCCCAACCGTATTCACAACAATCAATGATGGATAAACCGAGCACGAGTCGGGCCTCCCTCCCTGTCACCTCTACCGTTCCTCCGTCGACCAGTGCTGAGCCAACTAACCCTACTCCTTCTGAGGGCTCTTCGTTCGTGAAGTACGTTGTGAAAATGTAGTTTGTGAATGAAAGATATTTGTATTGCAGAAGTCTGTTGGCCATCTCATCGCTCTTCTACCTGTACTGCAGCAAATGTCTCTCTCCTTCCGATTCAATTCAGCTGCTGTCTGCGCACAATTGCAAGGAGACTCCAAACAGTAACAAAGGTTTGTTGACTTCACTGCATTCTCAAACATTTATTAGCTTTTTTCAGGAGTGCAACTAATCGTTAAATGTGTCGCTGGATGTACCGACAAATACTTCCTGTCTCCAGATGCAGCCCTGAGGCATGCATTGGTTATTCATCATGATGAGACTTCATCAATTAATTTCGTATACAAGATGGTGAGTGATCGAGATCGATTATCTTTTCAATTCTCTGCTTTTGAGGAAACCGTCCGAGCATCGAGGGAGCAAAGAGAAGCAGCGAACGATTCAATGAAAGCGGAAATTGAAGAATGGAGAAGTAATGTAAAGTTTCCGAAGCTACCAGGTAATGAGATTAATGTGGCAGATAAGATGACGCATTGTTCCAGAACTGCCTGCTGGTACCAATGTACGATGTGCCATCTGCCATAAGACATAAAGATGCTGCGACTTACAACGAACACCATAATGGAGCATGTTTTCCTCAGATATGGTGCACTCCTGAACCGGACCCAGGTACTATGAAAGGATGATGATATTTGAATGATGACATCTATTTGTGCAGATTTGTTCGCTGTGCACTGCGGAGACTGCGATAAGCTCTTTTACGATAAATACTACGGTCTTCTTCATATGTGCGTTAGCCATGGTCGAAACCTTCTACGTGCGGTGTCGACAAAAGTTCGTTTATTTACATCTTTTTGTATCAATAAAAAAGATTGTTACAGGAAGCATTGAACAAAGCAATCCTGTGTGAAATTACTGACGGTAGCGACAAGGAGCTTCTGGATGGTTTTGCTCTGCTCGAAGGTAAGTATTCATCGATGAAATTGAATATAAAATAATCTTTGCAGCGAAGTACCGTGCCCAGGAAGAATGAAGATGCCCCCTTTTCCGACTTCTGAAAATACTCCCATACCTAATTTGCGTAGAATGGGATCGGATAAATCGTCTATTGCGTTTAATTTTCAATTGTTATTGCACTGCACCTTTTTTTGTTTTCACCAATAGAGTTGAGAAAGCCTACAAAACAGAATAGAGATGAACTCACATAGATAATTTCATTCCGTTGATAGCTTGGTAGTATTTAATTATCTACGACACATTGGAATCGCACATCATAGTTCGTACAACAGTGTTTTCTTGCTCATTTCGACTCGGAGAAAATGAAAGTGAGGTTCACTCTCGACCCTTTTGTGGAGGACTGAATTGGCGGTTGAAAAAAATGTGCCTGTTAATATTTTAGAGTAAGCAACACTACGCGTTTTTGTATAAAAGAAAGGGTACAAACTATGTGTCACGATTTTGATTTGAGAGAAATGGAAGAAAATGGAAGATTACAGTGAATAACGAATAATGCATTTGCAAAGCTCCACACTCTACATGTTCTCTCTGCATCTATGTGTGAGAAATGAAGGAAAAGAGTTCTCTCTCTCTATATACCAACGGGAAATTATCCGGACTGTTGATCTTGCTACCTATCTGAGCTTATCGATGCCATATTTCACTTTACAAGAATAATTCCCTCTAAAAAGTGTTGAATCTGTAGAAGCCTGCGTGTTTCACTGAACTGCTACATGGGTACAATAAAGCCAATCTTTCTTCTACATATTCCTCCTCCTATCACACTTAATAGTTTTTTTTCACTGCAAAAACATCCCAGATTTTTTCTATGGCAGATATGCTGTGTCTGATCTCTCTCGCCGGTTCTGTGTTTCAGTAGTAGCCCTACTCCCCATCTGTTAATGGCTGAACTCGTCATTCTCTGACACTGTTTTCTCAGTAACTCTCGTATTATTCGCTCACTGGTGTTTTGCACGTTTATTCTAGTTGTTTTTTTTCAATTACCTTGGTTATTTGTGAGCAACTTGCCCTTCTTTTCGTAGAACAATGAATCAAATCCCCTTGTGTCTCTATTCTCTCTAATTGTGAATTCAATTATGCAATGAAGATTGGTCAAATTGGACAGATCGATTCTCCTTCTCCATTCTTCATTCATTCGCTATCTTCTTCATCGTGGGATGAATCCCTTATATTGATCTTCTCATCCATCCAAGAAAATGGAATCGTACGGTACTTCTGATGCTTAGATACTCTATCCTACACTTTTCAGACAGTTATATTTTACGGTGGGAAATACAAAATGCCGTCCACTATTCTGTCAAGAGAATTACGATGGTATCTGCGAGCATATTAGAAGAGCAGCACCTCATCTCAGTCGGTATGACTACTCCAGCACTGTCAGTTTGCCGACGAGATGCATACATACAATACCGTAATCTCAGGGAGTTGCCACCTTTTCGACACCAATCGCTAATGTTCCTGTCGTCACCAAATTTTTAAAAGACTATCCATATCTTCATTATTATCGTTTCAGTAAGTTCTTTAAAACCGAATATATTCTCTCCACTGAATGTGTGTTATAAGTGTTGACAACAATATTGTTTAAGCATCAATCGCTCCTCCACCGCCCAAGCCCATCATGATCCCACAACAATCAGGACTACCGTACTCTACTCCCTCTTCGATCCCTTCTTTGTTCTCCGTAACAAGGTGGGTTGATCAATGCAAATATGGATCTCGTCTTGTTTCTAGGAGGCCATCAGACTAGCAAGAGACAAACAAGATGATATGAAAGTACTATTGGATCCTGTGATATCCGAATAGAAAGGAGTGCGCAAACACGAAACAGCTCCCGGTACAATCCCGAAATTGTGGTAGTAAATATTAATTTGCTCTTTCAGGTCTTCCGAAGGATACAGTAATTCGTTGTGAACTTTGTGGAAAATCGTACGACACCGTGGAGAAATGCAATGGTCACTATAAGGAAAATTGTATTCTGTTGAAGAAGTTCACGAGCGAGCCCGACCCCGGTAAGATTCCTTGCAATCGAACAGTAAGCACATCATTCCACAGAACGGTCAACCTTCCAGAAAGGCCTTTGGAGTGAGAGAGCGTGTGAAATCGAGAGGGACTCTCTCACTTTTGTACACTCTCTCGCTCTAACCTTGAACTGTAGGTTTGGAATAATGTGCAAGGTTTACTATAAATTTTGCAGACCTCTATACACTGGATTGTACAAAATGCGGCCTTAGCTTCTACGATACGTGGAATGGTGTTCTTCACTTCGTGATCGGTCACGAGAAACATTTGATGATACCATGCTACTCTCTTGTTTGTTCTCGTCACACTTCCTTTTCAATGAATCTCGATTTACAGGCCGGTTTTAACCGATCAATTATGTGCGAGATTGAGGACAATGCAGATGCAGAATTCAAATCGAAATTCGAATCGGCACTCGGTGAGTTCCAATCGAATAATGATTTGTTTTTAAAATAATTGTTTCAGGTAACAAGGAGTAGATCGATCGTGAATTCCTGCAATCGATGATATTATTTTTAATGTAGATGATTTTGGGATCATGGTGTAGTTTACAACAGTAGTGAGGTATTTGATTTTCTGATTTTGCAACGATAATTAGTTGACGATATTTTCAGTAGTTCGAATTGCCTTTTTTCTTCTCGGGTGAACTCTTTGAAGTATTGAATATTGGTGCGTTTGATCTGCTGTGTGAGTAATGTCGAATGTTATCTTTTTGTCAGACTCGCGATCGTTTTGGATGATAAAGCAATCGCCTGATGTTGCCGGTACCGAGAACAATGCGAAAAGAACCTAGTGATGATGGTACAAAGTCGAGTCGACAAAGGAATCGATAAAAATATTATTTAATTTCCGTTTTTTACGAGCACAGTAAACATTGTCTTGATCGGATTCTTCCACGTTCAATCTCGATTTGACCGCGATAGATACGTCGATATCGACTTCAACAACATCCTCTCTGGAGTCCTATACGATAGGAATCTTTTCGAAACTTTTCAAATGGCCATTTTCTATTTAGAACAATCATAATTTCGACCTCGAGCCCGCTGAGAAAACGACTCTCCGTGACATCCCTTATGAATTTGGAAGTAACATGCACTACTACCACAAGGATTTCGCCAGAGATGAAATCAAACCCGCAATCTACGCTAAGCCTGCTTACAAAGTGAGTTTAATAAACACTGAAATTGAAAAAAAGCTTGAATTACAACTAATTATATGTAAAATGAAATCTCAGGTGTACCAGGAGGGTATGATGGGTCGTCTTCCTACTTTCTACGATATTCTTGGAGTTAACAAGCACTTCAATTGCGCTGGTCAGTACACATTTTACATCTCACCCTTTTTTGGACCTTACATTCATTAATAGTAATCAATTGAAATTATTTTAGCCAATTGCAAGACCTCAATCTCTTGTTCCAATGGCGGAATTCAAGATGTCAACAACTGCAACAAATGTCTGTGTCCCCTCGGATGGACTGGAGATAAGTGTACTCAGATAGTGAGTTAATCATCGATTAGTGATAATGAACTGTCTTAATTGAGTCAATTACAGCCCACCGGCAGCAAGACTGTTGTCGCTACTACAACAATGCAGACAATGAGATCCAACTTTGATAAGAGCACCAAGGGAATCGAATACAAGACTCAGTACTACCTCTTCCAGGTATTACTTCAAAATGTGGACTCATCAACAATCATATTTTTTTCAGGCTCCGGCTGGTATGAAAGTTCAAATGACCCCAAAGATTCTCGGAACCCGCTGGTCCAACTCTTGTGATCCCATGGGAATCGAAATCAAATTCCTGAAGGATGCTCGACCCTCTGGACTCCAGTGAGTGCTCTCATCTCACTAATTATTTCATATTGATGAGGCAATATGCATAATTGTCTTTTAATGATGAAATGTTCAGAGTATGCGACTGGCGTGTACAGCAACCGACCATCACATCGGAGACGAATGAAATGCTCTGCAGGCTTATACTTTGGGAGATCAATCGGTGGTTGAAATGCAGTACAAAGCAGTCAATTAGAAAGAGATGAGACTAAAGAGAATGATAAACTAGTTGCTACAAAGAATATTGTTGGATCACCGGTGCACACCTGTGACTCGGAGATGTGTAAAATACAGAAACGCACAAAATGAAGACAATTTTGAGAGCATTTGAAAAAAACAATCGTCGGAAACCGTTTAGAATGAACGATGCTTTTAAAAATATTTCTTTAAAAATTATTTTTCGATTTTATCAGTTTTCACAACTTTTTTGACACTTACGCTTCACTTCCTGTAGATTTTACATGGTTACTCTACAGAAAAAAAGAAAACAAAAATTTTGTCGCGGTCGTTTTTTCTACTCTGAGGGTATAAAAATTGGAGCGCGGCGGGCCATCTTCTATACCATCCTTGATTAGCATTTCTATACTGTTCCCCATTTCCTCTTCTGATCTGAACGAAAGAGAGATATGTGAGATCGGGAATTCAGCTCCGTTATGTTTTTCTCATGTTTACAAATTGTCATGTTATTTTCTCCTTATTTAACGTTTCGTTGCATGCAAATGATCCACTCATTTCTAATCAATTCTCCATCCTCATTTCCCTGTAATCGAATGTGCAAATAGATGCTTACCTCCCACTCCTTTCTCTTCTTTTCCCATTTATTCCTCCCTCTCGTCCTCTCAACAGTCGGCGGTCTCCTCCTTCAATCCATCGGAGGACGCCTGTGGTACGGTATTTAACCTCTGCTACAGTAATCCTTGTGCTACCGTATCCATTCGTTCCTTTCTGCAGTATAGACGGAGTCTCTCAATAAGAAATGACGTCACCTGAGTTAAAGTGCCCGAGTCCAAATGAGAATAAGAAAGACAAAAAGAAGCGGATACAGGGATATGTCACGGTGAGTTGAGGATATGGTAGAATACTGTGGATCTGCTGGGTACGGTAGAGTTCTGTGTTTCAATCTCAACATATTTCAGTTCAAGGAGGGGAAGCTGTTCGGTGAATGGGCAATCAAGAAGAAAATCGATGAAGGAGGTTTCGGAAAGGTAAAATAAAGTAGCCCACTACCGTATCCCTACTCTACCGTATTTGGTCAGGTCTACTTGGTCGGACATTCATCCAAGAATATCCTGGCAGCACTCAAAGCCGAGCCCAATGAGGTCTCGGGAGGAAGCGCCATCAAGTTGGAGGTACGGTAGATCGATCGATGTCATGATCAACTACAGTAATCCAATTCAGATTCAAGTTATTCGCGCACTCAATCGAAAGGGAGAAACTCCTCATATTCCGGAAGTTTTCCATGCAGCCAAACACTCTCGATTCTGTTATATGATTATGACGTTGCTGGGAGACAATTTCAAGACCCTCCGGGTACGGTATGATTGAAAAGACCGATTGCACTCTGAATCTACCGTACCCCCAATTGATCAAGCTTAACCTACAGTAATTACCTGCCACCCTTTAACTGAACCTACCGTTACCAAATCGATCTCAAACTGAATCTACCGTATCTTCCAGAAAAAGAACGAGAAGGGTGACGGTTCGTGGGCAACTCTTTCTGTCAGTTCGTGGATCCGACTTGCAATTCAATCTCTCTATGGTCTCAAGATCCTTCACGATCATGGATACCTTCACAGGTACGGTAGTAATGAATATCAATCAGGTACTAACTTTATTCAACTTCAGAGACATCAAACCCAGCAACTTCGCACTGGGCCAGGTCACCGATCCCGAGAGAGCAGTTATGGTTCATCTACTCGACTTCGGACTTGCACGCAGTTTCGCTTTCCATGTACGATTGCATCATGATAATGCAATACTCAGCTATTGCGTAGCCATAACGAAATAATTTCAGACGAACGGCAAATGGATCCTTCGTCTGGCAAGAGGAAGTGTGGGATTCAGAGGAACCTCCAAGTATGCATCACCCAATGTACACGACAAACTGGAATCGGTGAGGAAATGATCTTTGATCTCACCAATTTGATCTTTGATCTCTACAGGGTCGAAGGGATGATCTCTGGTCCCTGTTCTACGTTCTCATCGAGCTCCACTGTGGACTCCCGTGGCAGGTAAGATTGCATAGTGATGATGCAATCTGCTAAATCTCGTCGTTTTCAGAAGGAAACGGACAAAGCTGTGATCGAGAAAGTGAAGTGCAATTACAAAGATGAAGTGGTCATGCAGAACATGCCGAGTCAGTTTAATTCTCTCTGATCGATCATTTTGATCGTTGATCTTTGATCTTTTGTCTTTTCAGGAGAACTTCGTCCAATTATTCCCGAACTTCGCAAGTTGGACTGTTATCAGAGACCAGACTACCTCGGGATATACAAGGCCATGCAAGCTGTTATGACTAGGTGAGATACGGATTGAATAGTGATGATGAAATTTTCTTTTTCAGATACACCGTACAGCCTCACGATCTCTATGACTGGGAGAAGAAGGAGAATGCTCCCAAGGCGGTGAGTTTCATCATCACTAGGCAAAATAACCCTGCAGCATTTGCAGCTGCGACCTCCAAAACCACCAGCTTGGTACGCACCTGATGCATTCTTCGGCTCCGACCCACTCGGTACCGTAACCCAACTAGTCCGGTCCCATTATCGATTGATTTTCCAGGTATTCAATCGGCTCCATCGGTTCTCAACTCTGGTTCACGTTCATTCAATCCGAAATCGAAGCAAGGCTCTGACAGAACTTCGACCATCGCTGATGCTGATGTATTCAAGGTAAAAATAGATCTAGATACAGTATTCATAAATTTAAATTTATTCTAAATCGACATTACTAAATTATTTAGATGACGATGACGCAAGAGTTGACTCAGGACGACAAGAAGTAATGAAAAATTGAAGGCCATCGCAATCTCGAAGTGAATAGTCTGGACTCAACTAGCTAATTGAGCAAATAAATTGCTGTCATATACAAAAGCTTGTTGATAAATACAACACACATAAAAAATTTCGGGGAAATTTCGAATTTGACAATGCTGAATAGTTTTGCTTTCTTGAATTCTTCCTTGGTTGTGCTATCAAATTGCATCTTCTTTATCGATTTAGGAACCGTTTGATTGCCTATTTCGATCACTTCAATCGATTTACGGCCGCCTTTTATTCCGATATAAGCTCGTCCCTTGTCAGTAGATGAACATCTTCTCCCTTCCTCCCCCTCAATATGCTCCGTCAATTCACTTCTCTTCTTATACTTTCTGCTATTGCCTTTGCGGCCGAAACGACAGTGCAACCAACAACTGAGGTAAATCATATGATACTGTAGCATATATCGATCCATTATTCAGTCACAGAGTGTTTGTTTTGATATGTTTAGCTTTTAATAATATGTTTATTATTTTAGCCCAAAATCAAGACGTCTATTGCGCCTGTTGAGGAAGAAACGAAGGTCCCATCCACTGAAGAGGTTAGATTTTTTTCGGTAAATTTAGTTCATAATAATCTATTTATTCTTTCAGCCCAAAATCAAAACATCAGTTGCACCGGTTGACGTAGAAACTAAGGTCCCATCCACTGAGGAGGTTAGAATTTTCTTCTCGATTGATTTTGTTTTTAATATATCTATAATCTACTTATTCTTTCAGCCCAAAGTCAAAACGTCGGTTGCGCCTCTTGAGGGAGAGACTAAGGTCGCGGCCACTGAGGAGGTTGGGCATATTTGATATTTTAGTCCATAATTAACGACTAACTTTACCATTTCAGCCCAAAATCAAGAAACTAGTTATGCCTCTTGAAGGAGATAAGAAGATCCAACCCGCTGTTGAGGTATGAATTATTCAATAGATTTAGATTTAATCAATTTATATTGCACAGAACAAAGACAAGAAGTTGCCTCTGGAGGAGTCGAAGAAGAAACCCACTTTTGAGGTAATCTATCTTCACGGAGACTAGCAATAAGATACGTTCAATTTCAACCTTTTTTCAGAATCTGTTCAAGAAATGGGCACCTCTATTCACCAAAGATCTCAAGTTCCGATCCTCCTCTCTTACCAAGGACATTAAAGTCCAGCCTTCGGATCTTACGAAGGACATTAAGATCGGCAGGCCACAGATCTTGCCCTTCCCCAATGTGAGTTTGAGATGAGTTAACTGTGGAAGATTTATCAATTCAGAATAAGCCCCAGATCCGTCCTTTTACTGTTAAACCCGAAATTGCGAGAAATTAAGAATTGGACAACAAATCACTTTATTCATATATACATAATAGCAGAATATTTATGTTCAGTGAGATTCAAGTTATTGATTTTATAAATATATAATTATAAACTCCTTACTGTTTCAGCTTTCTGAGGGTCTCAATCGTCTTCGCGCTAGCAGAGGAATGATCGATATTGAGAGAATCGAGAAGGTCGACATTGTTGTGTACAATTACGAGAAGAAACAGTGAATTGAAGAGTGATAAACAATTAATTAACTGAATTTACGATGCGCAAAGAAGAGCTGACACGGCAATAATTAAAGTGTACCTAATACTCTTTCCGTCTCCCCTCTTATTTCCTTATTAATCCTATACCAGTCTTCAACGCATCCCATTTTCCATGTAGTTGCGATAGATCCATTCCTCTCTAAATGATCTATCCAATGTCGGTGAAACAGTCGATCGGGTTGTACGTCCTTGAATTGATAATGTGAGGCTTTTTCGGATATTCCACGATTGGATACCTCCGTATCAATGACTGTTTACTTGTGGTCGATGGAATTCGGGACGGGCCATTTAGTAACTGTTGTTGACCACCTGCCGTCTTCCATTCGAAGCACGTGTCAGGACCATCGATGCTTTATGTTTCTGATTTAGAGTATCCGAACGCTGAGGATGACGGATTTCCGAGCTGCAGTGATTATACAGTAACATCGAATGCTGATTAGTGCCGATAAGCGATCTCTCGAGTGCTCTATGGGTGGTTTGAATACGCATTCGAGCGGTTCGGCAGAGTGGGACAGAGGGGGGAAGAAGCGTGTGAGAGGCGATCAGTTTGCCTCTTCCATTATGAATGTGCTAACAATAATAATTTATCTACGCCAGAGGCGCAACAGGATTTGAAGTTGTACAAGAAGTAAAGGGAAACTATGGGGATATCAGCGATTATCACTTGAGATTACGGAGGTCTTTGACGACGGGGTGTTTAGTTTCTTGAATATTTGATGATTGGGGGCAGTGAGAACTTCTATTGGGAGCATGGAATACGTACAGGGAATGAATGAAATCTTGCATTACTGGATGTGAATTCTTATACTTCTATACTTATACTTTATCACCAACGCATTCGCGGGCAGGGATTAAGAAACAAGAGTCGGTAGGTAGGTCTTCAATGATGCCTCCTGCAGGCTCTTTGCTTTGATATCAGGATAAATATCTCGTCTATGGTTGGTCTTTGGCTCGGGCGAGCTTTTAGGTGGTTGGTTGTGGCGATTCCGTGTTACAAGGCTCAGCATTCATCCTTTCTGATTTATCGTCAACGCGGGTTGCCCAATGCTAGTTGAGTTGTCGCAGCGAGCACGAGCAGGTGATGCGTCCTGGCGTGCCGAAGGGCAAGTTATCCGGCCCATTGACGCGTCGCCGTTATGGTACAGATCATGGATCAATGCGGAGCTAGCATCGTGTGCAAATTCGTGCCGACTAGTCCGTATCGAGATCGGGAGGAGAAGGTTTATGAGACACGCATGCTTGCCATGCACGGATGTCTCTCTAGTGAGAGAGCAGTTTGAGCCGCATACAATAACATCAGAGACGTTGTTGCGATCTCTTTTTTGAGCACATGTGCAAAATTAATTATAAATTGTTCAACTATTATTCCTTTTTCATCTTTCTCTGTTTACGAACCTCTTATTCGCCGAGTGCAGTCTTTTGGTATCAATATTTAATTTAATAAAAAAATCCAGATGAGCATAGTATCTAAGTAAGTGTCAAGATATAGGCGAAGAGAAAAAAGGAATGTAAATAAGATAGAGGAGAAGGGAAGACGGGACTGCGGAGAATCAATAGCGATGAGGCTAAGGAAACCGTTAGTGAGGTGGCTTAGACAAAATTAGGGAAATAAAGATAAATAAATTATTGAAGATGTTAACAGGAATCTTTTGTAAGATACGCGATGTCTGATTAGCAGTATTACGTGCCAGCTATCGTCGTGTCCGCTCTTCTTTATTTACGCCGCATAAACTCGACTATTTAATTCTTTATCACTATCTAATTCACTGTTTCTTCTCATAATTGTACACAACAATGTCGACCTTGTCGATTCTCTCAATATTGATCAATCCTGCACCAAGACGATTGAGACCCTCAGAGCGCTGAAAATGAGAAATTTGTAATTGAATTCATGCAGTCACGAGATAGTATTCTACCCAAAAAAGAGTATTTTGAATAATCGAAATATCTTACCGCAATTTCGGGTTTGACAGTGAGAGGACGGATCTGCGCCTTATTCTGAATTGAAAATATTAACTTTTCGTAGTTCATTCAACTCAAACTTACATTGAAGAAAGGCAAGATCTGGGGCCTGCCAATCTTAATGTCCTTGGTAAGGCTCGAGGGTTGGACTTTGATGTCTTTTGTCAGAGCGGATGGTTGAATTTTGATGTCCTTTGTACGATTATAAGAGATTCGGAAGTTCGAAAATTTGTTGAAGAAAGGCCTCGCCCATTTCTTGTTCAGTTGCTGTAATAAAAATGAAAATTAATTTCCTGGATCAGATACCATGTTCAAAACTCGTTATTCTTGATTCTGCACTTATTACCTCAAGTGTGGGTTTCTTCTTCGAATCTCCCTCCAGAGGAATGATCAACTTCTTATTTTTGTCCTGCACAATGGAAATTTATTGTTCAAAATAAAATTACTAATTCCTACCTCAACGAGTTGGATCTTCTTCTCTCCTTCAAGAGGCATCACAGGTTTCTTGACTTTGGGCTAAATAATTGATAAAGCTATACTTAATCATATAGGTATGTCTAACCTCTTCAGTGGGTGGGACCTTCGTTTCTTCCTCAACAGGGGCAACCGACGTCTTGATTTTGAGCTGAATGAATAAATTTATTTTTTTAAACCATGTTTACCGAAAAAAGGCTGAAAGAATTAATAGATTATTATAAACTGAATTTATCGAGAGAAAGATGCCTAACCTCCTCAGTGGATTGGGCCTTCGTTTCTTCCTCAACAGGCGCAACCGAAGTCTTTATTTTGGGCTGAAACGATAAATATGATATTATTAACTAAATATACCGAGGAAACTCTAACCTCTTCAGTGGATGGGACCTTCGTTTCTTCCTCAACAGGGGCAACCGACGTCTTGACTTTGGGCTGAAACAATAAATATGATATTATTAACTAAATTCACCGAGGAAACTCTAACTTCTTCAGTAGATGGGGCCTTCGTTTCTTCCTCAACAGGCGCAACCGAAGTCTTTATTTTGGGCTGAAACGATAACTATGATATTATTAACTAAATATACCGAGGAAACTCTTAACCTCTTCAGTGGATGGGACCTTCGTTTCTTCCTCAACAGGGGCAACCGACGTCTTGATTTTGGGCTGAAACAATAAATATGATATTATTAAATAAATTCACCGAGGAAACTCTAACTTCTTCAGTAGATGGGGCCTTCGTTTCTTCATCAACAGGGGCAACCGACGTCTTGATTTTGGGCTAAAAGAATATATCAATAATCATAAGCTAAATATATCGAGAAAAAATTCTTATATCTTCTAATATCTTCATTCCCTGAACAGGCCTATCAAGCTGCTAGCACAGTGAATCGATGTATCCTACCGTATCCTATTCTTTACCTCAGTCGTTGGTTGCATTGTCGTTTCGGCGGAAAAGGCAACAGCAGAAAGTAAAAGAAGAGAAATGAATTGACGGAGCATATTGAGGGGGAGGAAGAAAGAAGATGTTCATCTACTGACAAGGGACGAGCTTATATCGGAATGAAAGGCAGTCGTAAATCGATGGAAGTGGTCGAAATTGGGAATGAAACGGTTCCTAAATCGATAAAGAAGTTAGCACACGTATCGCAGAGATTCTTCATATTGCCTTCAAATTTTGAATAAGGAGGAGAGGAAAAATTTTCCGAAACTTTGACAATGCTTCTAACGCATAATAGCAAGCTGGAACTGAAGGATTTTTGTGAGAAACAGATCACGAAGCACCAGAGCGCGATAGTGCTGGAAGGTAAGCGATAATTGAGGAGCGGAGTCTCATCTGATCTCGTGCATTCCTTGAGGGCGGCGCAATTCAGGTCATTAACATTCTGGATGGGGCCGGTTCTCCAAGGGTATCGAGTGTTTTTTTTTCGAACATCTCGCGAGTCTCCAATTCTTCTCGATATTTTTGTCCAGTTTTTTCGAGTTTGTGGTAGCTGAAACCTCGACGACGCTTGCTCCCAAGTCGAGCGGGAAGTCAACTTCTGCCAAGCTTCAGATCTCCTGCGATCACTCGATGTTAAGTCTTCTTCTGTGACTTGTGGACGGCACCAATTATCATAGATCCAAGAAAACTTGACGCTCTTCTAGCGAGACATAACAAGTGGGTGCGTAAATAGTGAGAATGGAAATGGAGATTGATCAACAGACTCTGAGTCGAAGAACGCCTAGAAACAGACAGTTATTGTGTTGTTAGTATCTAGGGAGAGTAGGATTCTTCGTGGTGTCTTTGCTGCGCTCCGAGATTGGATGGTCATGTATCGTTCGCCCATAATGTGTCCTGGCAGCGTGTTCTACCGCGACGTATTGCGTGAGCGTTTAGTATGTCTCCCATCCCCCTTACATTATGACGACGGAACGAACGACTCGAGATGATACGAAAAAAACGAAATTTGAACACCATTTCAATTTCGATGAGTATAGCTTGTACTCAACAAGCTAATTGAGCCAATAGAATGTTGATACGAGTCTTGTTGACATATTAATTTGGAATTTATTTGAGAAGGGGGAACAAGTCAACCGTGATGATGATTATTGATTTCTTGATCTCTGCGTTGCTCGTGCTAAACTTCATCTTCTTTATTGATTTAAGAACCGTTTCAGTGCCTATTTCGATCACTTCCACCGTTTTACGATGTTCTTTCATTCCTATATATGCTCGTCCCTTGTCATAAGATGAGCATTTTCCCCTTCCTCCCCCTCAATATGCTCCGTCAACTCATTTCTCTTCTTTTACTTGCTATTATTGCCTTTGCCGCCGAAACGACAATACAACCAACAACTGAGGTAAATAATAGGATACGGTAGGATATATCGATCCATTGTGTTAGCAGCTTGATACGCATGTTGAGGGAATGAAGATATTAGAAGATATAAGAATTTTTTCTCGATATATTTAGCTTATGATTATTGATATATTCGTTTAGCCCAAAATCAAGACGTCGGTTGCCCCTGTTGATGAAGAAACCAAGGTCCCATCCACTGAAGAGGTTAGATTTTTTCGGTTAATTTAGTTAATAATAACATATTTATTGTTTCAGCCCAAAATCAAGACGTCGGTTGCCCCTGTTGAGGAAGAAACGAAGGTCCCATCTACTGAAGAGGTTAGATTTTTTTTCGGTTAATTTAGTTAATAATAACATATTTATTGTTTCAGCCCAAAATCAAGACGTCGGTTGCCCCTGTTGAGGAAGAAACGAAGGTCCCATCTACTGAAGAGGTTAGATTTTTTTCGGTTAATTTAGTTAATAATAACATATTTATTGTTTCAGCCCAAAATCAAGACGTCGGTTGCCCCTGTTGAGGAAGAAACGAAGGTCCCATCTACTGAAGAGGTTAGATTTTTTTCGGTTAATTTAGTTAATAATAACATATTTATTGTTTCAGCCCAAAATCAAGACGTCGGTTGCCCCTGTTGAGGAAGAACCGAAGGTCCCATCCACTGAGGAGGTTAGAAATTTTTCTCGTTAAATTCGGTTTATAATAACCTATTTATTCTTTCAGCCCATTTTTTTGTTAAATATAGTTTCAAACAATAAAAAAAATTTTCAGTCCCAAATAAAGACATCTGTTGCGCCAAAAGAGGGAGAAACTAAAATCGATGCCGCTGAAGAGGTTAGACAATCATATCTGATTAAGTTTAGATTTATCGATTCTTCAGCCCAAAATCAAGAAACTTGTGATGCCTCTTGAAGGAGAGACGAAGGTCCGAACCGCTGTTGAGGTAAGAATTATTGTAATTAATTTTTATTTTTCAGTCTATTTATTTTGTACAGGACAAAAATAAGAAGTTGATCATTCCTCTGGAGGGAGATTCGAAGAAGAAACCCACACTTGAGGTAATAAGTACAGAATCAAGAATAACGAGTTTTGAACATGGCATCTGATCCAGGAAAAAATAATTTTCATTTTTATTACAGCAACCGAACAAGAAATGGTTGAGACCTTTCTTCAGCAAATTTTCGAACTTCCGATCCTCTTACAATCGTACAAAGGACATCAAAATTCAACCATCCGCTCTGACAAAAGATATCAAAATCCAACCCTCGGGTCTTACCAAGGACATTAAGATTGGCAGGCCCCAGATCTTGCCCTTCTTCAATGTGAGTTTCAGTTGAATGAATTATGAAAAATTAATAATTTCGATTCAGAATAAGGCGCAGATCCGTCCTTTCACTGTTAAACCCGAAATTATGGTGAGAAATTTAGATTATTCAACATACCTATCTTTTGGTATACCAGAATGCTCTAATTAAATGAAAAATTTTCCATTTTCAGCGATCTGAGGGTCTCAATAATCTTCGCGCTAGTCGGGGATTGATCAATATTGAGAGAATCGACAAGGTCCACATTGTTGTGTACAATTATGAGAAGAAACAGTGAATTAGATATTGATAAAGAATGAAAACTCGAGTTTATGCGGCGTAAAGAAGAGCGGACACGACGATAGCTGACATTTATTACAGACAATCCGATATCCCCTATCTTACATACATGTGATCTCTTTCGATATCACATATTGTCGTTTTTATATCGATTCCACACCGTTCATTCTTTCTAAATTTCTAATTTGGTATACACCCTCTTTTCATCTTAAATTTTCGGAACAGTATTCCGTTTCCATCCCAGGAGTGGATACGACTTGGAACTGAATACATGAAAACGATATATTCATAACCTTTGGTTAGAAATTGTTTCATGGTGGAGGCATGCCCCGAACCGAACATCTTCTCTCACATGTCTTCATTTAATCTTTTCTCATCATTTCTCTTCCCACCCCACTCGACATCTTCTCTTTTTCACTATCGTAATTGATTTTCCAATAACTCGATTCAAGCAACAATTTCCAATGCAATTTTCTAAATTTTGGAAGAGAAACCCTACCCAAAGTTTTCCATTTTCATATCTATATTAATTTTGAAAACCCTAGCCACATGTTAAAATAAATAGTTTAATTACAAAAAAAAGCTTTCCGAAGACTCACCTAACAATAAGACCTTATATGTCCGGAATACCCTCTCACGCTTCCCCCCCTATCTAAACATTGGAGTGTGATTTTTGCAGTAACGACTAGTTCGCTGCAATCGAAGCATTTCATATCATCCTTACCCATAATTTGTTCAATGAAACACACATTTCGAAAATCTCCGCATTTATCAATGAACTCATGGAACTGGAACGGAAAAGAAGACAATACGAAAGCGGTAATCAATAAAGTATGCCTGTATAATCGACGACTAATTGCATCGACTTGAGTGAGAGGGGAATTCAAAACAAAGAAATTGCGAGAAGTCCGCAAGCTGCATGCACAATACTATGTGTAATTACACTTTTGTAAAGTAAATGGAATAAATAAGCACAGTGAGAAGGCAGCTCAATAGACTCAGCTATCCGTGAAATCAATAGCTGACACTCCAATCAATCGATAATCATCGATCGATACCATACTCCGACTAAAGGGTGGAAGGTAGAGGTACATCAGTGATCACAGAAAGGACGAGCATGCTTCGGCAACACTTGCACATAAAACAAATAATAATGATCACATAAATATTTTGGGCTATAGCTCTCGAATTTACATGATAGAGTGGAGGTTGTGACGGTCTCCATTGGTCGTCCGAGACACTCGTACCAACAATATACGGTCAAATAAACAAGGGAAGGGGGCGGGGCATACAACAAAACAGGCTAAAGCTAGTGGATGAAACGACGATCCGATGGGGCAATAGCGTGACCGGATCATTGAAATTACTAGCTATCGGAGATGGAAAGTGGGCGGAGTTTGAGAGGGGCGGAGCCTGTCCTCTCATCGTTTAGTCGACCTTGACAGAAGCGTAGATCATACGGACAAAGACGTAGGTGGCGAGGAATCCAATCGTTCCTGTAATTAAAGATAATCAAAATCAAACACAGTTTACATAGGAAACATGAAGGAATCGAGGGAAAATCGATAATTACAGAAATTGTTTTAAGATCTGAATTGCGGTAGGATTTTATTAATGGCTCTTCGCGTAGATTGAATCATCCCTATGTAATCCCACTCACCAGTCATGAGGAAGAAGAGGAAGACAAAGATAGAAGTGTATGAGAAGTAGAGAATGGTAGAGATGGCACCTGCAATAAAATCAGTTCATCAAAGTATTTTTGTTTATCTATATAAATGACATAATTTCAGATTATATTTGCATTTTCATGGTGAACTTATAACTGCACCACAGTAAACACACCAATGATGTCCCCCCCTCCCATATCTTCTCCTTATTTCTAATCAAAAATAAGTCCTGTTGCGCCTCGGGCGTAGATAAATTATCATTATTATTTCGTGAGAGAGAAATTCACCGGAAATAGTGAGTTTGCTGGTGAAGAAGTGTACACAGTAGACTGCCAGATAGACGGAGGTGAATCCAGAAGTGAAGAAGGAACGCCACCACCAGTGATAATCCTGATGGAAGAGAGATTAGGATATTACTAGTGTGATGGCTAGTTCACATTATCCATGCTACGAAAAATAACCCTTCAATTTTGTAACCAAAAGAAACGATCCCTAGTTACGATTACTATTTTCTGTCCTCATTGTATTGTAATTGTAGTACAAAGTAGAGACCCAAATTAAATTCTACTCAAGATTATGCGCTGAAACTAGAAAATGACTTGGTTCCAGTACTATTATCGTTCCCCTTTCTCTTCTCATCTCTTCTCACCTCCGCACAAAGATGGAAGTAGGCAAGAAGGATGGTCGCCTCCGAGCACGTGATAATGAGAATGACGTAGACGATGAAGAGGAAGCCGAACATGTAGTACGTCTGGTGAGCCCTGGCAATGAACAATAATCAGTGTAATTTCGTATTCCTATAATTCAAGTGGAAGCAAACATAAATTCCATTGCATTTTAGGTACACTCATTGAAACTACAATCTTCCTAGTTGGTTAGCGAGTACGAACCGCTTTTAATGCGGAGCAAATTTCAAGGGTGCAAAATGCACAACAGTTTTCGAGTTTTCCACCATCAGAGGGTGCAATTGCACCCCCTGAAATTTGCGCAGTATAATTTAGGAAAAATTTTTTTCAAGTGACGTGCTCACTGACCAGATCGAGTTGAGAATGAAGAAGAGCTGGATGAAAATGCAGCCAAAGGGAAGAATTCCACCCATGAGCATACCAGGAAGAGGCTTCGTGTACGTTGACTGGTCCGGAACCTAAAGTGGAACATTTACAGCATCAAAGATGAGTATGAGATTTCAGCGATAAATATCGCAATCTACAAACATCTTCGATTGGTAGAGTTACCGTACCTGTCTGGGGATCTGGTTGGTCCTGACGGGATTCTGGATAAGCTCTCGACGGAACCCAAAGAAGGCGCCGACAAAAGTCATGGGAGTGGAGATGAAGATCCAGAGACAGAGAATGGCAACCAGAGTACCGAAGGGAACCTGAGAGAGAGGAGATCGATAGATATGACAT
This sequence comes from Pristionchus fissidentatus, assembly GCA_036245785.1. Lineage (NCBI taxonomy): Eukaryota > Metazoa > Nematoda > Chromadorea > Rhabditida > Neodiplogasteridae > Pristionchus > Pristionchus fissidentatus. Next base: position 14,936,581 of record BTSY01000006.1, read on the forward strand.
ACATTGGGAATATTTTAAGAAATATTCGTGAAACAGTAGCCCCCTGTTGAAGTGCACACGTTGAAATCAAGAAAAAAATATAAAACTGGAAAAGTGTAAGTATCTGATCTCTGATCTCTGTTACTCACCGCAGCCGACGACTCATTCGTCCACAGGAGAACGTTGCAGAAGAAGAAGATGGTGAAGACGATACTGTAAGATAAACAATCATAAAACCATAAAATGAAAAGCAATCCATGAAATTAAGTTGAGCTCTTGCATCTCGGAATTACCAAGAAAGACAAATTAAATGAATGTGGCGCAAGAATTTTTTAAAACCGGGAATGCGAGAGGAGTGGGTGTAACGAACCCGGGAACGAGGAAGGAAGTCATGGTGAGACACGTCTTCCAGTGGATGCCATTGAAGGATTTGTACAGACGAGCAGCAACGAAACCAGCGATCGCACCTACAAATTAGACACAGTTAATATTTGCAATAATAATAATACGCTGCACTTTTAAAATACAAAAGAAGCACTTGTTTTGTATATTGATGCATCGCATCATTTGCTTCAAAAAATACAAATTGCGTAGTCCCTATGCAATCTTCCACTCACCAAAGAAGACGTAGAATACGAGGGCGAACGTGATGAGAGACCCACGATTGGCGGGAGAGAGGAAACCGAGACACGCAAACACTGCAAACAACTCGGTTTTTACTGCAACGTGGCAATTCCCCGTTTCACAGAATCTACATCAGCAGTGATCGACGTTCGTAAACGCTAAGCGTGACGTTCCCATGCGTTCAAATAACCACCACTTAATCTCTTCTCAAATTGTCCCCATTCGTGATTGCATCATCACAACGCAATCTTTGCTCTCTCCCCTCTCCATCCACCATACCGAGTGTAATGGAGACCATCATGAGCAGTTGAGTGCCGGCTCCGACGAAAACAGATAGAAGAAGAGCGTATCGAGGAGCACGGAAGACGTCGCCGTGGACAAGCTTCCATCCAAACTCCTCCTGTGCATCCTCCTGAAATGGAAAATTGTAACTGGGAGAAGAACTAATAAAATTGACATTTCCGGAGAGTCATGTGCCAGACACATTCAGGTTCCACAGAGTAGCATAGGTCAAATGGGTTTCTCGCAGGTCTCTCGTGCAGAAATGCCTAAAATCGCACGCAGAAGTACATATTGCCCAATTTTCGATAAATTTGTCAAAAAAGTGGTCAGAAATGCACGAAACATTCAAAATTTTCTTTCGCCGACATGGTCTGAACGCCGTGCAGAAGTGCCTATCCTCGCTAGCGAGAACCTATTTGACCTTTGCAGAGTAGTCATGTTCTGGCGACAAAGATTGGGATGTTGAGCAGTGTGAAATGGGGGGAATACATTCAATAAAAGTAAACTATTATATATAGATCGAACCTCATTATCCAGCTGGTTGTATCTCGCAATGTCTCTGTGCAGCGTGCGCATCAGAATCATGCCCACCTGGAATAATATCATTTTAACCGCTGATTTCGCACTACATTCGCATCTCTGTGCACACTCGTTTCATTTATCCAACAAGAAAATGGTTACACATAATGCACCAATACATAATGAACATTTAATCATGAATTTCCTCATTTTATATCTAGAAACGTCGGCAGAATGTTGTTTGTCATCCTCCCGGCAATGGTTCACTTTACCGGACCAGGCAACCCGTTCTAATAGAGTAAGTTTCTCATTCATCATCTCACTGTGTGAATCTACCGATCACTCTATCAGAACGGGGTGTCTGGTCCGGTAAAGTAAATCAGTGTCCTTCCTTCTCCATTCGGTTTACAATTTTTTTTGGCCCCGAAAATGCTGAAATGTGGGTAGGCTTCGTCGTTTTTACGTCCCTGTCGACCTGTGGGTCGTTCTATTAGAACGAGGAATCAGGTCCGGCAAAGTAAACAAGTACTCTGCCTGCATCCCGGTGAACACTCGTTCGATTGGTCCAACAAGAATACGGTTACAAATTAAGCATCAATAAAGAGTACATCATCATAAACACCCACATTGTTTCTTGCAACGTCGAAAGAGTATTGAATTGCATCATCCCTACCCAATTACTCTCCCCTCTCTCCCACTCTCACCATTCCCGACAGGAAGAGGACGATGACGAGCGAGTTCATAATGGAGAACCACTGGATGTTTGAGTGAGGCATCGAGTCGAGAATGTAATCCCAACGAGACGACCACTTCACATCCGTCTTCTGCAATAGATAGACACAATCATTATGACGTCAACACTAGGCAATCGAGGAGAATAGGATAAATAGATGGATCACCAATATCGAAAAAAAAAATCCCTTTACGTCGAGTTTGCACTCTCACTGAAACTCGAGTAAGCCATGCCTAACAAAGTTTTCCACACAAATTTCGAGGTAAACATTTAATGTGTACCTCTCCTCTATATCTATGAATATCAACATCGTCTTTAAAGAGTAACCCACCTTCCACGTGATGGAGTACGAGTAGGTAATCTCACTCTTCGTCTCGCTAGCTCCAATGGGAAGGGCGGGCGCCTCGGGAGAACAATCGAGAGACTGCAACAATACATTTATTCATCCAATCACTATCGAATCATCCATGGCGTCGATTCCACGCTATATCGTAGAATGGCAACGGCCTGATAAAATGTACCAATAACCTTGTTTCAAGGATTTTACATTTTTTTAAACGTATTTCAAAGGTTTCGGATATATAATTTCAGAACGCAGCTTAGTTGATCTTTATCAAGAAGCCAGAGATGACAGTTATTTGTTTATCTCATTTAAAAACTTACTCCCTCAGACTTGTGCTTGATACTGCGGGGAGTGACCTTGATGTGGATGATGCGTCCGCCAACCTAAATGAAGAAACGGTTTATCCAAAACGCAGTGTCTTTGCATCTAAATACCTAAAATCAATAACAATACACATTAGACACCGTGAAATCCTTACCTTCTCTTCAAAGTAATTGGGGTCGAGGGACATGTCTCTGAACTCGATGACGATGTCGACGTGGTTGAAGATGTAGTACGAGTCGGGTTGAGAGAACTTGGGCTAAAAGGGAGGGATTGCGTCATGACTAGGCAATCCATTTGCATGTTTCTATAAACTCACATCGAGCACACATGCATCTCTCGGTCGTCCATCCGAGCCAACGTAGCATCCCATCGGGAAACCAGTGGTGCACACCTGCAACACAATCGATATATTTTCCGAAAACCGCAACGCAAGGGATCAAAAATCAATATATAATTGATTAATAGTGTAATCACCATCATATTCTGCTGGTTGACGAAGCAAAAGGTGACGGGCATGTTGTCGATGATCCTGAAGGGAAACAATCAGAAAGCGTTTGACAACCACAACTACCACATATTGCGTCATTCCTATGCAACTACCGTCTCTCACCAATGATGCTGGTAGTTGAGCTTCATTCCTCTCTGGAGAAGTCTGAGTCGGTCATTCTCCTCCTTCCTTCCCGTGTACTTACGAGTGCACACTTTGGCACACTTCTGCTCCTCGAGGAACGACATCTGAGAAGGAGATATTGCGTCATTCGAATGTGATATGATTGAATGGGAATAAAAATTCGACGGAGAATTGAATATGTGCCCATACGAAAAACCTTATGCCGTTTCTGTTGTTTCTCTCTTTTAGTTTGCAAGAAATTACTCCCACGTGCTTGAACAAATACGATCTTCACTGTATAGGTAAGGAGAAGAGGTGAAGCACAAGTGTGCCAGGCTCCATGTCGCTCTCCTTCTGCTTACCTTGTAGGGCGAGGGTCGAATTCTTTCTCCGAAGAGAACTTGACCGAGATTTTCGACGGGCGACTCATCCTCAGACCCGATGCAAAAGTCGAAACTGCGAATAGTGAATTTTAGAAAATTATTAAACACGTTTGATAACGATAATAATATTGAGCATACATCCCTAATTGAAAAAAAAATCTCGTAGAAGTAACCTTATTTTTATATTTTTATTCAGATCACATTTATTCAGTGTTTCACAGATTCTATCTAGATTTCAACGAACTATGCTGTTGGATTATTGCAAGAGCGACTAAAAGCCCAATAGTAACGAAGTGGCTGTGCAAATATCGGGGCACTGTTCATTCCGATGGTTTCAGCCTCCACGTCCCCGTCTCACTCCAATTCAATGAATGGATAATCGGATTTGACCATCTGTCGTTCCCCGACTCGCGCCCCCAAAAAGTTCAGCGCACTCGGTCGCGTTGAAATGGAAAGTGTGTGTAGTATTGGGTCAAGAGCGGAAAGCCGAATTATCCACGCAATTAGATGTTGTGATTAATTGGACTGTTCATTTTCGAGACTACCATATATTTCAGCCACGCTTCTCAGTTGAAATTTCCCCATCTTTGCCGCAAATCTGCTAGGAATATTACCTGTGGTATTCGAAGGGAATGACACTCTGATCCGAGTCGAGTCGATTGACGAACAGAGTCACGTTGCTCTGCAATCAAACTATCGTCAATCTCTCTCCTTTTCTCTCGTTTCCAGACAACGCCCGTGGAAAGAGCGCTTATCACGCACTGCACTCTCCCGAGTTCGGCCTGCGCCTTGTCTCGAAATATAGTATTGACTTCATAGTACAGCACAATAAATATACTTTAAACACTGTAAACAAATAATTTCATGGAATCAGTCTCATAAAGTCAACACGAAAAACAGATCGATACAATAACGCAAGCGTATGCATCACGCCAAACATCGTTACAATTGCATTCAGTCTCCCATGAGTTCGTATTCTCGATCAATATAGAAATCGTAAACCGTACCGGGCAGGAGGCCTTCGCATTCTGCTTCTCGCAGAAGTTGACAGGGGCGAGACCGGGCAGATAGAAGGCAGACGTGCCAGCCACGAGAAGAATCGCAGCTGAGATGAACAATCGCATCTCGTGCAGGTTGACAATACCTGAAAGGAATAGACATAGGGTGATAAGGAAGCACAGTGAAAACAGAGAGTAAAATCATGTGGACGACGAGGCGGATAGTGACGTTCATTGCGTAAGACCGAATAAGGATAATACATTGTGCAAATATCGATCGAACATTCCAAATATGAGGGAGCAGGGACGTCAAAACTTGCGCTGGAATCCGAGACGACAAGAAGACAATGAGTCACAGATGTGGAGAGCAACGTCTTGCTGCTTCAAAAACTCGAGAAACGCACTTTGCAATGGACCGCTCTAGTAGGCAAGCGATTGAGGAAGTGTTCAGGAGGGGAACAGTCGTCGAGTAACCTCGTGGGAAAGAGAAACAACAATGAATAACCAAAATAAAGTGAAATTTCAATCCACGAAAAATTTGGCAACGTTCCAAGTCGTGTGCCACGACGGCGCTAAACAGCGGAAGTCGTCAAACAAAGTAGAAGCGTACAAATAAATTTTCAATTTCTTACTAATTTTAAATTGTTTTACAACTTTAAAATATTATTGTCTTTGCCCAATGGTGCACAAGCAGCATGCCAACATCTACAATGCACCAAAATCAAGGAAAATATGCATTTATTAGCAAAAATCAGTCCATAGACGTCAAATACGTTAGTCTTGATCTACCTGATCTACACAAATTACATGTACGGATGGAATATACAATGGAACAACCGATACTATGAGAAGAGAATATACTATTTTTAATATTCGTTTGCAATATTTGGCCATGGACACTGAGACAAACAACGATATTATGAGGGCGAGAGATCAATTAATGGCCGTTCATGAGTTGAGACATCTTCTTATCGACCGCATCCAGATATTCTTCAGTCAACAGATACATGCCGGGCTGACTCGCCTTCTGCAATCAATAAACTGTTATCATCATACATGGGCAAGGGTTTGCCGAAAACCCACCCGAATTCGCCCCAACTAGTCACGATTTTGGATGAGACCTCCCGCTCTTTGCTCAAATTCACCAGGTTTTCTCACACACCTTCCCGCTTTTGACCTACCCGCAACAACCCTTGCCCATCTACGGTAATCATGCGAACTTCACCACTACAGTATCACATCTACTCTACCTTGGTTCCGTGGATGCAAATGGCGAGATCCTTGGTCATCTTGCCCTCCTCGATCGTCTCAATGCACGCCTTCTCCAGAGTAACAGCGAACCTGCACATCATCTCGTTCATTAAAATCTTGACTCGTTGCCAACTCACTTCTGAAGCTCCTCATTATGGTCCAGCTTTCCTCTGTGCTCCAATCCACGAGACCAAGCGAAGATCGATGCCACAGGATTCGTCGACGTCGGATTTCCCTGCACGGAGAGTACGGTACTCGAGTCTATTTACACCGTGCCATCTACCGTATACCTTCTGATGTTCTCTGTAGTGGCGGGTTACGGTACCGTGGGCGGCCTCAGCCTCCACCGTCTTTCCATCGGGGCACATAAGCACGGAGGTCATGAGACCGAGCGATCCGTAGCCTGAAACAGATCAAAGATTAAGCTATGAAATAGGGAAAGATCAAACTACAAACCCTGGGCGACGATATCCGACTGGACGTCGCCGTCGTAGTTCTTGCACGCCCACACGAAGCCTCCCTCCGACTTGAGCGCCTGTAGAGATCAAAGATCATCGAATATCGATCCACCGTAATCAGTCTACCGTACCTGTGCGACCTGGTCGTCGATGAGTCTGTGCTCGTACCAAGTCCCCATCTCCTTGAACTGAGCCGCGTACTCTCTGCAAGGAACGCACAAGTACTATTTAGTGAAAGGCAGTATTAGACAGATGATCTAGAAAATGTAGTTTTGAAATATCATTGAATATTCAAGAAACAATTGACAAATCACCCCGGTATCAAAGACCTCCGTCATCTCAAGTGAAATTCGGAGAGTCCCTCCCAATAGCTTCCCCTAATTTCTTGTCAAATGCATACATGGGCAGCAGGGGGCAGGGGCACTGTGCGAATGTGGGCTGGGATTTTTCGGGGCTCTGTGCAAAAGAAAAATAGTGAAAAAGTAGAGCTTATTTCAATGATTTTTTTTTAACATTCGGCTCGGGAGCTGTGTGCAAACGCAGTAGGCGATCGGGGGCTAGCTGCAAAAGGCCTCGGATAAGTGCTGCCCATGTATGGTCAAATGTCAAATTCTGTTCCGCTTCGGACGTAGATAAAGTATTAATTGTACATTATTATGTTACTAACCTCTCGTAGATCTCCTGGAAAATGTCCTTGAATCGTCCGTCGTACTTCTTCAGAATCGTATTCTTCGTGGAGAGATACAGCGGGTATCTGAGAAAGGACGGAGATGTGAATCGGGACTAGGGTAGAGGAAAGTAGTCACTCGGAGTAACTCTTAGCGTATCGAGTGACTCGAGCGATTAATCGCACCTCGAGGCGGTCTTTTTATTCGGAACCCATAACTTTCATGCCACACTCATCCGACAAAAGGAAAGGTTGTAGAATTCAACTGATTTCTCGATCGCTCTGTTAAAAAAATAAACAGCGAACCACCCACTTCTTGCTGATAGCGTACTGGAAGCAGGAGTGGGCAAAGCCGACGATGCTCTGCAATAATCGATAATTGAGGACTACCGTAATATCCTTCATTGATCTACGGTACCTCATCCGTGTTGTACATGGCCATGCCGACTCCGCCGCCGTTCTTGTAGTGGAAGACCTGTGAAATACAATTGTGTTGTTAGTATGAAATAGTGATCATTGGGAGATCACCATCGCGCTTGAGAGACGTAAAATCAAATAAAAGCATTAAAGGGACCTGGCACTGCAAAATAAGTTATTTTTATTTTAAAGAAAATTCTTTTCTGATTAGAATGCAAAAAATCGCATATTTTTACGAGTAGGCCACACCACAATTACAAGTGCACTTGGGCTTCAGCCTGCTGAACATCCTTTAGGGCCTCGATACAAAAAGACCATTACAGAGTTGAACCATCATTGTTACAGTATTGTATTACGCTGATAAAATTTTGCCATTTCCTCAGGGAAACTACACATACATATTTTAATTTAAATTTCAAAACATATTTTTGAATTTTCCCAGCTTCTATGAAAGATTGGCGAAAAAGTCATGGAGTCGAAAAAGTCTTAGAATATTATGAGGAATCGATTGGTACCACTCATTAGGCCATTCGACGAAGTTTTTGAAAAACCGGAAATTCCTATGACGTCATGCCCTGAGGCGTAGAAGCGTTTTCACACGTTTTCCATAGCATGCCTCAACTCAGCCTCGGCCACACTACATTGTGGCATGTTTATCTCATCAACGCTCTTTTCGTGCTGTGCCAAGTCTCTGAACAAATATGTCGATCGAGTCAGATAGTCTCTCTTATGATTTTTCAAAGTTCCGAATTTGTGTTGATGTACCGGGCGCTACGGTGTTTAGCGCGCTAAACACAGTAATGCCCGGTACGCGAGTACCTTTATAAAATCATAACTCCTTTCAAAAAAATCGTAAAAATATGCGGTTTTTTGCATTCTAATCAGAAAAGAATTTTCTTCAAAATAGGTAAAGGTAAAGTTGCTACCGGAATCAAGAGATGTTAACGTCGACAAGCGACTACTCTGCCGGGGCTCACCGGTAAGGCCGGTTGGCTAACTAGGTCTACGTATCCCCTGCTGACCGGGCTTCTGGGGCACGTTACCTTCCGCAATCAAGGTTGCTACCAATTTTACCGCCACCGAAGGGGATGGAAGGCTTGGTTCAAAATAAAAATAACTTATTTTGCAGTGCCAGGTCCCTTTAATTAATTAGAAGTAACCTCATGGGTGGTCGTCTTTCCGTCCTTCTCATTGACAACCAACTGAATCTTCGCTCCAGGAGGAACAACGATATCCTTTGCACGGTACTTAACACATTCATCGCATTATCATCAGCGTGCGTTTTAATTGTTTTCTAAAGTGCACTGAGCTGTATTTATGCGAAACATATCGCAAAAAAACTATTTCGATTCGTCCCAAGCAGTGAATGGATGGCTCATTAAATAAATGGCTCAGTTACTCGCTGGCGAATTTTTGCGATTCAGATGTAGGACAAAGATTGACTGGCATCTTAAATTTATCAATACGATGCTCACCTGATCTCCGAAAGCATGTCTGCCGATGACAATGGGCTTCGACCATCCAGGAATGAGTCTCGGCACGTTCTTGCACAGAATCGGCTCGCGGAATACGGTACCTGGTCATCATCGATTGAGCAATGTATCAATGAGCCTGTTTTCTTTTACCTCCGAGAATGTTTCTGATCGTGCCGTTCGGAGAGAGCCACATCTTCTTCAGATTGAACTCCTTCACTCTAAATTATAATCATCATTTGCCGCTCAATCGATATTTTTCCGAATACCGTACCTCTGTTCATCGGGAGTGATGGTGGCGCACTTGATTCCAACGTTGTACTTGAGAATCGCCTTAGCTGCCTCGACAGTAACCTGCGCAGCGATCCATATTACAGTACTACAAAATATCATCCAGAACCAGAGTAATCAATCGATTATACTTGGCGAAGTACTAGGAAAACATTGGCGGTGAAACTAACGACAAGATGGCATTTCGAGATCTTAGACTGATGGTAATATTTACAGTAGTTCTCTATACAGTACTCCATCTTCCCATTCGTCCCCTCACCTCGTCATTGGTCTGATCTCTGTAGGGAAGGCCGAGATCGAAGTACTTGATGTCGATGTCGAGATAGGGAAGGATGAGCTTGTGTTTGATCTCAGCCCAGATAATTCGAGTCATCTCATCTCCATCGAGATCCACTACTGGATTCTCAACCTAAAACAAATAACCATATCACTATCGTAGAGAAGGTCAAATAGATAAAATTGTGGGCGAGTTCAGTCCCAAAATGCTATTGTTTAATCAGATCGTGGACATGTATACATCGTCACATTCAACTTCTAGTTTTATAATAAGTCGAGCAATGCTCAGAGTGCTATACGATCGATAAGAGTTGGCTCTGAATATCCCTTTCACAAGAAGAGTTATCATTCCAGATATTCTAATAAATTGTGATCTCCGAATCCCAATTAATGATGAAATGTCCTATCACGTCATTTCCTTCTCTCGTCGAAAACAACTACGATTCGTAGTCTACGAAACAGCTGACAGAGTGAGTTCAAGTGGTCTACCTTGATCTTTCTGTGCTGCTTGGACGTCGATGCCGTCGCGAGTGCTCGTGAAGCAACCGAGACAGAATTAGAGATGCGACGAGTCAGCATTTCCTATAAAGATAGATACAGATTTATCCCGACATCAAGGCAAATGGCCCAGAAGGACTATGACTGTGAAGCTACCTTCATAGGAAGGTAGCTTCGTGGTCAGAGGTAGTCAGGATCTTCGAACACATGGCGACAGGGTCAAGGGAATGGATCATAATTGTAAAGAACGTGCAGCTAATGACCACAATGGAAAGACTGTAGCAAGCAAAGGACGATAATGTATGCGCACGAAAGATAAGGGAGCAACGTGACCTGGAATGTGGACGATAGCGAAGATAAGAGATGAAAAGAGAGGGGGAAGGAGAAGAAGAAGTGCCCTTGTGCACAAGTGAGAGTGAGATGGAACAACGAGAATGATGAGAGAAGGATGCAGCTCAAATTAGAGAAGAAAAGAGATAAGCTAACGAGAAACGTCAACAAGCGTAGCCAGGTTGTGGCAAATTAACCGATGATAGTCACAGACTAAGTTGAGAACAAATTACGAAACTTATCGAGCTAATAAATAGCTGAAAATCGGACAAAAATGAAACGTTTAAAAAAAATCAACCCAAAGACCGCATCCGCTATTCACCCTTCAGGTCGACGATAAGGCTTACCGTAGTTTGGCATTCCGAGAGCTATCGTTCAGTGTCTTTATTTCTATTACTTTTAGTCGGCGATATAATTAATTGTTATTTATTATTAAATAAAATATTTCGTGTACCCTCATGTTAAATGTGCATTCATGATTTTTTTAAAGCCTTTGCAGATTCTTGGACGCAATATTATATCGTTTGCATCTACGTATCTACAAATGTAGACAATCATACTCGTTGAACAAATACCCATACAATAAATGAGATAGTGACAAATGTAGAGTGACAACGTATTTCGGGCAATTTCATGACTGCGTATAGTCTGCTGGATTCATTTCTCCGTTATACGATGTAGAGATCAATAATCGGTGAGATCCGAGATGTCTCTCTGCCTCCCTTGTAAATTGTCACTGGTTGGAATAAGTCGACCGGAAGTCACTTCTCGCATGTACCTGAAAGCGTTTAGATACATTATGTTGCGGTCTGATTGGTCTCCAAAATCGAAAAGGACACCTTCACTTTCGTACACTCAATCATCTGATGTCTGTCTATCCCCGACTATTTTCACACAAAAATAGCATACCCTTGTTCCGTTTTTTAAAAGAAAAAACTGCTTTCCTATCTCTTCGGACAGATACAACAGTCATCAGTAAGAGAAAGAACTGACTTATTTCGAATAAATTTATAATACCTGTAGCATTTTCGATGAATTCCGACGAACCAAATGAAGACAATGAAGAGAATGCACAACATGAAAATGCCTGTGATTGCGACTCCACGAACCACTAAATGGAATCGTTCAGAATTTTATATTGGGAAATGATCAAGAAGTGCTATTTGACTTCATTATTTCATTGTGAACCATTATCTATGTCGTAATAATAACGATTGAATTACATTGTATCCCGCCCTCTTCTTTCTGATTGTTTCGAGTTGCATTGGGCATACTCATTTTCAGAGTCTTCAAATGCGAATTCATAGATGGCATTTATACAATGCGATAAATCTAACGGGATAATACCGTTTAATAGTCCAGTCTACATCACGAAAGGACTGGCGAGTGAGAATTGGTAAACAACTCATAGAGAGTTTTCACTTTGTCACATTCTATTTCTGCTTACCCCTTTCTGGATGTTTCGATTAATAGGAGTTATCATTCTCTTACTCACTCGTAATCTTATCAGGATCCACTCCATTTTGTTCATCCAACACTCGATGATTGAGCAAGAAATTGAATCTGAGAATATATAATCTTTTCATCTTTGAATTCTTGGCGAATTTGTACCTCGCGGGAAAATCGTTGGGATAGATTGCATAGAGAATAGCGAGAAGAATGACAACAAGAGTGCTCAGAGCCAATCCCATCTGAATCAAATTATATTAGATTTGAGATTCATATTTTCTATGAAACTTGAATCTGCTCTGCGACAGGCAAACAATTGAGAGACTGAGAAAGTGATGAGAATTTTGATAGAATTCAATGTTAATTTAGTTCACTCACCCAAAATAAGATGGGAGTGTAGAGAAACCATCGAGTATCAGAGAAGAGAGCGAGGACAGTGGAGATTATCACTACTCCTGCAGTTGAATCACATAATTCCACCGAAACCTTCAGAAAGGGGTCAGGGATGGGAGCGCTTGCTATTGTAAGAGGGTTTCTCTACGAAACTCTGTTTCCAGACCCTTTTCTGGAAGTTTCCTGTGGAATCAAGCCAGTTTCGAAGAAATTGAATAATATTTCCTCTGGTTTGGGTAGAAAACATCCGGGTTCTCCTATTTCTCTCGTTTTTTTTGGTATCTAGAAAATGTAAAAAAATCTCACCTTGTACAATGAGAAAGCAGAGGTCGAATCTCGATCGTTCAGAACTGCAAGCAAACACATTTTGTTGAATAAAATAAAGGGATTTTATCATAGGATTCATTCTCATCAAGTATGAAACTTGAGAAGATAGATATAAGTTTGACTCTTTCTCTAGATAACTTCATCAAACACTTATTCGGTAAATGAAATAGTAAATGTCCACCCTAACCTGAGTGCAGTTTGCACGAGAAGCATAGTGAAGGTGAAGGCATTGAGGGAGAGAATAACCAACACTCCCACCTGAGAAAATATATTTATGTAAATAATTTCAAAATGTTTTATTTTATATTTTACATCAACCAACACGAGCACTCTCATAATGATCTCTGGTGTTGTTACTTCTCCCACTACTTCAGAGTGAACATCGTTCTCTACTTCACACTTCGTTAGTACACTCTCCACATGTTATTCCCCCCTCCAGGCATGCGATATGAATTCACGAATTTCATTCGTTTCTATAGAACGAGGGGAGAAAGTTATTCGTGGTAGCTTTGAAAAACATGAACGTGTAGATAACAAGTCTGAGAGTTTCACACGATGATTTGGATTATGATGATTGTTTACCTACGTTTTCACAACCAACTACAATAATCCGATCATAATACATCAGAAATATCGTGCAAATGATCACTCTCACATCATTCCATCGGCCGGCCAACCCCAGAAAGGAGTGAATTTAGAGTTTGGAGAGCGTTTAAAATCGAGAGAGGGACTGTCTCACCTTTGCGTACTCTCTCATTCTGACCTCTTTCTGTTGCTTTGGAAATTGAATTTCGTGTGAATTTCGACTACGCTGGGAATTCGGGCGAATTTTATAGTGTGGAAGCGAACCTTGGCGTGGACTTCTCGAAAACAGCATCGATATCTCGTGTCTCGTAGATTCGTTAGAATGAAGGGCATCTGAGTAGTGGAAATAGTACACGGAAGGAACAAATTGGAATAGAGACCACGCGAATACAATATAAACTCGTAAAGAAAAAAACAGTTAGAGACTTATCAATGACACATTTTGAGAGAGCCAGATAGCAAGAGACGACGATTCTCTTTATTTCGCACGCTGTCAAACAGTGTCGATACCCTGGATTTCGGCGTTTAAGAAATTGGTTTTTTCTCTTAGTGAGTAGAGAGTATTGTGGAGGAATCGAAGGAATATGAGAAATTGTGTTCCATAAATGCGAACTAGGGGGTACATTGCATTTAGAGTGCGTGTTTTCGTATTCTCAAATCTCTCGATAATAAAGCCGAACTTCAATAATATTCCACAAGTTCGTGTGGGGACAACGGCACAATGGAAATTAGAGAGCTATTCTCGTTACTTGGGAAGTCGGTTCCTTATTCGTTCCTACTTTAATCTCTTTTCACTTCTCTACATCCTCCCCGTTAAAATTGACATAATACGCATTCGGAACCTGCATTCCTACTCAGCGCGGGGGAGCCTGGAGATGTTTTTTTTTCCTGCTGAGGGTGAGATCTCTCCATTATGCATGCTCTTTCAGCAGGAGAAAAGACCTACAGAGAAAGCGAAGTCGGAGAGAAACAAAATTGCCGTTTCCTTGTTCCTCTTTTGTTAAAAACCGTTTGCTTTCCTATCTAGCCGGACAGATGGAACAATCAATAGTTAAAGAAAATATTGATTCGAGTAAATGTGTGGTATCTGTTACCCGCTCTGAATATTGCAAGTAACAGATGACGTTCAACAATGATATAAACAAGCGTGAGTTCCGGAAATTGAGAAGAAAGGAGGGCTCAACTGGCACATATCTCCTCTCATTTTATGGTTACTGCGTTGCGAAGAACGAATAGGAGCATGAGATGAAGAGTGAGATGGAGAGAAGAGAAGGAAGAGAGAGAGAGAGAGAGAGAGAGAGAGAGAGAGAAAGAGAGAGAGAGAAGAGAGAAAGAAGTAATGACGACAATGATGGAAGCACATCAGGAAATTGGAGTTTCAGACGATAAAAGGAAGCCGAATTGTGATCTCTCAGGAAGGAATTCATACGTGAAAACTTGCACTTCATCTTTTCTTTTCGTCTATTATCCTTATGAGAGCACATATTTTCGGGCTTCCAACGTTGAATCATCAATGTTCCAATGGGGGATTGGGGACTTCTTCTAGAGGCATTCTGGAGAGGCACAAGGAATTAGGAAATCGCATGCAGCACAGTATCAGACAACAAAAGACTGACTGAGCAGAACTGTGCTCTCTCACTTCCACACACTCTCTCGTCGGTTGGGAGAAATGAGAAACGGTCTCTCTCTCTATTTATCTCTCTCTATCTCTCTCACTCCCTCCCTCGAGCTCCTCTTTATTCAAGAGAGCCGATCTAAGAGAAGACTTGCGTGTAATGAGGTACACCCCATGATTATGCATGTAAATTGTCATTAGATGAGAGGAAAGACGCAGAATCGAGTGAAAGACGACGAAAACCTTAAAGGTTCCGTGTCAAAACCGAATTTCCCCCTTTCATCTGCAGTTACTGTCGAAATTTCGACGGAAGTCTTGAGAACGGAAGAAAAAAATGCTATTCGCAGACTCTCGAAGACATGTTTACTGGCGGACGAAATCCTCCCCGAAATTCGGCTGAATCCTCCCGAAACGGACCTTCCCCTCCTTCTCCCCCCCCCCTCATCTCTCACATAATTCAAGCAGAACGACAACAGGGCAATAAAGGAGAGAAGAAGAACTCGAATGGAGAGAGAGAGAGACGAGTGATATCGTGGAAGAGCACATCATTCCACAGGCTGACATCCCTTTATTCAAGAGTCTAGCGAACTTTCCAGAGAAGAGTAGGCCACGAGAGAGTAATTTCTCAAACTCTTTCGTTCTTAGTTTAAATGGAAGTTTGAAAGCGAATGATTACGATGCGCAACACAATAGTTTTCTTGAATGCCATCTCAAATGCTCTTGCTAACGGAAATTGTGCAGATGGCACTCTTTCGGGGGGAAATTGTATTGTGTTTATATCATGGACACATTTCATTTATAATAGGTGAGAACAGATGGCTAATAGGGAGGGAGACTGTGTTGCGAGACATGAGAGCTAAGCAAGTAGCTCGGGGAAAGGTTTTCCTCTCTGGAAGGCAATCGTCGGACGATGATCTTCCAGCTCAGTGCAGAATTTATAATTGGTCTGCCATTTCCTCGTGCACTCCACATTTTCTCTAGAAGATATGAAAGAGTAATGATCTGTTGGTAGAGGAAAGAATGAGTGAACTGAGAATGACCGATGGTTGAGAGATGAGACATTACTTTCACTCAATTCCCCCACACGGCATTGACTTGGCACAATGCCAAGAAGACCTTTCGTTGTCTGCCTCTTTCGTTTCACGCATTCTCTCGATGATTTCCTCTTTCTCTCGCTGTTGCTCTTTCGGATGCTGTGCCCAATAAAATGTCGTAATGCACTTGAATGATTGCTGCGGAAACACGCAGTCAATTCATATAAAGTTGTTCACGCACGACTGGTTCATTAATGAATAGCACGAACTTTGCAGCACATTTACCACGGCATTTTACAGGGGGAGAGGTAGATCAAAAGAGGGTCTGCATCTCAATGGATCGGGCCAGCAAAAAAGGGGAGAAAGTGAGAGAGATTGTGTACTGGAATTCTAGCAATCATTGAATTTTCCATTCGATGTCGCAGGCCATTTATGAGAGCCGCTCAAAAATGTTCCGGCCAAAAAACCGTGTTTATAAGAAACTCGTCAACCAAACGCAGAATTAGAACAATCAGAATTGCAACACTAAATTCTAGAGATGATAACGAAAGGAAAATCGCGACCTTACGATATGGTGATCGTTTCTGAATTCATATTGAAGTTGAGAGACCAGGCACAAAGTTCCCACACGACTTGGTGCGGAGGGAGGCCAAAACAAGCTTAGTCATGCCCCGGAAAGTGTCATGGGGCGGAATCCTTTACATTCATAATTCATAGATGGCTGAGAAAGAGGGAAAAAGAAGGGTGACTGCCAAAAAAGCGACGTGAACAGCGTCAACAGAGTGGGGATGACAGCTTAGAGAGGAGATGGAATCGAGGAGAGAGAGAGATAGAGAGAGAGAGAGAGAGAGAGAGAGAGAGAGAGAGAAGGAAAACAGTGTCAGAGAATGACGAGTTCAGCCATGAACAGATGGGGAGTAGGGCTACTACTGAAACGCAGAACCGCCGACAGATATCGGAATGAACATCTGTACAGCGGTATAATGGGAAATGTTCTGCCAGTAGTTCCTCGAGCAGAAGAACAAGTAAGATAAAAATGAATTTAGAAGGAAGATTGATTGACTTCTTGTACCTTTGGAGAAGTTTAGCGAAATTAGCAGGCATTTTAGATAGCGAGTTCATGCTTACTTCATGTCTCCTTTATATGCACATTTTCCTCTAAATACTGCTTATTTAGAGGGAATTATGATTATAAAGGACACTATTGACAGTTTTTTTCTCGAACAACTTGGGAGAGAATTTGGAACATGTGAGGGAGTATCTAATATTTAATATTTTCCATTTATTGATTAAACACTTAATGATCAACACAGACTAGAAGAGGAAAATATTTAAACAAAATAGTTTCCCGAAGTTTTTTAATATCGATTAACTTTATTTACGTATTATACATAATGCATTTTATCTATAAAAATGGTCTTCAATCGAAATATTTATTTTCACTGGTTTAAAATCAATAATTGAAGGCCAAAATTTAGTGTCGAAGCTATTGATTCAATTTGATTCATTGCAAGACAGCTTTGCGAGATCTCGTCAGGGAGATGTTCTTTTCTCTCATTGTTTAGAGAGAGATAAGCACAAATTGGGAGAAATTTGTAACATGTAATATACTGTTGTATCTAGATAGTACTCATGAAGAATCCCAAATTTTTGGATAAATGGTCTGTTGGAGTGTTTACAAATGTGTTTTTCATTGAATGAAACGTCCACATCACTGAGCGTTTATCGATACTTTGGGCTTTAAATCTCTCCCATTCATTCTTCGTTACAATCAATTGCTCATTCTTGGTGATGTGATGGGTTGAGTGATCTTGAATGAAAGACTACTATCGACTAAACAAGACTTGGATCCCCATACAAGCCGGAGTGGTCGCCGTGTGATGGGTATGACCTACAAGTTGAATTGATCCTCAGTATCCGTATACTCGTTGATTCTCTCTAATATCGATGATTCGAGTTTGGAGGACTCTGGCTCAAGCTCCAATCCAAGATCCCTGTTTCGCACGAGATCCTAACGGACGGACCTTTCGCCATTGCCTATTCGACTATCGGGATCTCACATTACCACTCATCCACCGACGAGAGACCGATCCCCACTTCGAAAACCATTCAAGATGACTCGCTCTTCAGAAGACAATCAACCGAAGATACTAAGCCTTTTCAACGTCGTCAGAGCTCCCATTCGATTCCCTGTGAACCCGAATAGTCTCTTGATAAACGACTTCTAAATTAAAAAAAAAACTAAAAACCGTCCACCTTCCAGACCTGGTCCCTTAGTATCGAGTAGAAGGGAGATTGTACTCACCTCTCAATTCGCCAAAAGATCAAGACCTCCAAATACAAGTAGATAACCGACGAAGAACAAAGAACCGAGAAGAATTGTCAATGGGGAACTGGGCTGAAACGAGGCGGATACAAGACCCAATCACGAGAAGTACTTACATTACATTAAATCCTTCCATCTCGTCTCCATGACAAACGATCAAGTGTCGATACGCAGCGAAAGGAGAACGATAGAAACGCTCCTTGCACCCGCACGTACACTTAAGGCACGGCGGAATTCCTGAGATTTACCGAGAAATGTTTCGGACTTCAGTTCGCAAAACGAACCATTGGATGATCACAACCTGTTTACAGGCATGTGCATTGAGCGACGCCAGATCGGGAAAGACGAGGGAGCATTTCGAGCATATGAGAGTGTAGAGAGAAGAGAGCTTGAGAAATGAACTGCAATAGAGTTTTCATTTATAGACTACTACTTAGGAAAAGACACCTCGCAAAAAGATATCAGGCTGTTGCAAAAGTCCTGTCGTTTTTTGAGCGTCCACTTTCGCGGGTTATCTCGGCACCGTTTCTTTTTGTAATGTGCCTTCCAGGTTACAGTAGAAGGGGGTCCATACCTTCTCTCTAGAGCACGGTTATGATTAGTCCCTTCTAGTTCTTTGAGGGAGAAATACGAATTGTTTAGTTAACGTCCTTCATCACTTTTAGGAGGTAGTTTTGTTCATCTTCCTGTCTGGCTCAAAGTCACTCGGATTTGAACGCCATGTGGATATGAGTCATCAGTCATGAGCAACCTCTTTGCACACTGTGAAAAGTTGGACTCGAGATAGCGAGAATATGGACTTTTCTCAGGCCGAAGAGTACCGATCAGGAAAAACCTCCGTCTGTATTTTTACACTCTGTGCACAGAGCTAGAAGCAGACCCTTATCAAATCATGTGCAAACTGGGCGAAACACTAGGAGTCGACTTTACCACCATACATTGGGGAGTTCTCGAAATTGGAAAGAAGGAAAATTTGGGACAGTTGATTTATTACGAATTCTCGGATCTAGTCATTTTTCTGAGGGTGGATATGTCTTTGAGTTTCCTAATTTTCCACAGGGCCTTCAACTGTCTCGACTAGATGGTGACTGGGGGTTATGCATGGGTAAAGTGTGAAAAAGTTGTACCCAAACACCAGTGGGTTGATGCAGATTAGAGGGCAGACGATGTTCCCAAACACAGTTTTCGGTAGTCAAAAAATGATGTTGTGAAATTTGTGGAGCTCCCGGGGCGCTCAGTACAGGGAGCTCCTACTCGAAGGCGCCATTATCATGGCACAGGTGTGCACCATTGATGTATGATAAGTCAAGATCAAAGTCGATAAGAGACGCGAATTGTGGGCAAATGTTTACTTCCAACACTGCATCGCTGGATCCATTACTGCGAGAGCGACCAATTCTGAACTGGCGGCGTATGGAAGCACCACCCTAATCCATCCTTCTTAGTCGTCATACATTACCCTCTAAGAAAATAACTTGTTCTCCACCATCACCAACTTCCTCAGAGAACAACACTTCAAGATCCGAGTTGATATCGTAAACGAGTTGATAGGCTTCTTCAAATTATAGACCCCGGCGTTATATGAGGGTGGTATCCATAAGTTGCGCGAATTATAGAAGACTACTAGTGGTGTGAACGTAGACTATTCCCAAGTTCATTGGTTCATCTTTGAAGATGGTAGGGATAAAGATGTTCGTACCCCGAAACGCGACAAGACTTTTGCATTAGCCTAGTATGTCTTCTTATCATCGAGATCAGATTGAGTGCACAGGAGTGTGCATTTTGCAGGAGGAGGTTCGGGAGCAACAGTAGGAACGTTGACCGAGGCTATGGAAACGGGAATCTTGCTGGTGCTTGGTTCATCCATCATCGTTTGTTGCGTGTACGGTAGGGTTGGAGGAGATACGGTAGCTCCGATAGTGTGCTCATTCGGAAGAGGGGGCTGGGAGTACGGTAGGTTGGGCGGGGGTACGGTAGGCGGGAGAGGGTGAGCATTTAGCACAGGGGGCTGGGGATACTGTAGTTGTTGAGGGGGTACGGTATTCTGCACGGGAAGGGAAGTGGGGTGAGGAGCAATCTGGCCACCGACCCAATGTCCTCCACCTTGAGGTGGGAATGGCGTAGAGTAGGGGATTTAGAATGGGGAAGGGGAGGGGAGAGGAGGAGGGGGATTCATAGAGAATTGAGGAGGAGGAGGAGTCATCGTAGGATAAGGAGAGGAAGAAGGGGGCTGTGGGAGAGGAAGGGACAGGAGGGAAGGTACTGTGAGGGAAGGCGGGACTTGTCCGTGCTGCTGAGGTAGCTGAGGTACCATCAGCTGGTTCGGCGTCGGGCGTCCCGTCGGAGCTAAAACAATATTGATGTGAACACATACACACATTTAATGGAGAGAATATATTAGGTGTTAAGCAACTCACTGAAACGGTAGTGGCCAAGGTTGGGATGGTCCCTGAGATATTTGGTGGCGTGGGGTGCATTGTTTACATCAGTGGCGAAAGATGCGATGCCCTGAGAATACGATATTGTTTGGCTGTATTTTATCGGCAAACTCACGTGGATACTATAATCAAAGTGGCAGATATCCGTAGCAGCTACCTTGATGTGGTCTCGTAAACCATCGATATTCTGCGGGCAATAGAAGACCCGGTTCTTATTATTTCCGACGATGAAATATAGCTGACTGAAAAGTGGAGGATACAGAACCTAAACATCAGAAGTACCGTACAGCAGCATCTTCAGAAACTTTCCGCGATTCATTTGAAGATCAAAAAGAGGAGCTCATTGCGATGAACAAAACAGGGAATGAATGGAGAATGGAGAAGGAGAATCGATCTGTCCAATTTGACCAATCTGCATTGCATAATTGAATTCACAATGAGAAATAAGAGAAACACAACGGGATTTGATTCATTGTTCTGGACAAGTTGCTCACAAATAACTAAGATAATTGAGAAAAACAATTAGAATGAACGTGCAAAACACCAGTGAGCAAATAATACGTGAGTTAATGACTCCATTTGACCAAGCAATTCGTGGTGAAACAGGTATGAGATAGTGATGACGAAACGCAGTTCGAAATTTGGATCTTTCTAATCTTTGATCTCAGCTCTCACACCAAATATCGTTAAGGATTAATTGCGTACGTTTATCAGTGGAAGAGGAAAAGGAGGAAAAAGAGACGATCGAGCGAGAGATTGGCTTCACTGTGAATTGTCCCGCGCTCTTTTCGCATCCCCGAGAATCACGTAGTTGATCGGTCTGGAATGGAGATATCAATCGATTGGATACAGTAACCGTGCTCCCCCAGACCTGGTTCCTTAGTATCGAGTAGAAGGGAGATTGTACTCACCTCTCAATTCGCCAAAAGATCAAGACCTCAAAATACAAGTACAGTAGCGGACAAAAGTCTTCGGGCACTTTTTATATTTGATGCAACTTTTTAGCCCAAGGAGGCTTTGCTATGATATGGCAGGACCATATACCAAATCTATTGGAGATTACGATGCAACTATTGGGGGATTGCGATACCGTTCAGATATTGCGTCGTGATGACGCAATCGAGGCATACTTTTTTGAAGGGGCTATATTCTTACACGGATTTTTTTCCTGCTCACCAAACTATCAGGGTGTTGAGCCAAACCCAAGGCCTACCTGGAAATTTTTTTTTCAAGTTGCTGCGGGGCTGCTCCTTGGCTGCAGCCATCCTGCAAAATCGGGATCGGAAAATCAGATCTCGCCTTTTAGACATACTACAGACCCAGTAATAGCCTTAAAATGATCGTCATCATGACTGCCGATGATCCTGAGAATATGGTCACGGTAGGCCACCATTTGCCCTCAGGGCACGAAAAAGTCCCTTTTTCGCATTATTGTGGTCTGACGGAGGGGCAGTCTATAGGACGTACTCGAGAGATCTGGTTTTAGTGTGGATTCGGTCAAGAATATATGGGTCTATTGCTAGCTCAAATAAGCGTTTCGATTAGATTCCTGCCCGCGGCGATCGATTACCGGAAGGACACTGGTTTGACAACGCCCATTTTCTGCCCGTTGACAAGGTTCTGACTTTTGAGTGTATCTCGGTACTGAGTTAACGCAGCAGGCTGGCAGACCCATCAATGGAATCAGCGTGGCTGGCTAAATAATCTCATTCACAAAATTTCATCACCACTATGCAATATTGCATCATCTTTATGCAATAATCCTCAGAATTATAAAATATTGCATATTAATGACGTAATTTATGCTCTAGAGTGGCGGAAATATCAAATTTATTTGATTGGAATTTATTCCACCATTATTCCTTGACTAACCGCTAAGAAAACGCAAAAAAATAGGAATATTGCATAAGGATGTTGCAATATTGCATAGTGATGATGAAATTTTGTGAATGAGATTATATAGCCAGCCACGCTGATTCCATTGATGGGTCTGCCAGCCTTCTCCGTTAACTCAGTACCGAGATACACTTAAAAGTCAGAACCTTGTCAAAGGGCAGAAAATGGGCGTGGCCAAAACAGTGTCCTTCCGGAAATCGATCGCCGCGGGCAGGAATCTAATCGAAACGCTTATTTGAGCTAGCAATAGGTTCACCCATATATTCTTGACCGAATCCACACTGAAACCAGATCTCTCGAGTACGTCCTATAGACTGCCCCTCCGTCAGACCACAATAATGCGAAAAAGGGACTTTTTCGTGACCTGAGGGCAAATGGTGGCCCACCGAGACCATTTTCTCAGGATCATCGGCAGTCATGATGGTGATCATTTCAAGGCTATTACTGGGTCTGTAGTATGTCTAAAAGGCGAGATCTGATTTTCCGATCCCGAGTTTGCAGGATGGCTGCAGCCAAGGAGCAGCCCCGCAGCAACTTGAAAAAAATTTTCCAGGTAGGCATAGGGCATGGCTCAATACCCTGATAGTTTGGTGAGCAGGAAAAAATCCGTGTAAGAATAAAGCCCCTTCAAAAAAGTATGCATCCATTGCGTCATCACGACGCAATAACTGAACGATTTCGCAATCCCCCAATAGTTGCATCGTAATCTCCAATAGATTTGGTATATGGTCCTACCATATTATATCAAAGCTCCCTTGGGCTAAAAAGTGTGTGTATCTAAAAAGTGTATCTAAAAAATGTATCAACAACAATTTGACCATGCAACAACTTTATTGCAAAGGTCTGAGCGCCGAGTGGCGCTGGCTGGCGCCGTTGCCGCGCAAAGGCGACGCTGGCACCATAGGGGGGGAGGGGGAGGGAGAGGGAGAGGGAGAGGGAGAGGGAAGAGAAGAGACGAGAAGAGGCACGAGACGGTAGAAAAAACGAAGAGACCGAAGAGGTCATCGTCGAATCTGAAATGAAAAAAGGATACGGAAGGATACGGTAATGAAGAATAATTATATCGAATGAAACTGAATCACCTGGGAAGAGATGGAGAGGTGAGACGGCAGAATGAAGATGAGGACGAGAGGGGCAAGATGAGCAATCGACGCCTGAGAATACGGTGGTTAAGATTGGCTGGTAGAGTATCCATGTGGTATGTTCCACGTAGGTGTTCTACCGTAATCCGCATACCTAGGCGATCGGGGTGAGAGGAGAGACGATGTGCCTTGGGCCTCGTTGGTTGAGTGGAGGAAAACCTGCAATTTAATCGATTTATATTTCATACGATATGATACGGTAGAAAAGTCAAGCTCCCAGGGGTACGGTATCGGAAGTACCGATACCAAAGGGTCTGAGAATCCCGGGAATCCAGTGGAGGGTATGTGGGATAAAGGAGTGAGGGTGGAGGTACAGTGAACGATAACCGGAGCTGCTGGGGTTAGGAGGGGAGGGTACTGGGAAGGAAGGGTGGAGGGGAGGGTACTTGGGAGGGGAGGGTCCTCACCTTCAGATCTATCATCACTATCAGATCTGGCGCCGCGAGTGGATGGGAGGAAGAAGAACCGCGACAGTAGACGAACACAGCGAGTGAATGAATGGAAAATGAAGAAGAGGAGAGAGATGAGAAGAGGGAAATTACAATGAGATACGAGAGATAATGTAGATTAGAGAGAGGAGAGGGAACAATGTGTCTGGGATTAATTGATTCATCGTCTGGTAATTTGGTAATTCGTTTCCACAATCAGCTCTCAAATCTAGTCTAATAGCAAGTCACAGCATCGAGTTGGCACCATGCCAAGAACATCTCTCGTTGTCTGACCCTCTAATTTGGCACGCTCTCTCGCCATCTCTCTCTTTCTCTAACTCGTTCTCGCCGACTCTGCTTCGAATGCTGTGCAAGTGGGAATGAACATAATTGAGTTGCCGTTGAAAACAAAGATCTGCCACCACCTCTAAGCAGTTGGCTAGAGCTGATGCAAGGGGGAGATCAAAGATCATGGTTTGACAACACAGTTTAAATGTCTAACTATCTCGTTCTCCTAATAGATCTAGTGGGGAAATGTGAAATACGCGCGACACGCCTACAAGCTTGCTAGAAGAGATCCATAAGAGATTCTGCCGATTACCTAATGACGCAATAATTCACACGTCCACTCAAAACGGCGCCAGGGTTCGATGAGATTGATCGATTGATAGCAAAGCTGAGTATTGTAAAATCCCCCATGCACACGAAACCTCGAGATCAGAGATCAAAGATCAAAGATCATGGGTTGGCTACAAAGTTTAAATATCTAATTATCCCGTTCTCCTAATAGATCCAGTGGGGGAAATGTGAAATTCGTGCAGACACGCTTAGAAACTTGTAGGAAAGAGAGCTATAAGAGATTCAGCCTCACCTATTGATGACGCAATATTTAACGCTACTGCTCAAAACAGAGCTAGAGTTCGATGAGAACTATCGATTGAGACCACTGGGTATGGAATGCATATATTTTAAATCCCCTATGTTAACGCCTAGTGATGACGCAATTATAGCTCAAGAAGGAAGGGGAGAAAGATCAGAGATTCAATTAGAACCAAAACCGTTTAAATACAGTTAAATAGAAAGGGACTCACAACATCATCAGGACATGTCATTATTTGCGCTCGATTCGTGTGTGTGTGAAGATGAAATTGTGAAGCAGCGACAAATCGACCGGTCGGCGTAACGAGAAAGAGCGGAAAGGAGGTGACACATGATTCCAAACATACAGAACAGGGTTAGGGCGAGAGAGTGTGCAAAAGTGAGAGGGTCTCTCTCGATTTCACACGATCTCTCACTCCAAAGGCCTTTCTGTAAGGTTGACCGGTCTGTGGAATGATGTGGGATAAGTATGAATGATTATGATAATGATAGACGTGATATGATGATACCTTCAATTAGCATGAAGATTATCAAATGTCAACCACTCATCATACCTAATTTGCGTGGAAAGGACTGGGAAGAAGAGGTTCGTCTATATGTAGATTGAGGATGGGACGAGAGGGAGGGGGAAGATAATCCCATTCTATTCTAATCCTATTCTATACGACGAACAACGAATTTCTGCACCTGCAGCTATGGCCAAATCTACACCAAAATTGTTTTTCCTCCATTCACTACCCCCCTTCACGTCTTCCTTTAGAGGTCGACTCCAGTCTTCCTTTACAAGTCGACTTCCCGGCCCCGGCCCCCGTCCTGCCCCCTCACGGCTCTCGCTCTCCTAGGTACCCCTCCACCCTCATAACCCTTTCCAGATGTCCACCAAAAATTTCAAGAAGAATCTCGCAAAGGGCACGGCTCTGCGTGAAGACTCGGACTGTAAGTGCAATGGGCGAACCTACGTGGTCGAAAGAATTGAGCAGCTCTCCCTATTCACTGTAAAAGGTAAGGATGATCAAGATGGTTATCAGGTTTACTTCTATACGGTGTGGGCACCCGGTCAGGGCATCTCACCCCGTAAAAGTTGGAATCCCGCTAAATATCATGACATGTCCAACCCAGTGAATAGGCAGCAACTCATTGATTGCATCTATGGCCATGTTAGACAGCATCCTCGCGCAGATTTCATCAAGCCCTTCAGAAAGTACTTCACTAAGATTGGTATCGGCGTGGAATACTGGATGAAGCTTGGTCGAAACTCCCCGAGCACTCATTGCGCCATAGAAACCATCAGTGGTTAACATCTTCAACGGAATCGAGCAACAGAACAGTTCAGCATGCCCCATCCCCTTCATGATTATGATAAAGCAATTGATTTATAAATATGCAGTAGCAAATTGGAGATTGTTTTGCAAAAAAATGTCAAAATTGAATTCGTGGTGAGACCATGACCATTGTAGGTGCTATTTTTGCACTATCTGGCTGTCTGCAACAATTTGCATAAATTCGCAAGAAGGCCGTGTCGACAGTCATCCGTATCCCCCACTTGTTGCGTCATCTCTTGTCTCCTCGTCGATCTCTATGATTACACCAGCAATTGGGGACGTCCCGATAATTGTTCCGTGACATGCGAATGAAAGAACAGGGCACAGATGGTACCTTCCCCCTTCTTGAGCAAGTGTCTGGCTCTCTCCATTTCACATGTTCTCTCTCACAGTCTGACCGATGAGAGAGCGTGTAGAATGGAGAGGGTTACTCCCTTTCTTTCTCCATCTCATTCTCATCTCTTTCCCGTCCTCATTTCCCCTTTTTTGCCTCCTTTGAAGGATGGATTAATTCCTCACTTGATAGGCGCATAATTCCATACCTACAGAAAAGGGGTCAGGGCGAGAGAGCGTGTACAAGTGAGAGAGCCTCTCTCGACTTCCCACGCTCTCTCACTCCAAACCCCTTTCTGTGAGGCAGACCTGTCTGTGGAATGAAGTGCAGGGCGTCAGAGTCTTCTCATCTGAGCTAATTGTAAATTGCCTATCTATCTCTCCGTGTCACAATAGTCACTAGTAGTCACATGCCATCTTCTAATTCCCCTCTCATATTGAGTGTCCCTCTACTGTCTCTCCGATCTCTAATAGACAAGCCCCCTCTTCCTTCCTCCCTCTGACCCTCCCACTAAATTATTAATCTGCATTTTATTATCGTGTCTCTGTGCTCTCTCGATTCTGCCTGATCTCTCGTCTTCTCTGATCTCTCTCATATCTCTGTCATGCCTGGTCGCCTCTCTGATTGATCGATCACGCTGAGATCTTCTCTTTCCTCTTCCAGATAGCAAATTCACACTGAGTGTTGCCCGTTTTCATGTCCTTTTTCCCGATTCAAAGCGGCGTTTACAACCCCCTGGAGGCATTGAAACGCAATTCCCGCCTCCCTTTCAAGGACTTTTCTCATTCTCCCACCAGACGGGAAAGTGCCTAGCCACCTGCCTCTTCTTCTTTCCCTTTGATCGACCGCATATCATTTTCACACAAACTTCCAATATTGTAAGTGAAATAGTGTGCGAAACCCGATTCCGATTTCTTGGTTCTCAATCTTGGATAGCACTTATCATCGCGGGAAGTCTCCAACGTTCGTTACTCTGGAGATTGTTTCTCCTGCTCAGAGATTATGCTAAATCGAGAGATCATTTCTCACTATCTCTCGACCACTCTCTCGATTTTGCATGCTGGAGAAATATTCTCCAGAGTAGTTGGAGACTTCCCGTTTCACTTGCAATATAAACGGTCCTGTATCTCATCAGTTTACAATGGTGTAGACCCTCTGGCGATGGCAGATTCTTCCCACTAATCCATCACTTCTCTCTTTATGGTCGACGTAACTCGTAGGGATTAGTTACAAAGGAGGAGGGTCAGGGCGCCCTAAAATATTGGACAAAGGAAGGGTCACAGCAGTCTTTCCTTCAGGAATGACTAAGATGGATGACACTCTCCTCGTTTCACACACTCTCTCGTCTGCTAGGGAAAGAAGTCCTTCCAACATTCGTTTGTGACCTACTGCACTGCCAGGCGTGAGACTCTCTCCCCTTCTCATTGTCTCTCGTCGGTCAGATACTGCGAGAGAGTGTGTTGTAGTGAGAGGGTGCAGGGGGTCCTCGTTTTCTCCCCTTTCATTCCCTGGCATATGGTCACAACCCCCTTCTGTCCTTCTTCCCTCCTCCTCATATCTCTCTCTCTCTCTCTCTCTCTCTCATCTCACACCTCTTGTGGATGAGAAGAGGAGGGGGAGCTAATAGCTCGGCCCTCCTGGGAACCGAAACCGCCCTCACACTCCCTTTCATTGTACTGCTAGACTACTCTAGTTGGACAAGAAACGAGTGGATAGAGAATATTGAAGAGATTCTCGTATCACTCTAATCCGGCCTGTCATTCCTCTCTCCTCCTTTCCATATCGATACGATCAATCTAGAGATGCCATCTGCTCTCTCCTCTTTCTCCCCTCATCAACGATTTTTTCCCGATAGGTTTTGACATATTGCGGTTCGATTAACCATCTCAGAAAATAAATTTAAATTAATACTAATTTGAAAGAAATACATTGAATTATTCGACAATATAAAAAAACTACTTTGCGATAGAATTGGGTGGTGCGCCAATGCGACCACCGTAACTTGTGTTCTCTGCTTCTCTCGCGTCTCTGCTTCTTGTGCACTCTCTCGCATATTTCGAGTATCATTTCAACTTTCTTCAGAGTTTAGTCGTTTATCGTGTTTCTAGCCGTCTTTTCTCTCTATTTTCGTTGTAAATCGATGCTCCCATGGTTGACGAATGCTCTTTTCAGCATGGAACGAGCCGGAACTCACTCAGAGAGCTGAAACCATGGTAACAACGGCGAGGTTCGTTCATTTGTTCTTTTTTTCATTAGTTCATCAATTCTCGCTTGCCTTGCCTGTTCATATTCTGTGTTACAACGACGCGCGTTCTGCTCCAATCTGTCCACTCTAGGGCAATTAATTTTCATCTCTTCGCTCAATGGCCACATGTCATTTGTTGGGGGTGGACAATCGAGTGGGACTCTCCCCAGGGGAGCGGTCGTTGACTGGAGAAGGCGGAAATCTGCTTAGCCCGCCTCTTCCGCCCATAATCTGGCCGCTTAATGGGGTGTTGAGCTGCTCGCTTAGCCGTCTAAGTGCTCGTAGAGTGGAAACACTATGTGAACATGTGTCGACGACTTGAAGCTATCGCAGAGAGATCTTTTCTGTGATAACGCATCCATGCACTCAACGTTATTTTTATCTCGTTCAATTCTTTTCGTCATTAGTAATAGCAGGCTGCCAAAATCATGTGATGGTTCAGTTCATAGTTCCTCTCCGATTATGATGTGGGGTATCAGTTGATCAATCGATAATTGCAGAATGCGAATACCGTATTCTCGTCTCAACTCAAGCAGTAGTCCGCACCGAATCTTCTTTATTCCAATATGCACATCCAGGTGAGCTATAATTCGACTGTATATCATTTAAGTCGTTGCGGTGCTTAGCTACTAGTTTTGCTTACTTGTTGCACTACATATTCCCACGTACGAATAAAGAGTTTGATTCTTCACTAAATCTTTTCTGGTTCATTCAGAAAAGTAAAAGCATATTAAAACAACTTCCTGAGCTAGTTGAACCGCATTTTTGTGAGTATGTGTGACAATATTAGGAATATCCTCAAGGCTATGAACACCGTGATCCACATGTTACAGCTTCAATCAAGTTTTGGCATGATAAATAATTCATTGAACATTACAGACGCTTCTTCTTTCTCATAACTCTCGCCCTACTCGTCTCCTTCTTTTACTTTGCCTGGTCGACAGAGGAATCAATGGGAGGAGAGACGAGTCTGCCAACAAAGTAAGTTTACGATGGGAATTATTTTGCAATTTTTTATTGAATTCGCATTTTCATTGCAAATTTGAAACCCGCAATATGGTAAATCTATGCACACAATATTGGGAGGGGCTGACTGCAGTTATCAATAGGAAACGACTATGTTTTGTGATGTATTATAATATAATAACATTTATACGAATCACGCAGAATCGCGGTACAATAAATAACAGACATTAAAAGAATGGCACGAAGATCCCGATAACGTCGTAATTGCGATAGTGCTGATGCATGGAATCTAAATGATTAGACCTACTGCTGTCTCTGAATCAGGCTGACTAAGTTCCCAATATCACGATAATATTGCAGACCTCGTTTCTCGCTGGACGAAATGCGTGGATTCGCCCGTCGGAAGAGTCTGTCGACCGACTACAAACAGAGTTATTACACGAAGAGTGCGACGAGCTTCGATCGAATGTTGATGGAGAAGAGTAGTAGGTGAGAAGAGATGATAGAAATAATCATGGGTCGAAAGGGTGCGTTGAGCAGAGTCGAAAATGTGGGTTGGGTTTTTCAAGTATGGGCATGAAAAAACTGAAAATGTGGGTAGGGTTTTCAATTTTTTTTTCTCAAAACTTAAAAATGTGGGTATGATTTTTTTAAAAATTGGCCTTCGAAATGCCCAAATGTGGGTTGGCTAGTCTTTTTTACGTACCTGTTGATCAATGGAGATAACAGTTTTTTATTTATTTATTTATCGTACACCACAAGGGTGCGACAACATGTACAAAAATGAACGAGTTAAAAGTGATATTTAATAATGGGTCATTCACAGGAGTGGGAAGCGGGAAGGGAGAATAGTCATCGATAGTTACGCGGCTTTAAAAAAAGAAGCTTTGATTGGAGTATCCATGCAACTCATGATTGACATACAGTTTGGATTCATTTAAGTGTCTAGCTGAAACGAAAAGAAGACGTGTGAATGTTACATTTGGATTCTTTTATTTTCTGGGTGGTTAATTGTGATAATTACGACTACCTCTCCAGATTCGATATCTCGGACACGGACGTTCTCGTGTTCGTGCACATTCAGAAGACGGCAGGTGAGCAGATTGAGTAATGATGACGACATAGAGAGATTAGCAAGGGGGGGAATAAATATCTGCATATCCACACTTGTTTTAATGTGTAAAAATTTCACGGACGAAATACGTAAATGAGCATACAATTGTAAAGAATTCAATCGATTTTTATCATTTCAGGTACGTCATTCGAGAAGTTTCTCGTCCGTCATTTATCGATCGATCGACCGTGTGAATGCACGCAGAAAAGGAAGCGATGTGTGTGCAAGAGACCGGGAGTGAGCAACAACCAGGTGAATCGACGTCTCACGTAGTATCCAAAAGCAGTTAATTTTGGGAGTATCTAAGTATTTTCGGCGTAAACCAGGTGGGTTGGGGCAACAAAAATAAGTCAAGTTCAGTTGCGGTTAGACATTTTCAATTTGACTTAGTTGCGCAGTGCATACTCGTATACGAGTACAAAAACATCTACGTTATTTGATGCACCTTTAAAAATCGGTATAATTGTTTATCAATGCGCTGTTTATCAATGCGCTTATTTGAAGTTAGTTGTATTTGTGAGCGAACTGGTTACGTGCTATAATGTGGGCTGGGGTACCTGAGTCAGTTATGCTGTGAACAGTGTCTCTGCCTAGTCTTCATTTCTAGGTAGAAAAAGCGACTAGAGGGGTCGGTCTAGTCGAGAATGAGGGGAGTCTCTAGTCCAGAATGAGAGGGGTCTGAGGCGACAATGCTCTCTCAGAATGGAATTGTCTCTCGTTCTCACCAACCGCCAAACGTCGAGTGATCGTGCCATTCTGAGAGAGCATTGTCGATTCAGACCCCTCTCATTCTGGACTAGAGACTCCCCTCATTCTCGACTAGACCGACCCCTCTAGTCGCTTTTTCTACCTAGAAATGAAGGCTAGGCAGAGACACTGTTCACAGCATTATTGTTCAATGTGAATTTTCATGGCTGTCGTTTCTCCATTATAAATAATTAGTATTTCACTAGTAAAGAGCGAATATATTTATAGAATTATCGGTCTAGTAGTAAAGATGCAATCTACCCATTACAGACCTGGCTCTTCTCTCGTTACTCTACTGGTTGGGTGTGTGGACTGCATGCAGACTACACGGAACTGGCAGTGAGCGCCTGCGTCGATACCGTACTCGAGAAGAAAGAGGGTACAGTAGATTGAGCCATTATGGATTGCTTCTCAAAGATATTGATTTTTCGGTAGTGGTGGGAGAACGATTATTGATTAGTTCATGCGTGGTTACCGTCCTTGATGGGTTCTACATTCGATATCGAGCGTAGGCCGCAACGGGCCAGATAATTCCAACGCGGCGGTCCGCATTTCTAAAGAAACTTCGAAATTTTGTAAAAAGAAATTTAATCTCTGATGCACTATTGGCGCTCCGCAACTCGAAAATCTCTGATTACCGTATTCTGATTGCAGGATCAGGAACTCGTCGACGCTACTTCTACACATCTTTCCTGCGTGATCCCATCACTCGATACATCAGCGAGTATCGACACGTCAGTAGGTACGGTACCGTAGTTATTGATCTATTTGAAATTACCTGATTCAGTTTCATTAACATGCATGTATAGTCAATCGCGTTGCTCGTGCTACAATTAGATTAGATTTTCAGAATGTTCTAAAATTTGAGTTGAGGCTTCCTGATGTGTGGAAAATATATTTTGTTTGCACCTCAGTGATAGAAGCTCGACGTTTCTTATTAAAAATGGTATTCGAATTGGTTGTATTGAGGGGTGCGACATGGATGGCGTCTCGTCACATGTGTAATGGTCGACCGCCGACTCCCGATGAAATGCCGCTGTGTTTCGACCCGAGAATTGGGTGAGTGAGGAATAGAGGAGATGAAGTGAAAATAGGAATGGATTGGACTTCATCTTTTTTATTTATTTTTTTTTAAATGACAAAGAACTTCTGATCTTTAATTCTAGTCGTATTGTAGTTTTTAAATTCGTGATGATTGGACAACTAATTTTAAAGTGAAATTACTAGACAGCGTACTTTGGACGGCATATTTTTGTTAATACTATTTTTGGCGTTTATCTAGCCCGAAAACTTCCACTAATTGTGGAATCCCCTTCTCGATGCGACCCGCTGATTTTATGTCACTGTGCATTTTTATATGCACCTTATCAAACAACGAATAATGGAAGCTGGATAATTTAGCCAACAACAAACTATCGCCGTATATATTGTATGATGATGCAATCATTGCATAATGATGACGTTACCTCTCATCTCATTTCAGTTGGGAGGGCGTGACTCTGGATGAATTCCTCTCTTGTCCCTTCAATCTCGCGTCGAATCGAATGACTCGAATGCTCGCCGATCTCACTCTCGTCGATTGCTATGATACGACGAAGATGGAGAGAGAAAAGAGGTGAGAGAAAGACGATTGCATCATTCATAGGCAATCGGGAGATAGCGACAATTTTCTGTATGCTGCTGTGCTATTGGCACATTAATAGCATAACGTAGCTAATCATGTCTGGATACTAGGACGCTTGGAAACTGAACTGTCGAAAGCTGTGGTTTTGTCGTTTCGTCATATGCACTAATCTAGCTTTTGCTGTTTCGTTTAGTGTTTTCTCCTTATGGACAGGTGAAATGCTAAAAAACTACTCAATTCCTTGCAGGGATTCAATAATGCTGGAGAGTGCAAAGGCCAATCTGCGATCTCTCTCATTCTACGGACTCAAGGAGCGAATGGACGACTCGCAATGGATGTTCGAACGACTCTTCGGATTACGGTAGGGATGGGATACGGGAGATGAATATGGATCATAGATGGGCAATGGTTGTTTTTTTGGTGGATGTAAAATGGGAGAATCGATAACAAAGCCTCGTGGATTTGAGCAAAAAGCGGAAGGGTCTGATAAAATAGATGACGAAATGAACCGAAATCGGTAAGAATGGGGTGGGTACTGTTACTGGCTACACCCTTGCCTATGCATGGATATCGATTATCGGTATTAACGATGTGATGCACTAGAGGCAACGTTAGGCTTGACATAGGGGTTTTTGTTTTATTTTCGATTCATTTTGCTCATATTTTCCAGGTTCACGAAGCGATTGGCGGAGTGGAATAAGAGCAAGTCGAACGACACGATAGTGACGCCGCAGATAATGGAGAGGATACGGGAAGTGAGTAATTGGTTTATTTTTATTTTGTGATTTAAGCTATGGAGGTGCAGACTGAAAAGGTTCCTAAGGCAGCTCTTATCTCGATGCCACGAAACCTGAGATCGCCGGATTTTGTTTTTTTTTCTTCTGAAGTCTTCAAGCTTAGAGTCGACAGATTAGCATGCGAAACGTGTCAGGCTATGTTCATGTATATAATAGTCACTATATATTTCTGATGTATTGATTAGTAATGACGCAATCTCCCGTTCAGACTAACGCCCTCGACATGGAATTGTACGCGTATGCAGTCGAGTTGTTCGATGAGAGAATGGGGAGAATGAAGAGAGAAGGACTGCCGGTTACGGTACCCGAGGTCAGTATTGATTATCTGATTATGAAATCTGAACAAGAAGTTACAAGAAAAACCGCGACTTTATAGCTCGAGCAAATATAGGAGTATGTTTGAGGTTTCACGCTCATTGTTTGTATTGTCAATGTAAAATATTCGATGGTTTTTGCATCTCAGATTTGTTACATACTATATGCAAATAATAATAATAATAATTGCAGTCGACTCTTCCCTCTGCTTCTCACTTTGTCGACGATTCTCCCAGTGGTGGAGACAAATCGGGGAATAAAGTGGTCCGAGCACCATCGAATGACGAAGATGAAGAAGAGGAAGACGATCGATACGAAGACTCGGAACGATACACTTGATTACTGTAGTTACCAATCTCCCGATCGATAACTGACCCGGATACGGTAGATGGTACCCTCTTTGTTATGACTACTACTAACTTGTTTTTAGAAGATTTTGTGTAAATACCCCCAATTCCTTGGTTCCATGCTATGCTTCACTCTTGCTCGTAATTTGTGTACTGTGTAAGTCTTTTCTCTCTCCGGGTATACGGTAGACCAGTTCCGTTTCGAATCTCGTTATCTCTAATGCCCAGCCAAAAAAATCGATAATTACACCTAGCTGCGATCATAATTTCTATCAATCCACTCATAACTAACCTCTGTCCCCGTTTTGAACGAAGTATCATTGTTGATTCTGTCTCTTGCCTTAGTAACCAATCAACGATCAAATTGAACACATTCTACAGTACTTCCAATCCCCGTATTGATTTATACATCGAATGTTGCCACAAAAGAGTCGTATCAGATGCATAATGCTTTACCGTTTTTTAAGTTTAGTCACATTTTGGTTGTACCAGCTATTTATGCCAAGTCACTTTATGACCAGTATCTAAGAAGATCTGCTCGTTTCCATTGTGGTACGAGTGTTTCCGGTTAAGGACATTTATAAAGTGTGTTTACAATTATACAATGTATTGTTCGTCCATACAATTCTGTTATTGAGCAGTAGTGAAAGTATCTGATGTGAACGGCCAGGGAAATAAGTCTTCGACTCCATAAGTCTAAGCTGTCCAGCTACGACTTCAAAGTCTAATAGGCGCAGGGGAGTAAGTAGTTTTAATTTTGAAAGTCGTCGAACCGAAGCCCAGACGTCTATATTCGTAGACTTATTTCCCTGTGAGAAGTGTCAAGTGAAGTACGAAAGAAAACTGATCGATATCAGATGGCAGCTCGGATATCATTGCTCCTATGCGGTAGATCATCCATTCGGTCTACCGTACTCCTCAGATTAGCCTCCACTTCGAGTAGTTCACCAATGAAGCTACAGTCACTGTCATCGATCAGCAAGGTAATCGATAATTGAGGGGCAGGTCAGTTCGGTACTAGGATTTAGCGATGACCGCTTAACGGGGACGCCTGGGCTTTACCGTAGAGTGGGAGTTGGTAGTGTGGGGTTCAAAAGTAAGCCTAATTAATTAACTAATTAATTAGTAATTATGATGTGTTCATTGCAGGAAGAACTGGGTCCATCGATTCTGTGGCAGCAATCGAATCTTCCTTCGGGAAGTCCGAAGACTCCCCATGATGTCGTAGCCCTTGGAGTCAAAGCAGCTAAGGTAGCCGTTAATTAATTAATAAAGTTGTACGTTGGTTAAGCCAATACAATCCGCAATTATAGTTACTCTATTTGTTTTAAAGTTGATAAAACAGAGTTCTATAGTTTTAAAGATAAAACAGAGTTTGATTCACGACGATCCATTCATTTGACTCCAATTTACTGACGAGTAGGACATGAAACGTGAATGTGAGTGGGCACGGAACATGAGTAAACACCCCCCCAATATTTAAATTCGATTTGTTAGAAATCGGAATACAGTCGATTACCAGTACATTTGAATTCAGCTTACTGATGCATAGCAAATGAAACGTGAATGTGAATGGGCACTGAAGATGAGTAAATTCCCTCAATTTTTCAAAGAGAAAAAATATATAATGATGATAAATGCGAGTGTTGATAATAATTTATGCTATTTGCGATTTTTTTATTAAAGTAGTTCATTAATGAGCGTTATATTCTCTCAGATTCTGTCCCTCTCTTCGTCAGTCGCTGGTGTTGTCATGGTTCCCGTCCTCTCTTCCTATCTGTGGGAGGCTGCAGCTGAGAGGTGAGGGATTGCATAGGGATGATGTAATCGATAAATGTTGAATAGACGACTACAGATAATAGGTACAGGTCATAAGCCTATGATTTTGTAGTCACGAAATGCTTCTTGCATGTTATCAGCACCACGTTCTTTTTACGTTCTATGAACAACAACGCGGACTCGACATTTACATTTTACATTTGAACAACTTTATCGGCTGATTTGGATGTTAGGTCAACTGGGTCGCCATTAGAGTTCTCCACTGAGTTTGATTGTTCCTTGCGATTTGCATGAAGAGAGGTCCAGCTGCCTTTACGAAATCGTCCCTCCATCTCTTAGCCGGTCTTCCACGCTTCCTTTTGCCTCTTGGGACCCCATCCGAGCACTTTCAGACTCCATCGATTATAGCGTAATCTCGAGAGCCTCTCAACCCATATCCATTTACGCTTTTCCGCCTCTCTCACAACATCGTTCAACTTCGTAGTATCACGCACTCGCTCATTTGTAATGTGATCTAGTACGGTGATCCCTAACATTTTCCGTTCGAGTTTACGCTGAGCAACGCAGAGTGATTCCTGATTTCGTTTAGTTAGGTACCAAGTTTCAGCGCCATATAGAAATGCGGGGAAAACAACACCATCGAATAGACGCTTTTTAAGGTACTTTGGACTACCCCTTTTTCGGAAAAATTCCGAGTATTTGGAGAATGCCCAGTTCGCACTTCTGACTCTTCTGTGTAGTCGGACTCGACAACTAGGGCAATTGGTGTTGCAATATTGCTAGTTAATTCCGCAACTTGATTTTGTTGTAATATGAGGCAGTGTCCTCTGGAACTGTATAAAAAACAGAGATTCGTAGTCTTTAGAGCACCACATTCTGTATGAAGTACTGGGACTCCATCACTAGGACGATTGGCGTTCCAGTATTGCTAGTTACTAGGGTTCCCCTTTTCAGGCGGTGAATATTTGACCTGAAACCTCTCCTCTTTATTTCTCCCCACACCGAGTCCACCTATAGGTCGAAGTGAAAATGGGGAGAATAGGTTTTGTGTCACCTGATTGAAAATGTTTTCCTGAAACCCTCACTTTTATGTTCTTCCTTGGCGATCTGCGGTCCATATCAACCGCCCCATTCATCAAAA
The DNA here is from genome assembly GCA_036245785.1 of Pristionchus fissidentatus. NCBI lineage: Eukaryota > Metazoa > Nematoda > Chromadorea > Rhabditida > Neodiplogasteridae > Pristionchus > Pristionchus fissidentatus. Next base: position 14,974,279 of record BTSY01000006.1, read on the forward strand.
TGAGTTGCGAATGAGGGAATATAATGGGGTTTCAGGTGACACAAAACCTATATCCACAATAGCATTCACCTGATCAGGTTGATCCCACCTATAAGAATGAACAATCAGGTGAAATCGCACAAAACTTCCGTTCCGTTAGTTACTTTCGGAAACCGATTTTGTTGTAATATCATCTGGCTGTGTTTAGCTCAAACAATTAATTTGAGACCATCGATGATGGCTTTCGCGGTGGTCGCCAATTCCTTCCTCATTCTTCTCTCTTTCACTCCTCTCCTTCTCCATTTTCTCGCCAAGAGATTCCCCATGGACATCCACTACAATAGTCACACACAGGTGAGGAAGAGGAGAGATAGTAGGGGAAATTATAACCCCCCCCCCCGTTAATAATTATTCTGTATCATAAGTTAAATAGGATGGAGTTGGGCACATAGTGAGGGTCATCTCTAAACTTATTAATGTTAATCATTACTAGCTTTAGTGTTTATATTTAAATAATTTTAGAAAACCAACATTTATGTAGTGTTCTAAGTCGATGCTCTCTAACGGTGAAGATGCATATTAAACGGGTACGAAACCAGTAAATTTGAGAAGTGGTGTTACAAGGTGATTTGTGGTTGCTGAAATATACCAAATGAGGTTCAGTTGTCACACACTCAGTATCGAGATCACTATGTCGTCGATCACATTAATATTTTCTAGTACTCTTGAATTCTGATCTGTGTCGTCATTCTTATGCAATAATCGATCTCTTCCAGACGTTCTCTACCGTTCACTACTCTTTCTTCATGAGGAAATACGTGAGAAGATTCAGGAAGGAGGAAGTCGTCGATGCAGCTGTCAGTTTAATTATTTAATTTTATTTATGAAAAAAACATGCTATATTATGTAATATATTTTTTGATAGCCGATAATGAATACAATGAAAAACAATAACATTAGTACTTTTCTAATACCAAAGAAACCTATAATATTGAGCTCATGAAAGATGCATTATTATTGCTCGAGGAAAAAGAGCTAGCAAGGCGATAGGAATCACCAAAATAAACCCATCATCTTTTTTCCTCGTTATTTTGAATGGGAATCGCTTCGAGATTCGAATGTAATCTTGATTTGCCCCTTTGGAATGCCGCTGTGAGGGTGGGCATAGGGAAATTGCCGTTTCGTGTGAAAATGCGCACAGGGGTGGCGCATTTGTGCTTCATCGCGCGGTGATATTTTCCAGTGGTTTAACGGATGGATTAATGTTCAAACAACAAGAAAGAAACAATATTATTTTAATCAGTTTTAAAAAAAATATTATTATAATGAATGAGTAACTGTTTATTAATTTCTCAATGTCCAGATTGCTCCTGAAATGAAGAAAGTGTGGATTCCACTGGCGACGATGTTCGTCCATGGAGCGCCCCTTCTCGTGTCACTCGATAGAAATGCATACAAGGTACGATTGAGTAGGCATGATGCAACAGCTTTTTCATACATTATAAAACACGGACAATATCCGTGAACAAATTTTCGAAGAAGACAATTTTGAGACTCCGAACCTGTCTAGACATACGCGGAATGATGGTATTAGTAAGAATCAATTGATATCTGACCAGATTTATAGGACTTGCACAATAGTTCTGGCCATTTTTATGCAAAATCTGATCATTTTCTAAATTTGACGATAAGCCGTATTGTCCGTGGGACGAAAATGCCTGAGAGTTTTTCTTTCCTAAAGAAAGGGGGAAAGATAGTCATGATGCAATCTTGCAGGATCCGGCTGCTTTCGACTCTCTAACTACAAATGTTGAGATTCCGTTGAACCACGATTGAGCAGTCGAAGAATATCGATTGATTAGTGATAGGACATTTTCCATTTTCTCCAGAGCTTTCACAGTTGTTGATTGATTGTTTTGATGACTTCCCATAGAGTAGTAGGTCTCACTTGTTATTTCCGTGTTCTAATTTGTCTAAATGGATGATTCCATAGCGAGTTTCCTCATTGAAAGACGACCTTTTCCTCTTCTCGGTTCACTGTTATCGCTAATAAAATCGTTCTACTTTCCACTAATTTGACTGTGGGTAAGAGGGCAAGGAGGGAGATGAAAATCAGTGATGTCCGAATGGGGGAATGATTCGAAGGGAGTTTTACATTAGGGAAGTTCACAAATAATTTTCGGGTCTAGTGATCGTAGTATATTTTGCCGCGAACTTTAGCTTCGATTGTAAAGTTGTTGATGACGAATCACCACCTTTTCCTTTACCTCCGAGACGGAAGCATTCTGTCACTCACCGGGTGGTCTTCACTCATGGAAAAGACGAATAACTGGCCATTGAGAGTGAGAAAGAAAAGAGAGATGGACCTGTCACTATGACGAATTCACTTCCCTGATGAGGAGAAAGAGAAAAGAGTACTGTCAAAAGTTTAGATAGGCGGATCGACTTTGATCTGTACACCTAAGTTAGTACACTTATGAGCATGCTCGACATTTTTTTTTCGCTTTTTTGAACAATATTCAGCGAATTGCAAACTGGAAGTAACATCTCAGTGTATTCGTTCTCAGTGTGAAGAGCAAAGGAATTGTTGCTTGCGTCACAATCGGTCGGCCTTTATATTATCGAAAAGATGAGATTTTAGGATGCAACTGTCAAAGCATTTTATTGTTAGATCGTCTGAGATACATGAGACTGAATTATGTAGGCGGTGATTAGAATTCCGCCGTTCTTTCACGGACGTTTGGAACAGTTTTTTTATGATGTTCCGATCTCAGAAAGTTTGAGCTCTGGGATAAAAAGTAGCCGAAAGTACGAAAAGGTGACTTTGGATGTAATCGTGGTCGATTTAGCGGCGATTGAGTCAAGTAAATTAGCCGTTCCATTGCCTTTTGAACTGTCTCTGGAGTATGAGAGAGTGGGTGAACGTGAGAGAGTTAGACGATCAGACAGAAAGAGGGGGGAGAATGGCGAGACAGGACAAAATGGGTGGAGAGAAGAAGAACATGAACACTTCATTCTGCAACTTTTTCCGAGATGGTGCTCCTTCTAATTCTTCTCTTACTTCTTATCGCAGAAGAGAACGACGCTGGGGGTAAGTCAGTTTGCGTTTTGATACTCACAGGAAAATAAATCAACGAAGTCTAGGCTACCGAGTTTAACTGTCTAATGGCTTCGGTTGGAGAGAAGGGAGCGACCGTTAGACTTTAGTAAAAGTAGTTGCTCGGTGGCCTCGACTTCTGGATTCGTGGGAAATATTCATTTGAGAAAAAAAAACTAATAGCATCGATTACAGTAGTCCGACGCAATTACGGTTTGGACGAGGCTTATTTCTTGACTGATGACGATGTGGTGGTTAGTTAATTGTATTTTAGCTTTTCCGTCTAGTGTAGCATTTTTCATAGAGGAAACGTTTCAGAATTCCGGTTACTATTTTCCGGACAACGCTCAGGATATAACGAGATTCGACTACGGTAAGTCGACTGGATCAAATGACAAAGAGGCATATCGGCAGACGGAAGTGACCGCTAGCACTAAAGGGTCAGTTTTAAATTTTTAATTACATTTGAATTTGTTTACTGTATCGGATGAACCGCAAGTAGTCGTGTGGAAAGTACCATTAGATAGTTAGAGAGGTGAGAAGAGAAGGAATACTTGCGATTATGAGATTGTAGTCATATTAGGAAGAGAAAGAGTGCGAACAAATGAGACAGTCGAATGTAGTCTTCCTTACTCCAAAGATGCCCACGCTAGATCACTGAAATAATCGTGGAAACACTAAATCTTCATAATTAGGAAGATATCATTCTCTTTTAGTTCTGACTGGCGTCCAGAAGCTCCGCCCCCTCCACCCAGTGATGGTTATCTGTCAGTTTCACTATTACGTCATCTCACTGATGAGTTTCAGCGAAATATGATAGATCGACAGTTGAGATCGCTATGATGCTTTGTACATTGTTTGTGTATAATAATTATTTGTGAAAACAAATGTATCCTTATTCCAGACCCAATCGTGAAGAATTCACTCGAATTCCGCAGATTCCTGATGATAATTATCCCGAACCTCAATGGGAAACGACGAAAGCACCGAAAGTGACGACCACTCAGAGACCGTGGTAGGACTACTATCATTTATCTCATAGTCAACTAAATTGATTTCAACTAACGAGTCTAGTTAGACTAATTAAAGCTGATCTCATTTTCAGAGAAAATCTCTTTTCTTCTCATGGATTGTTGTTTGTAACTAAGTTCATGATAATTTCTACCATCAGTGTTCTAATATTTTCTGTCTTTCAATGTTCAAGATGATTTATGCGCATTCTTCCCAGGTGGGAGACGAGCACTCGACCTCCTTCCACAACCACTCGTTCATTGTGGGAGACTAGGAACACACAGAAACCGTGGTACGGAATTTGACTCTACTAACTTACTAAATTTCGACAACGCAGAAACCGTAGTTTGATTTATTGATTTTTCCTAAAATACCGGGAAATGAATTTAAAAGGGGCCGGAATATTTGAGGTGGGAGACAACAACTGCTCGACCGAAGTGGCAAACGACCACGCAGCGACCATGGTCAGCAACTATTTTCATTCCTTTTTTATTCTATTTCAATTTTCAAACAGCAAATTGAAGTAATTGAAAATGAAGTTGTGATGATAAAGAAGGATCGATTGTTACAATTTGGAATTTGCAGGTGGGAAACGACAACTCAGATTCCGTGGTGGCGCACTACGACCACTGTCGCCCCATATAGATACGGACAACGTGAACAGGTAGATCAAACACCGATTCAGCAACTCACTGATCCTTTAATAGCGGAAACTAATTCAGAAAATCGTGATTTTAGCGTGTTATAAAACAGAGGCATTATTTCCTCGCCGAAATATTATGGTTTGTTTTAAAATATAGTGGTCAATTTCAATTGCCGCCCCTTCCTCCTCCTCCACGTCGTCTTCCAATTCCTCGTCGATCTCCCACTAAAAACTGTCGAATGTTGAATCCTCTCGTAGATGGAAAATCGCATCCTGACAATGATGGAAGTTGTGTGCAGGTGAGACGAAATAGAAGAAGAGGAATGAATTGCCTATTAGGTAGACATGATAGCCAGAAAAGTTTTAAGTAGAAGTCAACAAAGTTATTTTTGTGCTATGAATTGTCATCGACATCGCCAACACTTAGATTGGTTTAAGAACTAATGACGAAACAATCACACACCTAGTTTCTCTCAATGAGGCGTCAACTGCCTGAAACATGTCTATACAGTGTTGGTTTTTCAAATCTTCTACATTTACGGGTGTTCGTCGATGGAGTTTCTATTGAGGAACCGAATCACTACTAGTTACCGTGATCTTCTCTTCAGTTACCGTAAACCCCTTTCCTTTCAGGGTGAATCAATCCTTGCGGGATGCTCCTGTCGATATTTGAGAGGAGAAAATGATAAGAATGGATGTGCTCGATATTTCCTCACCCTCTGTACGAGAAATGGAAAATGAGGAAGAGAAGAAGAAGAAAGAGGAAAGAGAATCTCAATGCAATGCAATCATCTCATTGTGTGTATTATTGCAATACATAGGACAAATAAATTATACAAAAATTATCGTTACAACATCGATAGTCTAAGAACACGACAATCAAAAAATTCTGGAGTTTTTGGGGGACTATGGATTATGTGAACAGAGATATCGATGCGTCTTTTTATGGTAGTAGTGACATTCTTCTTGAAGTTTTCGTCTTTCCTCTCAGTGAATCTCGAATTGAAGGAACGATGAAAATGAGAGTGAGAGGAGGAAGAAAATGAGAGAATGAATGAATGAACGGAATCTGAAAGGAAGTCGATATTAATAAAATAAATAATGAATCACTAATTTAATTTATAATTTATAATTTTCAACGTACCAATTGCTGAATCGACATCTCCAACCCCGCTACTTCTCCGACAAAAGCATAGGCGGAGAGTGACTGCAATTATCGATTAGAATGGATTCACAAAGGTAAACATTTAAGATTTTGAAATTAAATATGCCCAGAGCAAAGTTTGGAAATAATTTGCCAAAAGTGCGCGAAACCAAAGTTGAGCTCTGTCATTTTCGCTCACCCTCTAACATCGATTAGATTTATTTCTTTGAGAGGATGACAACTTCAGTGACTTCAGTCCCTTTCTGCTCTCATTTCGTCACTCCTTCTCCTCTTTTTCCTCACCTGCACTACACTTTGCATCACATGAGCAAATGCAGCTGAAGCTGCGACCAAAAACGAATTGCGCTCCCGAATTTGCGACTGAATTTTTAATTTTTAAAAAAAAATTTGAAATTTGCAAATACTTTTACACGACATTCCGGAAATTCTATGTAAAGTTGTTGCAAACAGAGAATGCAAAACAGTATTCAATAGGCGATGGTCTCACGACGAGCGTTTTTTTCAGTTTGAACAAAAAGGCTGTGTTTTAGTTAAATCTTACCCTGGATTCGCCGGTCCACTCAACGAAAGTCGAACCGTAGATGAGAATTGAAAAAAGGATAAGAGTGAGAAGCAAACAACAGACGAGATTGGTGAATCGAGTGATCTGGAAATAGAAAGTTTCTTTTGCCCCTAGTTTTTGCTAAATATCGAACTTAAAATAACATCTGGGCTATCATAAATACACCTAATTTGTTGTAGTAATCACGATACGTCTCGGAAAATAATTCCAGCTGTTTTATTCCCGGAACTAATACAATAGGAGATTGCCAGCTCGATTCATAAATACCCTTTGTTTATTGTGGTAATTAGAATACGCATGGGAACACTTTTTCAGCTGTTTTTTTCAGGAAGTAATACAACAGTAAGACTTACCAGCTCAATATTGCCCAGGTTGAATCTGGATATCGTCGGATCTTTGTTGATGATGAGAATGGGAAGATGGACGAGAGAAGGAAGAAGAAGAGAAAGAGAGAGGAGGAGACGGAACAACCACTCTTCCCATACCTGCAGATTCACCTTTTCTCGAAAATATACTTTCCCTCGCAATTTTTGAGATGCGAAATCCTTTTGATTGCACCTAGTGCAACGCGCTTTCAAGTTTGTGATAATCACGTTTTTTATAAACACAGCTGATTTTGTCAAAATTGTATGCCTCGATTCAAATCAATGATTTATGGGACAATGGTGAATGCAAATTAGAATGTTGAAGAATGAGTTCCGCAAAAACAGAAAGAAGCAGTTGTTGATAGCCCAAATACGGTAATCCGACTAATGAAGTTTACCTTTGCTCTTCTCGGAATGGCTGCAGCTGCTATCAAAGGAGTGACGAAACAGAAGGAAAGAGAGAGAAAATGACGGAAATAGAGAAGGAGAATGTGCAGATCTGGAGAGGGAATTCATTAGCTGCCAGGCAGTCCTTTTGTGCCCCTTAAATGCTTGAAAATCATTAAAAATAATTTACAATTGTAACGAGTGTCAGTGATTAATATTGTAAATAAGTCGTGATCACATCACAGTGGATTAGATCAACCGAGGAGATACAATTTTCATGAGAAGTTTGCGATCGAAATTTGAAAAAAGCTACTCACACTGCATTTCTCCCAGTTTCGCTCCCTCGAGAACAATCGAAACTGCATTGATGACGACGTAGGAAATGGCAAGAATCTCTGAAGGAAAAAAACGATTTAGATCATTCCACAATCTTCGGAAAATCTCCATAGAAGGGCGACTTATGTGATCCCGTATAAATTAATAACGTTCTTTAATTAAAAAAAACTGACCCATCCACACGAAGAAATGGTAGAAAGTGTTTGAATGTTCCGTCAATCGACTTATTGAAATTCGAATGAGAAGATAAACGAGAGGAAGACAGAGAAGAGGCTCCGCCATTACCTGGAGATGAGCAATTTATCGATGGAAACTTTAAACATAATTAGCTTTATTAGTTCAAATAATCAATCGATAATTTATCCTTACCTGGTAATAGAAGAGAGCGCAGTCCATGACTTCTCTACACCGTCGAATGGAGTGTTGAATGAGATTACGGACAGGTGAATTCTCTTCCTCTCTCTCAGTATTACGTCTGAAACAGTCATGAAAATTCTGAGAAAGTGAAAAGGGTCTTTGCCCACTCATCACGCGTGCAAAGTTGAAAGCGTCACTACCGAATTGGATTATCTAAATAAAAGGTAAAGGCACAAAGTCCTGAGGGAGTCACTGCTAAGGCCACCGCAGAATAGGCCAGTTCAATCCGGAGGGCCCAATCTCTTCTTCGTCTAAATACAAAATCAAATTACTTACTTAGTTACTTAGTAGATCCATCTTCAGCGGCGAAGCCGCGTGGATCACAGTTCTTCCAATTGCTTCTGTCTCGAGCGCGCGTCATCCAGTGTTGGTAGGGCGCTCGTTGGGAAGACGATCGGGTAGATCGTCCTGTACTGTAGGGCATCTTGGCATACTCCTCGATCGAGTCCCTCCATCTAGCCGGTGGTCGTCCTCGTGGACGAAACAGGTTGGGATGGGGGAATTGCTGCGTGACACGGGTAGACCATCTATCGTCGTCTCTTCGTAGCACGTGACCTGCCCATCGATGCTTCGCTCTCGTGATGTGAACGATCGGGTCCGATAGAAGAGAGATGCGGCGGATGTCGGCACATGACTGATCCTTCTTCTGCTGCATGAATAGCGTAATTCCAATCAGCGCGCGTTCCAGGGCACGGTGGGCTCTCCGGATGAAGGAGACCGTCGTCTGCGTGAGAGGCCAGGTTTCAGCGGCGTAGCACAGGGCGGGCAGCACGTGTGAATCGAAGAGAGATGCGCGTAGCTTCGCATCTTGCAGTTGGGAGGTGACCTCGCGGACGAAATCAAATTAATCAAATTTATTCAAGATTCAAGTCATGGGCCTGTTGACAGATACTTCTGTTCCATAAGTAATGTTGGTCTATAGACCAGTCAAATACAATTCACATTATTTGAAAGAAAGCTTTAAATAAATAAATGAAAAGCTGTAGAATCTTTGAAAGGTCAGTTTTAGGGGTTTAAAAAAATGTGTTGTGATGTTCAGTACATGTGGACTGAATACCACTGTTTGGTTCTCTTTTTTCTCTTGTCTTCTCACTTCTCACATTCAAATCCTTCTCTTTTCTCTTTGATTGCGACTGACGAATGGAACTCATTTCGTGTGTCGAATGAGAAGAAGACAAGAGAGAGAGAAGGAGAGAGAGAGAAATGGTCCCGATCGGAAGATGAAACAGAAAAGGAAGGAAGGAAATCTGAAAAGAGTCGACGAGGAGAGATCCACAGTATCCCTTGCCTGATTCTACCGTACTCCTCTTCACATCTCATTTCTTCCTGTCAACATGTATCACGATTCCGGTGAGTTTCATTTCTATTCATCTTCCGAATTGGCCGTAAAAATAAATTCAAATCAAAATAGTAAGTAGTAGACATTGGTTTCGCGGCCGATGCAACCCCGAAATATTGCAGAAAAATTTACCTTACATGTTATGCTACGCAAATTTCATGGGGGACAAGGTGCAAAACAGTTTTATGCACTCTTTCATAACTTTTTTTCCTAGGGAGGCTACAACTTCCAAACCCCACACAGGGTCCAATCACAAAGGAAAATGTTCTAAACGTGGCTTGCAATCTTGTTCACAAGTTGTAGCTTCACTAGGAAAAAAAGTTATGAAAGGGTGCATAAAACTGTTTTGCACCTTGCAACCCATGAAATTTGCGCATCATCAGTTTGATAGAAATAGGTGGCAATCAGCTGCTTCCTTGAGCATTCGAAATAGTGAAAACATGTGATTTATTGCTGGTTCTGCAGAGCAAAAATTTTGCATCACGTTTGAGAGCCGAGAATAAATGGACATTTGCACTGGCAGATGTTTGTGATGTGATAGGAAGGGACAGAAAGGGAGAGAAAGAGAAAGAGAAAGAGAGAGAGAGAGAGAGAGAGAGAGAAAGAGAGAGAGAGAAGGAGAGAGAGAGAGAGAGAGAGAGAGAGAGAGACTCTTCCTCGTTCGCCTCACTATTTCCCATTGTTTAACTTGCTAGAGGGCATACGAATTGGAGAGAGCAGACTGAAATGTTGGAGTGATGAGGGGATTTGAGAGGATAGACACATGGATGTCATAGAGAAGGAAGAAGATATTGAACTATCTACGAGAGGAAGAGATTGTGATATTCGATCGACGCCAATGGTAATGATAGACATAGTGTCAACAGGAAGAAGACTCAGTTGATGAAGAACGTTTTGTGCGCCGGAACTGCTGTCTCACTTCACGGAGACGACCTAGTGGAGACTCGGCCGTGAGCTCCGAGGCAACGGCTCCATCGATTCGGAGCTACTCAGAAGAAAGCGAGCTGCGTGGGGCGCCTTCGCCAACATCCGCGAGGTCACCTCCCAGTTGCAAGATGCGAAGCTACGCGCATCTCTCTTCGATTCACACATGCTGCCCGCCCTGTGCTACGCCGCTGAAACATGGCCTCTCACGCAGACGACGGTCTCCTTCATCCGGAGAGCCCACCGTGCCCTGGAACGCGCGCTGATTGGAATTACGCTATTCATGCAGCAGAAGAAGGATCAGTCATGTGCCGACATCCGCCGCATCTCTCTTCTATCGGACCCGATCGTTCACATCACGAGAGCGAAGCATCGATGGGCAGGTCACGTGCTACGAAGAGACGACGATAGATGGTCTACCCGTGTCACGCAGCAATTCCCCCATCCCAACCTGTTTCGTCCACGAGGACGACCACCGGCTAGATGGAGGGACTCGATCGAGGAGTATGCCAAGATGCCCTACAGTACAGGACGATCTACCCGATCGTCTTCCCAACGAGCGCCCTACCAACACTGGATGACGCGCGCTCGAGACAGAAGCAATTGGAAGAACTGTGATCCACGCGGCTTCGCCGCTGATGATGGATCTACTAAGTAAGTAAGTACGTAAGTAAAGAGACTGCTAATACTATTACTGTTAGAAATTCTTCTATTTAAAAAAGCTGTCCAAACAGCCGATAATTGTCGTACCTCCCACAGTTTTGTCTGTCCATTCTTCATTTCTCCATCGAGTCAATCTTCTCTCTCAGTCTTCCTGTCAATACAAAGTTCTCCATTCTACTCCTCCCCTCATTCATCTCCGGGTTTTCCTTTATATCCAAATACCAATGGCTTTTTAAAAAGCCATTGGTATTTGGTATCTAGGATGATTACATCCTGCAATTTACAACTTAATTGCGATTTGCATTTTATAATTTACAGGAAGATAAGAATCAGCTACATTTGGGAATTTTCATTAACTGACCTGAGGAAAAATATCTTGCCGCTCGGATAGATACCCCTAACAAGTCCTTGAAAATTTTTGAGTTTCAAAACGTATCATCTCCTGAGAATTTTTTAGGGGTTCTGGAGGGTGAGAGATCACGTCTTCTGATAGTAAGAGAAGACTCGAGAGAACTGGAGTATTCCATTCCACATTTACTTCTCTCTTCTCTCTCTTCTATCAAATGCAATCAACACTCTTCTTTTGTCCACTATAAGGTGGCTATAAAATAGTCGTTTTTCGTCTCACGATATTTTGGTATTCGTCCGATTTCTCTTCTTCTTCTTCTTTTCCTTCTTCTTCTCATTTTCCCTCTCACTCCTCATTCTTCTATTGTTCCTCTCTTTCTTCGCACTGTCGACGCTAGCGCCTTTTCCACTACGAATTTTAAAATTCAACATATTTTCAATCCTTGAATTTGACATTATCTCGACGTGTTCTGGCTGATTCAAATTCTGGATCAGATTGTTTTACTGATTTTTTGTGAACCACGAGACTCAAAGGTAATCATGTTCCGCAGACCGGTCAAAAGGGGTGCGGTGTAAGAGAGTGTGTAAAATAGAGAGGGACTCTCTTACATTTACACACTCTTCTTCCTGTTGTTTTGAAATCACGTGAGGCGCTTGAAATTAGAGTTGAATAGCGTCTCTCCACTCCATTTGGTGTCACTTGCTTTATTCAGTATGTGTACAGGACTCCGTCGACTTCTTCTCTCCAACCTCGCCTATACATCTCTCTCTATCTCTCTCTCTCTATCTCTCTCTCTCTCTCTCTCTCTCTCTTCCTGTAGCGAAAGGCAATGAACACACGTTCTTTTTGCTGTTGAAAGCAATAACTACGAATAGACCGCTCACTTCCCCACATATATAAAGAATTTTTTTCGATTTTGAATCACGTTTCCCTCATAATTTCCGAAAAATATCCAACTCACTATTCCCTGTCTCACGAATAATATTCAGAAGGTATGGATTTTGCGACGACCTTACGTGTCTACATTATTCAAAGACAAACATCCAGTTCAATAGTTTTTGCATCGTTCCGCGATCCGGTCAACCATATTGAGGGTTTGCAGTGAAAGGATGAGCAGCTTGAAGAGAGGGACCACCTCACCTTTGCACGATCCCGTCCTGAAGGTTTAGAATCATGTGACATCATTCCACTCGCCGGTCACCCTTCCAGAAAGACCTTTGGAGTGAGAGAGCGTGTGAAATCGAGAGGGACTCTCTCACTTTTGTACACTCTCTCGCTCTAACCCTTGTCTGTAGGTTTGAAATCATGTGATGTGACATTATACTCTCCCTATGTTCATCTTCTCAATTCTTTGTAAATCTCTACCTCTCTTTCACATCTGAATACTTCTTTTCTGGAATGGAAGGAATTTCTTCCCATCTCCTAAGTGGATTTTTGGATCTCTTACCCAATTGCCGATATACTCAACCAAGTGTAGGAGTGGAGGGGAAAGACAGAGGATACCGAGAGAGAGAGAGAGAGAGAGAGAGAGAGAAAGAGACCACACCGGACTCTAGAGAATACCTCCTTGAGTACAGCAATGTTTCACGAGACTACATTCTAGTCGGCAGGAAATAACATAATCTTGTCCATATTTCCTTTGCTTCTCATCTATTCATTTTATTGGTCTACGAGATCCTCTTGATAGTGCATTACTCTGGTAGTTATATACAGGCTGATCCCGGTATTATCTGAATTTCCAGCCTATAAACAGAAAAGAGTGAATGTTTTACTCTGGCTTAAAAACAGCCAGATTAAAACATTCAGTGGAGCGAAATGAGGCTTACTAAATTCGTAGTCGATACTCTATAATTTTGAAGGATATAAATTCTCTCTCTCAATTTCAAATAGTCTCTCGACCGGTGATTTTCAGAATGTGTAAGTAATTGAACTGTCCGACGTCAAGGACAACAAAGCTGTATTTCCTATTCCAAAGTAGAGTAACTTGCTAATCCGTTGATTGTCGAATTTGCATATTTTATTAGTTTAACTAGGAAAATACGATCATTTTAAAGTGACTTTCTACAGGCAAACACGCAACTTTTTACAATATTTTTGTTAAATAGTATCAATAATACTTTTACTTCGAAAAAATATAATGAGAACAGGTGGTGATGGCACGGTTTTAAACATTTTTCAAGGAGCGACCGTTAAAAATTTCTCTAGGGCATGTGAGGGAACATAACTTATTTTCGGTTCCTGTACGGAAATTCGAGAACATACCATCATCTAGGGGTGGCCCTCCCTCCCTTGCATCTTCTAAAAGCAGCCTCTCTCGGAAGTCTTCCCTACGACTAAAAAAGTGTTGCCCATCAGTTCCCCCATACATTTAAGAGTGACCAATCAATTCTCTTCTCAAACTCCTTCGATTCCACAACAATCCGGTGATAGGACGTTTCGGAACTGCCTTTTAGGAACCCTCAACACATTTTCCAGAATTTCTTTATTGTTAGGATACGTTCCATACCATTTGGAAACCTTTATATTTCCGAGCTCCTAAACGGCATTTCCAAAACGAACCGTCGTCCAAATCCTTTCAAATCATCATCATTCTCTCCTCAATCCAAGGGTAGAATCACAAAGTGCTCCCAGTATCCATTTCCCCCTTTTCGCCCATTCCCTCTCTCATAGTTTTCCAGAGAGAGATCCGCGTGTTTTTCATTGCTTTCTCCACTCGCCTCTCTCTCTCTCTCTCTCTCTCTCTCTCTCTCTCTCGCCCGTTCAATCTCTCTCTCAGATTTCGCCCATACCAAAACGGCGAACTCTCCGATTTGTCCTATTTGCGACCACTCAAAGTCGGTTTCTTTTCAACGCGATTTCGTTTTCCACTTGAGACTAAGCCTCTTTTTGTCAATTTTCTCGTCTCACTTTCACATTTGCGTATTTACTCTACAGAGTGCAAAATGCTTCTGCATTTCGTCATTACTTCAGTTGATTATATTCCTCCCTCATAAAAGTCGTTAAGAGGCAAGCCTCTAATCGTCTCTCTCTCTCTCTCTCTCTCTCTCTCTCTCTCTCAATTTTCAGCTGCTCTCTCAAGTGATGGATTCGTAATTAGAGACACGCTCGCCTCTCACTTTCTAGTTTCAATTCGGGGCTTCGAGAGTTCGCAATGATCGAGTCAGTCAATACTCAAAAAAACTTTAGTCGAAGCCATTCAAATTAGTCCACGACACCATAAGTCAAAGTTGGAGATCGATGGCTTTCAAAGTCTAAATTTCTCGCTGGCTATCGTGCCTTTTTTTTATCGTAGGCTGCGCAAATTTCGTGTGTGCAACATGTAAAACAGTTTAATGCACCTTTTCACAGCTTTTTTCAAAGTGAAGCTAAACCTTCCCAATCTGCTACAAGGATCGCAAACAACATTTCCAGTGTATTTTCCTCAGACTTTTGCACCCATGAACATTTTCGAGTCGTAGTCGTTTTTCCCCGTGAGTTCTTCCCTCTCAATCGAGCGATATATCGACATGCACAAAAAACGGACAAAAACGACCCGGCGCTACCTACATTACACAACCAACGACGTTATTCGCGTTTCACTCCGTCCTTCTTTCATTAGAGTTCCTTCTTTCATTAGAGAAATCTAAAATTTGGTTTTATGAAAAGCAGCAATTTAATTTTTTTTTGTTTCTACATTGATCATCAATTCCTCTAACGGAGAAATCAGTCTACGATTTCATAAGTCCAATCTGGCCAGCGACGACTTCGAAGTCTAATTGACACAGGGACGTTTGGACTTTGAAAGCCGTCGTTCTCCAGCTTAGACTTATGGTTTCGTAGACTCATTTCCATGTGAGCTCAATCGCAAACTGTACTTTACACGGCGTTATTGGCAAAATGCCAATAATGAATTCGCGGTAAGGCCATCGCTCAATTGCATACTATAATTCCGCACTATCTAACTTTTTCTCAATTTGTATACAGTACAAACCAGAACATCGTGCTTTAGTCATACATCGTCTATCCAAATCCCATCCGTTTCCACCTAGACAACGTCTCTCTCTCTCTCTCTCTCTCTCTCTCTCTCTCTTTTCCTCATGACTTCTCAATCCCATATGTTTCAATGCGATGTTAGATATCCCTTCATCTCTTCTCTTCTTCTCACACTACTTTTGTGCACTCATCTGTTCTTCATTAGATATTCCCCCCCCCCCTCTCTCTCTCTCTCTCTCTGTTGCAATTCGTCTCTTTTCTACTCGACTCACTCGATTCTCAATGACTTCCTCAGTGTCCACCGACCTTTCCCTCGGAGAAAATAGTCACTAGGATAAACACAAGCTGAGCTTGTTCATCTATCTGTAAGTGAAACTCACTATAATTTTTTAAAAAATCATTTCACCTACCGGCAATTGAGCGTTTGGAGTCATTATCCTAGTGACTTTTCACTGAGTAAGCGAGAAAGCTTTTGCGTCTCCGGAAAGAGGCCAGGAGCGAGAGAGGTTTGAAAATCTGGAAGATCTCTCTCATTTTCCCATGCTCTCTCGCCCCCTGTCCCCGTGCTGGTGAACTGAAATTATTTGTATCGAAAAAGTTCGAGCAAATTAGACAAGAGAGAGATGGTGAGAGAGAGGCACGCGAAAAGAGAGAGTTAGAGAACCGAGTACTTTCTTGGTCTTCTACTAAACAGGATGTGCACTCACGTCTATTTATTGATAGTGCTTGAATCTCTCTCTCTCTCTCTCTCTCTCTCTCTCTTTCTAATTCGCTTCGGAACATTGATGCATTCGCTCATTTCATCTTATTTTCTGCGTATTTCATATTTCTGTTCGAAGTTGTCTTGTTATGATTACCCGTGTCTGTCCCAATTAGGATGAAGGAAAGATGAGAAAAAAGAGATTCGACCGAAGAAAAGGGAGGGAAGAGAGAGAGAGAGAGAGAGAGAGAGAGAGAGAGAGAAGGAGAAAGAGGAAATACAGACGAATTTTCGTCGTGTCTCAGAGTATCGATACGGCTTTGAATTGAATCTTAAATAACTTCTTTCATGCGTAAGCTAAATATCATTTGTTGAAATGAATCATAAACATAACCTATTTGTCATGACGTAATATCCGTGTTTTGGTTTACACTCAATGTGGAAGCCTCTCTCATATTTACTAATATTATTTATGACAATTTAAAAAATGATGCGTTCATGTCTTGGACTACTCGTGTGTGTACTCTCTTTCTATACCTCGACGTGTCTCTTGTTTTGCCATGCTCTTTCGACAGCGGAATTTGTTTTTAGCCGCGGAACGTTTTATTACTTTAGGCGAGTGTTGGTGAACTTGTAATAACGAGATCCTACCATACTCGGTGCAAGGCAACTTCCTCCCCACCATTGATTATTCCTACAGGACAGTATCACCATCTCTCTCTGTTCCCTTCATTAATAATTAATTAGTTAGTGACGAGCTCCCCCTCCTCCCCTCCCCTCCCTTCGAGTAGGAGAAAAAGAGCGCGCGAGCCAAATTCAATATTGACTATACATCCTTTTTAGTGTTCCTTCCCATCGTTGGCATCCAGCTTTTCTGCATGCAAAACATGTTTGCAGCAATATACATCCTCCTCCTTGGAAAGTAAAGTACACACCGTACCTACACTGAAAGCAAATTTGCCAGGAGAACGGTTCTCCAAGGTTTCACTTGTTAGAGAATGGTTCTCCACCCTCCTTATTCCGTACACTCTCTCGTCTCGGTGTACAAACGAGAGAGTGTGCGGAACGAGGAGGGCGGAGAACCGGTCTCTAACAAACGAAATCTTGGAAGACCATTCTTCTAGCAAATTTGCGCTCTGTATACAATCATTTAGTTTTAGAGTGTGTATTTATTCCCCTCAATTCTCCATTCCCTGGAATAGATGCTATTGTCTCTAATGAATATCTTTCGTGTTCTCTCTCTCTCTCATCTCATCTCTTCTCCTTCCAGATGCCTCGATGGTAGTTGGGAGGGCCTTCGCTAAGCGACGACAATCGGTCGCCCCTCCCTCGTTGATCGCCGCGAAGAGGAATCTCGCACGACAAGGTGGACATTTTAAATTTACTTATTATTGATATTATTTTGGAGTGAAAAGTGTATCTACTAGGTTAATTTTTTTTAAATTTTATACATTAAATTTTGTGAAAATGGAATATTCTAGATGAAAATGGAAGCAGTCAAAAGTGCCACTGGTAACGCTTAACACGTTGGCGTAAATGTATGAACATTTTCCCGCTGTTCCGTATTTTGTGTAGCAACAGCTAATATCGAATTACACATTTCTTTCGAGTTTTACGGTGAGAAATCTATTTGTCCAATGAATCACTATGACAATGAGCCCTCCGAATAGACGGATTATGTCTCCATGTGTGCTATAGCACAGGAACACTACTCCCCCTCCAATAATTCTCTCTCTCTCTCTCTCTCTCTCTCTCCTCGATTCCAATTTCGTGCCTCTCGAGCTTCCAATCAGTGCAGTCAAACGAGAGAAGGAGAAGCTCATCTCATCTGCAGACAACGAGAATCCAATGGACACTATGGACCATTTCCATGTACCTTGGCGACTATTCCTCTAGACGTAGACTATACACTCGGCTACACATGATACCAAACATACAGACCAGGGTCAGAGCGAGAGAGTGTGCAAAAGTGAGAGGGTCTCTCTCGATTTCACACGCTCTCTCACTCAAAAGGCCTTTCTGTAAGGTTGACCGTTCTGTGGAATGATGTGGGCTTTGGTTGGTTGTGAAAGCGCATTTATCATTGCCATGTCATGATGACGTACTCGTTGCGAAATTCATCGTGGCGTCAGGGCAAGATGACATATTTGATTTAGCTTTGGAGCCTGTTCAAATAGTTAACACTCGGTTTCCGTCAGCACTCTTATGCTGCGCAAATTTCATGGGTGGAAAGTGGAAAGCCGTTTTGTCCACCTTTGCATAACTTTTTTCCCAGTCAAGTTACAGCTTCCTAACTTGATGCAGTGATGGTAAAACACGTTTGGAACATTTTCTTTTTTGATTGGAGAGATTTCGTTTAGTTTGAGCTGAGTTACACGAGTTTTCCGCCCTTTGATGGGGAATTTTCCCCGAAGAAATTAGCGCAAAATTACTCGTGGACCTGCGTGTTTTCAACAGCGATCGTTTACATTCTTGCTCCATTTATTCCTTCTTTCTATGCAATTTCGCAGTTAGATTGAATCCTCCAACACATAGAGTCGATCCATTGTCGATGTAATCCTCATTCTGCTCCCATTTTCCTCATTCTGGAAAGGGATTCTTGATCTCTCCCGCTGCTTCGTGTCTCTTCTCTTCTATGCTCGAAGCTGCAGGTTCTTCTGCCTCCATGGCAGCATAAATCAGTAAATCAGTATCATGCTCCGTGCAACTTCGATCGTTCGTCATCGTTCTTGGACAGCGAAGAGAAATAGTCGAGCGTCGACAACGAGCAATGAATCGAAGAAGAAGAAAAGTAATTGGAATAGAGGGAAAATAAGGAAAATTCTATCGAGATCATTCAAAATTTGTGTTTTTAATGGAAAGGAAATGGTCGTAAGGATAATCGGAAAATTCAGTGAAAACTCTTTACAAATTCTATTTTAAATATTTAAAATACTTACATAATTAATTTGCAGATGCGGTGGCACGTCGGCGATCGACAGCGCGTCCCTCGCAGAGCGGAGATGCACTGGCTGGTTAGTTTTTATTTTAATTATTTAAATAATATTTATTAATAAGAAAATTATGAACTAATTGTTTACATATCGTTCATTATTAATTAATCAAAAAATAGGGGAATATTAAACAAGAATGGTATTGCGCGAAGAATTTCTTGACATTTCGCTCAGAGCTTCCTTTCGTTTCCTAGTGAACCCGAATAGTCTCTTGATAAACGAGTTATAAACTAAACTAAACCCGAATAGTAGAACGAATCATAATTGTGCAGACGTGAGGGAAGAAATATGAAATTTGATCGTCCTCTGAGAGAACTCCCAAATTGAAAGTTCGAACGTGGCGCAGCCAACAAATCTTTCGACTAATGAGCTTATTAGAACATGGAGAGAAACGAGGAAAGATATTAGCTTAGTTAGGAAACGAGCAGATCTTTCTTGCTCCATTTGACGACGCATCGAAAGAGTATGTTCACTTCTGAATAGGTTTCACCGCTCCTTCATTTTCTATCCTATAGTTTGTCCATCAATTAGGTTGTACATGCTGTGTACCAATAACCAAAAACAATTATCTTGAACCGGTAAGTCATTTATATCATTCTGGGCAAAATTCTGCAAAATACTCCCATCGGATCATCTATAAGATAGACCTTCCAGGTGACAGCACCCTGTTGCAGTCCATGTATGTTTCCTTGCAGACCTCGTTCTCCCCTCTACTTCTTCTTCTCATCCATCGGCAGCCACAAATCGTCCTTCCATCGATTTCCCTACAGCAGTACTCGCCGTAAGCACATTTTAATATGTTTTTAGGAACCAACAAAATTGAATTTCGTGAGATACGTGTGCGAATTGCTCAAGTTTCTCTCTCTCTCCCTCTCTCTCTCTCTCTCTCTCTCTCTCTCTCTCTCTTCTTGCAATATTCCTTGTAAGGGGGGTCACCCAATATGCTCAATTCCTCCTTGGTCCTTCTCCCGTTTCATCCCTTTTCTTCCCACGAAGTCAAGCTGATCTTTCCCTTCTTCTCTCGTGTACTCAAGGAGTACGACATTACTAGATAACTCGTTGCATCATCCATATGCAATATTGATTATGTTCTTCTAGGCATTTTATACAAACAACGCGAAATTCTGCTGGTACTACTCTATCTCATCGCTTTTCCCTACAATGATTGTTCTTTCGTCAGCGTTTTTTGTCAGTGCCACTCAGTTTCTCTTCAATGCAGTCTTATTCTTTTGTCATCATCTATCTAGAGAAGCGCTCTGTTCATACATCCCAAAGATTCGAAACCGAACATAAGTAGCCAGGAAGGCGTGCGAATTCTTCATTCTGATTTCAATTACAATTTGCAAAACCTAAGACGCGAGATTGCGTCATCCCTAGTCAATCTCAAGGAACTTTCATTGCCCGCACAATACGTAATGAGGCAAACTTCTCCTCATTCTAATGCATCTTTGTCCTCTCGTCGATTAATTCCGGTTAACTGAAGATTGAGAGAAAAAGTCGACGGCTCGCGGCTTCCACATTTTCATTTTTCGTCCAATTTTAGCAAATTCTTGAAATTCGGGTTAATAATTGGATTTGATCTCTTCATTCCACATACTCTCTCCTCAACCGTCCGGCATAGAGAGTGTGCAAAATTATTTACCCCGAATTTCAAACTCAAAGATTCTCAACTAAAGCATTTTTGTATTATACAGCGCGAAATTCCACTTCTGCTACTTCAATTCATCGTTTTTCCCTCCAATGAATAGTTCTTTTGTCGTTTCCTTCCTCTCCCACTCATTTTCTCGCCCATCCCATCTTCTTTTGTCATCCTTACCACATTTTTGTCTAATGCTCTGCAAATTTCATGAGTGTAAAGTGAAACAGTTTACAAGATTTCGTTCAATTTGAGTTGAGCTACACGAGTTTTCTATCCTTCGATGATGGAATTCCACCCGTGAAATTTGCGAACCATAAAAAACCAAATGTAATGAATATTTTTAGATTGAGAATTCTAATGTAGTCACTAAATGTCTTTTGCAATTTTTTATCTCAACGAAAATTGTTCCTTTTCTCCTTCTCATTTGAATTCGTGACCAATTCAAATGTTATTCTCGCACTCTCTAACTGTCCGCCGTAATTTGCACAGATTCGCCATAATACCGTGTTGTATTTTCTTCTACTTGTCGAGAGTTCTATCGTAAATTGCTTAAATAACCTATTGCGTAGTTACTTAAATACTACATTGTATTTTGAAATGATTTATCTCAACGATAATCTTCGTTCCTCTCCTCATTTCTCTTGATAGTTTCCTTCTCTTTCCGACAAAGAGCCAATCTCTCTAAATGGTCTCTTCAATAGAGGGACGATCCTCTCTCTCTCTCTTGTATCAATAACTTTGTCCATTTCTCTTCTCTCCAGTCACTTTATTCTCCTTCTTTCCTCTTCTTCTCCTTCTTTTCTTCCGCCGGATGTAATCGATAAATCGATTGATCATGCAGTATCTGCAAGTGGTAATTACTTATGTTACTTAAATATCCTTATGCTTAAATGTAAATTCCAAAATGTAGATCCAAATTTGAACTTCTAAACGAATCCCTCTTCTAACAGTAAACGGTGAATGGACAGCATATTTTATATAGAGGGATAAGAAAACTGGTACGGTATAATACCAATAAACTCCCAAATCTCTCAATGTGTGTCATATCCAATTTTTTTCGATCGTTGATTGCCTAATAATGATGTAATCTCAGGCGGCTCGTCGTCTTTCCTCTCGACCTTCGGATTCTGAACATTCCCTCACATCGGGGATCGATTTGGAGGAATTGGAGAGAATGGGAAGTCCAACGAGGAGGAGGTCAACTATATTATTTGTATATATTTTATATTTTCTTTTTCCTCTAAAGAGGAAAAAGAAGACAAAACGGAAGAAAAGGTTAACTGAAAAGAGTGTAAACTTAACTCAGTAAAGTGTCTCACTTTTTCACTCACTCTTACTGTGACTCGAGGCTATGAAATGGTATGACATTTAGTTATAAAAGTGGGCTCCGACGCTTTATTCATAGCGTCAAGTAGTAATTCATATTTTAAAATTTGGATAAGTCTCTTCCAAAAGTGTCTCAATAAATAGTAGGAACCATTAAATTCGTCTCTTTCTTCCGCCAGTTCAATATGAGTTCTCTCTCTCTCTCTCTCTCTCTCTCTCTCTCTCCTCTTTCTATTGCATTGCG
The DNA here is from genome assembly GCA_036245785.1 of Pristionchus fissidentatus. Lineage (NCBI taxonomy): Eukaryota > Metazoa > Nematoda > Chromadorea > Rhabditida > Neodiplogasteridae > Pristionchus > Pristionchus fissidentatus. Next base: position 14,996,390 of record BTSY01000006.1, read on the forward strand.
AGGATATTGAAAAGGGTGTGAAGATGTCCAGTCTCCTCAGAGAAAAGAGTGTACACTTTCATTCGATGGGCGGACGACTCTAACTTTTCCTCGGGAGATGTGCAATACTTGTTGAAATTCATCCGAAATTCACTCGTAAAGAGAGGAGGAAAAGCAGTGATTGAGGCACTCCAATCAATGTTCTCTCTCTCTCTCTCCCCTCTCTCTCTCCACTAATAACTCCTCTCGAATCTCTCTCTTCTTCCACTCCTTTCAAGTGTCTTCGTTGTCCATTTCTTCTTTTCGATTCGCCGTGCCGCCAAAAATTCTTCCATCAATCGTTTATTTGCTAAATTTTGATCCCGAAACTTACTAGATTTTATCCCTTTTTACACCATATTATTCACACTAAGCAAAAATTAGCCAAGAGAACGTTCACCAAAGGTGTTCCACAACCTCCTCATTTAACACAATCTTTAATTTCAATGCGAAAATGAGAGAGTTTGTTGAAACCGGAGGTTGGAGAATCGTTCTCTGAGAAATACACATGAACTTTCTCCATGCAAATGCGCTGTGTGTATTTTAAATTACATGATCAATTGTTATTTTCTGTTATCGAGAACTTTCTTCTCCGGAACGTTTTCGTACTATTTCCAACTATCAAATGGTATAAGTGTCTCAAAAGATCACCTAGGGGCCAATTACGAGAGTGAAGTAGGGAGTAATCTCGATAATAGACCCATAATGGAATAAAGAAGTAAGGCGGATTCTCTTTTGTTCTATCTAGGACGATTCCGCTTTCCATTCCCCCCCCTGTACGACTCGAGTATTTTCTCCCACTGGTATCCCACGGTATTCTGGGCAAAATGCCAAAAGTGAATTCGTGGTGAGACCATCACCGATTTCAGGCTATTTTTCGAACTCTATGAATGTCTGCCTCAATGTGTGTATCCCAGTCCCCCCCATCTCGGAGGGCACAACTGTTTCCCACTGGTATCCCTAGGATATCTGTGGTGCCAGTAGGAAAAAAATTCCAGAGGGTCCTTTCCCGCATACTAATCGAAGTCATCACATTTACCTTAGAACTATTAGGCGAATTATTCGATATGAAATACCACTTACCCCTAACTCTTTCGACCACAATATTATTGTGTGCGCTTATCTGGTGGAGTAAATCTGAGTTAGCAGAGCGGTCTTTCAACCCTCCATTCAGTCTATTCACCTTTCTCTCTCTCTCTCTCTCTCTCTCTCTCTCTCGCTCGCTCTGTCTCTCTCTCCGACCACTTAGTAACTTCCTCAGCTTCTTTACTACCCTGTCGTTCGAATGCTTCCCGTCAAAATTGGTAACCATATTTTTGCGAATGTTGACCTTGGAAATTTTCAAAACGGAATTGTATTCTTCCAACAGATTACAAGCTTGGCATTTTCAGCGTTATCAGAAATCGTACGCGACGTTAGATAGTCAGTTTAACCTCAAAATGCATTTTGAAAAGGATAAAAGACTGCATTGGATTTTTACTTTGCATCTGAAATTGCGAGTTAATCAATTCTTCATTTTCGATTTCCATCTAAAAAATTGCACCTTGCAGCATTCAATACAATCTGTGCATTGTCTTGTCAGAATTAGAGAGTGGCGCAGGCAATTTTTCATAGTGTCGGAGGGGTAAAAGGGAGGGGGAGAGGGAGATCATAGAGAGAGAGAGAGAACCACGACAAGCGTAATCCATGCCTCCCTTCTACGGCTTAGTATGAGACTACCCACCAGTCTCGATTCCATTTCTCCATCCCATTCATAGATGAGATGGCCCCATTCGAAGTTCAAACGATCAAATGTTCCGTGACCGATTTTATACATTCCGTTGAAATTTTCTTGACAATACCGAACATCGCTGAACCAAAAGCAAAAAATAAGTTCTAGAAATAGGTGTTCTCTCCAGCCCATTTTCCTTAGGCTCGTTAATCTAAATCACGGACTGTCCTCTATATTACTTCTATTAATGAATTGTTTTTTTCCTTATTACCATCTTTTTTTGACGAAGTAGCATGCATATTGCATAAATTGTTTGTGTTCCCCGTAATTTTACCGTGCCGAATCAATTGTTTTTTTAGGGCGGGAAGCGGTCCCGCAATGAGCTGAAGACGTCCCAGAATTGATTACTGTAGCCTAGCGATCGATAAATGGATGAAAATAGAGTGATTGAGAGAAGAAAAGATGCAATCTTTCCACGAGGAACAACCACTACTCGCATCGGAAGAGGGTCTAATCAGCAATGGGTAATTAGGAAAAATGAAAATAGATTTTTTTATATGCTGAAAAAAAGGAGATTGCATCTCACCTTTTCCAAGAAGTTTGTTCTAGACATAGAAGTTGTCAAAAATATATGGGAATATGGTAACGATGAGTTTTTGTAATTTTAATTTCTTCATTGGGATTTACAAAAATAAATAAATCGATTTCAGAGTGGTCAACATCTCGGACCACAAAACATGCGCCCTTCTCATGACAAAGATGAAAGAGGCAAACTCCGCCAGTCCTCAGTTAGTATTTATTTATTTATTGTTATTATTGTTTTTAGATGCATAATTTAATCGTATTTTCCCCCACAAAAGCTAATTTGGGAAGGAAATTCATCTGGGATCAATATTTATCAATATTTATTTTACAATTTTGGTTATTTTTAATTATGAAAATGCATTTGTGAAGGAACTGACTCATTTGGGCCAGCGTTAATTTTAAAAATTATTGTGATTTCATTTTTTTAGAAAATGTATGATTTGATTGCATTTCCCCCTTTAAAAGCTAATTTTAGATGGGAAATTCATCATTTGGGGCCAATGTTTATTTCCATTTCATTTCGCTATTTCCGTCTACCGATCTACATTAGAAGGAGAGAGGAAAACAGTGTGGAGCCCTCGTTGCATTGCTTTTTCGTCTCTCTCTCTCCTTTGAATTTCGGTTGAAGCCCGATACTGTTTTGATGCTGAGACGGGACTGAGAGTCGAACAATCAAAAGAGTGGGTTGAGAGTGTGGTACTACCCTACTCATACCATTACGTTGACTACTCTCGATGGAAAAGCGTTGTGAGACCAAACATCTTGGCCGAGCCATGCACTATGACCGGATGTGCACGACCTCACTTTACTAAGCAAGGAGCAATAGTACTATTATAACTCCATAGACACTCTTCTGGAAGTATTAATCGTTTTACTGAAATACAGTGTTCATAAAAAGACGATAGGTAGTTCTTAAATTAAATGTAATATTATAAATTTGTAATAATATGACTCTCTATCATATGACAGGTTAGTCCTCTTCCATATCAAGTAACGTCTCTTCTCTCTCTTTCTCTATCACAATCTCTCCTCTTCATCTCCAATCTTAGTTCTAAACTCTCTCATGTTTTCTCACAAGAACGACTCTCGCATAACCCTCGTATTGTCTCTCAATTCGTCTCGATCTCTCTCTCCTTTCCTTCCTTCCTTCCGTAAGGGCTCTCTCTCTCTCTCTCTCCTCCCACTCTTCAGAAGGGGGTCGGGCGCACAAGAGGAAGAGGACTACTCGTTGTTGAAAGCGAGACCTCCCCCCACTTTCAAGATCGCCCCCCGTACGAAATTCCACATTTAGACCAAATAATTGCCCCTGATCAATATAATCACCTACAGTAATCCCTCCTCTCCCCTTTCCCCTCAGGAACCCCTCCTACTCGTCAATTCCTCCCTCTCTTCTCGTCTCGAAAACTCGGGGGGAAGAAATTCATGCATTAATGCGTGCGTTTCCCCTTCTTTGCTATCCTCGATTTGTCCATTCGAATCGAGTCTTTCTCTCATCTCTTTTCTAACACTTCGAACGTCTTCTTCCTTCCCCTTTCCCACCTCATTTTAATATTATTAGAAATTCCGCGGGACCATATTTAGCACGTCTACTTCCTGAATTGTTATTTACCTATTCATTGAACCAGTACTAATTGTAGAATACACGAGTATTTTTCGAAAGTGTGAAATAGATATAATGATTTCATCATTTCAAACTCCTTCTTTCACATCAATTCATCTCTCATCCATCGTGTAAAATACGTAGTCGATCGTGCGGATAAAATAGCACATCTCTCTTTATTCCTCCTCCCCCCCCTCTCTCTCCTCATCTCTCTCTCTCTCTCTCTCTCTCTCTCTCTCTCTCCTCTCATTCCACTCATTTCGTATACAATTCGTTAGACGCCCACACGCAATTTCCAGATCAAAGCATCCGCTCTGGTAGTCGGTTTTGTCTATTCGGTAGGGCCACGATTCCGACTGGTGTTTCCAGTCAGTCAATTAGGATTTGGATTATGATTTAAGAAATTTAAGGCATTTATGAATTAGGAGTTTCGGATTTAGGAGTCCATGCTTGGGATACAATTACTAGAAAGAATAAAAGATGGTCCTGGTGTGAATTAAACCATTTCATTTTATACATCCCATTACTTTAGTCTGATCCAAAAGAGATGCGTAATAAAGTCTTTTTCGATTCTTTCGCCAGTTCTTCGTTTCTTTCCTTTCGTTTCCTTCGCAACACTGAAAACCGACACCTTTTCCGTCTTCGAATCCTTTTTCATTCAACATTTCAAAGTACTCCCGAATTCGATACGAGACCCCCTCACTCCTCTATTATTTGCATTGCAATCTAATTGCCGTGTCTGGACTCTCTCCGTTCGACGCACTCTCTCGTCTTCTCTGACCGATGAGAGAGAGGGCAAAGTAGAGAGACGGAAGGGAATATTTTATGATAGTACGGCAACATAGACGCTTAGTCTTCGGATTAGGAATGGGACTCACAGATTACTTACGCAGAAGAGAGAAAAGAGAGAGAGAGAGAAGAAGAGAAAGCACCGAAATGAGTAAGAAGCCCACAATTCTCTGTATGGTATTTCCAATTTTTCTTCATTTGTCAACGATTCTTCAATTTTTGCTCTGTAAGTTATCATGGTCCATTGAAATAACAAGCGAATCGATTTCGTTTTCCCCTTTTTGCCTTGCAAATTCCTACGTTTGACGTAAATGATCTTCGCTGTTTCGTAGAATCACCCAAATATTCATAGAAACCACGTTGTTCGCACGAGAAAAGAGTGCGAATGAGAGAAGACAAAGAGAAATTGACGAATTGGAGAGGTCGTTTCGAAAAAAACCGATCTATTTTCATCATAAGATTATTCATAAGTTCAGTTCCTAAATTGATTCTGTTTAGTCTCAATCGCATACAAACAATTTAGAACCTAATTCGATTTAATCTAGACTCTACAAACGTTATTATTAGATGCAAAGTTTTAGCCAAATCTGATCAGATTTAAAAATAGTTGCCTTAGGCTGCACAGAGTATCAATCAATATTCCCTCTGCAAACCCCATTAAATATGTCATGATGTGCCTGTCATTCCTGCAATTTCTCCTCTCTTCCAATTGAATATCTTTCTCCTCCCATAAATTTCCCCTCTCCACATTTCATAGACAGCACATCACCGATTTCCCATTGCTAAATCATCACTTCCATTTATCACCAACTGAATGTCAAATATTTCCACAGGCCGGCCAATCCTATACTGAGCGCGAAGTCTCCAGCTTTCCTTACGCAGGAGTTTCTGTTGTCTCCTGTTGAGAGAGCATGAGAAATCGAGAGATGGAGACGTAACTTCTCCTAATAATTGGGGATATGAACACTCCAGAATAAGGAAAGCTGGAGACTTCGCGCTCTGAGTGCAGAAAAGGGTTTGGAGTTAGAGAGCATGTAAAATCGAGAGGGAATCTCTAGCTTTTGCACATTATCCCCACCGTGACCCCTTTCTGGCGGCTGACAATTACGTGATTTCCCAGTGAAAAAGCTCAGTTCCCAATCGCATTTGCCCGCTCTTCTTTAATATGAACTCATTAATTCTCTCCCTCTAATTGAGTCGTCTCACGAGTAGAAATTCGCCTGCTTTTCCATGAATTTCTCAGTTGACTGACCACGAAGGCGAGTGTCTGGCTCTCTCCATTTCACATGCTCTCTCTCATCGTCTGACCGATGAGAGAGCTTGCAGAATGGAGAGGGTCTGACCATTACACGACCGCGATGAAAAGAGAGGGTGAAATACACGGGGACACTTGAGTTTCCCCTTTTCGAATTCCTACTTCTCTTTTGAATTTCCCGCTGCATTTTGTCTTTTGAGTTTCTACGTGGAAGTGGAACAATTGTAGTGCAGACTAGAAGAAGCCGTCGAGTAGAGGGCGCCAGAAAGGAGTTAGAAGTGAGAGAGCGTGCGAAATGGAGAGAGACTCTCTCATTTTTGCACGCTCTCTCACTCTAAACCCCTTTATGGAGGTTTGTGGGGGTGGTATGACATCCGAGAGTGGTTCCCTTTCCCCCCAATTGTGTCTGGACTCTCTCCATTCCACCTGATCTCTCGTCGACTCTGACTGGAGTCTCGCAATGGAGTGAGCACAATAGGAGTCGCTTACGAGGGGAAAGAGAAGCTCAGTCTCTGTTCTCTCTCTCTCTGTCTCTCTCTCCCTACCAATTCTTGTTTTCTGGGTCTGATTCCGCTGATTCTTTCAATTCGTCATTTGTGTTTTCAAGAACGCTTAGCCCTTTTTAAACTTCCTTTCGAAACATAAATTACGTAATTTCATTTTTTTTCTCCCAATATTTTCTATCCATCGTATTCTATAAATTTCTGATGTCTAAAATAGTTTAATCAGTTTGCAAAATGTCTAAATTTTAGCGGTCTTCCAACTACTTTTGTATCGTTCTTTCCTTCGAAGATTGGCCAGCCTTTCCTCGTCTATAAATATTTCATGGTTACCTGGTCTCTCTGTGATTGTTCCTTCTTCCCTATTCTCTCTCTCTCTCTCTCTCTCTCTCTCTCTCTCTCCTCTATTCTCTCCAATCTTCTCCTACCTTCATCCTCCTTCTCCCATTTCTCTCCTTCTTCCTCATCCTCTATTGATTGTATCCCTTTTTCGACTGCAGCACCTTTGTGAAGGTGCAATGAGAAACAAAGAAAATGAGAAGGAAGAGAGAAGAAAACTGAGACTGCAAAAATAGGTACTCATTTTGTAGCTAAGATAAGTTGCCCTATTTTGGGGGCAAAGACTTATCTTAAGGGGGGGGGCTAATCGTAATGAGCACGTTTAAAGAATAGAAAGGTAACAATAAATACAAAATTCCCATTTTTAGCCTTCTATCACTCAAACTATCATTCTAACGTCTTAAAATCATTTCGAAACTAATATATTCTATTTAGGCTTTTCTCTAAAAGTAAGCAGACAAGTATCTCCGAATTTTTTCAACCTCCGAAATTCCCATTTATTAAACGAGCGACGAGAATGAGAGAAAAGAAGTCATTGAGAGAGAAGATGGAGTAGAAGTGAAGGGAGAGAGAGAGAGAGAAATGAATAGGGACTCATTTGAGTAGTCTCGATTATCACTCAAAGCCATCTTGAGAGTTTTACACTTGGGAGTCAGGCTAGACCACCAAGATTAGTTTTATTGCTTTTTTCAATCAATTTTCTTCTTTGGATATGCAATCACTGTAGATCATCTCAACAAAAAATGGAACAACTTCTCCAGACAACTAAAACCTTTGCTTCCTCTGTTCTTTCTCCTCCATTTTCCTATTTTCTTCTTCGTTCTCTCCTCTCAATAATTACCACCACCTAATCTTTTTCTCCTCTGGAAGTCTTTGAGAGTGCTCAACCTCCCATTCGTCATTTTGTCGCTGAGTATTCAACATCATTTCACACCTCCCCGTAGCGTTTAAAAGCGTCTCGGATAAATAATTGGATATTCAGTAAATAATCAAATCTCCTCATATCCGTCTCTTATTGTGAGAAATTAATTAATTTGATCCAACTATTTCATAGATTCTTTGTACCTCAACATTTCGGAAATTCTCCTACAAATGGAAAGTTTTTTTTAAAGTGTTCACTGATAAATGTCTGTTGCTTTTCACAATTTGATAGCAAAAAAACTTTATACCCTAAATCTCGTCTCTCCCCCTCTTTTTCTCTCTCTCTCTCTCTCCGATAGTTCGAACTCTCCATTCTAATTGTAATTCGTGTTTTCATTCATACCTAATGAGTATTGTGTGTAGTCTTCCCATCGACTGTCCAATTCCTCGAGTCTAATTCACTTTCTCCTTACTCACTAAGAAATAACTGTAATCTTGATACGGGGAATTTGAAACTCTTATGTAAAAGAACGCGTGAAAATGAGAGAGTGGATATTTTTAATTTTTTTCTTCTTTTGAACAATCTAATTCCCAAGTTTCATTTCAGCACTCTTTCACTATTAATTACAACTGTTCTTGGACCACAAACTCCCAGTGAAATCAGTTTACGAAAACATAAGACCAACCTGTAGAGATACAACTTTCATATATACTTCATAGATGAGATACTACCACTTTCAAAGTGTAAGTGTCTCTCTCCCCTTCGCCTATAAACTTTGAAGAGGTCGCTGGCCACATTAGACTTATGGAGTCGTTGATTTATTTCCCCGTGAGAAATCTCTTCGATGTTAATAGGTTCGCCTTCCTCTTTATCCGTCGTTTAGTCCTGTTCTTCCATCGCCAATAGTCGTCTTTCCCGCTTCTTTTGCGGCTTTCTTGGCGCCTTTTCGTCTCTTTTACGTGCGTCACACGGCAACGAAAAGAGAGAGAGAGAGAGAGAGAGAGAGAGAGAGAGACCGTGCTCATTCTGGTAACACGTACCCCATGTTTCGTCAGTCATCTTCTCCGATCTCATTACGACTTATCGACTTCTTCTATTGCACACCATGTATTATCACGATTTACAACGTAGACTTTGAAAGTGATGTTGGAGATGTGAGAGTTGAAATTTTGATCATCGAGACCCTTTCTTTCTCAATTTTAATGTCTATGCCTTTTTTTTTACAACATATTTTTATAAGGCCGAAACACACATCACCATTTTTTAGGCTGATCATTGATCTCAAATCTTCTATTGACTTGCCAACGTAGACTTCACAAAATTTTCACAAACTACATTTTAACAAAGATTTTTATCGAACTCACGTGCTTGTTATTCCTCTGTTCCATTTATCGATTTCCTCCGTTCTCTCCCATATTCCATCTATTTCACCTGTCCTCCTTCCCTCATTCCTTCCTCTTCTCAATCTCTCCTTCAGTGTTAATCGTCCGTCCAGCAGAGGCCGTGTCTGCATGGATGCGTCGTGCTTCACTTGGTACGAACAATGACCTAGTCGATGACCTACCGAACTCGCCCGGATACTGTAGCTTTACTGAACTAAAATATCGCACAAACTAGTTCCTTCAGAGAGCCTTCAGCCAATAAGTAGATCCTCAAACCGTAAAATGCAGCACTGATATCGCTGTAGTTTCCCTTACTATCTCCATTGATCACTGATATGACCTATCGAACTACAGTAGGTCTTGTCAAATCTCCGATCACTCCTCTCCGTCTCGATTCTTCACGTGATTGCCATCTCTTCGAAGCTCCGAGACCATCCTCGGCCATACGAGAAATCGCTACAATCGCAGTATGGCCGGCTATTCCGAGGTGACATCATGAAAAATCGATAATTATACGGTGTTACTAATGATTTCAGCTGGCATATCGGGTTGACCCATCTATATATGGACACTAGAACGTGGTAGCTTGCTACTGCAAAATCGCTTGACATCCATTACTTTTACTAATGCCAATTTCATCAATAAATATCAGTATGATCATGTGGTCTTGATTTTATTTTTTTGCATTGTTTGTTTTTGTTTTTTCTTTTAAAAAAAATTTGAAATAGAAGTCTAAATGATCAGGTGGGTTCAAAACGTAGATTGGGGGTAATAAACAAGGAAAAAACTGGCGAACTTAACGAATCGCCGTTATTTTTTTGCGTGCGATCTGGGAGAGCAATTGGAGATAAGCAGAGGCAGCTGTGGAGAGAAGAAGAAGAAAGAGGAGAGAAGAGAAGAAGGAACTTACCAAGTTCCTCATCTTGAGCAGATCTCGCACCTATTTTCCTTAATTCAACCTCCCGCCTCCCTTCATACAATATTTGATTAGTGGCCAAATTTACTTTTCATCTTCTTTTTGACCATTTACATCTGAATTTCAAACAGTCTTCTACTTAATCTTTCGTGATCATAAAGTATCTTAGTTCTTTTCGGTGATCATTTTCCCCTATCTACGGCGTTCTGAAAAAAATCCAAAAGTTGAAATAATGGTGAATCAATTTAAATACAATTTCAGAACCTTCTATTTGTCTCAATTTACCGAATTCCGTTCATAGATCCATTCTTTTCTATTCTCGAATATCTTACCTATCACTTTCATCATTTAGAAAATTATCCTTAAAATACTTTCGGATTTTATTATGATAATTTGACTCATGGTTGCATAGATCGTCTGTCTTCCCTTCTCGATTCCCGGTATTCGACCGTTCTCTCTCTTCTCTCTCCCATCCGAAACAGTTCTCTCCATGCATTTCATATCTCTCCGATCTCTTCCATTCTTTCTTCTCTAGACAGTCTTCACAATACTTTCCTCTCTTCCTCTCCTCCTCTTCTTCTTCTTCTCCTCTAATCGACTGATTGGCAGTGACATCTCTCTCAGTCCCCATAATTCCTCCCTCCATTTCGTCTTCTACTCACCTTTTTGGTAGTCTCCTTCCATCCTCCACCGATTTCACGCACCAATTGGTTGGAAGCACCGTCGAATCGACACTTTTCTCTCCTTTTACCTACCGGTACCCACCCCAGACCCGGTCGTGTACCACACAGTCTGGTACCACACAGTCTGGTACCGGGTGCTGTGGTAGTCGGGTATGGTGTCGTCCAGTGCGGCATCGTATAGACAACCGTCTGCATGGACCATTCTCTACTACAGTTATCTGTGGAAACGAAGAGACAGGTCCGGTTTACAGTGTTTTTGAATTAAAATCATTCTGCGTTGAAGGTGATATATACGGTATACGGTGTTCATACGATATTTCATTAGCAATTTTTTTGCTTGTGAAAATTTCAGTCAAAAAATACAAATAAACTTTTTGGCGATTTTTTTCTCAAGCGGACGGTGTTCTAAATTTATTATTTTTGGTGGTTTCCGGTTGATTTTTGGTGTCTTGCTATCCACGCTTCAAAAATGGTTTTAGACTACCAAAAATTGCATTCATGCTAAATTCGATTGTTATTGTTCCCAAAAGCGCACATCATGAATTCATTTTTATTTTTGTTGTCTTGTTTTCACTATTTCCATATTGTCAAAATTTGATGTTTTCCACCTTTTTTTATTTTACCCCCACTTTTCAAATTTTATTTTACCACCTCTGTTACAATCCACAACAATATTGCTTTCAATATGCCCCGCAGCACTCTTGAGCTTATTCTGAAACTCAAGTCCCCCCACCCACACTGTTCTTTTTTCATCAGAGAGAAGTGTCGGGACTGACCAACCTCTCTCGCTCCTTCTCCTTCTCTCTCTCTCCCTCTCTCTCTCTCTCTCTCTCTCTCTCTCTCTGTCTCTTCTCAAATTAATTGGACTCGACGACAGTGAAGACGAAGAGAAGAGTGAGAGAATTCCTCCCCCCAAATGAGACACGCAGAAAAAGAAGAAGAAGATGTACGCCCCCCCCCTAGTTTACTACGAGGTTCTTCTGCTCAAGACCGAAATCATAGGGAATCTGAGAACAACGAACAAACAACGAACAATCTCATTTCAAATGCTAATTTCAAGAGCGCATCGACTATTTATCGGCCTGTTCCGGGCTTGAGCAGAAGTGTCCGAGGAGATGAGACTACAAAAAGTGGTTGGAGTGAGAGAGCGTGTAAACTCGAGAGAGACTCTCTCACTTTTGCATGCTCTCTAGCCCTGACCCCTTTCTGCAGATTTGGAATCGTGTGGCAAGATTATTGAAATATGTATAGAATCCTGCAACTTTGAGTCATGAAATGCTCCTGAATGAACACATTTTGTAGTGGGAACTTGAAATATTAGAAGAGTTTGAGCCTCCGAGAGACTTCTATAGATTGGGGCCGATGTTCTCGTAAGGAAGTGTCATGGGTATCACTAGGGACTAAGAGAGAGAGAGAGAGAGAGAGAGAGAGAGAGAGAGAGAAGAGAGAGGGAGGAGAAGAAGGATCGATGGAGGAAGGAGAAGGAGAGAGAGAGAAAGGGAGTACGAAGAGGCAAACGAGATAGTGTGCGAAACGAGGAGAGTCTCGACTCTTTCCCTTCTCTCTCTCTCTCTCTCTCTCTCTCTCTCTCTCTCCTTTTTCTCCCCCTTCTAGTCTATATCCGCCGCGCGCTTCTCTGTCGACATGGACCATGCTGCAATCTTCTAGTCTGCAGCATCTGCAGCACCATGCTAGGCATCGACCAGATAGCCAGGTGGTCCCATGGGTCGCACGGGTCGCAAGAGCCGCAAATCTGCAGCCGGCAAATAGCACTAAACGCGGCTGTGGGAATGCACGCATATAAATTAGGCGCATTCTGGGCCCGGTCTCGAAAGATTTCAGTTCGGCTTGTAGTAGGTCCTTCGAAGGAGTAATACGACTGGGTGGTATATTTATCTAATTAGTTAAATATTGATTATTTTCGTAATTAATAAAGTATTAATTGCAGATTAGCGGCGGAGGAGGCGCGGAGGGAGCAGAAATCGGAGGCGTTTGCTGCTTCGAGAAAGCAAACGACTGTTTCTGCAGCGCCTATTAGAGAAAAGGTGAGAGTTAACAGAAAAAAAGACTTATCTCCTTTATATTTTTTCTTTCCATTTTCTTACTCTCTTCATTTGCTGTGAAATTTTTCACTTGGTTATTAATAGAATTGCATTTTCTGATCTATTCGTGGTTTGGCCAAATTGTGCAAAGTGAGACTGCGTTCTACGCAGGCTTCGGAGTAGAAAAGATCTGGGTCTTTAAAAAGATGAAAATGAGCTAGAAATTAGGGGATTTCACTAGGTTTTTATTTCTAGGAACGGTTTCGAAATTCGAGTAAAGGAAACAAAGGAACCAGCGGTGTATGAAATTCTTTTTTTCCAATAGATATCAATTTCTGTAAGAGACCCATGGATTTGACTCGTTTGGTTCTATAACGCGAAAACACGCGAAAATAGCACGTGTTGGCCTCACCGAGAATTTATAATATTGACATTTTCCCTCTCGTAACTCGATGTTAGTAGCCTAACGCCGATCATCCTGTTTCTCACATCATTCCATCTAATTTCTCCTCCTCGTCTAATATGATCCACATGTTTCTCTCTCTCTCTCTCTCTTCATAATCTCTTCTCCCCCTCAACGTCAATCCGTGACCTTCTCATAGATTATCACTGGATGTCATCCACCTTCTCTTCCTCCCCCTTCTTCCCTTTTCTTATGTTTTCCAGTGAGGGATCAGGAAGGTACACAACTTGTAGGTGTTTCCAGGCCGGCGCCCATTCTCGGACTTTTCAACGCACGATGTGCGCGGGATGGGTGTATGGTTCGACGCGAGATGCGCCGAACCATACACCCATCCGTCGCGCGTCTTGTGAAATCGGGCGCACATCGCGCCTTGAAAAGTCCGAGTTAAAAATGTGTAAATTCCACCTGAATGCCGGGATCTTTGCACCATAAAATCAGAGATCCAGCTAGGAGACAATACCTCCTCCTCCTCCTTCTCTTCTTCCTCTTCCTCCTCCGTTTCTCATGACTACCCAGTCTCTCTTGTCTCAGAAACGCCTCTCTCTCTCTCAGAAACGTCTTCCACCTGTCTTCTCCTTCCTCTCCAAATCTCCGTTTCTCCATTAGATTATCGCTCCACATTTCGTCTCTTTTCCTTCTCAAGATTGAACGAGTCAATGCATTTAAGAATGGAAGAGATACTTAGAAGAGGGACGGGAACATGCCACAGAACTTACTTATGGTTGAGGAGTATAACTGTTTAGGTCTTGCGAGAATAACCCATTTATAAAATGATAGTAGCAAACAAAATGCGAAAATGTAACCTCCTGTGTTTACCGAAGTCTATATTATACACAAAGATGAGCGGGTCGCCGGCCACGTTCCTTTTTGTTAAACAACAGAAGTCCGTTTTTTTGTATCATTGTATCATTTAATGAATGGAATTGGCGGAGTGACCACTTACTGGACTGGGGCGATAATTCAGTCTCCATTTACCATATTGCCAGTAATATTAGTCATCTGCAAACGGCCACAAAACAGAGAGAGAGAGGGAGAGAGAGAGAGAGAGGGAGAGAGAGAGAGAGAGAGAGAGGGAGAGAGAGACTCATCGTAATTTCAAATTAGTATTCGCTTCGATGGGTGGGGGAAAGATACCGGAGTCTCTTTTTAGCCACTCCATTTTTAGGCGGATGATAATCGAAAACACATAATTCACGGTCCAGTCGAAACTTACACAGTGGGAGAAAGCGAGAACTTTCTCTAGTCTTCTAGGACTCAGTTTTCAATATTTTGCGAATCAAAAGTGGCCTAAATTTCCCTAAATTCTATTTATTCTTTTCGGTTTCCATTTCTCTCTCTCTCTCCCATTGTTATTCGCAGCTTCTTTTATCTCTCAATCTTTCCACACTTTCTCGATACACACAGAATCGAGTTCGGCACACGACGACCGGAAATCGAGTTTCGCACGAGCGAAAGAGAGAGAGAGAGAGATTCAGATGGTGGTGCAGTGGTGAGGACGCCTATTGTCAAATGTCGTCGTTCACTTGTTCACTCGACTTCCTCTTGGTCTCATATCGATAGCTGTGCTGCATATTGAGACGAAAGATGATTCCCAGGAGAGACAAAAGAGATGGAAGGGGAAGAAGGAGAGAGAGAGAGAGAAGGGAGAAAGAGAAGGAAGGAGACAGGAAAGCGGGTGCTAATAAGGGGGTAGATCTCTGTATCAATAATCTGTCAGAATTTCTCGGCATTACCAATGAGATATTTCAAGAAGGTCTCTCCATCTCTTAATTCTCTCTTCTCGGGTTCTTCCAAAGTGTATCCACGAGCAAATTAGTCCTCCCCGTCACTCACTGAACATCTGCTTACATTTCTCTCCATTACGATTCATGTTTAACGCCAGATAAATCTGCAAAAGGAGATGGGGGAAGGAGGATTCGAACCAACACTGGTCACTAAACGATTCTTCTCAAATTCCTTGTTTCTCCCTCTCTTTTCTCTAATCGAGTCATTCACTAACGAGAGTATAACGCCCCAAAGAAGGAATGGAACAATCAGATTTGGCGGTCATATCGCCTTACTAGGACACAGAGGGGTTTCCCGGGGCAATCCAATTCTCACTCATCTTTCAGTGTCTTTTAAAATCCTCGGGCTTATCGCCAACTGACTCTTAAGCCTGTAATCAGGGTGAAATGTCAATATACATTCAGTTCTAGTATTCTTCGATACTGTCGACAACTGATCTATTATTGTCAATCCTTGAATAGTCAGAAATAGGAAGGTTGAAATTCCCACGTCCGTAGTATCTTTGAGAAGTATTCGATAGTGTTGAAATACTCACTAACTCGCCTCTCTCTAACTTTTCTCGCCTTATTTGATGTCGAGAGATCTATTTGTCAGTCGAGAATTCAAGAGAGAAAAGAAGACAGAAAAGAGACGAAGAAATGGGTGGAAATTGTGTTGGAGAGTCTGTTGTTACTCTGTAGAAAGAAGAAGTGGAGAGAACTGAAGAAAACAACTATTTAGATTGTAATTGTCTCTCTCTCTCTCTAGAATTGTTGCTAAACTGGATTCAACTATTTATCATTCCAGGGCAATAGTGCTCAAATGAGGATAGGCCGGCATTCTTTATTGGTTGCATTTGGTCTTGGGAATTTTTGTATATAATTTTAGTAAGGTTGGAACGAAAGCCGATGCTGTAATTTAGCAAGGATTTACAAGGAAACTCAAACATCATCGTGTATTGGGTTACTGCCAACTCTTGTCTCAACTCTTTCTCATCATAATCGTTGATGGACTCTCTCTCTCTCTTTCTCGCTGACATTGTTCTCTCTCTCTCTCTCTCTCTCTCTCTTCTCACTGACTCTCTCTCTCAACACTTTTCCATGCATGAAAGACCTTCCCGAGAAGACGAGGAAAGGGTCGAGAAAATAGAAGAATACGGAAGAAATTGGAGTGAAGATGATAATAAAGATGATGGAATTTGAATTACAATGTAGAGAAGGAGAGAGAGAGAGAGAGAGAGAGAGAGAGAAGAGAAGAGAAGAGAGAGAGAGAGAGAGAGAAGAGAAGAGAGAGAGAACAATGTGAAAACGATCGAGACTACCTATTATTCTCAAGAGAAACAAAACGCATTTCATGTTACTGGAGCGAGCGAAGATGTAACGTACACATGAATTAAAATGAATTAATTAACTGATTAAATATCAGGGTCCTTCATCTCTTTTCATCTTCGCAGAAGATAATATCCTGCGACGAAATGCGAAGAATCTCATCGACTGGGCGCCTTTCGAGTAATTTCTATTACGGTTTCAATTAGGGTTGCCGATTTGGTCGATTTGGAAACTTACCCTCTTACAATTTTCTACAGTGGAATTTTTCGAAGTACTCTCCAAACGATCGTTTTTTTCTTAAAAAAAAGTAGTCATATGCCGTCAGTGAGAGTTCGTTTTGCCAAAAACGAACGATCACCCTATGTTAAATCGATATTATGCATACGGTAGTCGGGAAAAGCGATAAATCGATAATTGCAGATATGCCATTCTTCTCACGATCATTGGCAATTGTGTCGTGCTCGCATTGGAACAGCATTTACCCAAGAACGACAAGAAACCACTCTCGGAAGCGCTGGTACGGTAATTACAAAAATCGATAATCGCGCTGGTGCCTTATTATAAATTCACAAACACTCGTCCAAAATAATAAAACATTCCGCTCCTAAATACCAAATATGGCTTCGAGAGAGCACTACAAGGCGAGAGACATGCTATAGGAGGAGAGTGCACACACCAGTGGTCCGTAATTAGAGAGGAGGAAAATCGATATTCACGGTGTTACCGTAGTATTAATGGGATTTCGCTGCAGGAGATGACGGAACCGTACTTCATGGGCATTTTCTGTCTCGAATGCGTTCTGAAGATCATCGCACACGGTTTTGCACTGCACAAGGCAAGGGTTTTTTTATTAATTTAAAAAAGGAAGTGACGATTTTCGAAACAAAATGGATATTGAAATAACAAAATGAGGGAAGTTGGAGTGAAAAGCATTGCAGGGTTCATATCTGCGCTCTGGCTGGAACATAATGGACTTTATCGTCGTCGTTTCTGGGTGAGTCTCTTTTTAACTTTTTTAACAGTTATTTAAATTTTTAATTTCTTATTGGGAAACATCTATTCACGTTGCATGTCCCCGTATCCATTTTTGATATGATAGAAATTATAGTTTCGTAGTCACAGCTGCAAATGCGTTTCATCTGAGTGATAAGTGCACATAAGCAATGATTGATTCGTTAAGCACTGGAGACATTTTACAAGTCATTCGAATCCAATGTAAAAAAAACTGATTGCAGAGTAGTCACAATGCTTCCCTTCAAATCGGGTGAAGTCGCCACTCAAGAAACAGTCGATCTCCGTACTCTTCGAGCAGTCAGAGTGTTGAGACCACTCAAACTCGTGTCGGGAATTCCCAGTGAGTAATCATTGATTCATGTTATTGATTTATTAGAAATAAGTGAGAAATATGGGATTATTTTCATTGGGTAGTGGAAATTTGGCGTTCATAACTCATGATTCCGTCTGAAAATCACTGAGACAATGTCAAAAGTATTTGATGTTGATGCGTTGAGAAGAGTTGTTGTGGTGAGAGGAAAGAGTTCAGTCTTTTTTTGCTCCCCCCCTCTCTCTCTCTCTCTCTCTCTCTCTCTCTCTCTCTCTTTCTCTCTCTCTCTCCCCTCTGTTCCTCCATTTTTGCGCCCTCCACTCGTTTTGTTGTCATTCAATCCTTTCGCGTCTTCTCCCCCGCTTTCTCTCATCTCACTTTACTAGTATGAAGCGAGAGAGAGAGAGAGAGAGTCTCTCTCTGGTGAGAATTCCCAAATAGGGAGAGAGAGAGCAAGAGAATGGGAAGGAAACGTCAAAAGACGGGGAAGAATGGGATGAGGGGCGGCTACTCGGGATACACCTTCAGAGGGAGTGGAAGAGAGAGAGAAAGGGACCATGGGTAACCCTATTTGGAGAGATGAGGAGAGAGAGAGAGAGAGAGAGAGAGAGAGAGAGAGAGATGAGGGGGGGAGAAGGATAGAGAAATAAAGAAGATTTGAGAGTAAATGAGGAAGGAAAGGCATACTGAGGCATCAATTGAATTACGGATGAAAGCTTGAGAGGGAAAATAACATTTCAATCAATGACAGTAGAAAAAGGTGAAAATAACATACATTAAAATTATTATGATTAAGAATCAAACGAATAGTGAGATTTGTGACGTCGTCAAAATTAAATCTTTTCCAGGTTTGCAAGTCGTTCTCAAGTCAATTTTGTGTGCAATGGCTCCACTTCTCCAAATCGGATTGTTGGTTCTCTTCGCCATCGTCATCTTTGCCATTATTGGTAATATATTTAATAATATTATTCATTTAAATATATTGAATAGACAATCCGAATCCCAATCGCCTCATAAATCATTCGGACTGGTTATGCCAATGGTGTGAAACCTATTTGAAATAGATAGCAACACTTCTTTTTGATCGAATCATCTTTTGCATAAGTTCAAAATAAATTCAAATAAATAATTTAAATATTGGTAGGTCTCGAGTTCTATTCTGGAATCTTCCATGCAGCTTGCTACAATTCCAAAGGAGATATTGAGAATGTATCAGAGCGGCCCTTCCCATGGTGAGAAAATGAAGAGAATCACACAGATTACACCCATTCCATGGGAAAATTATTGTTGATTTCATTATTATTATTATTTTTGATTACGTGTTTTTACCTGTTTTACTAACTCATTTGTTACTGTATAGTATAGATTGCACCTGGGAATTGCGTGCCTAAACAATAATGCTGCACACAAAAATGAGATGTGTAGAAATACGTAAACTTATTTCAAAGCGAATGTTCGAAACGAAAAAAAAGAACTGTAATTGATTGAGATTATTGATTGCAGTTCGAATAAATCCGCAACCACCGGCGCCTACAACTGCGACGTCCCTGGAACGACATGTCGGCCACAGTGGATTGGGTGAGTTGATCTACAAGATATTAATTGTCCATTGATTAATAATGTGGTAATTATTGATTAGAAATTAATGATTGATTAATAGTTAGGAATTAATTGATTTAAGATCCTCGAAAATATTATATAGATGACTTATGGATAGCATCTTGGGAGGACATAATGATTGTGAGGTTGATCTTTGATCCTTGCAGTCCGAACTTCGGTATCACTTCCTTCGACAACATCGCATTCGCTATGATCACCGTATTCCAATGCATTACTATGGAAGGATGGACGACGGTTATGTACTATGTAAGATATTTAGAAAACTATTATGAATCTAGAGAGGAAAGGATAGAGACTAATTAAGAGTTTGCAACCGTTCAACTTCCCGCATTCAATTCCCGTCAGTGGAAATACTTTTGGATCGAAACTTGGTGATTTAATCATCAATGTGTGGCATTTCTTGTGAAACCCAATCAAACAATGAACTCTCATGATTTTTGTCGAATAATCTCACTATCTTTCTCTCAGACGAATGATTCCCTCGGGTCGACATACAACTGGGCGTACTTCATTCCTCTCATTGTTCTCGGTTCATTCTTCATGCTCAATCTCGTGTTGGGAGTGTTGTCCGGGTGAGAATACGATCTTTGATCTTTGATCTTTCTTTTCTCAATTGTTGACTTGCAATTCAATAAAAAAACAAATCTTCATTCAGAGAGTTCGCCAAGGAGAGAGAGCGAGTCGAGAATCGGCGGGAATTTCTCAAACTTCGTCGACAGCAACAAATTGAGAGAGAACTCAATGGGTGAGTATCTCAAATTGTTTAGATCAATCAATGTTTTCAAAAAAATTGGCCAAAATTGTGCGTACTAGGATTAGGAAGAACAGTCCACATCATGAAAATCCGCATAACCCTACCACATCAAGGGATTTGGTGTGAAAATACATGACAAACTAACAGTGACATTCTCATTTTTACGCAATCTATTACCCTGACCATTTTCTTTTCTGTAGTTTTGGAATCATGTGGACGGGATATTTAATTGTAAAGTATCATTCATTCCTTTGTAGATATCTCGAGTGGATTCTAACAGCGGAAGAAGTAATTTTGAAGGAAGATCGAACGACTGACGAGGAGAAGGTAAATAGGATTTATGGGAGACCAATCAGTAATGCCTATAGCAGCTCCATCAATATTATTTGTACACATAAAAAGCTATCGACACTTGCATAATAATTCAATGTTCTCATTGTTTTTGCACTTGGAAATAGTAAAGTCTGGGAAAATAAGTAAAACATGCAATTCAAAAAATCTAATTATAAATAATTTCTAATTAATAATTAAGGCCGCAATAATGGAAGCTCGACGCCGTGCTGCAACGAAGAAATTGAAGGCAGCGACGAAGCAGAGGAGTACTGAGACTGAGGAAGTAAGGAGAGGGATTTGATTATTGGATCGATAATTAAATTGGCGCTCTTTATTCACTCCCTTCCTGATTTTCTTCTGTCTGATTCTGATTCTTGATTAATTTGAATTCGCTTACGATGGACAAACGAATGCTTTGAAAGAGCTAGATCAAATCTAATTTTTCCACACTTTATTCCTAATGTGGTGATTGAAAGTCACTTCTGAAAACATTTTTATTTATAAATATAATTATTTTGTGTAGGATATGGAGGAAGAAGACGAAGATTATGGAGAGGACGAAGGAGAAGAAGGAGAAATTATTGATGAAGAATATGTGAGAAGGAAGGGAACAGTACACACTATCAAGAAGAAGATTCACTCTATGAGGTCAGTACAACATTTTTTTAAATGTTAATTTTAACAATTTTTTATGTTAATTTGTAACAATACTGCCTGCCGCAACAATTGATTCCCTTCCGATCGTTGAGAATTTGCGTTAGTGTTGAAACCTATTTGGAATTAGTCCGACAGATATTTAAGAGTAGAAATCGGAGTGCCCAAGAATTTTTAAGAAAATGAAGTGATAAGGTTTTGCGATTACTGTTTGCGATCTTTGCTAACAGTACCCGCTTGACCGCTCTGAAAATTTCGCGCCAGGATTCGGTGGCGTTCGTCCTCCTTTAGCAAACGTTAATTGCAGGGTTCAATGTCGTATAATGGTGAAGACTCAAGTGTTCTACTGGACTGTGATCACTCTCGTATTTCTCAACACTGCTTGTGTAGCATCGGAACACTACGGACAACCACTCTGGCTCACCAACTTCCTTAGTTGGTTTTATTTATAATTGCAGAATTCACATGATTCCGAACCTCCAAAATGGGGTTAGGAGCGAGAAAGTCCCTCATTTTTATTCACCTTTTCGTTCATAACCCATTTCTGTAGGATTTTCTTGACTGTGGATTATTTTGATATCCTTTTTTGTAAATAATTAAATATTTAATTTAAGGAAATGCTGAATTCGGGTTCCTCATCATCTTCATGATGGAAGTGCTCATCAAAATCTTCGCTCTCGGCTCTCGAACTTACTTCGCAAGCAAATTCAATCGATTCGACTGCATTGTCATCATGGGATCGCTATTCGAGGTACGGTGTACTGTCCATAAATAATTTAATGTTGTCCGTGATAATCAATCAATAAATCGATATTGTAGGTCATCTGGGCGGAAGTGAAAGGCGGTTCCTTTGGTATCTCCGTGCTTCGAGCTCTTCGACTGCTCAGAGTCTTCAAACTCACGAGGTATGTTTATGCTGTTTTTACACAAGTGATGGTACCTATTATTGCTTTGAGCGCATAGAGTTTCTCTCATTAATTACTTTAAAAAGTATGTGATCGTAGAATCATTGAAAACTACGGATTATTTTCTCGAAACCGCATGGAAAATCTATTACGAAGGTTTAAATTGCAGTTACTGGGTCTCTCTTCGTAATCTTGTTCGATCTCTCATGAACTCAATGCGTTCGATTATCTCTCTTCTGTTTCTTCTCTTCCTCTTCATTCTCATCTTTGCCTTACTGGGAATGCAGCTGTTTGGAGGAAAGTGAGTAATATTATTCATAAAAAATACATTCACAAAAATCAATGAATATTTTTAATCAATAATTATTAATATTCGCAGATTCAACTTCCCTAACATGCATCCGTACACTCACTTCGACACTTTCCCTGTTGCACTCATCACTGTATTCCAAGTGAGATATTATTTAGCCAAAATTGCCCTTTGAAATGTCGAGCAGTCAATTTATGCTGTGAACAGTGTCTCTGCCTAGTCTTCATTTCTAGGTAGAAAAAGCGACTAGAGGGGTCGGTCTAGTCGAGAATGAGAGGAGTCTCTAGTCCAGAATGAGAGGGGTCTGAGTCGACAATGCACTCTCAGAATGACACGATCACTCAACGTTTGGCGGTCTGTGGGAACGAGAGACAATTCTATTCTCAGAGAGCATTGTCGACTCAGACCCCTCTCATTCTGGACTAGAGACTCCCTTCATTCTCGACTAGACCGACCCGTCTAGTCGCTTTTTCTGCCTAGAAATGAAGACTAGGCAGAGACACTGTTCAGTGTCTCTGTGTCTCTGCCTAGTCTTGCCTGCCGTTTAATCTCACACGCCGTTCTTGGAAAAGTGCCTAAACTGAATTCATTGGGAGACTTCCCCAGTTGCTTGCTATTTTCGCACATTCTGGCCTGCCTCAATTTGAAAAGGCGTGTCAGAATGCCTGTCGTGTTAATGAAATTGTATAAATCAATAAAATATCTAATTGCAGATTCTGACGGGAGAAGATTGGAACGAAGTAATGTACATTGCCATCGAAGCACTTGGAGGTAAGGGAATCTGAAATTAATCTAGGGATACGGTAATAATTATCGATCTATTTTCCCTTCAGGAATCTACGGCGGCGGAATGGTTTACTGCATCTTCTTCATTGTCCTCGTGCTCTTCGGTAACTGTGAGTACAACTATTTTAATCAATAAAATTTTATTTATTATACTTCTTTTAACAGCTTTTAGAGACTTGATTCAATTAATTCATGCATGTTATATTGAATGCCGTCGAAGAATTTTTATCAGCGTGATGATCTAGTGTAACCCTTTATTATCTAGTCGTTCTCTTGTTTCTAGCTTATCAAAAGGATTAACTAGAAAGTTTTGTGGTCGCATGATAATCCATCGTCTCATCAGACACTCTCCTCAATGTCTTCCTCGCTATCGCCGTCGACAATCTCGCGAATGCACAAGAATTGACAGCAGCAGAAGAAGCAGATGAAAAGGTATCGAGAACTGATTGGAATACGGTATTGAATAGGGATGCCTGTTCGGTATTGGTCACCCCATCTAGCAGTCTCTGTTTCACTGATTGGCTTCGCCTTGTCTGCCTTATAAAAAAATCGAACGAGCGGTAGTCACACGAATACCAAACTTGCATCCCTACTATCGCACGGTAACTAACAGACTATTGTCATTTCGCACTTACTCTGATCGCTTATCCCAGCAGGGTTGGAAATTTCGTCTGCGGATCAAATTTAGGAATTTTAGAGGAAATTGGAAGTGTAAATTTAATGGAAAAATCGCTTGCTTCCCCTTCGACCCCGCCTAACAACCCCTCCCTCTCTGTTTCTTCTCTCTAACTCTTCTCTTTCCTCTGGCAGAATCGACTGCTCCAGGCACAGAATGAATTGTGTGAGGATGAGGAAGATTTGGATGAAGCAGAGGAGGGACACATGAGGATTGATCTACACGGTTAGTCAATCGATTTTTTATCATCTTGAAATAAGAACGGCAGATGTAAGGCACACTTAACATTTTTCAGTGGGAAACGACAGAGAGAAGATAGAACAAAGGTGTTGAACTGACAAGTGATTCTGATCAGAGCTTCATCTAATATTATATTTGTAATGTGAACAGAAAGGACCCAAGAATTGCTTTGAAAGCCTACCTATTGCGTTTCATATATCAGCGAAACATATGAGAGTGAGTGAAATCTCTTACAGAGGATGAATGTGAAGAGGAGGAATCTCCATTCGGAGGACCTCGACCGATGGTGCCATACACGAGCATGTTCTTCCTCTCTCCTACCAATCCGTATGTTGCACTGCTATTTAATTTTAATTAATTAAATAAATAATGAAACTAATTAGTTAGGACTTCTTTCTTATGTAGAAACCACACGGAAAAAAGGAAAAAATACGTAGTAATCATGCAATTGCAGACTTCGCGTGCTCGTTCACTCGATTGTCTGCACCAAGTACTTCGAGATGATGGTTCGCTTATTTGTACTTTATTTTCGAGTTTAAAGAACAAAAATATATAGATAATCAAATGCAAAAATGCAGGTGATGATCGTCATCTGTCTTTCTTCGATTTCTTTGGCGGCTGAAGACCCTGTGGATGAGGAGAATTCGAGGAACAAAGTGAGTGAGAAAACGATTCCAAATTTCCATGAAGGGGTCATGGGCGAACGAATATAGCATTGTTATCGCCTCTATGGAGATTGGAAGCGGGAAAAGGGGGAAGCTACGCTTCCGGTTCAATTAGTATTATTTATCACATATAATAATTATTAATCTCAGGTGCTGCAATACATGGACTACTGCTTCACCGGAGTCTTCGCTTGTGAAATGTTCCTCAAGGTTCAATTAATCTTATTATTATTTGCCATTTATTTATTATTATTTATTTATCATTTATTTGCCACTTTCTTTATTATCTACCACCATGCATCTCGATTAACAAAAAATGATAGTTCCAGCACATTGATTGTTACAATAAAACGGTCTTTGAGTAAGCGCCCCCTTTCTATCTCCTTCGCTTCCTTCCCAATCATCTATTCCCTTTTATGCATTATCTCCAATCCCTCACCCTATGTACCCCTCTAGTCTTTTGCAATACCACGGAGCGTCGTGGCGGGCGCTTGTGAGCCAGTTTCCAGGCCGTAGATTATGGTGGAGAGAGTGAGGGAGGGATCCCTGGTCGGTGTTCGGTCTACGACGACCGGACGTCCGTGCCAAGCGACGCGTCACTAGGGTGTGCGTCTCGGATGAGTTGAACAGCCGGGTGGATAAGGACAACCGTATGGCTCAGGCCCGAAAGGGAGCAGGCAAAAGGTTGCGCGCGTTGACAGTGGCCGGATAGCGTCTGCGAGTAGATCGACCTGAGTAGCCCATCCAATACACTCTCGACCCACAATCGTTTTGTATTTTTTTGCGAAATTAATTTATAAGGTACTCTAGTTACACGCTGCATTAGCTGTTTGTAGACTCTTTTCATCGTTCATTCCGCCTTTTTTGCAAAATGAAATAATATTCTAAATGTCGATATTTCAGTTGGTAGATCAAGGCGTTCTTCTTCATCCGGGTTCATATTGTCGTGACTTCTGGAATATTCTCGATGGAGTCGTCGTCTCTTGTGCATTGGTCGCATTCGCCTTCGCGTATGTTTCACAAATTTGAAATTTAAATCATTCACGATTTCAAATTTAGAAAAAAGTTAATATCTTATTACAGCTCGCCGGCGCATGGGTCAGTCTACGAAACAAAAAGAGTTTAGAGTGAACCACTGGTTCCCCTTGGCTGAAAGCACAAATCCCCCAATGAAAACATTGAGTGCGATCCCCCCCACAATGTTAGGATTGTCAGGAAAGCGGCCGCGTAGTGGGTTTTCCTTATTGGAAAAGCGACCAGCAGCGCCTCTTCGGCGCCTTTCCCCAATTCGAAAAGACACTACGAGATCTCTTTCTTGACAATCCTTCAGGCACTGAAACATTGTGCCTCCACCCTGATTTATATTCTAAACTTTTTCTCGAGTGAACTCCCCATCTCCGATTCCCTTCCACCCGGCGATTCTCTGCTTCACACAATCACATTTCTCCCTCGTTTTCATGATGCACCTGTTGATTTATCGATTTTGTGGTGATATTGATCAATTTCAGTGGAACAGATGGAGCGGCTGGAAAGAATTTGAACACGATCAAGTCACTTCGAGTACTCAGAGTGTTGCGACCACTCAAGACAATTAAGAGAATTCCGAAACTGAAGGTTGGCCTACTTTCGTTGTTTATCCAACATCTAATACGATTGTGACATGGTCATACCTGAATCAAATCTATTAGAGAGTCGTAAAGTTATAACGGATACGCTTATGCGCCCGCTATGATGATGTGCGGAGACTACTCGATGTGTTCTCTCATCTTTATCGGATGCTACTCACTCGAGAGTAGGGACTAGAGTGAGGTAGAATGGGCGAGGCTGTTTCATCTCAGGTGGTGATTAATGAGGGTGATCTGGGGTAAACACGCAGCCTCGCGGGTCCGGGGTAACTCATACTTCCTACACTAGTACATCATACAATTCGAAAAGCGAGCGACCTCGCCGCTGATTTCAAATAGGGGAAGTAAGCAACGAATGAACATACAAGGTGTCGAATCAACTTCACTATCGACCCTGCATCAAGAGCATCCGAGGAAAACAGAGAAAACCTACTGACGAATAAACATGCGAGGTGTTGAAACGAGCTTACACTATTGACCCAGTATCAAAAGCATTGTAATACATCAAATGCGAACTAGTGTAGGAACAAGAATCGAAAACAATTTTTTTTAAATTAAGCGAATGAAGAAAAGTCCTGTCCGATAATCATTGTAGAACTCCGCACTAAATTACTCACACGAGCTTCCCTTCTCCGATAGTCCTCTTCTCCTCCTTTGAAGACTTCTCTGGTCTTCTTTCCATTCCAACGGGTCTTTGCTTCCCTTGTAGACGTCCTTGCGTCCTTCTGCGCTTCTTGGCGCTCGGCTTCCTTGGCCTTCGATTTGGAGCTCGCCGTGGTGGGTAATAGGGGGAAGGGATGGGTCATTGGGACTGCTCTCTCTGTTGTGTGTCGGAACCAGGGGTAGCGGATGGTGCACTCAGGGATTCCTGGATGGAGTCAGATGCCGGGACGTCCATATAACGGATACGCTTATGCGCCCGCTATGATGATGTGCGGAGACTACTCGATGTGTTCTCTCATCTTTATCGGATGCTACTCACTCGAGAGTAGGGACTAGAGTGAGGTAGAATGGGCGAGGCTGCTTCATCTCAGGTGGTGATTAATGAGGGTGATCTGGGGTAAACACGCAGCCTCGCGGGTCCGGGGTAACTCATACTTCCTACACTAGTACAAAGTAATACAAAGTCACACAAATTGAGGCTGTATTTGATTGCGTTGTCAACTCGCTCAAGAATGTATTCAACATTCTCATCGTCTACTTCCTTTTCCAGGTAAAAAAAAATAAAATAAAAATTTCATTTTGTCTCTTATTATTACATTTATTTTATTGAATATGTATGAATGAATACAAAAAATATATTAATTATTTCAGTTCATCTTTGGTGTAATCGCAGTGCAGCTTTTCAACGGAAAATTCTTCTATTGCACGGATAAGACGAAGAGATTGGCACATGAATGCCATGGACAGTACTTCATCTATGACAATCAGGTGAGAACGAAGATTCTATAAACAATATAAGGCAGAGAAAGAGAGAAAGGCGCCTGTTCTTGTGCTAGTCTGTAGGCTGGGACGATCATAAACTATTCTAATAAAAACGGAAAACTGCATAGAGTTGAAGAGGTGTTTGTGTGAACACATGGTATAATCACAAGCTGTTTTAACGGTCGAACGCTTTATCTCGCATAGGGGACGGGCTGGTGGTAGATCACACTCGTGTCAGAGTCAGAGAAGTCCGTGGAGAGAGCACGGCTAGAGGTGTCGTATTCTAAAAATATTGATTATTTGTGAGATTTAAGCAGGAAATGCATCAATGGCACAGTATTATGCACTGAACAAATAAGGAATTGTAGCCTTTTGCGCTATCCGAAACAAGGGCAAAGAGCTCTCCCACAATGAGCAAGAGAAGATGCATGGGTCGGGGGTCGAACCTCCGACCCAACGATCAGCACTGAAGAAACTTACCTGTACACTATATAATGTAGATAGGGCACTGTTCACATTTGCTCACCCCATTCCTAGGGAAACGCCGGTCTGCGATTTCCTCTGGGAACAAGCAGCAAGCGAGCTACAGTATGCCAAAAATCGTTCTAAGAGTACGCACTGTTTGGTTTGAAATTTCCCGCACTTTTCCGCAGTCAGGCTCTTATTTGTTCAGCGACCCCCCGTTTCATAATACTGTGATGGGTCTACCGTGAAGGGTTAAAGATTTAGAATATCATGCTTTACATTTGGTATTATCCCAATGAAATCATGCCTAACCAGTAGGCTCATCACTCCAGCAGTCTCCATGGGGACCGGGTGATAGATCAGCCTGGAATGATGGTTTAGATCTCTTCCGGTTCGACTTCCGGTTATGACGTCATGCGTTCTTACCGGGGGTCCATAGGATCTCTCCTCAACATGGGGAATCAGCAGATTGAGTAGTTCATCGGGAGCGAAAGAAGCGAAGAGAAGGGCCTAAATATTTTAGTTATTAGATAATTTTAATAAAGACATCCTCATCTCCCAAATGAGCAGAGGAATCGTCAGCTGGAGTGTCGTTGTGAGAGGGTCGATCGAAGTTCTGAAAAGGGAAAAATATGTAGAGAAATATGAGTGGCCTGCAGTGGCATTAGTTTACTTTACCGGACGAAGCAAAACCGGGGTGGGACCTTAATTCATCATCTCACTGTAGGAATGCAGTCTCCTCTTGCGGTTCGGTAAAATAAACTAGTACCTCTTACAGTAGCCAATGATGATACAGTATCTTGTTAAGTCTAAGGGAAATACCTGAAGACCCAAGTGAAAATGGCGATGTTGAGAGCGACAAAGGCAAGGAGAAGGTGGGAGAGAGAGTAGGCCATTGAGAGGAGAATGGAGAGACCGCGTCGAGAGAGGCGAAAGACTAGAAATGATGAGAGGGAATTGTCATTTGACTAGGAAAGCTTATTATATGCATTATCATACAACTTGTTTATCGAATCGGTAAAGTGAGAAAGATTATAGAACAGAAATAACTCAGAAAAATCGATAATTCGTTCAGAACGAGCCTCCTCGAGTGGATTTCCGTGAGTGGAGATTGCGTCCCTTCAACTACGATAATACAATCAATGCAATGTTGACGCTATTCGTCGTGACTACGGGTGAGTTGAGTAGGGAATATGTAAAACTGATTAACATTGCTTATCTCGAAAATAATAAATCTCCTTTGGTCTTTCGATGATCAGATAGAACGATCGAAAAATATTGAATGGCAAGTTTTACAGGTGAGGGTTGGCCGGGTATTCGACAGAACAGTATGGACACGACTTACGAAGATCAAGGACCATCACCCTTCTTCCGAGTAGAGGTTGGGCCTTGAATGATTAATAAAAAAAATAATTATTTTTATTTTGGAAATCGTCCCTTCATAGTTCGTAAACTGTGCCGGAGAAAACAAAATTAGAAGAAAAGAGAAAAATTTGTTTATGTAAATCAATTCTTCCTCTTCCAGGTCGCTCTCTTCTACGTCATGTTCTTCATTGTTTTCCCCTTCTTCTTCGTCAACATTTTCGTCGCCTTGATCATTATTACATTCCAAGTATGAGTTTGTTTCTTCATTTTCTTCTCCAACCCTGTGAGATTGTAAATCATTCAAAAGAAGTTTCTAAATGAAATCCCTGAAACATATTTGTATCTAAAACCAAGATTACGCATTGGGAGCTCCGTGGGGAAACGGGAAGACAAACAACATTTTCAGAAAAGGGAATCTGAAATATTTCTGTAAATTATAATTTTTGAAAAATAACAAAATCGATAATTGCAGGAACAAGGCGAAGCAGAGTTATCAGAAGGAGATCTCGATAAGAACCAGAAGCAGTGTATCGATTTCGCCCTCAATGCCCGTCCACGGTCACTGTTCATGCCGGAAGATAAGAACTCGATAAAGGTAGGTCAATAGGTCTCGACAACTCCATTATGTTGGCAAATATCCAGAGGCAATAGTTCATTTCAACTAGCAGGGTGTGTTGAGGTTAAACTACGTTATGGTAGGTGCGCACTACGTTTTCAAAGTATGGTTCAGGGGGGCGTTCAGTTGCAGGGCACAGTTCGGTCCAGGGGGAGCTTTGCAGCCGACTCCAGGCTCGGTCCAGGGGGGAGCTCTGTAGCCGGCTCCAAATTCGGTCCAGGGGGAGCTCGGTAGCCGGCTCCAAGATCGGTCCAGGGGGAGCTTTGCAGCCGGCCGAAGGTTCGGTCCAGGGGGAGCTTTGCAGCCGGCCGAAGGTTCGGTCCAGGGGAAGCTCGATAGCCGGCTCCAAGTTCGGTCCAGCGGGAGCTCGATAGCCGGCCCCAGGTGACATTGAAGCTCGACTTGTTGGGGAGTGTTAATCGCTACAAAGAGTACTGGCTTATTCCGTTGCAAAAGGCTCGTGAGGCTGAGAGCGATCGAAAAAAAGTTGCCACTACGCCACTTCGTGGCTCCGTGGCAACTTTTTTCGATCGCTCTCAGCCTCACGAGCCTTTCACAACGGAAACGCAGGATACAGTGCGTTCAGAACTTTTAGAGCAATTTCGGAAACGTTTTCTATGATCCCCTACGCTCTCTGAATCATTTTGGAACTTTTTGAAATTTTCGATTTTTCACGTTAGAACGTGTTAGAACACGTTCAGACACGTTTCTGACATCGCAAAACACTTTTCCTGTGATCCCCTACGCTCTCTGAATCATTTTGGAACTTTTCGAAATTTTCGATTTTTCACGTTAGAACGTGTTAGAACACGTTCAAACACGTTTCTGACATAGGAAAATACTTTTCCTATGATCCCCGACACTCCCTTCACCATTTGGGAAAATATCGAAAATTTCGATTTTTCACGTTAAAACTCGGCAAAACTGGTGAAAACGTGTTTCACGGTACTCAAAACCGTGTTAGAACAGTTTCTGGTACTTGCGAAAAATGCGGCAAAAGGTTTGCCCGCGGCGGGGATCGAACCAGGGGGTCTCGGATTCAAAGTTTGGCTCGTACCCACTTGGCTATGGATTTCGTTAATTAAATTTTGTAAAATTTGAAAGGTATTCTGGTCGGGAATCATATGCAAAAGGAATTGGGAAGACTCCCCCCCCGAATCATTTTGGAACTTTTCGAAATTTTCGATTTTTACTACGCCACTTCGTGGCTCCGTGGCAACTTTTTTCGATCGCTCTCAGCCTCACGAGCCTTTCACAACGGAAACGCAGGATACAGTGCGTTCAGAACTTTTAGAGCAATTTCGGAAACGTTTTCTATGATCCCCTACGCTCTCTGAATCATTTTGGAACTTTTTGAAATTTTCGATTTTTCACGTTAGAACGTGTTAGAACACGTTCAGACACGTTTCTGACATCGCAAAACACTTTTCCTGTGATCCCCTACGCTCTCTGAATCATTTTGGAACTTTTCGAAATTTTCGATTTTTCACGTTAGAACGTGTTAGAACACGTTCAAACACGTTTCTGACATAGCAAAATACTTTTCCTATGATCCCCGACACTCCCTTCACCATTTGGGAAAATATCGAAAATTTCGATTTTTCACGTTAAAACTCGGCAAAACTGGTGAAAACGTGTTTCACGGTACTCAAAACCGTGTTAGAGCAGTTTCTGGTACTTGCGAAAAATGCGGCAAAAGGTTTGCCCGCGGCGGGGATCGACCCTGGGGGTCTCGGATTCAAAGTTTGGCTCGTACCCACTTGGCTATGGATTTCGTTAACTAAATTTTGTAAAATTTGAAAGGTATTCTGGTCGGGAATCATATGCAAAAGGAATTGGGAAGAAATATAAGGAAAATGCGAAAAACGTGACCGCCGGACACACAGACACACAGACAGACAGACAGACAGACGTTCTGAAATAATAGTCTTTAGTAATCAATCAGTTTTTTTATTAATATTGACAAACTAGATCTTTGTGAATCGTAATTTAAACTTAAATGAGCAAATCAGAATGTCGTAATACTGATGAAATCTCGTTCCAGTATCGTATCTGGCGTCTCGTCACTTCGACTCCATTCGAATATTTCATCATGGCTATGATCGTGTGCAATACAATTATTCTCATGATGAAATTCCACGGAAATTCCGAATTTTACGAAAAGGTAAGTCCTTATGAGGAAATTGGCCGCATTTTAAGCATTTTAATTTATTATGTCATCTTATCTGACCTGGTTTTCATTCAAATCCGAACTTGAAATAATGTTTTCAGGTGCTCCGTCTCTTTAACACCGCGCTCACTGCTGTTTTCACGGTGGAATCGATATTGAAGATCCTAGCTTTCGGTGTCAGGGTGAGTCACCGTAGATTGCATTATCGCTATCCAATCTCTGTTCTCCTTTCAGAACTACTTCAAGGATGGCTGGAATCGATTCGATTTCATCACAGTCGTGGGTTCGATCACAGACGCGCTCGTTACTGAATTCGGAGGCCATTTTGTGTCCCTCGGATTCCTCCGATTGTTCCGGTGAGAAATCGATAATTAAATACTTCCGGTTACCGTAACCATAACTAGGGAAGATAAGCTCCGCCCACTCGTGACTCTAATTGAAGGGGCAAGAAACAGCGGATGAGTAGCACAAATTTCATTCTTCACTAAAAACCTCGTGCTCGGGCTTATTCGAGAGCTCTTGTGATGGGCTACAACATATGCCATGCGCACCATGCTCTGTAGTGATTAAGTAGGTCAAAAATCGATAAACGTAAGCGGGAATAGGTGATTCAATCACTTCCAGTAAAGGCACATAGTTGCGCATCTCGCAATTCGTGGGGAGAATTATTCTGATTAACTTAGACAAAACTAAATCAAATTTAATTGCCCCGCGCAATTGTGCTCCTGTTTAGAAGATTTTAGTATTATTATTTTCCGAGAATGTGCTTTGGCATGACGACTTACGGTGTTTAGCGGCTCAAATGGCAATATTTTGGGTTGTGAGCAAAAGATCCGCAAAGGATGGGATTCGAACTAACGACCTTTCGCTAGCTATGCAATCACTCTACCACTGCACCAAGATGGCCACGAACACTTGCTCTCACATTCGCTTGATGATCAGATACTATCTCCACATTCTCTCATCATAGACGCAAACTCCGCCCACCGAGAGAGAGCGCCCACCTTTTGACCCTCTCCCGTTATGAGCCGCGCGCGTGGTTTTCGAGCTGTATCTCGGCCCAGAGACAAGATATCGACAAACGGCAAAAAGTATGATGTTATTGACACCTCAGCGGCTAAAATTGATACACTTTCAACTTCATTGCATAAAATCGGCAGACCACCTTGCGGTCCCTAACCATAACATTATTAATGTGATTCCATTCCTACAGAGAGGGTTGAGCGTGAGAGAATCTGCCAAAGTGAGAGAGTCCCTCGTTTTTACACGCTCTATCACTCCAAAATAATTTCTGTAATTTTGACCGTCCTGTTAAATGATTTGGATTGCAGTGCTGCACGACTCATCCGACTGCTGCAGCAGGGATACACTATTCGAATCCTGCTGTGGACATTCGTCCAGTCATTCAAGGTATTCATCATCTTCAAATCTAATTTTCCTTGTTGTTTTTTATCCAATTTCCTGTCCTTTACAATGAACTAATTTTGAAACGGAGAGCCTTGTCATCACTATCTTAATAATACTAATAATGACTTTATCTTCTAGGCTCTTCCGTATGTCTGTCTCCTCATCGGAATGCTCTTCTTCATCTACGCCATAGTAGGAATGCAGGTATGATTGCGTAACCATGAACTCTCTCATTAGATTAGCATATATTGAATAGACATGACGAAATCTCAGGTCTTCGGTAACATCTGGCTTGACGCAACGACGGAAATCAATCGGCATAATAACTTCCAGAGCTTCTTCAATTCAGTGATATTACTGTTTCGGTGAGTTCCGTTTCTTGCACAGCTTAATAGCGGTTCTGTAGATTTCGATTGAGCGTTTCATCATCACTATGTAATATTCCTCATTTCCAGATGTGCAACAGGGGAGGGCTGGCAGGATATTATGATGAGCTGCACGGCAATGAAGTACTGCGCCCTCCCGAATTCCAATGAGTACAATAAGGTTAAGGTAAGTGGATTTGGGGCAGATTGATTCATTTATCCATTTTTCGAGGGATTTCTGAAAATACATATGAATTTTAAAAATTGCTAAACTAAAATAAAAGTGAAATTATTTCCTCAGAATCAAACGTGCGGAACGAATGTGGCATACTTCTACTTCACATCCTTCGTCTTCCTCTCGACTTTCTTGGTTTGTTAAAATCGTATTACCTAATGATGACGCAATCTCCTCAGATGCTCAATTTGTTCGTTGCCGTTATCATGGACAATTTCGATTATCTCACTCGAGACTCGTCCATTCTCGGTCCCCATCATTTGGACGAATTCATTCGAGTTTGGGCAGATCACGATCCTGCTGCATCGTACGTTTATTATTTATTTTTATTTTTATTAATACAATGTTTAAATGACGTCTACATTCATGAAGCTGAAACGTATATTGTTATATTTCAGTGGTCGAATGCACTACACACAAATGTATGAGATGCTTCGAAACATCGCGCCTCCTGTAGGATTCGGGCGGAAATGCCCATATCGATTAGCGTATAAACACTTGATACGGTAAGCCTATCAAAAATTTCATAGTAATGACGCAATCTTTCCAGAATGAATATGCCTGTATCTGACGACGGGACGGTTCACTTCACTACAACTCTCTTCGCATTAATTCGAGAATCGCTTTCCATCAAAATGCGGCCGGTAGAAGTGAGTGACAGCTCAATTTCGATTAAAATTGTAATTTTTTATATTTATTTAAATGTATTTAAACATTTTTATAAATCAGGAAATGGACGAAGCGGATGAAGAACTTCGCCAAACTCTACGGAAGATTTGGCCATTGAAAGCGAAGAAAAATCTAATCGATCTAGTCGTTCCTCCCAATCACGAATTGTGCTTCCAGGTTTGTAATTAAAGTAATTAGTAATTAATTAGATTCGTAATTATTAATTACTAATTGCATGTCCATTCATAATAGAAAATTAGCATATTTCAAACTTGTTGATTTGTAGCGTCTGACGGTAGGGAAGATCTACGCGGGTCTTCTCATTCTCGAGAATTGGCGAGCAAAGAAGAGCGGCACCGAAGTGAGTTTCACGTCGGACTTATTTATCAAAATGAAGCGAATGAATTGTTGCCGAGAAAACTCGAAAGGAAGAAAGAAAACAACTAATAGCGATTCAAATTTTTCACTCATTGCGTACACAAATTTTTATAATCACATAATAAAAAGGAGAAAAGAAAGGTGAGAAGTTGGTGACCCTCAATTCTCTCCTCTTTCTTCTCTCTTCCAGGTTGAGGTTCGTCGCAAGGTTCAAGCTGCTGAGGTCCTAATGCGCCGTAGACACGCTCTCTTCGGGGGCATTGAGGTGTCCCCCGTAGCTCCGCCCCCTTTGATCTCTGATCTTTGCCCTCTCCCCCGATTGAGTTTATGTAGATCCGCCCCCATTTGGTCTTTGATCTCTGAGCCTGCGCGCATCCTCTAATACAACATCCTTTAGAAGGAAATAATCACCCGCATGGAGTAAAACTCACTGGGTCGCATGAGAAACAAAAAATGGATAAAAAGGATTTTTTTTTTTGAGAAAATAATTGTTTCTCATGCAATCCGAATTGAAATACTGCAGTTTATTATGATTTTGCTGTGTTTGTAGTGTAACTAATCGATATTCAGATCGGTGGCGGAGGTCTCTTTGCAATGGCAGGATTGAGAGGACTTGTGACTGCTGCTAAAGCAGCGAATGCTGCACATTCACATCATAATCATGATGGAGGTAAGGAGATTGATCTGCACCCCCACGGAGGTGGCCAGTGTCTAGACCGACAGCCGAAACACTGATCACGATCTCATTATGCTTATATTTGATCTTATCTGGTCTATTGACTAAATAACGCATAATTTCAAAGAGTCTCACACAATACTTGATTTCTTATAGTTTGGTGTTCTCTTCTCGTGTTTGTGCATATTTCAATATAGAAATACTGACGGTTGAGTGGTTAGTTAAATAAAAATGTAAATAGTACTTACACAAGTTAATTGCTGATCTTCCTCTTCAGGTCACCATGCGCACACCGATGGAATCTCAATCCCCGTTCCTTCTCTTCCTCTCACTCAACCTTCCCATCCCCAATTGGTCCATCAACAAAGTTCAGTTGCCGATGCTCATATTCCTCTGATGAATGCAGATTCGTGTGGAGATATTCACCATCACTCCAATGGAAATGTGAGTAACGATACATAGTTTACATCAATTATATATTTTAAAATAAAGTTTGATAAAATATGTAGGATAGCTTCGATTGCGTAGTGATTATGTATTCTTTCAGCGTCACCATCCCTCTCTGTTATCAAATCTCGTGGATACGATAAGAGGAAAGCCTGAGGACGAACATCATCCGAATATGTGAGTGGAATAGAGGAATTATCAATTATTTTATAGCCTGGACAGTATATCTTCCTAGTCATCACTTTTTTCGAAAAAGAGTACGAGCCCGTCTTTTGACTTAGAAATTCGGACTAGACCGGTCCGTATAGTCATATTTTCGACGTGGATACTAGTGAGCGACACTGTCCAACAATAATAGGAAGACGAATCATGGATGTCAACATTTCCCCGATATTCATAAAAGGATACAAATTGTTCAGGGAGCCTAAGCCGGCCTCTTCTACTCGTCGTCTCTCTGATATGTTTGCCCGTATGAGAAGAGGCAATACACAACCTGAACCACACCACCATCCACAGGTACGAAAGAGAATGAATACAGAGACAATATCATCCATTCTAATGTTGATAGATCGAATAATTCTATTCGCAAATTACATAAGTTATTCACAAATAATGCATTGTTATTCTGGAATAGGATTCGATTGATTCGAATAGGATCTAATAGGATTATTCGATCTAACAACATTAATCCTTTCACACAGAGAAGAATGGAAGAGATTGTCAACAAGAAGATCTGTTAGCTAGAATAGAATCAGTCGTTGATAGTGGGATGAGAGTCGATACAGTATGATTGAATACCGTAACGCCGTCGATTTGATGCTTGTAGCTCCGGGTTCAGGCCAATTTCATGCGAAAAAAATTATCGTCCGTCAATTTTCCTGATTTTCTATTCCACCTTTATTTCCATGCCAATCCCTACACTCACGCAAACTTTCTCTTTTTCAAAATCTGACCTAAAAATTTAAATCGGCCCCGCCATTTTCCTATCTTCTTTCTAGAATCGATACTCTTACTACCGCGACCGTGATGGAATTAGTGACGAGGTAATCGATATTCCCATCTCCTCCCTGCCCCCTCCCTTATTTCCTACTGTAGCCTGACAGCTACAGTATCTATCCTATCCTTGTAGTTGTTCTCTCCTCTGTTCGTTGAATAGACGTGATCGGCGCTTCCCAGCTTGTGTGACATAACTGCTCCAACTAACCCTACCGTATACCCTACCATATCTTCGATCCCTTTGGTTGACATCACTCTTCCCCTCCTCTTCGTTGTGTAGCTTCGTGATCTATCCCCCAATGCGATGTTGTCATGGTCCTCTATGTTTCTTGTGTGGGGAATATTCGCATGAACTAATAGGAAAGAAATGGTCGTCGACCTTCTCCCTACTCACTCATTTTGTGTTCCTTCCCTGAGAAAGAAAAGAATGAGCAGCTTGGTAGTTTCGTGAAATCGTGAAGAGAAATTGAGAGAAACGAGCACGCATCGCTTTTGTCGCAATTCGGGCGGTTTCTTGTATAAACGGAAAGATGAAATCGGATGGATAACATATTTTATTCGAGAAATAATTCATTTATGTAAAACTAAAGAATGTTGATAAACAATCTTCTTACAACCTTGAACTTCAGCTCGATTTCGTCTTTTCAAAAACGAAAAAAAATAATTCTCAACCGCCCGAAGTAAACAAGCAAGCGAGCGTGTGCAAGTGGTGATTAAGACCAATTTCAGGCGAGGATAAAATAAATAATTGCAGCGGGAGCAGCTATTACGGTCACCTTCCCCGAGGGGAGAGGCGAGATATCGATCGACTGGAGCGCATAGAGGAAGCCCACCCTCACCCTCCTACCCTCTACACACTTACAGAACGGGTGAGTACAGTAACCCGACTCCCTGATATCGATTGATTGACAAGGAAGGTCAGGATTGCCTAATAATGACGCAATCTCAGATTCGCCTCCTTCGTCTCACTCGGAATTGCCCCCGGGCAGAAGACGGCCGTACGACAGAGACGTGAGTGCACCAAGCTGATTACCTAGTGATGACGTAACCGTTATAGATCGATCGTCGCTCGCCCATCTACAGTGAACGGAGTGAGAGTCTAGCGGACAGCTACAGAAGGGACGAACCATATCGAGATCCCTACAGAGGTCAGTAGAACGATCCATTAAAAGATCAGAAAAGTATAAAAGAAGAGTCTTTTTTTGGTTTTGAATTGCCTAGTGATGACGAAATATTCGTTGCAGCTTCACTAACTCCAACGGAGGCATCGGAAGAAGACGACCCAATGCCCGCGGCAGTGAGGCAGCGAAGGTGCGATTGCATAGGGATGACGCAATAGTTACATAAGACTGACGCAATTCCATTTCAGACTGCCTCTAATCGGCAATCTTCCAACTGGTGGTGCTCTGTACGGAGCAGCGAGTGGAAGAGGCGATCCGGGTTACGGTAAGCAAACTGAAATAAGGAAATAAATCATTTGTCGATTTTAGGAATGCACCACGTACCTCCCTCTTCGCATCCGTCGACCTACCGCACACCGGCCTACCACAGTCCGTCGACAGCGAGAAGTTACTACACACCCAGATCGACTCTCGATTACGAACCCGACTACGGACCTCCATCGGGCAGTTACCGTAAGATAATTGATTGCTAGATATTGATTAATCGAGAGATGTGTTTTAATTCGATTTTTTATATCGAATATTTTAAAAATTTAAATTTAAACATTTGATTTTCAGTGAACACGAGTAGCCTCTTGATAAACTACTTTTAAACTAAAATTAAAACTAAGATGTAGGCGCGCCTCCCTCTCCTCCCGGGAATAGCCATCCTCGATTCGTGTACGCTACTTCAACTCGGCCAATGCAGGGAAGAGTGATACAGGTGAAGATTGAGTAGGCATGATGCAATAATGCGTCCCTAATATTGAAGATGGCAAATCTATGAAGGAGACCGATTAAAATGTTTTCGAAAGACATTTATAAGCATGTAGTTTTAGCTTTAAAAACATTTTTTAAAATTATTTGTTAATTTTCAGCAACAAACTGTAATGTATTTGAGGCTCAACCGGGGACGATTCCTCTCTCCGATTCGGAACCAGAAGAGGACTGGGCTTAAATTATCTAGATAATTAACTAATTGATTAATTACCTCCCCGTGATTAGCATACTTAGTTTCCCTGTGATTAATATCGACGATTTCTATCAATTCTGTGATTCAATTCTTTCTCATAGTCCAAAATGTTTCCAATTCAATTTCCGTCTTTCGATTTGTCTGCAGAGTTGCCTCATTTCGATCAATTTCTTTAGTTTTCCATCCAACAAAACTCTCGTTTCATATTGTTTTTGTATACTTTCCGGGTTGTTTCTGCTCATTCCCAAATTCTCCTCCCATGCCTAATTTACATGTTCACACAAGTGACGAAAGGCAGAAATTGTTGAGCCAATTACTGCCATTGAGTCATTTCCCAATGCTAGTTTTCGATCGATAAAGATATGTTATGAAAAATGCCACTGTGTCGTACACGCGAGGACATATTTATCAGTAAGCTTGGAATAGGTCAAATTCAAGACAGGGAGGTTTTTGTATCATATCTGTAAGATTGTGTATCAATCTCATGAACAAATCTAGTCGAAAGTGAAAGTTAGATCCAACAATCGACTGGCCTCGGAATCAAGGGATGCATTTGATACTCACTCTCGTTCTTACGTATTATCTCTCTCTCTCTCTCTCTCTCTCTCTCTCTCTCTCTCTTTTTCCCGTGTTCCTTTCGAATACATTCGTGTTTCAACTTCACGGGACTTGCAACGGTCGCAATGTCTAACGCAAATCGAATTTTCGTAAGTTGAGCACACTGACTTTCATTTTCCGTAGATATTGTAATATTTTTAAAAAAATGAATACATAGATATAATGCATGTCTTTAGAAATGCCAGGTTAATCTCTCACTAAGATTCGTTCTTTCCAGAATGATCAGAGCTCATTGGCTGAATATTACTGTTGCTATCATGAAAACCACTGGATCAGATCATTTCCAATTATCCACACGTTGGTGAAATGGACTTTGATGTAAGCACTTTTTTTTAAAGTTGTGTGTACCACTCTTCAATTTCCTTCAAAGTATTGATCGTGCTAACTGTAGTTGTTTTTCTTCTCTGTCCCATTCAAAACGGTTCGTCCATCTTTACAAACTGCAAATTTACAAAATTCTGCAATCTAATCAACTTTTCCGTTTTGACGCCGTCTTGAAGGTACATTTACATAACAACTTCATTCCACATTTCGTTTTTCCATCATATGTGACGAGAGTGTTCATTATTCAGAATATTCGTTATTCAGCATGGGTTCTTGAATTTTCTTAGAACTTTTAGAAAAGCTCCTCCACCGCTTTTGAGGCTCCTCCCCTCACTCCTAATTCCCGTGCGGTGGCCCCGATCACTCCCTTCCCACTCCCTTCCCGCTCCCCACTCCTGCGAATGACCCATTATTAAATATCTTTTTTAACTCGTTCATTTGTGTACATGTTGTCGCACCCTTGTGGTGTACGATAAATAAATAAAAAATAAATGTATAATTACAACGTCCCTCCAGATGTGCGCATATTTTGTGAGTTAGTTAATAGGAAAGAAGAAGAAGAATTACAGAGACACTCGTCATAATTTCTATAATCAAATTCAAGTGGTTTGAGATGGTTTCTTTGTTATTATGAATTGAATAAAGCGCTAACACTATGTTCGTTGAATACAGTCATTTGTTTGGAGAAACACACAGTCCCAATTCCCACTGGCTATTCTCGCCGTATGAATACAGTTTCGCTATTAATCTCACGGGAGCATGACAGAAGCGCAACTACCTCTTTCGACTGTTCGAACTTACTTGAAAATGGTTGCATAGTTTTGTATCGTAGCACATTCGACTCGAAATTGAATACACTATCGAACCCACCATATGAATTTATCAGCAAATGAGCGGAACGACATTCGCCCAACGATTTCAACATGCGAGGAACAAATAATGATCCTGCGGATTCGATGTTACATCACCGCTGAAGTTTTAAATAAATTGTTGAGGTTTGAACAAAGTTATTCGCCGCTGCGCTTCTGTGATGCCCCTGACTTATTTGTGCCCCATCTTTGAAAACGACCTCAATCCCGTTTGATTTCTCAAAGGAAATGTTCATTTCTGTCTCTTCACAATGGCTCTCACTCGTTCAATTGATAAAACATTTCTCTTCTGAAAGGGAGTTTAGTTGAAGACTAAAATATTGAGGCACTGAGAATACCCATAGGCAACTATTTGTCTCTGCAATACTGTAGTTGGCGTTGCGTTCTCATTTTCTATGCCATTTTCTCTCACTCTTTAGAGAGAGAGAGAAAATAAAACAAGTTGACTCCACATTTCTGACATTATTTCTGTACTCAATCTTTATTGTGCAATTATTCCAGCACTGCTCTGTTTTTAATTAATTTCAATAAGTGTGCTACGTAATCCGACAGTTTTAGTGATCATGACGAGTTTCAACCGTGCAATCACCGATAAAGTGCAAGTGCAATCAAACGTAAGCTTTTTTACATCTTGCAGAAACATTTTATAGGTGTCATAATAAATATTTGATATTCAACAAAACAATATTTGATCTATTTAGAATATTTTTATTATTCAGACCCTCTTAAATCTGCCAGATGAGATTCTCTCCATTATTTTCTCCAATCTCGAATTCTTCGATCGTCTCAAAGCAAGAGTTTGCAAGAGACTTCAGATGGTCGAGAGAAAAACGCTGAAATCGAAAATCATAGAAAAATGGAAGCGAATCTCAATTACAGTGAGTTAGACAATTTTTCACCACTTTATGTCATATAGCAAGGAATATTCAAATATTTAAATAGTTTGCCTAGTCAATTTTCGTAAAAGCAGAAAAAAATACATTCGATTCTCTATTTTTCATCTTTTTCAGGTAAAGCAGTCGAAATTTTTGGTTCACATTTACAAAGATGAAACAAAATTCAAAGTGAAAAATTTCACTGATATCGACGTCGGCAATCTAATGCATAGAGCTTCTCACATAGTCGAAGTCAATTGGTTTAGTTGTGAGGTCAGACACGTGCTATAATTACCGTTTTTTCTCGTTCTCAAATGTTCCATTTAAAAAATCTGTATTGGAGTTATATTACTACGCTCTATGTGCATCTAACAATAAGCATTGTTCAGGGGGAATCTCTAGTCGCTTATCAACATGTTCGTTCCCCAAAAACCCCCAAAAAACGTCCACAAGACAGACAGAATACGTGTTCCTCCTAGATACAACCGGAGGAACAAATCATTGCTCCTTAAACAGTATTTTGCCCTCCAATGGAATGCCCTGAATTGATTCTAAAAAATCGAAAATTTAAAGCTTTTATCTGTTCAAATTAAACATTTTCATATTTCGTTTGCAGATCAACTTTAAGGATGCGACTCAAGTAGCTTTCCTCAAAAGTCCAGTTTTAGAAAAAAACGAGTTCTGAAAATTTCTGCTACTGAGGTGGGTATTTTCCCCATTATTATTCAAACAAAAGGAGTAGCTTCGATCTTTTAAAAATGAATTGCATTTTCAGCACTGTAAAAAAGCTTCGAGAATTACTAAAGTCGTCACACAATGCAAGGAAAACGCTATGACAATAAGTAAAATTCGCTCAAACATTGGAGATTTCTCAAAAATGTACAAGGTATTTCTTTCTAGTTTTTTCTGTTCCAAAACGGAGTCGAAACCCTTTGTTCTTTTTCGTTTCGACTTTTCGAGCGGTCAACACTGGTGAATAGTAATTCGTGTCTCACTCCACATTTCACATACAAACTATATGTTTCATATCTATTTGAGTTCTTAAATATTTCACAACTAATTTAGGCTGTCATCATCGCTGGAAAGATTTAAAGTCTTAAAAATAACACTTGATGACATCAAAATATTCGCCAAAGAAGTCATGGGTGTTGGCAGTAATTTCTTCTCCCTATCAAATAAAAAGGGAATTCGGACAACGAGGAAAGATGGAGTGGTAAGTTGAAGATGTTAACTTACCGGAACATCCATTACGAAATCGAATTTCCTGGTGCGAATGCCCGAAAGTGCTGGAATGTTGCCGAGCCGGTAGTAATTTACTGATAAATTACAGCATGAAAGACTAGATCATTCGTCTCAAGATTCTTTGAAGGTGTCATACATGAAGATGTCGCCGTGTGGTCTTGTCCTGAGAGACGGCAGATGGATGACATTTGTAGTTCGACGTCAAGTCCACTCTTCGATTTGGATGGAGAGAGATGTTCCTGACGAGTGTTTTCACGAGCGTGTCGTAATTCCATATGAAGGCATGGAGTGATTTCCCGTTCTACCTCAGTTGCCTTGTGTTTCATGAGAGATTTCGGATATCAGTATTTGTAAATATTAAAAGAACACAAATGCCTAATCTCCCTGTTCTCAGGAATTTTTAAGCATTAGGTTCATGATCCATTCCCTTCCTAGTAATTCCGTTCACTATTTCGCTTTTCTGATGCTAAACAAAAAAATAATGACGCTAATTCATAAAAAAAACAAATAAATCCCGACAACTCGAATAAATTGTAGTTATAAATTCCATTTTTAAAATATTTTTATCAGAATGATGCAGACGAAAAAACAACGAAATACAAAAAACCAATTGGGAAAATCGATGGGTCTATACATATTTTCTCCTTTGAATGTAGATATTTCAAAGGAGGTTATTAAAACAGCTTCTAATTATGATGAAATGACTAACGAATTTCAAAAAAACAAGATACAACAACGAACGAATATTACAAGTGAAGATAATTTAGACTATCGAGGATCTTTGGTTTCATTTTCTTCTATATCTCCTCTCAAAGTCAATTATCAAATATTTTTATTTTAATGGAGGTCATCTCTTTATTCTCTGTAAAAAGAGTTCGTTAGAATGAAATCACCAAAACGTACGCAGTATCGGTCAAAAGAATTGGCCCAAAATTAAGAAGCAGTATATCGTTCATACCGGATTAGATATCGGTCTGATTTTTTAAGTGGAAGGTACTCATAGACCTCACTTCCATCACAGAAAATGAGACGACCGTAACATTTTCCTCCGAGCAAATAATCACCTCGGAAATACCATTGTAGTGTTACATTATCCTTGCGCAATAACGAAAAATAAACTTAAATCATATTTAAATAATTGAATATGATGAACTAGGCTATGAGTACCTTGAACTCAAAAAAACTAATCTGGTTTGGAAGATGTACTACTTCAAAAATTTGGGCGAATAGAGTACTTTTGATAGACACCGTAGCTCGAATCGATTTGATTTTAAAAATAAATAAAAATACGGGAGAGTACCTTCACTTTCTTAGGATTAGCCTGTTTTCTTCTCGAAACTCTTCTCTGAAGAAGAGGCGAATCCTAACGAAATTATCGATTGATAGACAGTCTAGCCAATGAGATCACTTACCGTATCCTTCTTCACATCAGCTAGATTGGGTACTGTATCTATCGGCTTTTCTGCCGAATCGGCGACTACCGTATCCTTGGTTGCAACCACAATCGAAACTCTTGCAGCCTGCTGGATAAAATCATGAAA
The DNA here is from genome assembly GCA_036245785.1 of Pristionchus fissidentatus. Lineage (NCBI taxonomy): Eukaryota > Metazoa > Nematoda > Chromadorea > Rhabditida > Neodiplogasteridae > Pristionchus > Pristionchus fissidentatus. The sequence goes on from BTSY01000006.1 coordinate 15,041,335, forward strand.
TTGGAGTCATGAATAGGGATGCCAAATGAAGAGTTTTTCGCGAAATGAAGAGGGGGTGAAATGAGAAGGGGATTATCTCTTCAAGAAGAGGTGAGCGGTTGTTCTCCCCTCTTCAAGAAAAGGGAATAGTTTCTCGGCATTGTGCCTCTCACGAGTGCCACAACATACTAATGTGGACTGACTCCAGACATCCACACTAATCTTATGCCAATTAGAGATGCACGCGTCATTTCGATTGAAATATCAGTCGTTTGGCACTATTACTCTTCTTGAAGAGGCCTCCCTCTTCATCTAGAGTAGAACGACCGCTCTCTCTCTCTTCTTGAAGAGAGGAGGAAATCAGAATTCCTTTGTTCGGGGAGAGGAAGATCTTCATTTCACTCTTCATTTGGCATCCCTAGTCGTGAAGTTATCTTTTTGGAAGTAAGGAAAATGCCGATCAAGACCATCTAGTCAAAATTCAAGAACTGTTAACATGAATCTTTCTAAATATAAACCCTAAAATAGAAAAGTAAAAACATCACTGAACCTGCTCGATTTGTGATCGACCTTGGTTGGCGAAATCCGTGAGGATTCTCGCATATTTTATTATTCGAAAATTAGAAGATTTACAGTATGTCCGAGTCATTTCTAAAAATAATATACAGTGAGCGGTGCGTCGCAATAAAATGTAACACAGTAAGTGACTCAGATTCCATGTTTGTTTTAATAAGCTCACAATCAAATCAATGAACATTCGAGAACTCCTAGTCATCACAACGGAAAATGTACTTCCACTTTGTTTTTTTAGATACAATCGGGAAATTAGACTCTTTAAGGAAACTAAAACTCATGAAATTAATATTTTTATCAAATGAAGCCAACTTCGGAAGTCCAAAGACGAAATGCAAATACAACAACAAAATAATCCTTCGAATCAAGAGTCTGATTATGCTCGTTCACAGAATGATATTAAAACATTTCCCTTCTAGGTTAGTAAAGACCATAATTATTTTTAATGACCAAATCAACTAATAGAAACAAGTGAAATTAGTAACAACGTATTTTTTCCACTAAACAGTGAATATTTACGAAACTATACAGTTACTTCCATACTAATTATTATCAAATGTGTGATAAATCGCAGCTGGGAATATCTTTTTTTCTCTCTCTGTCTAATGCTTCTTCAGCAGTACAAAATGCATTCTGAGGAATGGTTTTTCTCCAATCAACGGACCACATCTGATTTCGTATCTCTCCTTCGAATCCTTGCGACCCCGAGCCACGATCTTCAAATAAATTAATTCAATTAACTAGTCCAATCGCGAACTGACTCGTCATCTTCGATTTAAAGAATGCGTATCACCCCCATATTTCTCTGATGTTAGCAGTTTAACATTTCGTGAACTGAAATCTGTGAAACAAAAAATATTATTTTTATATTCGCACTTTCCTCTTTTCCCCTTACCTACCTTTGATACTCTCAATTCCCACTTCCACCGCGAATAGAAATATGTTCTATCGTAAGCCTACCAGTCCGGTCTAACTCCCTAGTCCCCGTTATCAAGTACCCGAGTGTTAGTGCAAGAATAACAAGATGTTACGAGAGATAATGCACTAAAAGAGATCAAGGAGAGAGCGCCTCTCCAGACAGGAATGAGAAATGAAATGTGGCACAAAGCAGGCTGTTTGATCGTATTCATAAACTTTCAAAACATAATGTGCAAACTTGTGAATTGCAGATCTCTAATGCGGTGAACGACTCCCATTAATCCGCCCGTCGTGAGAACTTCTCACAACTAATCGGGAGGAAAACCGTGATTTTTTCGCACGAGATTATCTTGGATGGATCACTCTCCATTTCCTACTCGACTATCGGGATCGTCTCGCATTTCCACACATTCATAGACCGATCCTAACTCCGAAAACTATTCAAGATTACTCGCTCTTCAGACAAAAATCAACCAAGGATGTTGAGCCTTTTTTTTAAATCGGAGCTCCAATTCGATTCCCATTGAACTCAAAGAGCCTCTTTATAAACGACGTATGACCTAAAACAAACTAAACTAACCGGATGCATGTTGTGGTCGCTCCATGAACTCTTCTGTCCGTCAGTTCGAATAAGATCGAAAAGTTTAATCAGAACTGACTTTTTCACAGTAATTGTGAGACAGTCGAATTTACCGTCCAGAAGATCCTGATAAAACACATTTTATTTTCCTTTTTTTCAAAACCATTTTCATCTCCTTACCTTCCAGATAGCGAGTAGTCCATCGGCGGTAATTCCTTTACAAAACATGGCTATTTCGACATTCTTCTTGTTTTCCATTAGCCCTCGAAGAGAACTGTCAGTCAAGAGTTTGGGATATGTCTGATTCTGAATAAAATGTTTTTTACAAAAACACCCTTACTCAGTGAGAAATGGAAAATACCAACAACAAAAAGAGTAATAATCTGACCCTCTCAATTCCGCATGCTCTCTCGCGCTGTCTCATCGATAACAGAGCATGCAGAATGAGGAGAGTCTGATCATTACTCAAAAAACTCACGCCCGAATGCATGTTCAATATACTATTGCATCGAATTCCCTTGAAGAGATCAATCAAAGTGACGAGGTCGGAATCAGTGCAGTGATCGAGCAACTAAATGAAAATTATAATAAATTAGTTTATTTCATCATATTTTAATTTTGTCAAACACGTTTAAAATAGAGAAGATAGAGAAGAAATACGCAGAATAAGCATATGCTTATTTTTCTAAAGATATTAATAATATTTTAATAAATTCCATTAGCTTTTATGCATGTCACTTACCGAAATACAAATCGTTCCGAATTCGTAGTCATAGAGAACGTTTTGTAATCGATCACAAATAAGAGGAAGAGAAGAATCGAGAAACTCTGATTGATTATCGTATCTCCCACCAACGAGTCGAACCTTCGATCCATCCATCTATTTTTTAAAATTATTTTTTTAAATCTTCAATATTTATTTTAATTCATAATTAATTTAAATTATTAAATTTCGGAATATATAGAGAAAATCTTTTACTTTTCGGATTTCCTCTTTAGTTTTTTCTCGGTTTTCCGCTCCCTTCAATCACTTTTTGTCACCTGAAGTTCCATATAATCGATAATCTTCTCATTGCTCCATTCTGCATGGAGAGAATCGAGTGTGAATGATTGCAGACAAACAGCCAATTCGCGATTTCCCAGGTATGAGAGGATCTTTGAAGAGAGTTCGACAGGGAGTTTGAGAATCGGAAACTGAAGAATATTGAATATTGAGACAGAGGAGATATTAGAGGAATACAGCTATATCGAAAGGCCAAACGGACCAGATCTTGATTTTCCTTCTCCTCCTCTCCTTTCTTCACTTTTCTAATCGACAATTTGTTCAATTTACTGTCTATCATGATCTTAATTTCGAAAATTATCTATTCGTCAGTCGTGAGAATTAATTTTCCACACAAATTCCACAGATACTTCGAGAACAACAACTCATTAATAATTAAGACAAAAATTTTTTTTTTAAATTTTGACACCTTTATCAGAAAAAAAACAACCGCGAACAACTTGAGAGCATCAACAAGTGAAGTGGAAATGAAAACAAAACAGCGAAATCAAGAAAATACGATAAATAAACAATTATTTACATCGCAATAAGTGTTAAGAGACCGGATCGGTAAGAATTGAGCACTGCCGGACATCCGCGCGAGGACTTTCGATTTGGCCCACCATACTCATACCATGGAAGTGTCTCGGGACCCTATTTACAAAAGTACTCGAATATGTGCCCTGAGGCTCAAACCCGTGGTGCATGTCATATTACATGCCATCATTTCGCATGAAACGAAAAATTCGATTTTACATTTCAAAAAATCGTCCTGAAAAAATCCGACAGTGGAATGCCATCATCTCATAGTATTATTCTGCATTCATCGGACTAAATTTACTGAAGAAGTATCAAATTTATCCATGAAGTTTGTAAGAAATTTTTTTTTTGAAAAATCAGATCAAAAATCAGAAAATCAGAAAATCAGAAAATCAGAAAATATTTTTGTCGCCTATCGTCAATTCCATACTGCCTCCGCTATCTTACCCATGCATACGTTCTGTATTCACACTTGAATGAACCGTTAGTGGCTTGAACCTGTACCACGAAACGAAAAACGATTTTGCTATTTTGGACCATGACCCGGGGTTCATGGTTTTTTTTTCCAAAAAAAATGTTTAAAGTATTGATGCCAAAAATCATCATTTCGCCGGTGGATGAAGATATGATAAATAATTTTTACCATTTCAAAAATTAATATTTTTTGGAAAAAATCCATGAACCCGGGGTCGTGGTTCATAATAGCAAAATCGTTTTTCGTTTCGTGGTACAGGTTCAAGCCACTAACGGTTCATTCAAGTGTGAATACAGAACGTATGCATGGGTAAGATAGCGGAGGCAGTATGGAATTGACGATAGGCGACAAAAATATTTTCTGATTTTGGACAATGACCCCGGGTTCATGGATTTTTCAAAAAAAAATTTTCTTACAAACTTCATGGATAAAGTTGATACTTCTTCAGTAAATTTAGTCTGATGAATGCAGAATAATACTATGAGATGATGGCATTCCACTGTCGGATTTTTTCAGGACGATTTTTTGAAATGTAAAATCGAATTTTTCGTTTCATGCGAAATGATGGCATGTAATATGACATGCACCACAGTGTGCAGTTTATGTTGCGCTACAATGCGCACCGTGAAATTATTTGCCGAATTTAAATCTTTGAGGAGAAATTTCAAAAATGACGAAAAATTTATTCGGATAAAATATTTCCAATCACTCTGAAAATTGTTCAAGTAGTTTTTCGGTGCACACTGAGCATGCTTAAAATATTGCCGAAGAAAAATTGATCCTAGCTCATGTACGTCAAAAGTTACAAAAATCACTTTTTCGTCGGTTGCGCGCGATATGCGAGCCGGGTTTGAGCCTCAGGGCACATATTCGAGTACTTTTGTAAATAGGGTCCCGAGACACTTCCATGGTATGAGTATGGTGGGCCAAATCGAAAGTCCTCGCGCGGATGTCCGGCAGTGCTCAATTCTTACCGATCCGGTCTCTTAAATGGAATATTACAGGAGATTAATTCACTTAATTGATAACAATGGTATTTCCGTTCGTAGGAACTAGCCGAATCCCATATCTCTTCGACTTATCGATTAGACCATCCGATTGAATCTGCATTATTTTATTGACTCTTTCTAAAGAGGCACAGCCAATAATAAAACTCGCATACCTCATTTCCCATGGTCGTAAACTTAATAAATGAGTAATGAATATCCTTGAAATGCTCGATTAATCGATCAAAAACCGATTGATCGACGATCCCAGATACCTATAATCATTGGTTTTACTCAAGAGAAACAAGAAGAAGTCCAAACATAGGTCTCCACGACCGAGGCTACACCCATGAAGCCCCGTGCCCCAAAGGGAGCCTCCACGTCTGGAGGGTTATGATTCCAAATCATTTTAAATTCCCGTAAATAGCAAATTTCCATCAGGCAAATTTGAGGGGGACGCCTTTAATCATTTCTTTTTTTAATTTCCGAAGAGTACGCTAGGTATTACAAATTCACATAGGTATAATATGGTAACACAATACTAGGTAATGAATGCGTTACTTCATTGTTTACTCACTTGAATATCGATCCTTCTGATTTGACACTTATCGAAGACTTCTCTGAATCGATGAGCGATATTGAGGAGGAAAGATTTGCGATTGTGATAAACAAAGATTTCGCTGTATCGAGAGCAGATAAACGTCGCTCCCAAACTACGTGGAAACTTAAAATAATTAATAGAATAATTGTAATGTAAATAACTGAAAATCACATTGATAATCATTCCATCGATTTTATTGTCCTTATTCCACTCTGTATGAACTTTATCGAGAACGAGTGACTGCAGACAAACGGCCAACTCTTTTCTTCCCATGTATGAGAGAATCTTGGATGAGAGTTCGGCAGGAAGTTCGAGAATCGGGAACTGAGAAATACCAGAGAGCATTGGACCCACGAAGATTTTTAATTGAAAATGTGTACAAGAATGAAAGATTAGACTATCTAGACAGTGTAACTAACCAAATTTTTCTTCTCATCCTCTATCATCTCACTCATTATGTTCACTAGAGGACAGTCGATGGAATATTTCCGGTGATCTCAAAATTAGAATATTATAAATTTGTTGTTTCGATATTTCGAGAAACTGTACAAATTTTCCATCCATTGAGTTGACATAAATAAATCATAGTCACTAAGATGCGAAATTTATTTTAAAAATGAATTCGATGTGTTGAAGTGGTAAGGCATAGATATTCATCTTCCGCCAAGTAACGGACCATTAGTGAATATAAAAAGATATTATGCAATTAAAAACTTTTAAATGTTCATCGGTAGCAAACTTCTGGCAACAGAACGGATTGACAACAAAAACAGGGAAAAGATATGCAGTTACAGAGGAATTGATAATTTGTCATTCTAATGGAACGAGATCAGTCTGTTTCTTCATTATTCTCTTCATCATTTCTTTCTTTCTCTTTCCTTCTTCTCATCTTCCTGTTTCAACAACAATCTCGCGTGTTTCAATGCAGAATCTGCAGCAGCCTGGTCGAACGTCATTCCCGGTCGAGCTTTGTGCTGAATGGATACAATAAAATGATTAATTTGATCCACTCCATAATGACTGATCATTTCTGTGAACATGAGAGACTAGACACTATTCATTCGATAAATTACATTATCAGTACGTCATCCATCCTCACCTTCTTCCAGTGGTCACAGAGAGATCGAAGATTGGAGAAAGAAGCTTTACATTTCTTGAGCTTGCAAACGAAGATGAGCGGAGACTGAATTATTTGATAATTGGGCACAATGATAAGGTAATAGAAAATACAAAATAATTTCATCATCACTACGCAATCGGTCGTACCTCATATTTGAGTAGTGCTTTGTGGGTGAGTTCCATGTGGTAGTGTACATCACCGAGACTAACGAAGTCGACATTCTTGCAGAAAGGACAAGAGAGAACTAAATTTGCACAGATATAATTGAGTAATAATCTGAGCCTCTCAATTCTGTATGCTGTCTGATTACTACTCATATAATTAATTTACATAGTTGTAACTTCTATAATACGGAATTAAAGTTTTTCTTTGTTACACGCGAAATAGGAAATAATAAAAAAAAATCAAGTTACTCGGAATGAATCGAACGTCGTCAGTATCCAGAGCAGCTTCCAAGACCTCAAAGGAAATTCCTTATTTTTTACTAGTACATCTCAATATTTTATCTAACTATCCCATCTGCAGTCAAGTTAATACTGAAATTCATTTTTTATGCATTTATTGTCGATGCCTATTATTACCAGTAGACAAACTTCTCTCGATTTCACATACTCATTTGACCGATCGTATGTCGAGAGAGAGAGCGCAAGTGACTGGTCACTAAACTGTATCGACAACCAATTTAACATTACCTTGATATGATTCTGACAATGTGCAGTCATGAGACATCGTAAAACCATCTTTTTGCAACGGAGGCACTGCTGATCCTGCGAATCACAATATTAATATTTACGAAACAATTACTAATTGTTGGTTATTGTTTTTACAAATGCAAAAATTTATCCAATACTATACAATATTTATCAGTATCGCTTTCCAAAGGTTCTGATAAAAAAAATGATTGTATTGTATTTTAACACATATTCTATCGCTAATAATTTACTATCAATGTAATGAATAAATACAAAAAAAAACAAACAGTTCTGTGAGCAGCCAACTCCAATTCAGACATAGCAGAGAAAGAACAATCCTTGCAATCTCTCCTGCACAACAAAATTAGTAAGCATTGTCAATAGATTTTAAATAATAAAAAAAAAATTTCGTATGCAATCTCCATTCTCCTTTCCCCACAGGAGGATACAGAGTAGGGTGTGAAATGTGAGATCACAGTCTCTTCATTTCGGGCATTTTTTTTCATCCACCGACCAGTGAAGAGAATGTGCGCAACGAAAAGAAGGTGGGCTCACAATTCACACTCTATTACGGAGCGATCACGTTCTACTAGCGATTTAGTAAAAAACAATTTATACAGATATATTTGAGTTGTGTGTATTTATATTAAATTCTTCTTAACCTCGTCGGCCACATTGCTCTCCTTACAAAGTGACTCGTCTTATGAGCCATTTCTTCAGCTGATTCATCTGACAATAAGTATTTTTATCAATCAATAAAAACCCAATTCTACAGTAATCGGAAAATCCTTGCAAGACGGACATGCCACATCTAAATCGAAATAAAAGTAATTAATTTCTATAGTTGTATCTTCTATAACACGGAGAGAACGCTTTTTTTCTCATAAAGAGAATAGGAAATAACAAAAAAAGTAGCTTACTCGGAATGACTCGAACGTTGCCCGTATCCATATCCATAGCATGCAAGGCCTCAAAGAAAATTTTGCATATGATTATATTTGTACACCTCAAGAATTGTATTTAGAATCTTTTATCACATCTAAAATCTTGATAATACTCTATAACGCTTTGTTTTTGATGCATTCATTGTCGATGAAAAATTTTACGGATAATCAATTTAACATTACCTTGATATGATTCTGACAATGTGCAGGCATTAGACATCCTATAATCATCTTCTTGCAACGGGGGCACTGCTGCTCCTGCGAATCACAATATCTAATCATATTTACAAAATGTTGTAATTATTTTGTAATGTGATGACGTATCCGCTTATTAATTAATAATTATCCATTTAAATTAATAAAGGCAAAAACTAACAGTTCTGTGAGCAGCCAATTCAGATTCAGAAAGAGTAGAAAAAGAACAATCCTCGCAATCTCTCCTGCGAAACAAAATTAGTAAATACTGTCTATGTATTTTTAAATAATACTAAATTTGTTTCATAAACAATTCAATATTGTTTGATTTTCACTCCATACTGAGCTACGGAATAGAGTGCGAAAAGTGAGAGCACGATCTCTCATCCATCGACAGGTAAGAGAGTACGCGAAACGAAAAGATCGTGGTCACACATTTCGCAATCTATATAATATGGAGTGATCACGTTGCACTAGCGATTTAATTTTTAAAAATATTATTTCTAAAGATATATTTTAATTTTGCAAAAAAAGTATTCCAAACTTTTCCCTAACCTCCATATTGTTTTCCTTACAAAGCATCTCTTCTTAGAAGCGACTTCTTCAATTTGATCATCTGTAAATAAATTCTTTTTATCATATTATTCTGCCAGCTATCACTGCTTCATAATCAATACAAAATTGGAACCCACTTCTATAGTTATTGGAAGTAATTACAGTATCTCTGAGCTCCCTCTTCACGAATGGACGGTACATAATAGAAGATTTCTGGAGGAAATTATCGATAAGTTCATCTGTAAATAAATTCTTTTTTTCATATTGCTCTGGCATTCACTACCGTATTCCAGCAATATCACTGCCTCATAATCAATACAAAATTAGAACTCACTTCTATAGTTATTGGAAGTGATTACAGTATCTTCAAGCTTCCTCTTCGAGACCAGACGAGAGAAAATAGAAGATCTCTGGGAGAAATATCGATCGATATAACAGTTCTTGCTGGTAAAAAGACTCACAATGTCCGGTGCGGCGGAATCGATGACCGTACTCTCGACACCGTCTACATCATTATCGATCACTGCTGAAATCTTCTGCAAAGAATATATTTCGTAATTACGAGTGGTTCATGTTGATTCGGCATTCACTACCGCAATATTGATTGTTGTTCCTCTCACTTACCGTACTCTCCCGTGCTCCGATCACAACTCCCGTCCACTCGTCCATCATAATAGAGAATGCAACCACGAGTTTGAAAAAGATCGACTGAAATAAAATTAGTTTAAACAATAATGCAATCTTGAACTACATCATATTGGAATAATAATTCGAGTGATAGTGAGGGTGTATGATTTATTGTGAAATCGCCAAATTATGGGTACTTTACATTCAGTATTTGGAAAAAAACTCGCCTTTTCGCCCTTGTGAAGGTAGCCACGTAATTCTTCTGAGAGAATCGCAAGGGAATTGGATAGAAAAGGCTGCAAGAGAGAGATCTCACGAGTGTCAGAGATTGTGTACACACCATCATCACTATGCAAACTTTATATTTTTCAAAAATACCCTGATTCCGTCACAGTATTTATTTCACCTCAAGAATTTTTCAAAAAGATCTCGAAACAAATTTTATTATTCTTTGAACTTCCTATTCCTATTTTTCTATACTTTCAATTCATCTTTCTGATTTCATCATCCCTTTGCAATTTTTCTACTCACCTTCTTCGATAAGAGACTCGACAGAGCGTCGGCGACAACTTTTCCCATTTGGCCCATTATTTTATCGTTCAGATCGGGGTCCGCCTCAAAAAATAGAGATTTTTCAAGAACTGCGTTTTTTTTCAATTTTATGGAAAAAAACACGGTCAATATGTTAAATTATTTTATTTTATAAAAGTGTAATTAACCTTTTTCTCGCATTCTTCTGCCACCTCTTCAGCCAGTCTTTTCGATTTTTCAAAACTCTCAATCCGCATTTCATCAGGCGTCATTTTCAAAGAAAACAAAAAGGAGAATTGGCCCTGCTAAGATAAGATTATCAAACAACGGATACGTGACTCATTCGTTATTCCGTTGATTTTTTACGTCGATTTTCAGTAAAAGGTAGATGAAAAGTGCTGGCCAAAGACCACAAACAAGTTGATTCCTTCAAGCAAAATATTAATTATTTAAAAAATGCTTTATCTCAAAGCGAACAAGCAAAAATGAGAACAAACAAAAAAGTGAAGTATTACAATACCACAGTAAAAAAACTGATGCATTGTTGGACAAGTCAAAATGATAACAAAAAAGTAACACGAAATTGAATGCTATATATATAACAGGTGATTAAAATTATTAATACTATAGTCAATTGGCATCTCTGTATGGAATCTATATATGTCAATAATATTCAATGGAGAGAGAGAGAAAGAGAGAGAGAGAGAGAGAGAGAGAGAGAGAGAGATAGAGATCCTTTCTCCTCTCACTCCGCAATTCTCATCAGATTGTGTACTGTAGCTCCCTCTTGGATTTTGGCGAAGATGAAGTCAGGGAAGTGGTCAGACATCTAAAAAAAGCCAACATTAATTTAATTTTAAAATATTTTCGTAAAAATAGCTGACCTCCTTGGGGTTCTGTGCAGTCTTGATGTTGAGAGGAACAACGAGTAATTTACGAATCTTCGAATGAGAGAGAAGAGTTCCCGTTGCACTCACGACCACACGGGCTGAAAAGATTGTAAATAATTAATTGCCAATTATGAAAGTGGAGAAGAAAGCAATTACAATAACTATGACCATTGTATTCAGTGGTCATTTCAGTTCCTTCCTTTAAAGAGTAAAAGTCATACAATAAAAGTTACTTTGATCTTACAAACCCAAATCGTGGGAATTATTTCTGCGAAAAAAACATTCACAAACGCAATCTCCAATACCATTCGTTTGGCTGAATTCATTTGGATGGTCGACTCACTTTTAGTTCCAGTCATAAGTCTTCTCAACTGAACTTGTTGTGCTCCCGTTTGCAGTCTGATCATTTCTGCCACTCGCTGTTCGGGAATCTTCAGCACTGAGCAATAGGGAACCTTATGTGAAGTAGATATACGCAAGTACGGTAGATGGGAATACTGCGCCACAATGCTCTCAGGGAAGTGTTAATTACCAAATTTCGACGGGAATTCGTCTCTCGACCTTCCTCCCTCACAGTGTAGGTCGATTGATTTCAGTGTTTTTAGCAAATTACTACTGGAACAAATTCTGAATATTTCTGTAACCTTACATGGTAGTTCGACGACGAATGGATTCATCTCTCGAATAATCGGGGGCGGGTCCACTCTCATTTCACCCTCAGCCAATGGAAGATCGATACGGAGTGAGAAGATGAGATCATAGAACGATTTGATTGCTGCCTGAATGTCCCCGATTCGCTCCACCCCTCATGACATGTCCCCTTTCTGCTCCACCCCCCTCCGCTCACCAAATGCATTGGCATCCATTCTCCCCGCATGAAGCATCCCTCCACACCAAGATCCGGCTTTTCGAATGTCACGCATTTGATCTGCAGAATGGGTGATTATGTATTGTGCAGTACAGTCATGAAACGAGTAGATCAATATACAGGGATCGCCTACCGTACCCTCTTGAAGGATCGGGACGATAACCAACGGAGGAAGTGCAGCACGATCTTGCCCAGATTGGTTATGGCTACTCGCGGTTCGAGAGGCTGAGTCCCGAGAGGAATCTGGATGGTTACGATAACAACTGACATGTGAGTGATGCAATTCACACCGATTTGTGTATTCTTGTGTTTGAAAAAATTGAGAAAAAATTGTACTATAGGGTAATAATACCGGAGTGATGATGGCCTCCAATTCATCGTGAACTCCGAGACAAAATTGGATGATAAGAAGAACGACATGAATCTGAAGAGGAATACGGTAGAATTAGTCTAATCGAACTAATCTACGATACAGTAATTACAACATTTGCAGTAATGGATAATCTGACCACCGCGAAATATCTAATCGATCGATCCAAAGATACCATAAAAAGATACCCTTATACCGTACCTCTCTGAAGTGTCTCATCGATATATCCTCGTGTTCTGCCCATTCGACGAAGAAGAAAGCGAGTTCGGCCAGTCCTTCAATTTTCTACTTCCAAAAAAAGATTTAAAATTCGAACGTCGAATCAGTGTGACACCGTGGGTAACAGAATATCCTCCAAATCACTATCGGTGAAACATAAATCTCGATATAAAACGTTCACACCCCCTATAATTTCTCCTCCCTCACCATCATAATAATTGAGGTATCTCATCGCAGCTTCATATCCATATCCTTTTCCATCTTTTCCAGTCCATTCTCTTACTTTCTTCTTAAACTTCCGCTGGTTAGCGGCTGCGTGATCGCGCACTTGAGTAGTTAGCATCTGACAGAGAAAAAACATTCGATTTACTTATTAGAGCCACTTGGAATTTGAACTGCAGCGTCCAAATGAAATTACAAAATGTCCTAAATTTGGAGCCCATAGTGCACTATTTTCCAATGGTTTTTTTCATATAATGTTCAAAGTAGACTAAATCGATAACCTCATCCACAAGGTCGAGACCAGCGATGAAGTCGGACTGCTTTCGCATCTAAAAATATGACGTGTCCCTTTCTTGTTCCACCGTCACAATATGACGGTGCTCATAGCTTGAACGATCATTAAGTGAATGTCAGGAATTTAATTGCAATTCGTAATCATATCTTCACTCACATTTTCTGCTCTGACAACAGCGAGAACATCGTATGCAATCCATGGATAAGAGAGGAGACGAGCAGAGGAATCACGCAGTTGAGAGGCGTATTCTGAGAGAGAGAGAGAGAGAGAGAGAGAGAGAGAGAGACAATTAGAGATCAACCAACAAAATTAACGCTGACAAAAAGATGTGACGATGATAACTGAACTGCATAACAGTTGGTTATATATTTAAAAAAAAGTAAATTCGAAATCATGAAGATAACAGATGAGTTGCTTACCGTAAGTCACTCTATACAATGCCACTGCTTTCTGTCGCATTTCCTCTGAGGGGCTGGATACCTTTAAAAATGGCTCATTAATAAAATACAGTGTATCCTGCCCCTTTATTAGAAGCATAAAGCCGGTCGAAGTAATTGTATTAGTAGATCAGATAGGAAAAACATGTACATAAAATACCCTCACACAGTAAGCATCTACCGTACCTCTCTATCGAAGATATTGTCCGTGTCTTCCTGTACATGCTTTCCTCTATCCGAAGCCACCATCGTAAGCTTTTTGATGTCTCCAAACTCCTGCAACAACGATATGGGATACGGTACTGTCTCGTCAGATCAAATTCATGTTACGGTATGGTCATACAAACATATCGAATTATCTTACTTTGAAGAAGTTCTCTCGATGGGTTCGGATGATCTGTGTGATTTGTGTTTCGATAACCTGAAAAGAGACCAGAGTTCTCATCTCTACTTCAGGGTACTGTAGGCAGTATCAGATTTCGATCTTACTTTATCGATTTTACTGTTGCAATTTATGATTGCAAACTGGCCTGATTAGTGTTGAAGAAAGACATGTCATCAGCCTCTCTGTCCGAAATTGCATTACGAATGGTGATCATGCAACCCGACATGAGTTCTCCCTCCGAAGCGACACCGTATCGTTCCATCAGAGCCTGTGATTGCGTCATTCTTATTCAATTTATCGAAATATCGGCATTCACAGAAATGTAACTACTACAACACCTCACCTTTATCTCGTTGTTGTATATTTTCATCTGTGAGAGAGCCTTCTCCCTGAATCTCTCCCATCCCGGCACGTCCAACTGCTCATCGATCGTCACTTCTTCCTGCATTTAGTAAAGTGATTACGGTAGTTATCTCGTTGGGTACGGTATCATATGTGTCAGCTACAGTATCTAAATGATCTATAATCACCTGTCGATCTCTTTCTTCCGACAACGCGAGCACATTATCCACGTGGCCGATCTCTCTCAAGTGTTTTATTTATATATATTTATTTCTCATTTTGTAATTTAATGGAAAGGCTGAGTACAAAGAGGAATTTGGGTGATTACAGTATCCAATGCGAGAACTATCCAGAGGCGAACAAGAAAACAGTACTGTCACAGCAACATACTCAATTCTATAACATAGATGAAACACGGAAGAAGGAGTGCGTGTGAGTCACGATGACCTCTCACTAGCGATAAGGAAATTCGAAACATATTAGCCGGTTAATCAAGAGAGTTCTTGGATCAGTCTAATCTTTCCGAAAAGATTAGACTGATCCACCGCATCTTTCCGAAAAAGGCAAAATATATTACCGATAGATTCTCCCAATGAGTCTACTCGATGCATAGACGGGATCTCGGTTGGATTGCATGAAATCTGGTTTTCGTTCCGCTTTCTCAGGAGGTATCATCTCCTTTGCCACCTCATCCTGTAAAGATCGATTGATTGACAGGGTAATACTTTGTTCTCCCACCCATTAGAGTCACTATTAACCGAACATCAAATATGGCCGCGTGGCGCAATGGATAACGCGTCTGCCTACGGAGCAGAAGATTGTAGGTTCGATCCCTACCGTGGTCGCAAATTTTGCACAATTTCATTTCAAGTCTCTAACTGATCTCGATTCGATATTAATCACTTTCAGAGTCACACCAACAACCGCCTCATTGGCTCAGTGGTAGAGCGTCTGTCTAGTAAACAGAAGGTCGCTGGTTCGATTCCAGCATGAGGCACTATATTTTTTTTAATTTCTTCCCAATCTCGCATTATTTGTGCCAAGTTTCAGTTACGTTTTGGCACCATTCCATAACAAATCGAAAATCCATTATTGGTCTGCATACGTCATCTGCCACATCTTTATCAAGTTGCAACTATTGTTTTTTTTAATTCTTACTATACTTCTACTCCTCACTTTAGTCCACTCCCTCGTCAGAGCTTCTGGAGGGACGGAAGTCTTAGGGAAGTCGACTGCTTGCGAGTGCTTGTATGCAACCTTCTTCGCCACCTACAAATTATAGCTATTTTACAACAACAAAAAAACGTATTTGCTGCAATGTTGTTTTCAATGTGTTCCAGAATCTCCAGTCCGCCCTTGTTTTAGCTATGTGAGTCAACATGAAGTATTATTTTAAAGTGCTTTCGATGTTCATAATAACAAACTCCATGCTAAACACATCGATTTTCGAAAAGAATAAGAAGTTGTGCTACCTTCGAATTGAGTCCCCACAGATCGGAGTTGTTGAGATGGGCGTTAGCAATCATTCCAACCGAGTCTTGAGTTATGTAATCGATGAAGAACGCACGAACATCGTTGTCCTGCCAATATCTATGGCTGTGTTCTTTCCATTATCATTATTGAATTCTCACTACTCATGTGTATTCCTAATTAGTTTGAAACACAAAAGAGCTGTTCCGCAACTAAAGTGACTAGTGCTCGATTCCCAGCCAATGAATGCATCATACTGTCAAGATAATTCGTGCTCCAATGATTTCAATCAAATATCTCAATGAGAATAATGAAAAACAAATAAAAAAATCTCACTAGAGTGTCCATGTTCAGCTTGGTCGATTTGCTTTTTCCCTTGGGGAATTTCATCGCTGTTTCATTGCGGTCGAAGTACAGTTTCTCGTCCCAAATGACAGAGTATTCATCTCCATCCAAATCGGAACCTGAATAAGGAAAAATAAAACTACAGTAGTCTACACCTTGCTTTGCATTTTCCATTCATTCTTAGTTTGTTTAGTACAATAGAGTATCATTACTAGCTCAAGGAAACACATCATACATTTTCGCCCGGCCGAGATCTCTCATTTTCACACACTCTCTCGCCTAGCATAAACACGTCAGAAATTTCATAAACACGTCAGATTTCTATCGGAAGTACGATAAAACAGGTCAGATAGGGGACAATTCTTACTAAACTCGACATTCTGCGCATTCCTAGATGGGTCTCGAGTCTCTAAACTGCCTAGTTCAAAAAAGTGTAAACCGAGAATCTCGGCCAACGAAAATGTATGAAACACACCATCTACGTTTTGACCAATATCGGTCTAGTTATGATGTATGATAGTATCTACCGTTATCTACCATAACCCCACCGTACCAGCCATCTCATCTGGGTGTGGCCTCGGTCCATGCTGAGGGAATACGACGACATCAACGAGATGTCTCAGCGCGGGAATATCAACGGCCTCGAACATTCGAACATCGCCCTCAGAAATGCACGGATTCTTCGTTATGAGAGTCGGTCCTGAAGGAATACTGTAGCATCAGGGATGGTACTGTACACTCAATCGATCGGCACTCTCTTCATCAGTTTACGTATCGTATTTAATCAATATGCATTTCTTAAGTGTGCACTAGATGGTCAATGTTCCATAGATTAGTCAATCAATCGATACTCCACCGTACCCTGTCGGATGACCTTCGTTGCCGATGGTTTCGGAGTCTTGTCGCACGTATTCACGTGGTATTGCACGAAGATCTGAAGAGATAAAAAATAAAATAGGTTTCCTTCCGATTCCTTCATTTTTTGGTCGCAATGAATATTTTTAAATGATTATACCTGGCCATATTGTAGAAGTCCCGTCTCATCCACCACACCGAACATCGACCTGCGATGATTGAATATATCGATCGATTTTAAATTCCCAAAAAAATTAATAGATTTTGATTTGTAAACAATTACACATAGACACGAATGATATACATTTCCTAATCCAGTCATATTCGAGTACATTATCCGGCACTACTGCTGAAGCTCGGAATCATCAAAAAAGGAATCTAAGAACAATGAACAATGCCATTTTAATGCTCATTTCAAGAGCGGATCGACGATTTATTTGCCTGTTCCGGGCTTGAGCAGTAGTGCCCAGTATCCCACCGTACCTTCCCAGATCGAGCGGGATCTGAATCTGCTCCTTGTTCAGCTGCTTCTCTGTAAAATGAGCTGCATAGGGTATGTCCAACCCCCTATCAGGGTTCGAAAAGTGTGCAATGATGGGGCGTTATGTGCGCGTTATTATCCTCGTTAGGTGCGCAATTAACAGCTCATTCGGCCCTCTCGACGATCTGTGATTTGTCTCTTTCATTCTTGAATTGAATATTCTAGAGTGAGTTGACAGTGTCTTACAATAGCTAGGAATACATAGTACGAAATTGGCTATTGATTACTCACTCAGCATATATCTCACGGCAGCCCTCAGCATCGATCGGAAGTATGGCTCCTGAAAGGAAAAATAATACTGTATTTGCCAGTAATCAATCGATATCCCTACCGTAGTCAGGGCGAATCCGTGTTGTCTGCTCAGGCCATCGATCGACACTCTTCTCGGAAGCTCCTGTAATCAATTGATGATTATGGTATCAGATAATCGATATTCATCTCTCCTACCGTACCTTCAGTTTGTCCCTGCACGATTTCTCCCTCACGAGAGTCTCTGCCATCATTCGAAGTTGACGATGCAATAATTCCTCCACTCTATCACATAATCGAACGTGAGACTCACGTGATTGCATCTCAGATACCTGTAACAAACAACGATTAATTAGAATCACTTTACACTATTAAACGACTGGTATATAATACCTAAGCCTCGCAACCCGGCACATCTAGCATTCACATCACACGAAACCACAAATGGATGAAAGCGGAAAGAAGTCTTGTCCAAGTCTTTAACCTGATCGAGAATGTTGATGAATGGTTTGTTGAGGCAAACTGGAGTGGGACCGGAGATCTTCACCACCTCGAAACTCGTTTCCTCTGGTGCATGGAACCTATGATGTATCACGTTTATTTTAAAAGTAGATGAAATGCAACAAAGAGTATTCTGGAAAGAACGAGAACAATCCTTGCTTCTAACAGTTGAAGCAATCGTCTTCCACTACATCACTGAAAACAAAGAGTTCTCCGCTTTGGAGCTTTTTCACCCTATGTTTATGGAATGAATCTCATCAAATCTTCAGAAGAAACAAATAAGAAAATTATGCGAAACAGAAGCCAGTAATGGAATCTCACTCACTTCATCTGGGAGTATCTGAATCGACAGTTGAGCAGCTTGTAATTATCTCCATTGTCATCCTTTCCTTTCGAGACTATTTCGACCACCGTATCCTCGCCCTTAAAAATATCGATTAATTACGCAAGTACTGTTACCAAATACGTATACGGTTGATCTTCTTTATTGATGTTATCGTTGAGTCGAAATTAGGGAAATATAGCTTCAGGAAGCATTGGAAACAGCTTTCGACAAAACTAGACTGGGAAAGTACATTTCAAAATGAGAAAAAGAAAATCAAGAAGTTCAATTTTTACGAAAATTAGATGGAGTACCTCATATAAAAACTCAAAGCTCATTAACCTCTTTCTTCGCAAACTCCATAATCAATTCCAATTTCCTCCTCAGATTATTGAGATCATCGAGTTGAGGATGGAGAGAAAGAACTCCTTTGTAGCCACGATGACGAAACTGAAGGAGAGAGAGAGTCAAATGAGCGGATGATAAGTCGAATCGTAACCAACACACTAAAATAAGCATGTAAACCACAATAAAAGTCAAAAAATTTAAAATAAAAGCGTTTCAACTCAGTTTCGAAAGCGTGATCTGTTTCGTAGTTCATTTTCATATGTTTCCGAAAAAATGATATTTCGAGTGATCAACACTAGTTACTATAGCGGTAATCTAATGTAAGTTATGTATTCTTTGAATGCGCACAACTCTGGAAAACATAAATATGACTCGATACCTGAATGACACATGGGTAATTGGGTAGTTTGAGATCCTTGGCGATCTTCTTGATGTATTCAATTGACATTTGACCAACTCCATCGGAATAAGTGTACATCTCCAATGCGTCGCCCTCCTAAATCAAAATAGAATAAAATATAATCAAAAACAATTTTAAACAACTATATCACATAAATATAATAAGGTTATCTCAGTTTATCGCTAAAGTATGAGGAAATTGTCATGATCGCGTTTTAGCACCTTATTGCAAACCACTATTGAAGGCGCACACACTCGTTTCTTTCTTTCGATTCACATCTCTCGCCTGACACTAAATGGTATCTCTACTTTTCAGACCGCCTCATTGGCTCAGTGGTAGAGCGTCTGTCTAGTAAACAGAAGGTCGCTGGTTCGATTCCAGCATGAGGCACAAACTTTTGCCAGTTTCCCATAGAAATAAGAACTCACGAATTCTGCGCTGTTTCCTCCTGCAACGTCGAAGGTGAAGTTGGAGGTCTTGAGAGGAAGACCCGTGTTTACTGCCTGCAAAGAAATCGCGATTTCCTGTTCTTTACTCTTTCTCCACAATGGTCTTTCAATCTGCTTTATTTGTGTCTCAGACACTTCTCAAATAGAAAAGCAAAACAGACGTTTAATGATTGTGCTGCGATTTTACCTACACATATGTAATAAGACTTTCCACAGACAATATCAAGTATGCCCTCACTCTACTCTGCGTGAAGCACTGTCCCATTCTCGCCATGAACTTGGCCACGTTCTGTAGTTCGTCCAGTCGACCCATGTTATTACGAATGTTCGCCACCTTAAGTATTGATTCGGTTAGCATTGTTCTTTAACGATATTCAGCACATCGGTATGAAACAGGAATAGCACTTTCATTGTCAAGTTTTCGATAAAATTCCTTCGTTTGCGATCAAAATCAGCTATAGTAAACGAACAATTTTCGACGGTCTCCACTCTCCATTCGAATCTTTAGGTGGCACTTTGTCGAACACAAAATAACATCCGTTGTCTCTCATCTGCGAATTGGACGACCCGAGATATCGGAAGTTGCGACCTGCCAATCAATAGTATAGTTTGGTAACTAAGTATCATCGAGGATAATTTTGAAACCAGCAGGAGGACAGCCACCTGCTCGTATGTTCTACAAAACTATATCTACCGTACTCCTTTACCGTACCTCCGACGACAATTCCGTCCTTGAGTGCCTTTTCCGCCGTGTCCTTTGTCATGTCGAGTCCTGTCGTATTCGGTCGCATTGGTTGTGTATCGTCGTCTCTGATAATCGACAAATTGAATAATCCTTATGCAATTTTCCCAACGATTTTCGAAAACAACAAAACGGGTTTCAAAACTAGGCTACTAAGCGGCATAGTCTAAATGCTGCCTGGGTTTGGAACGAAGTTTTTGGTCTATGCAAAGCGGTTGATCGTCTGAAAGATCGAATAAATAGCATATTGGCGAATTGATTTAGCCCAGATGGAATACCTGAAGGTAACTCTCAGAATCTCCGTTCCCGTCTTATAATGCTTCCTCAACACTCGATTTCCCATAATCTGCTCGGGAGCAATGTACACCATTCGAGTTGGAGTGATGACGACCTGGAAGAATGAAAGAGATGAGATTGCATCATCATTATGTAATCAGGTGCCTCACCTTTCTCACTTTCACATATCCCTCCCTCTCCAAATTCGACTCCCTCGCATCCAAACCGATCTGGAGAAGAGGGTGAATTGTGTTTCATCATTCGCTTATTAATACAGCCTATCTACTTGAAGACAATTGGAAACACACTATTGTAAATACGACCCGAACAAAAACAGTATGTGAAACTAGCATCACTTACTCAGGTTGTTCTTCGGAGGCAGGATAAATTATCAATCGATTCAACTATTCCTTTCAATAATTTGCACAAGTCACAGTCGTCCAATTATCCCTTCTAACCTGTGCATCAGCAAGCTTCTTCGCATCATCGTAAGCCTTGAATTCCTCCAGCATAATACGGAAGATACTCGAGAGCTGTAGAAACAGAGATAAATTAAGCCTCAAGCGACCTCAAGCACTAAATATAAGAATCTGAACAAACTCACAGGAAAAGTCATTTCGTCGATTCGATTGATAACGCTCTCCATGACGAGAAGAGTCTTCTGAAAATAAAGATATGATTTACGGGTCACCACACAGCTCTTTCACGGTTGGTCACTCGTAACAGCAAAGTGTGTTCGTGTTACAGTATGTCCAATACGCTTACAGTACCTGTGAGTCTCTCTTGTACTGTGCACAAACGATATCGAGGAATCTCGTCCACGCTTCTACATTAACCAACAGCTGATCCTTCACTTTAGCACCTGTAATTAGTGAATTAAAGTTTTCTAATCTCCTTCTAGTTTCAAATGATGCCGTTACCTCTGCTCAACAGTGCCTCGATCATGTACCGTAGCGCGAACTGCTCTGCGGATACGGTACACGCGCCTGGCACGGGGCGTCCAGCCTTGTTCTTAGGCGGTTCGGTGTCGGGAGCAGCCTGTGATACGAATGAAACGGAAATGAAAACTACCGTATTCTCGTTGCCGGCGGATGAGTACGGTATGTCCACTAGTCTACCGTACTACTTACGTCTCTAATTCGGTCGAAATAGGCGGCACACGACAGGGGCTGTTTGACGTATGGAGTGTGATAACCTGCAAACAGGCATTATAGTAGAGAAAGGCATGAATTAAACAATAAAAGTTACAAATAAATTAGTAATCATAATTATACTAACCCATGTGCATATTAATGAGATCCATAGTTGCAAACTCGACAGGAACTCCCGATCTCACTCGAAGTCTTGAGATAATCTCGAAGAGGCGCTCCATCTCGAATGAACAAAAATGATTATACATAAATGTGATCGATAAACCGTCACTTCAAAATTTACAATTTTCTTGTAGGATTCGCTATTGCAAGTAACGGGAAGTAATAAGATAGTATATTAATAAATACGCGAGTCGATACAGTATACGATTTAGTTATACTCACACTTGTGTGTTCTCCAAACTCGAGAGTGATTACGGTAGAGTCGGAACACGCGCCCTGCTTGGGGTACTCCATTCTCGCCTCAAAAAGGATTCAATCGATATTCACACAATCGTTTGTCATTTGACTCATTCACATTAGTTCCACCGTACACCAGTCACACTTCTAATTCCTTCTCCACAATGGAATGACAACAACATATTAACAAGTACCGTCAACTGACAGTCAAAATTCTTCTACCTCGTGTTTTCGAAAGTTAAGAAGATGCTTACCATCTATTTTTGGTCTAATAAATGATAAAACAGTAGCCTATCACGTGGGTTTCTTAGCGCACTATCTTAGAGAGATATATTTAATTTTAAAATAAATAATTTAATCTCACTTGTCCCTCAGCGCCCATTCCTCGTCGAATGTACAATAGACGATTGCCATCTCCGTATCTCATTTGGTTCTTGCCATTCTGAGAATAACAGGAAGATCATGATTAGGAAAAGAGACGAGTGAACTTGCAATAAAAGTGAATAACCACGTATAGATCAACTAGTGATTTAAACAACGAACATCGCTCTCCATGAAACTCCTGAGCTCGGCGGGGCAATTGAGCTGAAACAATATTATCTTTTTTCGGGGTGAATAGCTCGATCAAGGTTCGTATATGCGAATGCAAGAGATGACAATACTACGCATGAATCACAAGAACACTTAGTTCGCATCAAATTAGAGTGTCAATAGGGAAACTGACATCAAAGTGGATGCGGAATTTGTTCTTCGGATATTGATCAGTGGGAGAATCAATTGAGATTGGATCGATGATAAGCCGACGAATGGCAGAGAGGAAGAACTGAAATATATTTAATTACAATTTAATTCGGCTCTCAGATATTACATCCCATTACATCCATCTTCTCTCTTCCTTGTTTACTCAAGTGGTAAGACCTCCCCATATTATGCAACCCACTCAAGTCCCAATCGATAAAGGGTACTGTATTCCCACTGCTTCTATCGTGCGTTCCCCAAGCAGAGCATTATTGGGCCACTAGTGATGTCCTTAGGGTACACACGGTAGAGGCCTGATGGTCCCTCGGACAGATCCTGTTTTTGAATGCACGTTGTGCGCACGTCTCTCAAACAGTTCTTCCTTCTCTCGTCACGCCGATACTCAGTCAAGAGATGGAAGAAATTAAAGAGAGACTGTGCACTGGACGTGCTATGGACGTACACTCCACGGGCGTGGTGCGTGCATGCACGATGCATTCAGAAACAGGAGAAGATCGCGGGTGTTCTACTGCAGTGACGAAACAGCGGACCTTGGCCCTAGTTCCTGACAGCTCGGAATACTAGTCGCAACATATAACCTGTCGAATTAAAGCGTACAACGCTGGATACAAAGTAAACAAAATGTCTCTAACCTTCACAGTGTAATCAACTTTCTGCTGTGCCTTCTGCTTCGTTCTCTCCTCGCACGAAAAACGAATTGATACAGTGCCTCGATCTGTATTTCATAGATTTACCAACAAAAAATATTATTGAAGTTCGCAAAGCAGTTAGAATATTTCTTCACGGATTAAATAGATGTACTGCAGCATAGATGAGTAAATAGAAAAAAAGTAAATAGGTCAATATGCGAAAGTTTTCAATACAACAAACCATTAAAATAAAATTACCATGTTCGAATGCCACATGCATTTTGTCTTGCACTCTCTCCTGTCGATTCAATTCTAGATCCCTCGAAGCTGCGTTTTTCCAGAATTCAATCTGAATTTTGAATTCACACGTGAGGAGACACGAGTGCAAAAACATGAGGAAACGAGAAAAGACACAGGTATCGTTCAATATTTGCGTTTAGCATATTCCACAGAACATGACTGGTGGAGTGATAGTGTTATTACAATTAAAAAATATTGTTAGAAGCGTACCGTCCAATGTACTCCGAGCGACCCGGAATTAATAATATTGCCGAAGTGAAGGGATTGAATCGGAACATTCGAATGGTCGGGACTACAAATTAATCCATCATTCTTAGTCCACACTAATTACCATAATATACGCATAATTAGCATGTCTAAATATGGACAGTTAGGTAATATTTTCCATTTATTGCAAGCACAGTGTTCCTTTGCAGGAGGATTTGTGTTCCAAACTCTCATGATATAGCTGCCAGCTATGGGAAGTTCCTTCTTCCATCCAATAGGGAGGAAACAACTCACGTGCATCGATCAGAGAAGAAGAGAGGAGAAGAGACGAGAATGACAGGGAGCATATCACGACGGAAACGTCTGCAAAGCACAACACATGACATTTGGAATGCATGCAGTTGGCAAAGCCATAGGCATATGTCGAGATGTTAGACCAGTGAAAATGGAAATGGCATTGCACGGCTACCATCATTTCTGCAGTGCTTAATTATTTGCGATTGCACTGTTAAATCAGCTGCAAAAATGCAGTATGTGAACAGGATAGATAATATGTTTATTGTACGACAGTGTAGTCTGGTTTATCACATGCTCGGTGCAATTCTCCCTCGATGCAATTCAGAGTTACTATACAACAAGGTCGACTTCATCAGTGCATAAAAGTCAAATCAACTCACTTTGTTCTGATATTGAGGAAGAAATGCTGCATGAGAACGAAGAGAGCGATACTGCTACTGAAAGGTTCCACCTGATAATAATAATAATAAAAAT
Organism: Pristionchus fissidentatus; assembly: GCA_036245785.1. Classification (NCBI taxonomy): domain Eukaryota; kingdom Metazoa; phylum Nematoda; class Chromadorea; order Rhabditida; family Neodiplogasteridae; genus Pristionchus; species Pristionchus fissidentatus. The sequence goes on from BTSY01000006.1 coordinate 15,066,435, forward strand.
AACAATAACAGCGGAAGACGCTATTGTGGTGTTAGAGTGCGCTTATTTAAGAGTTTCCAAGAGCATACCGATTTTACCAATACCCTTTTTAAAATAAAATAAATCAAAAAATTCACCTCGACAACGAATTCGAAAGTGTCCTTAATGATGAGTGGATCCGAGATGGAATTGACCTTGTAGCAACTCCCCAATTGCTCAGTGATCGTCATCTATAACTACATCGTCCATTATTTTCAACCAGAAACTGATTTGAAAAAAAGAAGGAAATACAACCGATATTTCAAACGCCTTTTTAAAAATAAATAAATCACCTTGAAAACCTCGTGAATAGCGTCGGCGACCTTTGGTGACTTCCATGGGACAGTGCACTGCAAAAGGCAAATATTATTGTTACTCTAGGACAAGGTCGACTTCAACTAGCTTGTAGGTGTCCACTAGCAGAGAGTGTTTGGTCATCGGACCAGTCGTATTAGGTGGCAGGACCAGTTGGCGGTTGGCCGAGATAGTAGCTAGTGATGGTCGGACCATTTAGTATAATACCATGTTTCCGTCAGCTAGTGGACACCTACAAGCTAGTTGACACATTCTACTAGTCCCGCAACCGTTGCTTCTCGAATATTATAGCAAACATTCATAGGTCAAAAGGGTGCGTTGGGGAAAGTCGAAAATGTGGGTTGGGGTTTTTAAAGTATGGGCATGAAAAACCGAAAAATGGGTTGGTTGTGCAATTTTTTTTTCAAAATCCAAAAATGTAGGTGGGGTTTTTCAAAAATTGGCTTTGAAAATGCCAAAATGTGGGTTGGCTTCGTCGTATTTAACGTACCTTTTGGCCTATGCAAACATCGTAGCTCATTGATCGCGAAACATGTCGATTGTCATTATGAATTACCCGAAATAAGCCTCAATTCCTCTTCTAATTCTCACCTTGATTCTCAGTGAAGTTTTGCTAGCATCGAAGTAATTATCCAGTTGGATATTCATCTTGATCGATGAAGCCTTCAGATACCGTACTCCTCCGTCTGCAATATACCATAATCTGGCAGGAAAATAGTACGTTTGGGTATTATGACAGTCGCTATCAGACGATTGGAACTCAAAATGTCAAGAAAAGACAAACAACTCTAGCTCGCAACGATATTTGAATCGACCAGTAACAAAGTGCTTAACAGTGATGTATGTTTGATCTGATCGTAGCGCCATCTTTCTAAAAAAAATATGAGCGCAAATAAAGTACTGATAATATATTTTTAAAGGAGCAACTCTAAAAATGAGTGTCCGGATCATGTACAGTCCGGAACCTCTATCGGACCGTAGCAGAGGAGAGATTGGTCGTCTATCGATCATTATGGTTTAGAAGACAGATTCGGTGTCGTATTATTTTCTAAGTGTGAAAACACGCAAAAACGAACGGAAGAGGGGGAGTTTGCATCGAAATACAAGCAATAGCGGCTCCTATTGGTTAGCATTGAAGAGAAACTGCAAATGTGCCACACAATCAACAACCTGCGGCATGCAGAAGAAAAAAAATTAAACAAAGTTTGACGAGACAATATATATCCGCGTCTAGCGCACTCCAGGGGATGCCAAAGCAACTGACCCGCTTCATAAATGGTAGCATAAGGTCTGGTGCGGCGCTATGAACGAGAAAAGCAAACGAAATTTCATATTAAACATGTTTAATTGATACACTCTGTGATTGCAAAGTAATATTGAAGTAAGTACAGAGTAATATTACTTCAAGTAGCCGAGTAACTTGCTGGAAGTCCTATAGTAACTTACTTTGCTACTTGTTTCAATATTACTCTGTACTTACTTTGAATTTGTAATTTACTGGCAACTTACTTTTTCTCTACTGTTACTTACTTTTATATTGTCGTTTTCTTACTTTCAAGTTACTTTTTGCTTACTTTTAACTTGATTTTTCTTTACTTTTTTCTTACTTTATATTTATTAGAACCAGTATAACCTTTCCATCTCTTTGCAATACAATTTAAAAGTTTATCAATCTTACAACATATTACACGGATACGGGCACTTTTTTTGTAACATAAACTAGCAGAAAGAAGGATATGCAAACGTATTAGATCCAATCATCTTTGAGCATCTTCTTAGTAATGAATATCTTCTTCAGTTTTTGGTGTTTTTATTGTCCAATATAACTTGGTAAATCATCAATATAATCAGCTTGTCGCTTGTTGCTCCTGATATAGCGCTATAGTTACCATAATCGAGGCACTTATAACACCCACAATGTTGGATGGCGACGTCCTTAGGCATGTCTGTATAGGTCGCAAATCACTGCTTCGGACCAACATAATTATTATGGCGTTATTAGGAAGTGCTAAAATGGGAAATCTCATTGAAAATATGCGTACTTGTCAATGGAACGCTGATTGCCACTCGACGGTTCTCACGTCGTAATTATATTCTTTGTGCGGTCGCTTCATTTTAAGAACTGTACTTGACGAATCTGAATGGAAATGTAGCCAAAACGTAGGTCTAACACTACTTACCCCTCAGAGTAGCTAATGTCGAGTCCTGCGGAGCACTACTTACCAATTGGAGTAACCGATGGCGAGTAGTGAGCAATTTTCACGACAATAATGAGCGATTCCATCGACTTGACCATTATAACTAACAACGAAAACTTGCTATGAAGAATTTCATGAGAAAATACTGAATTAAGTGAGCAGAACTTCCGCTGATTTTCAAATAAAATATCAAACAGTTGACAAGTTACTTGAAAGTTACTAAGTACTTGCCCAAATCGGTAAGGAAAAAGTAAATTACGCGCAAATTGCAAAATCATTGACCGTCCCGTAATGAAAAAGTAAGTTACTTAAAACTTGTCCATCAATTGAAAGTGATGGGGGTAAGAATAAAGTAAGTTGCCAGTAAATTACTCTGAACCGCCATACTTGAAGTAATATTACTTTGCAATCACAGAGGCAATACTGAAATTAGCGAGGAAATTTTAAAATTGGCAAGTTGCCAATTATTTCAAATCATCGGTTAACTACGGTAGTCCGGTCGGGTCAGGTTATTAATTACAAGGAAAGATTTTTTTTAATTTCTTAAAAACATGTATTTATTGAAGAAAAAAAACAATGCCAATATGACTAACTAATGAAGTCGGTATATTCAGCATTGTGCCAAGTCTTCGCTTGGGGAGTCCGTATATGTAGAAATAATGCAGTAACGAGCAGAATTTGAGAAAAATAGGAGATAACCAAAAAAAACAAAAGAACAGGATGAGATAATTCTATATCGATCTTTTCTTCGCGTTCTCTCTCCTACCTATATGTTCGAAGCGGCGGCTAAGAAGGGGAATAAATAGGTTAGCTCTACTCCGAGTATTGAACCATCTGTTCCCTTCCCTTGTCTTCCTCCCTTTCTCCTCTCCAATCCCTTCCTCTCTCATCCCTCATCTCCCATTTCTTTGTCTCCTCAAGAAACGAGCGCTCGCTGTGCACTTTTAGCGCGGGCTAATGGGCAGAAAGACTACGTCGAAATGAACTCCCCCCCTATGTTGCGGAAGTAGTGTCGGAAAAGAAAATTACTGCGAGTACTGTAATATCGGAAATGGTACGTTTGGTAGTCCCCGTTTAGGAACTTTCTCATTGATTGTTGGATGAGATGGGTATTCCAGAGAGATATCATGATCTTGATGGAAACGATACCATTACATCAAGGGCGCAAAACAATCAAATCGGGATTGAAGATATTTAACTCATGCGACAATACGCCTTGCGATGTCAACAACAACTCCGTGTTCAGCACCTCGATATTATCAAATCACATAGTTTCAGAGGGGATGACCAAACCCTTCCAGATCAGCTAGATTATGTATCGTATATCAGAAATTTATACGCAATCAGGACAGGTGTTTTAGGAGAAACAGAGCTGCAATTTCTCAGAAGAAATTGTATAGATAATCGGAGGAAATATCGTGGTATTGTATCAATGAGAGCAACAACGAAGTGATTTTGATAGAGACAATCGAATAATACATGAAATAGTAGCTAAAAATTTAGAAATGACAACATGTACAAAATGAAGCGATGTATTTATAAACTATTGCTTTAAGTGGTGTATTTAGTGAAATTGTATTGCAAGTGACGTTATTTTGATGTTATTTTCTCAGTCCTCGACCACCTGAAATACTTATTTTTTCTACGTCGATTTGTCTTGGTGCCCTAAATCAACCGGGCGTTAAACTTTCTAAAATGTTGAGAAAAACCTTTCTGTTCTTCAATGAATACTCTACTATCTACGCTACTCTTCTATCGTCATTAGCCAGTTCGGCCAAATAAGTCGATATAATTAGAACCTCCGCCAGATCGCATTTACAGTACCGTGTCCACATCATGCTCGTGCCTTGGAAGTTAACCAGAAGAGATGAGAGAAAGAAGAGACGAAAAATTGAAGATAGAGGAAGACGGAAATGATGGCATACATGTCATCCTCATTCTGAAATAGATCACAATACATTTTCGTCCTACCAGAAATATCGTTATTTCTGACCAGTTTCAGAGCATACATTATGCGCCCCACAATTTGGTCAGATCTACACCACAACATTATGGAAACTGTTAAGAAAGGGATTAGTCCTACTAATTTGGGTCTCCTGCATTTTTCCAGATCGGTTTCGAATCGTGCTTTTTTGGTTCGAAAAATAGAAAAATCGACGGATCACATGCTACCGTAAGTCTTGCAAATTATACACCGTAATCGTAACTACCGTACCACATGCCACATTGCTGCCAATCGATGGACGATGACGAAGAAGGCGCGAAAGGAGAGGAAGAAGAGTACGGTAGAAAGAGTGAAGAGAGAAAGTTTATCGAGAGGGCGGCCATTGATCGTCAATTTGAGACAGTAGAACAACATAGTCTGTAATTTACAATACACATTTATATTTAAAATATTATTACTGGTATAGAATGGGAATAGACGGCGCTAGGTCGGATGAGAACCAAAATTGTCTTGAAAAAGCCTAGTGCCGAATAAACACTTTTAAAAAATGTCTTATTTTCTGTGATCACGAAAGTTAGAATGTCTATGTTCTCTACTATGAATATAAAAAAGGAAGGAAGAAACTGACCAAATCAACAGTGCAGAAAAAGAAGATGATAATAGTGTAGACGGCGAGACACTGTAAATGGAATATGAAGCGAAGGGGGGGGGGGAATGAACTTACTCGAGGACCGATGAATCCTTCCACTCTTCGACGAATACGACTGAACAATCCTGCAAAGAACGGATTGTTATTGACCATTTTCGATAATCATAAATAAATAACTCGGCAGTTGTCGAATACCGTATCCTTGGAGCTGTCGATCGATACTTACCTGTCCAGAGAAGCATATGGCCGTAACAAGCAGGAAGAATGAGGAGAGGAATGGGATTGGTGAGGGAGAAGATGAACGCCATCTTAATTAGTTTATTTATAAAATACTTTCAAAAAAATGGAAACTACTCAAAACAGGATATTTCCTACTTCCCTTACTCTGAAGATACTGTATCCTGCTGAAAGAGCATGCAAAATCGAGAGATGATCTCTCATCATCTCTAGATTTTGCATGATCTCCATGCTGCGAGAAGAAGTAGACTCTCTACTTCGTAGTTATTTTAAAACAAAGTTGGATATTACGGTTATAATGAACTGCACCTCAGTTTCCTCACAGAAAACATAAAGAAAACGGTGGTAAAACCTCGAAATTTCTTTTCGAGTCAATCGTTCCTCGCATAACATCAAATAGAGAAATTGTGGCCTCAGGGAAGATCGAAGCCATTCCTGAGAATACATTAGATCAGGCTAGTCATCTAAACGATTATAATATCGAAAATAGCAAGTATTTATTGATGGTCTCGAACCAGTCAAATACTTCAAACTATACAATTATTCTACCAAAACTTTATCCATCAATTTAAGAGCAAAAATAACAACAACAAACAACGTAACATTGCAACAAAAAAAACTGAGCAAGGTTAGAATACTGCGGAGAAACAACTCTTCCAGGTGTCACATCCAGATTGTAAAGGTTTAAAGTATGAACTTTAAACTTTCTAATTGTGGGCCCAAGAGTGGAACAACTTAACCAGGGAATAAGAGAATGATCAAAATTAGTCTTCTATTGAAAATAGCCGAGAGGACTACCCTAGAGGAAAAATATATTAATGGAGGAAACGAGGAAACGAGGAAAAGATCGTTCGAGGGAAATAGTGAGGGAAGTGGAAACGATCTTGCCAATCTCCAGCTACTTCTGATCCCCACAAGTGCAAAGATCCATCATTCGATCACAAATTGCTGCCTTTGTCTTGTCAGAGAAGTTATCGTACTCGGCAGCGGGCTGACACATTATTTATCTATTTTGAATACGGTATCGAAAATTGATCTGTACGCGGCAGTGATATTACTCATTCCCAGAAGTAATCTGATAATAATAAGAGTTCTCGAGTATGCAAATCAATACCTTGAGATCTTTAATAGTTTCGATGTCCGTGCAGAGATCGAGAGTGTGATCCTGAGAGTAATATTTGAAATCAAATATCAATTATTATTTCACTAACCAAGAGTGCGTCGAGTCCATATTGATCGGCAAAGACCATTTTAGAGAGGAAACTGTATTTCTCCGACTTCATTAGATACGATTCAACACGGTACAAAGCACACTGAATAGGGGAAATTCAGTTATTATCAATGATAATGCCTAATATTTCCAGGAGTCTCTAGGTTCCAGAAATGCATTCTTCTTTTCGAAGAAAGAGATAATTACTTCCCTAGGAAAGCCTTACCTCAACATTGAACTGGTCGGCCAGATCGAGAATGTGTCTAAAGGTTTGACCTGAAATTAAATAGATCAAGGAAATACAGAAAATAAAATATTACGATTGATCTCGATCAGAGTTGGGTAGATCACATTGAGAAGATCAACGAATTCCTGAAAGAAGTGAAATTTATTGAACTTGCACTATAAACTGATTAGTTAGTGCTGTGTTACGTCTAATAAGATACTCCTACAAATAGTTGAAAATATTAGCATAAAAACAAGTTATGAGAAAAAAAATTAACAGAAATTCTCGACCTCGTATTTTACGTCGTTCAGTGTAATTCCCTTCTTTTTCTGCTCATCCAAACCTTTAGTGAACATTGCGGCGAAGACGGGAGAATGGATGGAGAGGAACTGGAGGATAACACTTTTTATGAGTCATTTGACCTTCTCAATTCTGCATGCTCTCTCATGCTGTCTGATCGATGAGATAACATGCAGAATGAGGAGAGTCTGATCATTACTCCATTTTATGAAACACAATACATTATTTAATGCTACGCATATTTCAGGGGTGCAATTGCACCCTCTCAGAGCATGATAGAAAAGTCGTGCAACACAGCGTAAAGTGAACGAAATTTATTCAATCAAAATAGAAAATGTTTCAAATATAGTTTACCATTCTTGTCTCAAGATTGGTAGTTCTAGCATCAATGGGGAAAAAGGAATGAGAGAGTGCAAGGAACTTCTTTGCACCGTGCACCCATAAAATTTGCGCAGCATCAGAATCATTGACTTACGTCCCTCGACAAATGCAACTTTTTGCCCTCCACCTCAAGAATGACGATATTCTGGCCTTTGACCGGCTTAGTGAAATCAATTAGATTCAGCTTGCTGCAATACATATTTATTAATTATAATTTTTATGATACATTTTTTATACCAATTGTACCGTACACTTACCGTACTCCTGATGTCTTCTTGATATACAGTCGAGTTTCAATTACCAAACGATCGTCTTTCATGAATCCCTGAAATAGGTCGAATGTCGAATGAAATATTACGGCCGCATACTTAACTTGAACTCCGTGTACACAATTGTCCAATTAAATTGATTTTATCATATTTTTCTTGCTACAATGAATCAACAAGCTCACATCGGAGTACAAATCACTCATTCATCTATTTGTTTTCATCTAATTGTGTATTTATTTGATACACCCGCGAAGGGTGTGACGGCAATTAAAGAAACTGTGACGAAGAAATTTGAAATGAAACGTGCCCATAAGAATACTGCATGTATTCATCCTTGTTCACCAACCTTCTCAGGGTCACTCAATTCGTTCCAATCAATTATCTGCTTACACGGTGGGAGTTTGTTGTATTCGAATTTGTAGCGGTTCTAAAGAAAAAATAATCGAATATTTTCTTATTTTCTCTTCCCATTGTTTGTTGAGTATTTTCCTCTTCTTCCCTAGCTAATACGGTAATCTTACTTCAAATTAGTGCATAAGCAAAGGAATAAAGAGACTATAAATTCGCTTGCCTTCAATACTTTGTCATCGCCGTGGGAATTGATGATTACGGTATCGATCGATAGATCACAACTCCATGCCGTCATGTAAGTGTCGTCAAAGTTGCAGAATAGAAAGAGCACGATATCCTTGCAGTCCTTGTACGTACGAACCATCACTCGCCTGCAAATTAATATCTTCATATGATTCCAAGTCTTCAGGAAGGGGTCAGGGCGAGAGTGCGTGCAAAAGTGAGAGTCTCTCGCGATTTTACACGCTCACTCACTTCAAAACCCTTTCTGTACGGTTGACAATGGACCGATGTGTCTTCATTTCGAAAATCGATCGGTGATGGGGAAACATTAAATAATCATAATATGATATTATTATTTAATATTATTTAAGACGAAAATGTGTCTCACCAGGGAAGGTCCTTGGCGTAGAAGGTCTTAGAAGCTCCTTGAATAAAACTGAGTTTGGAAACGCCGTCAAAGCTCATAGGAATAATTAGATCGGGGATCGAAGACATCTAGAAATAATTAATGAATAATGAGAATAAACAAGAAATAGATGGAAGGGTTCAATGAGGGAGTTCCCAAAGATGTCACAAAGGACACCACAATCGACCGATTGTCATCCCAACCAATTTCCTATAATCAATCAACAACACACGAAGGGGATTCACTAAGTAGATGAGCTGTGATAAATGCGGCTTGTGGGGATTAATCTACTATATAACTATGACAATGAATTCAAAACATTGGAACAAGGGAACGACACTGGGAACTTCTCGAATGTTTCAACTTTTTTTAAACGGACAGTGAACAAAAGTCTGCAATAATGATCTGCAATAAAAAAAACGATATCATTAAAGCAATAGAAGAACAGATCATATAAATCATCTGGCCAATAAATAGGGCAATGGACGTAAACCATTGATTCGACAAATTTCACAATTCAAAAAAAAAGAATTTATCGAGTTTGAAACTCAACTTAACAACATCAATTGCAACAACTTCTAGGAATATTAACAACAACATTTAACAAGAAAACAGGGAATGAGTAAAATGTGGAAACACTACTCAAAAGTTAGTATTTGAATGAAATTAATAACGGTATTAGATTTACTACTTCTATTTGGATCGTTTCTCCTCTCTTCTTTTCTATTCGTAAGTTAAGTAGTGTTTCACTCCATTGATTCTTGCTCTTCTCCTCCCAAGACGATAATCGAGAAGCACCTGCAGTAAAATATTCTTAAATAAAAGATCAAAGATCATCCTTCGGACATCGTAAGCCTGTTTGGAATTAGTGATAGTTCGGTATGTTCATCACTATGTATTTCAAATAATGACGAGGCCGGAGACAAGTGAATATTTCGGGATTGGAGACAGTTTTTGTCCAACTAAAATCCCCTAAAATACTCTAAAACTAAAATCAACTCCGCTTACCTTCCTTGATTTGTATACTGTAGTCACGATAGTGAGAAAGAAAAGAACGAGAAGAGTGAAGATTAATCCCAATTGTGAGTTGCCATCGACGATGAATTGGATGAGTGCCTGGAAGAGAAGAAAACAATTAATGCAGACTAATATACTGCACAATTGAGATGCCTCCCAAGTTGTCCTTCTAGACATGACAAAATTGAATCACAAATGAATCAATTGAATCGTTAAGAATTTCGTGTGTGCTAGATCAAAATATCTAAATGTAAATAATGTAAAATAATCAATAAATGAATAAGAATACATACATATACGAGACAGGAAGAGTAGATCCCGAGAATCACCATGTAGACGTACTGTAAGAAGCACATATTCAAATGGTCTGCAAGTTAGAATATCTCGCAACGCGCCATACTGGCAATGGATGACTGCAAATACACTGAGATGTGAGACCCAGGGAATAGTGCACATTGAGTATTCACGCGTTGCGGGAGCGTGAAGAAAAAACGAGATGTTTGTAAGTGTCGCAAACAATTGATGTCAAACCTCAGTTTAGAATACATTCAATGGTATGTGAATTTGCGCAAAGTGTGTTTTACTAGCAACACGGTGCCCAATTTATTTATTTTTTTAAATATTTCATAAAATCAAGACTACCATACTCCAGTTAATTTTTAAATACCTCACCATTGATTTGATGAGGAAAGAAACAGCAGAAGTGCCTCTTCTTCTTTCATTCATCTCATACAAAGCCCTCGCTGCACCTAAAATAAGATTTTTAAAACCTCAAAATAAACGCGATCGTACTGCATTGACCACTCGTATTCATGTCGTAATGATATTGATACCGTAATCGAGATGGAACAGTAACTGGCAAAATATCGATTACCGGGAAAGAGCATAGCAGTTGCGAGATTGGGAATGTACAAATGAGCGACTTCGACTTGAACATTGGGTATTCCATAGTGAAGTGATGACTGAAAATATTAAATATCTATCGCAATTAAGACAACTCGACGATACTGGAGATAAATTACAAACTGAGTATATCTCACCAATTCGTGCCCCTTTCATAATATTGATTATTCTAATTAGAAAATAGGTAGCTTTAAACATACAATCAGGACGATAATCGCGAGAATTGAGTGGAAGAGAGATGAGATGAAGGTCGCACGGAGAACAAATCGAGCCATAGGCTGAATTATTGATTTTTTTCGACAATGACGTAGGTAACCGTATATATTCTTGTTCTACCGTACCTTATTCTCGATTCCACAACATCCTTTGAGAGGGGGCGGCATCTTCGATCCCTCATTTACCCAATAATTGACAAACGACGAAGTTGAATTCATTCCCACCACTGATAGTGAAATACATTTCCCCATCTCTACAATCTCATGACCAACAACTTTGTATGGAGTTTAGTTACGGGCTAGGAATTTTTCAGCATCACTCCAAAAAACGAAAAAAAATGAGGTGAAGAGATGAGATTGCTGAATGGGACCAGTTTTTTTTTGAAGCATGAATAAATCTGTTTCTGTATCCCCAAAATTCAGCGAACCCAATTCCTCACCGAGTTGTCTCTGTTGCAGCTGCAATATCTCCGATTCCTCCATAACTCGGTCGTTGAAAGGTGGCTGTATGGGCTGCAGTTGCTGCAGAGAAGGAAGGGCGACAGAGGGAGTGTCGTCAAGAGAAGAGGAAGAGGAAGGAAGCTCTAAGTAGGGATTCTGCAAGGAAGTCCATCGTATTTGGGATAATTCAATAACCCAGTCGGATATTACAGAATGCAGTTGAAAAAATGACAATTGGCTACAGTAATAGAAAAGCATCAATCACAAACTGACATCGTATCCACGCAGCCAACTCTCGACGAAAGGTAGGCTTCCGCTCGGGTTCTCAGCCATAGCTGCAAGTGATTACTGTATTCCTGAGCAACGAATTCAATATATCAGAGGTAGTTATGGCCGGTCAAATACCATATAACACATTATAGCTAATTATGAACAGTAAACCGAACTTTATACTTCTGCGCAGGTAAGTGTGCAATAGATGGTGGATGATATGAAATAGCACAAACAAAACAGAACAAGAGCTATTTACAAAAAGAATGTACAGATTGTGGTGGAATTTAGAGTGGAATTTGATTCACTTCATTTTGAATCAGATGGCTTCCCCTTCTTCTCCTCTCTCCTCGAATAACTCAACATCGTTCCATCTTCTCAATTCAACACGATAACTGATCATTGCCTGCAGAGTGTACAGAGATCAAACGCCAAACAAAATTACTGCGAGACCAATGGTTGATTTTTTTCTTGACGAGCAGTAAACGTGAAACGGTCAAAGTAAATATAGTCACAAATATAAAACTGGTCAAAGATAATAAGCTTGGCTAAACGGCTGCCAGTAGTTCAAAACTGCAGTGACCGGGGGAGGGGCGGGCCGAATTAGATACCTCTAACACAAAAGAGCGTTAATCTGTTTGTCTATTCTCAATGAGGGGGAGGCGATAATTAGAGGCGAAAAATGAGGCGAAAAATGATGACAGCTGGAGAGATTCTTAAATAAACTTAAACTCGTCTTACCTTCCTCGCTAGAGATACAATTTTCGTGAGAGTAGTTGATCCCAAAGCGATAACATGATTCCATTTGACCCATATGTGTCTGTAGCCATAGAGGAAATGCGAGATAATCATCCACTAAGTAAATAAATAAAAGTAACTCAGAGAGAAATAAGTCTACGACTCTAGACTTCTCGGCTGCCGTGCGACGACTTTCAAAGTGTAAACGACTCGAGTTCCTGCGCCTATTAGACTCTAAAGTCGTTGCTGGCCATCTTAATGTTAGACTTATGAAGTCGTAGACTTATTTCGCAGTGAGAATAATAATGAAACATACTCCGACGATACCAACAACGTAGAGCACGAGAGTCGCCTTGTAGAAGTACTATAATAGAGAATAATTAGTCTAAACACCCTAACGTCGATTAACTGGAGGTTACTGAATTTGAAATCATCCTAAATGCATTTCTCAAAACAATATTATGGAATTTCCGTTGTTTCTCACCATCGATTTAATGAGGAACGAGATTCCCGATGTGCTTCCAAGACCCATTTCCATCTGGCTGAATGCTATCGCAGAACCTTCAAAATAAAAAAAATTATTTAATAGCTAAAATAATCTGTATTAGTTTAGCCTTTTCATTTTTCTTACCATTACAGGCTCGATCAGACTTGCCCGATCAGCGTGAATAACGACTACTGATAAATTCTGTTCTGTTCTGTTCTTATCATTCCAACACCCATTAAACTATCTCGTACTAGCTTTCAGAGATACCTAGCTGCGGAAGGCTTGCACGAAAAATCGTAATGCATTACCGGGCAGAAGCAAAGCAGTGGCGAAAATGGGAATGTAGAGATGATCAACAAGGAGGTAAACCATCTTGAAGTTATCCCGGAAATAAAGCTGGAAAATGAGTACACTGAATCAGTTTCACTGATATTTTTGGATAACAATGCCCCCAGAAGGAATTTGCGTTAGCGAGATTTGACTTTACTGGATTTCTTCCCATTGTTTCGTTCATGTCAGAAATAAAATGTTACAGTGATATTTTTTAATATTTAGATAAACATACAAGAGCGAAGACAATGGAGACGACGGTGGCGACCATCGACAACATGAAGAGGAGATGGATGACGAATCGAGACACACACTGCAATTATTGATTTTATCGATTCCTAATTCACGGTATCCATTCAATATTTCACTGCCAACAAAACGATAGCTTAGCTTTGCTTCTTTTCCACTAACATCGTTGACCCCATTTCTTTAAATTTGGAATCTCCCGTGCGCTTTTTTGGCTATTATTATGAAATATATTGTTCGCCTACAGTACCTCATCCAAGGCCCTTTCCTCGTCAGAGTTGAGAGACGACGTCGGCGCTTCTCCGATTACTGATTGATTAGAGTGCACAGGGGTAGAATTGGCATCGACAACTAAATATGACTATTTTTGATATTGACGGGTTATTAGGAAGGTCTTTGATTTTCACTCGAAGCGTTAGAAGGAGATGGTCACTCGAAAAATAAAATAGCAAAGCGTTTTGACTAAGGTTCGGAATAATTATCTGTTTCGTTGCTAATCTTCCTTTGTCTTCGAACAAAGGAAGTTTCGAGTGGCAACACTAGAACACACCAATTTTTAAAATATTCGCTTCCTTACCGAATGCTCTCTGATGTTGCTGCAATATCTCCGACTCTCTGTCGTAGATAGGCGGCTGCAGTTGCTGCAGAGAAGGAGGGACGATCGGGGCGTTCATAGGAACGGAAGATTCGACGTAAGGAGGGGGAGTATCGAAGTACGGATTCTGAGAGATGAAAAATAGGAACTCATTTGTTAGTAGCTTGCAAGTAGACTTCAATCACTCGGAACTCCTAGTAAGGACTACAGTAGTTTGGAAGACATCAGTCTGGCTACCGTAACGCACATCAGGAATCGCAAACAAACATTGTGTCCGCATTGTCCACTATCGACGAGCGGAAGCTTGTCGTTTGCATCATCCATTACTTCAAATGATTACAGTAACCTAAAATTCAAAATGAAGCCGGACGCAAAAGCATTTGTGATAGCGTGGGCGGGTTTAAAACCCCATGAAATATAGTAGACGTATCGAATAGTAAACAAAACTTTATACTTACACGTTGTGAGCCATGCAACAGACTGTGTAACTAATATCAACAACAACAAAAACAAAGATTGTGGTAAAGAATAATAGACAACGAACTAGAAATGTACAAGGGGGGACGTCAATAATGTCCTCTGTGAATTATTTATTTTAGTTTTCGCTCATTCAACAGAGTACGGTCGTTCTCCCCAAGAGGAATACTGTATCTTCTTACACTCCTATGAAAGTGGTGTAGCACCTGAAACTTATTGGCTCCAGTCACTTTCAATTTCTCTACAACAACTTTCATGTACAAGTCAGACAAAAAAGTCACCACATTTTTTTTTAAATTAAAAAAACATAAAGGATAAAACAAGAGAGTGATGACATTGAATAAATAATTTAATTTATACTATAATTGTACTGTTCGAAACTGGTGCTATCCATGAAATTCATTCTTCAGCCATGGGTGTTTTTTTCGTGATACAGTATGTTGCTCACCGTGATTACATACTGTATGAGTCCACCAATCACCAAGTGAACAGCAAGAAATGGATGAATCTCCGCAAACAATTTCTTGTTCTTCTCTATTTCCTCCATACGAGAATAGTCAGAAGAAAAGAGAGATGAGAAGAAGGAGAAGAGAAGAGAGAAGAAACTCGAGGAGTTCTCTTCGTCGATAACTACGTCCAGAAGGAGTAAAATCTGAAGAGGAACAATTAGTCTAAAGAGAAAATAAAATTATGGATTCAGTGGCTGCTGATCCACGTCAAAATAAGAGAGAATCAAAATTGGATGTACTGTGAAGACCCATTTTTACGTGAACGCACTGATAAGAAAATTCAAGGGTGATTGAAAAAAATAAATATAATTAAGCAACTCGCCATAATCACTTCGACAGTCACTGCAATATCGAGGAGATCGAGTGATGCATCCTGGAAATGATGCAATTGCATAGTGAACGTGTAATGAAATGACACACCAGAAAATCGATGAGTAGCGATAGACAATGAGTCTTTCCCTTCGGAACTTCGATGAGAGAAGCAAGCGAACCTACGAGCACACGGTATGGTATGTGTACTGTAAGATATTAGCAGAACACAGTTTGAGAAACTGTTCGTTTAAACCACCATTTCGAAGAGATTTTATTTAATTAGGAAAACACTGACCAGCAAATAAAGCAAGGATGAATGAAGATTGCAGCACTTCCAGCGGTCGATTCGATGCATCGTCGGAGAAAGAATTCTGAAGCAACAAATTATTGGATGTGCTAAACGGATTATCAAAATATATAAAGTTTCAAAGTGTCCAAACATAATCTAATTGCGCCGATTCAGTCTCATTCATTCCCTTCCCTAACTCACTTTGATTGAATGGCGATGGCTGAAGAGCCATACTCCCGATCCCAACACAAGCAGCAATAGAAGAATACATCGAGGCTCCTAAAGAGAGACAACCGGCATTATATTATAAACGGCTTTATTAATTGCACTAATATTGAATACATTTTTAATAAGGTACAACGGCAAGTGAGCGAAATTAGTCACTGATGGTGTCTTCTCTATCATATTTTAAGAGCGTTTTGTTCTATATTCTCAATAACATTTTATTGCTAGCTCACCTCATACGAACCGCGACTGTCCTTTTTGTAGTGAGTGGAAGGACGAGAGGGAACACAGGGAAAAGTTGAGGTGAATGGAGTAGAAGTAGGAGTGAATGAAGTGGAAGGAACAGAAGAGAGGGGAGTAGGAGGAATGGAGTCAGATGACGAGACAATCTGCATAAAATGCACGTTATTTACATCATAGCTGGGCGTGAGGTTGAACTACTGCGAAAACTGATTTTTTTTGCATTTTTTCCACGGAATCACAATGCGATTAACTATCCTGGTATAGGGGCCACCATGTAAATGATTTTGGAAGCGTGTTGCCCATTTATGATTTACAGGGGCGCGACGCGTTTCGTGCTTCCAACAGTGATCCGTTACTGGTTGCATTTTACACAAATAAATCAATAAATGCATAAATCGTCGAATGTCTGACCTTCGTCCTCTTTCTATTTCTCTTCGGTTTCTCTTCACTGCATCGATGGCAAGTGCAACCTTCGGAGTAACGATACGGTATCATATCTGAGAAGTACCATTTGAAAGGGGCATCAATTTCAGATAGATATTGAAAAATTGTAGGTTGAATATATTTAATGACAATGATTCCTCAAGAAATGACTATGCGTATAAATACTTGGGATATCAAAGGTATTCTCGATCGGATACAGACCAAATATGTCGAGATCAAGACAATATTAAAAGATGAACACTTTATTCTTCCCCCGAAATTAGGCAAAGATCTACATTGCTACAACGACTGCGTGTTATAGTCTACAGCCATAAAGACCTCAAATCGGGTTTTTTTCCTTTTCTTTTTTTCAAAAAAAAAACAATGTGCGATAAAAACCAACAAAATTTGTACTATACTGAAAAACACAAACAAATCTACTTGGAAATGGACAAAAGTGACCGGTTGACCTACCGTAAGCAGCCTCGTGAGTCTTCTGAGGGTGATGGAGTTCAATGCATTACATCGTAGACGGAATCTTCAGATCAACCTGAAAAATACATTTGTGAAATCAACAATGTTCAATGATGTTAAATTAATTCACACTCCACTTCATTTTATTTCAGTCTCCGGTACTTCTATCAATCTCTTATGAACTCTTCAGTTCCCACTAAAAAGCCGTGATCCAACCTCCGTTCCCAGCATTTCTCACGTCCCTAAATCCTGGAACCTCATAAATATCTGTTCTCAATCACTACACTCCTTCCCTAGACGCCTCCCTACTCTCATTAATAGCCACTGGGTAGATAATTCGTGAGACCGAGTCCTTCTGATCACAGTATATTGGGGCGCTTCCAACCTTTGGTTCCGACCTTACTCCTAAAGGGGGTATAAAAGGTACTGCTGCGAGTGCTTCTTCACTCAGTTCTTGTACTGAATCCCCCTCTCTCTCGTCTTTCCTTCTTCTCACAATGGCCGTCGCTTCCATCGACCACCAGATCAACCTCTGTCTCCAGATGTTGGATGACCCATCCAAGGTATCTTTTCTTTTTACTCTTCACTCATTGATTTCAACACAGCTATATTATAATTTACAATAACTGTATCATAATTTCAGATGGAGAAATCCCTTCAGAGACTCTCATCGATGCCTCTGACAGCAGAAATCATGTACAGAACAGGAGCTGCAAAAGTAATTTAATCACAATTTAATCAATATTGATATTGTAATATCCCCCACATCAATTGTCATTCAACCTAATCAATATTATACAGGTTCTCAGAGGCTACTTCTCCCATTCCACACTGGGTTCACTGGCTCGTTCGATCGTCGAAGAATCTGACAACGCCATCACATCTACCTCATCTGACAATGAGTGGGTTAACTAGAGTGCACTAATCAATATTCTGCTTTTTTGAAGTTTCTAGTAAAATCTATAATTGAACACATAATTATTGGACGATAATAATGATAATGATTGGATAATGAAATGAAAGAATGAAATAATGAAATAATGAAAGATTATTCAAATCAATTCCAGGTGGTCCCTGTCCCCAGACACCCACGCTGGATTCACTCGCAAGAGACACATCACCGAGGATACGGTAGCTAAGTGGAAAAGACCCAGGCTCTCCTCTTCCGAAGACACTGATGAAGAGACATTCTCAAGACGAAGGAAATTCACTCGATCTTATGGAAGAAGAACGAACGAGGTGAGAAAAGAGTTGGTCATGTCATCACTTGGTAAACACTCTCATACTCTACATTTTCAACAAAGTCATTATTAGACCATAACTCCGAGATCACCCCTATCTGTATACAATATTGTATTACAGTAACTGCTGCACTCTAACACCCATAAAATCTGAGTAATTTCAGGAGGAGACGATTCCTGTTAAAAGAAGAGACGAAGTGGAGGAAAAAAAGAAAGCCGACAGTTCAAGAGATGAACAACTGAGAGAAATCTCTCAGAGAATTGCAAAGCGTTCGGCAGCCATGAAGAATGAGATGAGAAAGGTGAGATAATTCAACATTTATAAAATCGCTATCCTTTCATCTATCATACTATACAATTTTCGAATTTTATCAATAGTTAGTTAAAATCATAATTCCTATTCTTCGCAGACAGTTTCTCTCGACATAATCGGAGATAAGAAGGGTCCCCTTTATTCAAGAATCCCATTCCCAAACGAAAAGGGAACCAAGAATTTCATTCGCCTTCCTCTGTTTTTTCTCCTTACTGTCTCTACTATCCACTCTCTCATACAATCAGCCTTGTTCTACAGTAATCACTCTCACTCTCCCTAGTCTCCCATTCTCTAACTCTCTCTCTCTTCCATTCAACTCACCAACTCTTCAATGTGTTCCTCCTCCTTCTCCATTCTTCAGTTTGTCATCTCTTCAATTCTTCTCATGTAAATTCGCTTGTGACCGTTGGCGTCTCACTCGAGATGCTTCGTCATGTGAGCATCGTCATTATTGCACAGCAATGTGGAACGAACCAATTAATTTCAGGCATTCAAAGATCATTACCTTTTTTTAATTTGTAAATATGAGATTGTATGGGATACTTTTGGGTCCTCAAAGTCCATTTTGGGCAGGACTATGCGGTCTTACAGGTCGCGCGTAATCGAAAATCAGGATAGCCCAAAATATCCGTCGGAAGAGATACATTGTCGCTCACTTAATGTGCAAAACACAATGATTCAAAACACTGGAACGAGGAATATGGGAAGCTAAATAATAACCAACAAAGGGCGTTGAGGATCAGTCGTTGTTGTTTTTTTTATAAATAAACTAGACAATAATAGGGGTAATGAAGGTCGGCTTCAAACCGAGAATCTTGATTCGACGAAAATAGTTATTTAACAGCAACTTTATTCTTCAACGAATTAACAAATACTAAAATTAGCGTATGAACGTTAGTGTGTGCAGAGAACAGTTTTAGTACAGTGTTTTACAATTTGTTCTCGAACATTTCTCATGAAAGTAAGCAAGGTAAATTCTAAATGCGGTAAACATTCAACGTGACAACAACAAAATCAATACATAGACGACAAATGAAGACATCATAGGACGCTGAAATATAACGAACAAAAAAAATAGATCGAAGTATCCACGGTATTATCAAGTACCGTATTCGCTCCTCATCACAATCAACTACCGTACTCCTTCTTCTCATTCAATTGTACTTCCTCCCTAGTGATTCCATTCCATTTTCACTATCTCGTAGAAGTCGTGAAGTGCCTGAATTCAACTCTTGTGCTAGTTGTAACGTGTTGTAAAATCACCTCTGAGTTATAGGTCACGATAAACATAGGTGGGCATGATTTTTCAGGGCACTGTGCATTTGGCAGGTCGATTTGTGAGGAATGCTTCGAAAAGTGAAATGGATAAAATTGAGAGATTTTCGGCATTTAACGGCCCACTGAAATTGACTATTCTGGTATCGGGGGCATCATGCAAAACAAAAAAGCTTGGATGTATGACACTTTATGAAGATATCAACCATTTACCTGTCTGACGACGTCCAGTACAATGGCCATTCCCAGCATCACCGATAGAATACCGAATAGAACGAGAAGGAAGTTCTCGATATCATCCGCTTCCTTTTCTTCTTCTACACTGGGAAAGGCAGAAGGAAGAGTGTGCCAATGGTAGAGAGTCGTCGCGATCTGTAAATATCAATATATTTGAATGTCAATGTAGAACTTATGACTCCCTCCTACATAAATTGTTTGTTTAGAAAATATATATTTCGATTTTTTTTTGAAATTGTGAATATATTTTTGTAAGAATAATATATTTTCGAAAAATGTGGGGGTTAACTTACATAGCCCAGATCCACGGCGACGCAAATCCAGAGAACGATCGAGTAGACGAACTGGAATAATTTATGTGATTAAATAATTAATTTAGCATTACTGAGGGAGTAGAACTTCGCCATCAGCCGATAAGCACAGTGATGAATAGAATAAAAGCAAGGCACTCACCAAGAGTTTGAGGAAGAAAGAAAGACCGGACGTCTTCTCATAGAGGGTGACAATAATAGTACAGAAGGATGCTGCGAATGAACTATTGATCGGATTGGCAGATTTATCAGAATGAGAGAAAGACAGAAAAATGAGATAAAGAGGATCATATTGTCGCATACAACAATAATAATAGTAAAAATAGTAGAGCAATACTATTCATAGTCTTTTTGCATGCCCTTCTCTTACCAAAATTTGGAATCGTCCAAGCATATTTCGTGATCGGGCTACTCCCAACTAGCTCCTTCTTTCTATACATAGTCTTCACTCAACACAGTAATTTTAGTTTCCAACGTTACTATATATTTCTAGTAATTCTCGCCTAACCTGGCATCGTGATGAGTGAGTGAGCAGTCAGAACCAATATCATGAAGTTCCATCCTTTGACCTCGTCGAATCGAAACACGTCTAGAGGTAGATCGAAACACGTCTACAACAATAAGAAGTTAGAGATGATACAAGGAAACATCAACGGACAAGTGTGTTAGGAAAGATTTTGTGAAAATAATTGAGAATCGACAATCTACAAAGAACTCACACGAAACCCCTAACCCTGGCGGAATAAATAATTGTAATTGTAATTGAGAACTTTTCCGAACCTTAGCTGCAATGAAGAATTGAGGCACTTGATGGATCGATGTGATTAGTGTAAATGCGAGAAGAGTGTAGGAGAGAGGCTGGAAGGAACATTACTGAAAATTAAATAATAAACGAACATTTATACAGACTATCATCCATACATTCTTTAATAAAACGAAAACTCAAAGTATTCGGTAAACAAGACGATGAATAGCATTGAAAGAAAGGAGGATCGTGCAAGATAGGAGATGTTCCCGCATTTCGTAGCACAGATATTTAGAACAAATCACACAACTTTGAATACTCGGCCAGATTATGCAACGATCACTCACCGTATTTGACATTCCGCAACATCAGTAGGGCTTTTTCTTGAGAAGATTCCTTTTACTCGATGTTTTGTTGTGATTCGATGAGCTCTGAAATAATAACACTAGCTACTCAGGATCAATAATAAGCTACGCAGGGCACATCAGAACTGATCGATTGAGTCATCAATCAACGGGATGTCCGCGTAGTCAATATGGAATTTGGGAAAGAGACTCATTTTGACCGATACGTACCCCCGAATCAATTCTGAAATCGAATATCTAAGAACAGCATAATAACCTCAGATACACTGCGGCCATACCGTCACAGTTTACTGCGGCCAAAGTCATACCGCTCCATAGAGCAACATCCCATCAGTACACCACAAGACCAGTTGAGACAGTGGGTTTGAAACAAAGTGACATGTCTACAGGCTCATTTTTGTTCCCGATTTTTCTTAGCCCTAGTGGTTATTAAATAGTTCTAGATATTCGATATTTACCAATCGGACCCAATGGGTCTCTTTCCTAAACTCTATATCGACTACGCGGAGATCCCTTTTAAGAGCAAGAATGTTTCAATTGATCTCACTGTCCTCACCTCATCGAAAGGATTCACCCAAGTTGTACTTCCTACTTCAGGCCGCGGTGTTTCCATTTGTAGAAGGACGCTCGCGACTACCTCAATTTCTTATAACGCGAATCCAAAACAAGTCAGCTTGTGCTGGAAATAGTAGTAAAATAATGAGATAATGCATCATGGAAGGAAACCACTCGTACAATACATCAAAGAAATGTTTTACAGACATATTTATCTTTGAATGCTGGGTGAAAAATCAATAACGACACGAATGAAAACATGAACAAATTTTTATAAAACGGAATATTGATCACTTGGTGATTTACAGATAGAAGGGAGTTTCGGCTAAAGAGCCCTATGTAACAACTATCACTTGGTGTAGCAGGAGCAGGAGGAGTGACTGACGACAACAGTATCCCTTCAATGAGCTCCATTGGTCCTGATCGTCTTACGGTAGTCGAACAGCACATTAAAGTCGATATTAAGAGCATAAATAGGTGCGTACATACATGGGTGCCTGAAGTTTCTCCCGTCCCTATGGCTCGGGGGCGGGTGCAATGCTAATTTTCGTAAACGGTTTACAGAACCGATTTCAAAGAGAATCTGTCGCTTATGACCGATTTAATTGACCAGATATAGTAGGGTCGCAATAGAGTATTATAAATTATTTCATTTTCGGTAGGGAATCAAAACAGGCTTGAATCTGTTTGGTGTTATGATTGGATATGGATTAGTTTTTTTTGAGCACTAGATTCCTTTTCCGGCCCACGAAAGGTGGCCGCTAGATTAACACAGTTAGATGATGATCCCACCCTGGGTAAACCCGGTTGGCTTTGTCTGGTAAAGTAAAGTAGTGCTAGTTTCGATTACCTTAGCCATCATCCTCAATCCGATTAACAAGAGAGAAGAGATGAGAATGGAGAGAATCGCAGCTGCCATATCATCGTCGTGGTAGTCGACCCTCGGGATAGTGTAGGAATAACGACCATCGAAAGCAGGCCGAGGTCGACGAGTGAAAACCACCATTGTGAACCCGAGCAACTGTAATAACGAATACATTATCACACCGAAAAAAAAGATAGTTAAAGTTACCGGGAATCCACATTTTTGTGGGATCATCTTACGACGGAATCGAATAGGCAAGTGCCGTAAAAGAGAGGCAGTTAAAGAAAAATGTCGAAAATCGATAATTAGGCCGTCGCACTGCTCCAAATATCCGAAAATAGAGCACCGATCATCAGGAAAGTTCGCGCAAATTCAAATGTGAATATTTCAAGATGCGGTTTAAGGCGCTCCGGCCTTTTTTCCTTTTTTTTACATACTTTCGTGCCTCGTTATTTATTGACATTTGTTTTCATATTATAATTTATGTAACGAGAACCTCGAATGAGTAAAGGGCCTACAAAATAAGACCGCGACGCGACACGCGACGCAGCCATAGATCATCAGGGAATACCGCGAATACAAAATTATTTCGTGGATTCCCGGTAACTTTAACTTTACAATTTTAGTAGATTTCTCTATTGAAGACTTTATGGGAATATGTCAGAGTGCGAGAAATTAGACAGGGAACTTCGACGAAGAGAAGAAACAAAGGGATATAAATTCATAATATATTTTTTGTATTGTGCTAAATTATTACGAATATACGTACTAAACATTACATTAAAATGCATTAAAACGTTAAAAAGGTACGTACGATTCCAATCGATCCCATTAGAATGAGAGCAGAAGCAGCAGCGAACCACACCTCAACATTAAATTGTTTACTTCTAACGATGCTAATCATACATTTTCGTCACACGGAAAATACAGTTTATTGTCCAGAACTATAGTACAAATCCCTAAAAAAAACCAATCAGATCTCAATTGATTCTTACTAATCGCATCCTCCCGCGTATTTCTAGATAGTAAAAAAATGCCTCCTTCAAAAATTTATTCACGGAAATTGTCCGTGTTTTAAGTGTATGAAACAAATGATGGTAAATTCGACTGTTACACTCGTTACTAACCATGAGAAACGTCTTACAAAGCACTAATTTCAAATACCAACGGAAGGAAACATACCAGTGCGCCGATCAGAATCGTTAGTCCAAGGGTCTTTTTCTCCAACACTTGTTTCTGCACGCTGGAGAGAGCTGGAATTTTTTAAATGCAACTGAATATACCGTAAATGGATAATTAACAATTTACAAACCGGCAATGATTGCAGTGGAGATTGCCACTCCACAAATACCGAATACGAAGGGTGTGAACTCACTTCTCCAAAGGGCGTTGATCTGAATAAAGAAAATGAGAGAGAACTGCTTGAATGTACATTAACAAATAATGAATATATGCAGATTTTTTTGGCATTTGGTTTATAGTAGTACGACAAAAATTGCGTAGGTTAGGTATGGAAAAGGGACCAAATAATCTATATTGATATATTAATAGCCAAATCTACCATGATCATGAGGCTGATGACGCCCATAAATCCGAATAGCAAGTTGAGAATGAGGAAGGAGACACGAGACAGTGACTGAGAAATAATTATTAGAATACGGTAAGGGAACGATGAACAGGAAGATATCATCTAGATGCGCTGATTGGAAGCAAACAAATAGTTGTACATTTATAGATTTATCGGCATGAGTGTAGTTTAGTGCAGGTAATCACTAAAAAGTGACTATAACGATTGATCATCCGATTTATTGATTCATCCCTAACGAACGCCCATCGAATACTCTATAGGGTCTTAACTTATTGTTATTAACTAATGATACACGCATAAACTAATGATACACGCATAATCGATTCAATTACCTCATTCGACAATCCGCATATCGAATAGGGCCCGCAGTTGGGACACTTGCAGACTTGAGCAATCTTCGATGGCACAGATGACACTGACAATATCGACTTTTTTTTATTAAAACATGTAAACATAAAAGGGTGGTAATTTTAAAGAACCCAATCAGAAAATTATAGCTAACCGAGTGGTTGTTCAACGTCGTTGGGCCGATTGCACTCGGGAAATTGGGGTGGAGTGTCGTAAATAGGAGGAGTTGGAAGAAGCGGAGCAGAGGGGAATACTTCTGACATCGAGATATTCTGAGAAGTAGAGAATGAATTAGATGGATAGGAAGAAGAGAAGGAGATATTGCAGCGAGGAATGAAACAAAAACTTAAAATGCTCGCTCACAAGTGTCAAGCTGCAGCAGCGGTCTTGCTTCTGAGCTGAATATGCGGCGACCGTCGTAGAGTGATAACCTGAACGGCAAAATAGAAAGAATACATCAGATAAACAATCAATAATTGCGAAAATAGGCCAATAAACAAAATTGAATAAAACAACAGTTTGGCAATTTGTAATCTACACTCTTCAAACAATCTCGGGCAGTTCACCCCCCTTTAGGCACTGTTTACTCAACGGAGTATAATCGCAGTTACTAAGCACGACCTTAGCAGTATGTTCAAAAACCAAAAATCGATAAATCAATTAAAAAAATATTTGTGGTGAGCGAAACTTTGTGCGTGAGTGCACAACCTATCGTGTAAATTACAAAAAGACCGTTCGAATACCACGTTTGAAAACCGTAATTTTCAGGGTTTCCATTCGAGACCCACATATAAAAATTCAAAATGCTGGTAATTGTTTCAATTCGTGATCGATGAAATCTTTTAGGATCCTCTCTATTTGCTAATTACTGTTCGTATTTCATATATTATTTCTTGTCAGGTAATGGTCCGAGGTGGTGGCAATGTGAGCCCAGTGTATCGGAATGCTCTGCCCACTCAATGCGTGACTACACCTGCTCTTATCTCCGTTCGATCAATTCGAAGAGTCGCTCACACTCATAAGTGTCTTAGCATCGAGATTGGAGTTAGTTTATCCCTTCTTAGCGTTGTTTATTGACTGTAATGACAAGCCTTTCAGGATATTCTCGTTATCGTGAGTATTCTGGGCGTTTTCGGCAATGCTGCCCATCTCGGAGCCAGCGAATCAATGAATGCTGTCAGTTGACTATTAAGCAATGAAACACCTTTGAGCAAATTCCTGTCGACCTTTCATCTTCCATTCTTTCTACCTAATGTGTTAAGTTGATTGAATCTCCATGTGAAAACGCCTATTCTTTCCTTCTCTATCGATAGCTGGTAGTGATGTTCTTTCCACCCTTTTGATTCTTCGTCTAACACTACAGTGCTGGTTCCAGCCGCTGTTCATACACGGACAAGTATAGTAGGTGAAAACTAAGCAATGTCAAACCTAAATCGAAAGAGTATGTGCCAAAAGCGATTCGATCCGGGTAAACCTCGATAGGTTAAATTGCAAAGTGTGTGTGCGGTATAACCTGCTACATTTACCACCTAATTAACTAAATTTATAATATCTTTATATTTCTGCTTTCTAAATCTCTGTAGCCCTCCTTTTTTAGCCTCTCGTCTGGGGTCTTCTCAATGCCGCTTGTGCCGGTTTCGCAGTGGTCGGAGGTCTCCGTCGTAATCCTGTCATGCTCATTCCCTACATGGTCACATTGGTCAGATCAATCAAAAGACTACTCCACTGTACCGTATTCTTCAGATCATCGACATCGTTACGGCTAGTGCGTGTATCGTACTCGGCCTCTTCACTCTACTATCGCCCAAGGAAGAATCGGTTGATGAAGAACAGTTCCAAGGTGTGATACCGTGGTCTTAAATGCTCCCCGTAATTGAATAATATTCCTTCCAGTCAGTTCTTCTCCTCCTCAACTCGGCTGGTGGAATGTTGGACGTCTATCTGCTGTTGTTGTTATCAACACAATTTTCTTCTACATTTGCAAAGCAGCGAGAGGAGTTTTCAGAGCGGAGCAGGTAAGAAACAACCTGATCTAGCTTATTTTACCGGACCAAAGAATGTGTATGTGTCTCACTGTGTGAATCTAGTGGCCACCTCACGTGGTCCGGTACCCGGGTGCACCAAAAGTTCAAAAAAAGTGAAAATTTAATGATTTCGGCAGTTGGTCAATGCTAGTGGCACTGTAAGATGAAACAGGGGTGGGAGCACTATGTAAAAAAATAATTTGCTGCCCACATGTGAAGCAAATTATTGCCAAAAGCTTAAGGGAGAACGGAACACGGAAAAGAACAGATGTGGTGTGGGACATGAACCAGTCCATGGTAGCACGATATCATAAATTATTTGCCAATACATGGAAATGGGTCGTGACCGCATTATTGTGAATCGACTAGACTATTTATCAGTAGTGTATTCAATTGTAGTATATCCTTTCTTGTGGTGTCTTGCATTCTACCGTAGTCCACCCCCATCATTCAGTGTCGCAAGGAATGTTGTGTACTTCCTCTACCGTATCGATCTCCTCCAACTTCGCATCGATCCCACTCTTCCCGTTCTAATTCGAGTGATTCCGCCTATGAAACGGTAGGATGTTATAAATGTAGATGCCTGCAAACTCCTTGGCGCATTTAAACTGCTTAAATAATTCCCCAATCAAGTGTAATTTCAGATCGGCAGTGTGAGTATGCAAGTGCCGATCAAGTTCCGCATGGATCAACCTCCTCCCTATCGATCGAGACAAGGCAGTGGAAACTCGGACAAGATTACAGTATAAAGTGGATACGGTATCTGATTTATTAATCGAATTATTTCAGGAGAAGCGCAAATCATCCCTCACTGTTGTTCCCATGTCACAGAAACGTCTTCTACCTTCGCTCCGGCTCACTTCACTCACTGAATCCCACAACGAACTTTACCAAAATACGGTAGGTTCCTTGTGTTTACTGTCACAAAAGAAAAATATTGTGAATATAATTGAGAATGCACGGTATGATTTCGAGATATCGATTATTTCAGTGGCACGGAGCTACCGTACCCGCTGGTCGATCGCCTTCAGGCTACAGTATGGATTCCATCTTCAACGAACAGGTTAGGAGAATATCACTCTCTTCTTATTTCAAGAGTCAATATTGCATCATGATTGATACCGTACTCCTATGTTACCGTAATGCCGTATTTTAGACACCTCGTCACTCATATCCAATCGCTCGACAAGGCTACAGACATGTTTCTATCACTGAATCCAACAATGAACTCTATGCGAACTCGTCGCCCCTTCTGTGATACACACGGTTTGTAGAATATCCTTTTTATACCACTTTGCATAGATTGTACCACTTTGCAACAAATTTCATATTGTAATAATGTACAAATAATAATAAACACGCTTGTTTTGTCCAATCTCCATTAAATTACCATTACATTCTTTCCCCACTCTCTCCATCTCATTATCGATATATTTCCTTGTTCCTCCAATCTATCTAATTATCGATTGATTCCGTTGTCTTTCCAATCCCCTTGTCCTCCCCCTCCCCCCATCTCCTCTCCTCCTCTCTCCATTTCATCTTCTTCCCAATGCTCTGGCTGGTGGCTCCCTCTGTTGTCGCTGCCTCGGCTCTCCTCGCAACTGGATGTGCCAAAGGCCGAGATGTGAGTTGACTAGCCAGTACCCTCCAAGGAACACCTCAACCCCTCATGAGTCGGATACAGTACTCCTCTAGGATCTCCTGAACCCTCCATGAGTCTGATACAATAATGTATGTCGAAGACAGCTGCCACATCTCGAGTATTCCCGATGATTTTGAATGATCAACTACGGTAACGAGAGGATTGTTCTCGTGATCTGCGTCTCTCTGCCATGATACTAACACTATCTATACAGTGTTTCAAACCAGAGGAGAATCTTCATAGACCGAGTACAGTATACCATGGAACCTTTTTCTAGTACCCATTGACTCTCTTTACTCTTTACCTTTTCGTGCTGTGAGGGAATACTGAGGGTACCCGTTTCTGGTTTCTCTTTGATTACCGTAATCACCATTAATGTTTGATGTTTTGAGGACGTGAAAAAGCCAAAGTCGTCTGGTTCCAATCGTAGTGGACCTGGAAGCAACAAGCAAAAGCAGTCTGGCAAATCGTCGAGAGTTCAAGGATCATCGAGCAAATCAAGCAGAAGAGATCCCAACAAGACCAAGTCTGGAGGACCGGCTAGTGGAGCCGCCAAGAAGTCTTCCAGATCCAAGAGGGTGAGGACGGATTACGGTAGAATTGAGAAAGACGACCATTCAACAGATGTTGGAAGGGATGAAATGATACTGATTACTGAATCCTACCGATAACTGATTCTTTTTTCAGGAGGGAGGATCGAGCAAGTCGGGCAAATCTGCTGGACGCACTTCCAAGTCTGGAAAGCCCCCTCTAGCACCCAAGAAGGATGGAGTTAAAGCAGGTACGGGTTCCCCTGACTACCGTATCCCCATGCTACTTACGATACTACTTAGGGCCACTGTATCCCCACTGCCCTTTGAATCTGCTACCGTATCCCTCCATGTCTGTCTACAATAACCCATTTGCAGGTGCTGTAGCCGTGAAGAAATCGTCCAAGCCTGGCGAGAAATCTACTAGTTCGAAGAGAGAATCGAAGAAGAACAAGCCCAAGGACAAATCTGTTGAGGGATCGAAGAGGTACGGTAAAGCGATTGGGATTACGGTAGATGTATACTGTAAGCTGTGAGTAAACAACTGTCTTGCAGAGAGAAATCGACCAAGGACAAGTCAAAGAGATCGTCCAAGAGCAAGAGATCCAAGAGATCGTCAAAGTCGAGCAGAAGCAAGAAGTACGGTATTCTACCGTAGTCAGGATGTGAAACTATACCTACCGTAATCCTTTTTCTTTTCAGATCGAAGAAGGAGGTTCTTCAGGTAGACAAGACTCAAGAAATGTCGAGTGAGGATGCTGGCCCCAAGAATCCCAAGTCTGCCCTCTCCCCCAAGGCAGTCAATGTCACGGTGAGTAGTCGACAACTACCGTAATCCTACCATATTCTACTTTTATTTACCGTAACCCTGATCCTCTTCAGAAACTGGAATTGGCTCCTGTGGAAGGTGTGGCCACACACGAAGTTCGCATCGAGCCTTCTGAGCTTCGTTGGAAGTCGACTGGAGGTATTCAGCACGTTGCTGTCTACAATCACTCCAATGTCAAGAAGGCTGTCAAGGTGTGTATTGCATCATCCCTATGCAACATATTACATCATCACTATGTAATTGTGTTGTCTTTGCAGGTCAAGTGCTCGGACAATCTTCTCTACCGTGTCAATCCCGTGCACGCCTTCATTCCTGCCGGTGGATCAGTGAGAGTCGATATTCTGAGACAGAATGGAACTGCCAAAGTGGACAAGATCGTCATCATTGCTGCTGATGTGAGTGATTACGGTAGCTGGACTGGATACGGTAGTGGCTACTGTATTTAAATTGAATCGATTAAGGCTGGCAAGGACGACTCTGTCCCTCGTGACGTCCTCAACAGATCGAAGGCTGTCAACACTGATATGATGGTTCTTCCTCTCATTGTTTCCGCTGCTAACTGAGAGTCTTCAATCGGGAGATCAATCGATAATTTCCTCTCGGGAGATCAATCGATAATCCTTTCCCAAATGGGGGTTCTTCCACACTTCTTCCACATAAAGAGCCCCTCCCCTTATTCGATTCCCCTCCTTCCTTTCCACCCGATTCCCCTTATTCGATTCCCCTCCTTCCTTGTTGGGAGTGATCTACCCTATATGAATTGTCCGTGATCCCACCGTTTTCTAATTTTGATAAAATTGTGGATACGGCTGGAAGTCCAAGCACGCAACATCGACGCATGATTTAATAGAAGAGATTTGTGGAAACACGTACTTCATTATTTATCAATAAGTGCAGTTTATCACAAAGAGATGATAAGATTTTCTAAATTGCCGTTTTTGGCTACGTTTTTCAGCACCAAAAGATCTATTCTTTTTTCATCTATTGTAGTTCGAGGTTGTCATTTATGTAATGTAGTTAGAAGTTGTTCTTGTTCAACCGTAGTTATGAGGTTGGGAGTGATCTACCGTAGGAAGAGGTTGGGAGTGATCTACCGTAATAAGAGATTGGGAGTCATCTACCGTAGTTAGTGTGAGCCCGGACTTTCATGCATTCTGAATATTTAAATACCCTCAAAGTAGACTCAGATACGGATGCACCAACAAAGCAGCATAAGCAGGACCATGAGTTGTTACGCCGAAACAACTCATGGTCCTGCTCATGCTATAAATCCCAGATCAATTTCAGAAATTCGGATTACGGCAGTTAGTCGGGGATAACCGTGAACCTGTGCACCCCTCAGTCAATAACTACTGAAGGTCCGTGGGCGGTCCTGCGTGGTCACGTAGGGGGCGCTTACAACGATTGACCACTCATAAAGAGACGAAATGGTGAGAATGAGGCGCCTCCCATTGTTTGAGGCAAATGAGAGGAGAAAAATGAAAATCTACGGTAACTACGGTAGATGACTCCCAATCTCTTATTACGGTAGATCACTCCCAACCTCATAACTACGGTTGAACAAGAACAACCTCTAACTACGGTAGATCAATGACAACCTCTAACTACAATAGATCAATAACAATTTCTAACTACGGTAGATCACTCCCAACAGCTGAGTACATTATCTTTTGGTGCTGAAAAACGTAGCCAAAAACGGCAATTTAGAAAATCTTATCATCTCTTTGTGATAAACTGCACTTATTGATAAATAATGAAGTACGTAAACCGCCTATTCATGAAAACGGTGTCGTTTTCGAAAATTGCGAGGTTTTGAATAAAATGGTCCGCGGGTTCACACGCGTTCCGATTTTTTGTGTTGTTTAGCAAAATCGATAGTTGCGCTGCGAAAAGTTGATTTATTTATGAGTGTTAATTACTGATAATTGAACTTTCTGTTGTTGCTAGTTTACATTCTACTTGCTGTTGCCATCGATTTAGCTGCTGCGCTGCCAAAGTGGAGGCCGAACTTGGCTTCTAGCGGTTGTTTCCTCGACAGTTATGTGTTTTCGTCCTTTTCGAGCGCATTTCGTGCCGTTCACTCTTGTTCACATTATGTACTTGATGAATGCAAACTATTTAGTTCCCAGGCGACGTGTCGGGCACGCAATGACTGCGGTTTGGACGGCGGCTGCGGAGAAATATGAGCCGCAGCGGCACCCAACTCCGGTGAGTCTTTCTTTACATTCGCCTCTTGTACATTATTGATTGATCTGTAGGGCTGCTAACACTTCTCCCACAACTTTCGGCATCCAAGCCAAGCTTCCAGAGAGGGGTTAGGGGCTAGGGATTGTGCGAGAGTGCTCGCGACTTACGCATTTTTACACACTCTTTCACTCTTAGCCCCTTTCAGGAGCATTTGAACCGGATAACAGCTACTTAGTGGTAAAAATTGACGTTGAATATCAGGGATTACTGTAATTTGTGTGTTATTGATTTGTTATTTCGGTCGCGCATAACCACGAACAACTTTTCCTTGCAGTCAGGCCTGTGGATTGCGACGACGAGAGGAGGAAAAGGAGGAGAAGCACTATTAGAGAAGTTTTACCTCTTTATTTGATGTTTTTAATACAAAAATCGGAGGAATTGTGAAGGGAATCATCATTTCACGGGTGCTTTACGCCAAAAACATCATATTTCCTACTTGCTTTACGTGATTACGACTTGAAAACGTTGAATGTCTCTGTACTTGCCGAGCTTGCGAGTATATATGTGGGCTCGGTTTCGTGCTTTCTGACTTTGGAACCCCGAAATATAGTCTCACGAGGGCATTTTCACCTCTCCTTTAGTCTTTGGTGCTGTATATGGGAAATATATGTTTAATATTATGTAAAAGTAATACAGGGAATTGCCGTATTATTTCTTTTCTTGATAACACTCTAAAAATAGTATAATTTATAAATAAATGCTAAATATTGTTAATATAATTACAAAAAAACCATCGTAATAGCGTGATACTTTGTGCTCATTTAAGGTGGACGAGGTTCGCGCCTCGTTGCTGGCGTCTGCGGGGAAACGACCGGACTACATTTCTGTCAGATACGTTGTTTTTCTTTATTATTACTAGAAGGAGATAACGTGAAACGGCTGATTAGTGATGATTATTTAGAATAATAGATGAGAAAACAAGGACAAAATACAATTTCTAGTTATAATTATTGATTTTTAATATATAATTACGAACTAAAATGCCGAAAATTAATTGATTTGATAATTCTTTGCTCTGGTTGATAAGTTCTTTGTTTACACCATTTATTGCTTTATTTCTTTCTTCCAGGACTCTGCAACAGCGAACAG
Organism: Pristionchus fissidentatus; assembly: GCA_036245785.1. Taxonomy (NCBI): domain Eukaryota; kingdom Metazoa; phylum Nematoda; class Chromadorea; order Rhabditida; family Neodiplogasteridae; genus Pristionchus; species Pristionchus fissidentatus. The sequence continues at coordinate 15,099,560 of BTSY01000006.1, forward strand.
TCGCCGGTGTTTCCGCATGGAATTCATCATTTCGAGACCTCGGTGAGATGTCTTCCTTATTATTTCATCTTCTCAAATATATTCTGCCATTTGAATGTTGGACAGTTTTTTTTTCGAGCAGCGGACAAGAATAATTTATTTCCTGCTAAGTTACGGTAACAATATCATAACATCATACGATTACCGTAATCTAGCCTGTCTCTATTGATTTAAGGATGGAAGTTGCATCACCAATCAATATCGAAAATAATATAGTTACTTTGGTAAATATCTGATTCTTCCAGTATATCTTATATCATCATAATATATTATCTTAATATCTTCCATTATATCATAATATCTTCCATTGCAGTGTCTTGTATCATCGTCATCGACTTCTTCTTTTTATATCAGATACGTTTTTCTTCTGTTCTACTGTAAATGAGGGAAAAGAAACTGTAGCTCACGGGATTACTGTAGATCTGTCGAGGAGTACTGTATATGTTATAATGGAAACTAGCACTCGATACTACGGTAGATTTTTGAGACGGCGCGAGTACTTTATGCAGGATAATAATGAAAATTGTGTGTAATCAGATTACGGTAGATCTAGAGAGAGCGGTAGAGGAGTATTGTATTTGATGTAGTGGAAATTCTAGCACTTCGGATTACGGTAGATTTAGTTGGAGCGATCGAGAAATGGTAATTTGTCAATTTTGAATTACATTTTTTTATATATTGCATTACTAATTTTCTCTTCGAAATTAGTTGGTCCAAAATAAATGAGAATATGCGATGCTTTGTGCGGAATTCAGGGCACACCAGCTACCACTCCACTCTCCCCCATCGAATGCTGCTTGAGAATGGATGGCTGCTCCAACAAACGGTGATTTATTCATAAATCTTCGAGTGCAGTGCAGTAATAACAAATGAACGAGTAATCATTGATGAATGTGCAAATATACATTAAAGGGACCAGGCAGCGTGCAAAAACAGATTTTTAATTTCAGTAATTTTTTAACGAGCTTTACTCACTATGATCTAATGAAAAATGAAGAAAAAACTATTTTTTTTGATTTTTTACAATTAGTTATTTTAATTAGAAATTATCCTCAGGAACGGCGCGTCGCCTATTTCCGAAAAGACAGAAAGCTATTTAAATTGGTCGGGAGATTAGATAATGCAACAAAACGAGGAATGCAGGGATTTTAACCACTCCCGGAATCAATGAGCACAACCAAGGTTCATGAAAATGTCTGGCTTTAGAGAAATGAATTGTGGTGTAGTCGCTACCGTAACCTGCAATGGAGAAAAGGCGAAACTTTTAAAAATTCATAACTTATTCCAAAAAAATCGCAAAAATATGCGGTTTTTAGCATTCTTCCGGGAACAGGATTTTCTTTTATTTAAAAATAACTCATTTTTTTCACTGCCTTGTCCCTTTAATATGTGAAATAATATTTATATATCGATCAACTGATTACGGGAGAACGCAATTTCCTTTATATCGAGTGACGAACCGATTACGAATAATTTAGGAATGTTAAAAAACTGATCTACATGCAATGGCTAATTTTCAGATAGACAACAACACGCAACGCCGCACAACGGAGCTACAGTAAGACGGCACTGTAACGGATACGGTAGGACCAATACGATATGCTCCTGAGGCAACAACTGCTCGAGAACTAACTCATACAAAAATCTCGAAGCTATTTGATTAAAGTTAGTGGTGAACCAAATACTGAACCGCTCTTTTTATATTTTTACTAGAAGCATAAAAAATGCTATGGCATTTAAAAAAATAATTAAAAATCAATAATTAGCAAGCCATAAATATATTTATATGCCATAAATATTTATAAATATTTGGGGCGTGACTACAGTATGCCGGCTGAGATTTTCAATTGTCATTGATCGGGCTTTTGATTTTCGTAACTAATTTCAAAAAAATCGTAAAAATATGCGGTTTTTGCATTCTAATTGGAATAAAATTCTCTTTAATCTGAAATTCACTTCATTTACAGTACAATGTCCCTTTAAATGATTTTCACGCGCACGCGGCATCCGCATAGCCGATGCGGTAGAGGTCTAGAACTTCAATCCGAAGGGCATAGGTTCGATTCCAGTCGGTTGGTAAAGTGTTTTGCCGAATTTTTTTCATCGAAAAAAATCACTTTTTTTGAGATTTCTGAAAAAGTGCCAATAATCCCAGGGAGTGAATACCAGAATGCTCAGAAAATTATGCTCTATAATCTGGTGATGGGAATATCCGCAATGCGGCCTGTGCCAAAAATCGACTTTTCCTCTGAAACGAAAAATGTTTATATATTTTGAACAAGAAGAGAAAAAAGATTCTAATGTACGGACATTTAAAAAAATAAAAATCAATATTTAACACACATTTATATGTCACACATTTATCCGGCCGAGATTTGCCAAAGTCGTTCTATGAGCTTTTAAAACGCGTTCTCTGTAGGAACGACGGACGGGTCCGCCCAACTCAATCAAAGTGGTCGTCCCGGAGTCAAACTATTTTTACGGATAGTTTTTGGGTACAAAGTGAATTTTAAATGCGAGAAATATACAAAATTTCAACTTTTGAAAAATCGAAAATGTACGAAAACATTATTTTTCTCAGTTTTTTTTATTTTGCGGATATTTTGCGGTGTTACATATCATTTAAAACGGGTTCTCTGTAAGGGCGGAGGGTCAATGGCACAACTTTTCAAAATGGAGCTAGGGAGCTAAAACTTTTTGGAGATCATACCTATGGATAGGTAAAACTTTTGTGCAAAAATGGGGTCGGATCTCCAACTTTTGGATCCCCAGATCTTAAAAAATAAAACTCATACTCATATGGCGTGTTGTATACCTTTCGATAGAGCATGAAAAGTTACCCCAGGATCTCAATTTTCAGCACGCTAGCTCGTTTTGGAAAAGAATTATTACAGTATCCGACAAATTATGAATTATTACTATATTTAAATATCAAAAAACCTGCTTTTTTATTAGAGAAAACGATTCCGGGTCCAAAACTATACCCTCTAGAATTTTTCTCGGTAGAAATATCTTTCCCCATTTAACTCAAATATGCGATGTAATGAGACACTATCATGGCTCGGGTTCGAATCCGCGCCGCGATAAAAATCTTTTGCAATTTTTTTTCAAAGTATTTGTCAAAAACATGTTAATAACACGTTAATGAAGAAGATTATGCATATGTTACCCAATTTTTGAAGAAATAGATATATCAGAATGCACTTCTGACAGGAATGAGATACTATCTGAAGGGCCCGTATAAGCGAAAATTAAGGTATGCAGAAAAGTTACCCTAGAGGTAAACATTATGCGTAGAACAAATATTTATAAATTTTTATGACATATAAATATATTTATGGCTTGCTAATTATTGATTTTTAATTATTTTTTTAAATGCCATAGCATTTTTTATGCTTCTAGTAAAAATATAAAAAGAGCGGTTCAGTATTTGGTTCACCACTAACTTTAATCAAATAGCTTCGAGATTTTTGTATGAGTTAGTTCTCGAGCAGTTGTTGCCTCAGGAGCATATCGTATTGGTCCTACCGTATCCGTTACAGTGCCGTCTTACTGTAGCTCCGTTGTGCGGCGTTGCGTGTTGTTGTCTATCTGAAAATTAGCCATTGCATGTAGATCAGTTTTTTAACATTCCTAAATTATTCGTAATCGGTTCGTCACTCGATATAAAGGAAATTGCGTTCTCCCGTAATCAGTTGATCGATATATAAATATTATTTCACATATTAAAGGGACAAGGCAGTGAAAAAAATGAGTTATTTTTAAATAAAAGAAAATCCTGTTCCCGGAAGAATGCTAAAAACCGCATATTTTTGCGATTTTTTTGAAATAAGTTATGAATTTTTAAAAGTTTCGCCTTTTCTCCATTGCAGGTTACGGTAGCGACTACACCACAATTCATTTCTCTAAAGCCAGACATTTTCATGAACCTTGGTTGTGCTCATTGATTCCGGGAGTGGTTAAAATCCCTGCATTCCTCGTTTTGTTGCATTATCTAATCTCCCGACCAATTTAAATAGCTTTCTGTCTTTTCGGAAATAGGCGACGCGCCGTTCCTGAGGATAATTTCTAATTAAAATAACTAATTGTAAAAAATCAAAAAAAAATTTTTTTTTTGCAAAAAAAATAGTTTTTTCTTCATTTTTCATTAGATCATAGTGAGTAAAGCTCGTTAAAAAATTACTGAAATTAAAAATCTGTTTTTGCACGCTGCCTGGTCCCTTTAATGTATATTTGCACATTCATCAATGATTACTCGTTCATTTGTTATTACTGCACTGCACTCGAAGATTTATGAATAAATCACCGTTTGTTGGAGCAGCCATCCATTCTCAAGCAGCATTCGATGGGGGAGAGTGGAGTGGTAGCTGGTGTGCCCTGAATTCCGCACAAAGCATCGCATATTCTCATTTATTTTGGACCAACTAATTTCGAAGAGAAAATTAGTAATGCAATATATAAAAAAATGTAATTCAAAATTGACAAATTACCATTTCTCGATCGCTCCAACTAAATCTACCGTAATCCGAAGTGCTAGAATTTCCACTACATCAAATACAATACTCCTCTACCGCTCTCTCTAGATCTACCGTAATCTGATTACACACAATTTTCATTATTATCCTGCATAAAGTACTCGCGCCGTCTCAAAAATCTACCGTAGTATCGAGTGCTAGTTTCCATTATAACATATACAGTACTCCTCGACAGATCTACAGTAATCCCGTGAGCTACAGTTTCTTTTCCCTCATTTACAGTAGAACAGAAGAAAAACGTATCTGATATAAAAAGAAGAAGTCGATGACGATGATACAAGACACTGCAATGGAAGATATTATGATATAATGGAAGATATTAAGATAATATATTATGATGATATAAGATATACTGGAAGAATCAGATATTTACCAAAGTAACTATATTATTTTCGATATTGATTGGTGATGCAACTTCCATCCTTAAATCAATAGAGACAGGCTAGATTACGGTAATCGTATGATGTTATGATATTGTTACCGTAACTTAGCAGGAAATAAATTATTCTTGTCCGCTGCTCGAAAAAAAAACTGTCCAACATTCAAATGGCAGAATATATTTGAGAAGATGAAATAATAAGGAAGACATCTCACCGAGGTCTCGAAATGATGAATTCCATGCGGAAACACCGGCGACTGTTCGCTGTTGCAGAGTCCTGGAAGAAAGAAATAAAGCAATAAATGGTGTAAACAAAGAACTTATCAACCAGAGCAAAGAATTATCAAATCAATTAATTTTCGGCATTTTAGTTCGTAATTATATATTAAAAATCAATAATTATAACTAGAAATTGTATTTTGTCCTTGTTTTCTCATCTATTATTCTAAATAATCATCACTAATCAGCCGTTTCACGTTATCTCCTTCTAGTAATAATAAAGAAAAACAACGTATCTGACAGAAATGTAGTCCGGTCGTTTCCCCGCAGACGCCAGCAACGAGGCGCGAACCTCGTCCACCTTAAATGAGCACAAAGTATCACGCTATTACGATGGTTTTTTTGTAATTATATTAACAATATTTAGCATTTATTTATAAATTATACTATTTTTAGAGTGTTATCAAGAAAAGAAATAATACGGCAATTCCCTGTATTACTTTTACATAATATTAAACATATATTTCCCATATACAGCACCAAAGACTAAAGGAGAGGTGAAAATGCCCTCGTGAGACTATATTTCGGGGTTCCAAAGTCAGAAAGCACGAAACCGAGCCCACATATATACTCGCAAGCTCGGCAAGTACAGAGACATTCAACGTTTTCAAGTCGTAATCACGTAAAGCAAGTAGGAAATATGATGTTTTTGGCGTAAAGCACCCGTGAAATGATGATTCCCTTCACAATTCCTCCGATTTTTGTATTAAAAACATCAAATAAAGAGGTAAAACTTCTCTAATAGTGCTTCTCCTCCTTTTCCTCCTCTCGTCGTCGCAATCCACAGGCCTGACTGCAAGGAAAAGTTGTTCGTGGTTATGCGCGACCGAAATAACAAATCAATAACACACAAATTACAGTAATCCCTGATATTCAACGTCAATTTTTACCACTAAGTAGCTGTTATCCGGTTCAAATGCTCCTGAAAGGGGCTAAGAGTGAAAGAGTGTGTAAAAATGCGTAAGTCGCGAGCACTCTCGCACAATCCCTAGCCCCTAACCCCTCTCTGGAAGCTTGGCTTGGATGCCGAAAGTTGTGGGAGAAGTGTTAGCAGCCCTACAGATCAATCAATAATGTACAAGAGGCGAATGTAAAGAAAGACTCACCGGAGTTGGGTGCCGCTGCGGCTCATATTTCTCCGCAGCCGCCGTCCAAACCGCAGTCATTGCGTGCCCGACACGTCGCCTGGGAACTAAATAGTTTGCATTCATCAAGTACATAATGTGAACAAGAGTGAACGGCACGAAATGCGCTCGAAAAGGACGAAAACACATAACTGTCGAGGAAACAACCGCTAGAAGCCAAGTTCGGCCTCCACTTTGGCAGCGCAGCAGCTAAATCGATGGCAACAGCAAGTAGAATGTAAACTAGCAACAACAGAAAGTTCAATTATCAGTAATTAACACCCATAAATAAATCAACTTTTCGCAGCGCAACTATCGATTTTGCTAAACAACACAAAAAATCGGAACGCGTGTGAACCCGCGGACCATTTTATTCAAAATCTCGCAATTTTCGAAAACGACACCGTTTTCATGAATAGGCGGTTTACGTACTTCATTATTTATCAATAAGTGCAGTTTATCACAAAGAGATGATAAGATTTTCTAAATTGCCGTTTTTGGCTACGTTTTTCAGCACCAAAAGATAATGTACTCAGCTGTTGGGAGTGATCTACCGTAGTTAGAAATTGTTATTGATCTATTGTAGTTAGAGGTTGTCATTGATCTACCGTAGTTAGAGGTTGTTCTTGTTCAACCGTAGTTATGAGGTTGGGAGTGATCTACCGTAATAAGAGATTGGGAGTCATCTACCGTAGTTACCGTAGATTTTCATTTTTCTCCTCTCATTTGCCTCAAACAATGGGAGGCGCCTCATTCTCACCATTTCGTCTCTTTATGAGTGGTCAATCGTTGTAAGCGCCCCCTACGTGACCACGCAGGACCGCCCACGGACCTTCAGTAGTTATTGACTGAGGGGTGCACAGGTTCACGGTTATCCCCGACTAACTGCCGTAATCCGAATTTCTGAAATTGATCTGGGATTTATAGCATGAGCAGGACCATGAGTTGTTTCGGCGTAACAACTCATGGTCCTGCTTATGCTGCTTTGTTGGTGCATCCGTATCTGAGTCTACTTTGAGGGTATTTAAATATTCAGAATGCATGAAAGTCCGGGCTCACACTAACTACGGTAGATGACTCCCAATCTCTTATTACGGTAGATCACTCCCAACCTCTTCCTACGGTAGATCACTCCCAACCTCATAACTACGGTTGAACAAGAACAACTTCTAACTACATTACATAAATGACAACCTCGAACTACAATAGATGAAAAAAGAATAGATCTTTTGGTGCTGAAAAACGTAGCCAAAAACGGCAATTTAGAAAATCTTATCATCTCTTTGTGATAAACTGCACTTATTGATAAATAATGAAGTACGTGTTTCCACAAATCTCTTCTATTAAATCATGCGTCGATGTTGCGTGCTTGGACTTCCAGCCGTATCCACAATTTTATCAAAATTAGAAAACGGTGGGATCACGGACAATTCATATAGGGTAGATCACTCCCAACAAGGAAGGAGGGGAATCGAATAAGGGGAATCGGGTGGAAAGGAAGGAGGGGAATCGAATAAGGGGAGGGGCTCTTTATGTGGAAGAAGTGTGGAAGAACCCCCATTTGGGAAAGGATTATCGATTGATCTCCCGAGAGGAAATTATCGATTGATCTCCCGATTGAAGACTCTCAGTTAGCAGCGGAAACAATGAGAGGAAGAACCATCATATCAGTGTTGACAGCCTTCGATCTGTTGAGGACGTCACGAGGGACAGAGTCGTCCTTGCCAGCCTTAATCGATTCAATTTAAATACAGTAGCCACTACCGTATCCAGTCCAGCTACCGTAATCACTCACATCAGCAGCAATGATGACGATCTTGTCCACTTTGGCAGTTCCATTCTGTCTCAGAATATCGACTCTCACTGATCCACCGGCAGGAATGAAGGCGTGCACGGGATTGACACGGTAGAGAAGATTGTCCGAGCACTTGACCTGCAAAGACAACACAATTACATAGTGATGATGTAATATGTTGCATAGGGATGATGCAATACACACCTTGACAGCCTTCTTGACATTGGAGTGATTGTAGACAGCAACGTGCTGAATACCTCCAGTCGACTTCCAACGAAGCTCAGAAGGCTCGATGCGAACTTCGTGTGTGGCCACACCTTCCACAGGAGCCAATTCCAGTTTCTGAAGAGGATCAGGGTTACGGTAAATAAAAGTAGAATATGGTAGGATTACGGTAGTTGTCGACTACTCACCGTGACATTGACTGCCTTGGGGGAGAGGGCAGACTTGGGATTCTTGGGGCCAGCATCCTCACTCGACATTTCTTGAGTCTTGTCTACCTGAAGAACCTCCTTCTTCGATCTGAAAAGAAAAAGGATTACGGTAGGTATAGTTTCACATCCTGACTACGGTAGAATACCGTACTTCTTGCTTCTGCTCGACTTTGACGATCTCTTGGATCTCTTGCTCTTGGACGATCTCTTTGACTTGTCCTTGGTCGATTTCTCTCTGCAAGACAGTTGTTTACTCACAGCTTACAGTATACATCTACCGTAATCCCAATCGCTTTACCGTACCTCTTCGATCCCTCAACAGATTTGTCCTTGGGCTTGTTCTTCTTCGATTCTCTCTTCGAACTAGTAGATTTCTCGCCAGGCTTGGACGATTTCTTCACGGCTACAGCACCTGCAAATGGGTTATTGTAGACAGACATGGAGGGATACGGTAGCAGATTCAAAGGGCAGTGGGGATACAGTGGCCCTAAGTAGTATCGTAAGTAGCATGGGGATACGGTAGTCAGGGGAACCCGTACCTGCTTTAACTCCATCCTTCTTGGGTGCTAGAGGGGGCTTTCCAGACTTGGAAGTGCGTCCAGCAGATTTGCCCGACTTGCTCGATCCTCCCTCCTGAAAAAAGAATCAGTTATCGGTAGGATTCAGTAATCAGTATCATTTCATCCCTTCCAACATCTGTTGAATGGTCGTCTTTCTCAATTCTACCGTAATCCGTCCTCACCCTCTTGGATCTGGAAGACTTCTTGGCGGCTCCACTAGCCGGTCCTCCAGACTTGGTCTTGTTGGGATCTCTTCTGCTTGATTTGCTCGATGATCCTTGAACTCTCGACGATTTGCCAGACTGCTTTTGCTTGTTGCTTCCAGGTCCACTACGATTGGAACCAGACGACTTTGGCTTTTTCACGTCCTCAAAACATCAAACATTAATGGTGATTACGGTAATCAAAGAGAAACCAGAAACGGGTACCCTCAGTATTCCCTCACAGCACGAAAAGGTAAAGAGTAAAGAGAGTCAATGGGTACTAGAAAAAGGTTCCATGGTATACTGTACTCGGTCTATGAAGATTCTCCTCTGGTTTGAAACACTGTATAGATAGTGTTAGTATCATGGCAGAGAGACGCAGATCACGAGAACAATCCTCTCGTTACCGTAGTTGATCATTCAAAATCATCGGGAATACTCGAGATGTGGCAGCTGTCTTCGACATACATTATTGTATCAGACTCATGGAGGGTTCAGGAGATCCTAGAGGAGTACTGTATCCGACTCATGAGGGGTTGAGGTGTTCCTTGGAGGGTACTGGCTAGTCAACTCACATCTCGGCCTTTGGCACATCCAGTTGCGAGGAGAGCCGAGGCAGCGACAACAGAGGGAGCCACCAGCCAGAGCATTGGGAAGAAGATGAAATGGAGAGAGGAGGAGAGGAGATGGGGGGAGGGGGAGGACAAGGGGATTGGAAAGACAACGGAATCAATCGATAATTAGATAGATTGGAGGAACAAGGAAATATATCGATAATGAGATGGAGAGAGTGGGGAAAGAATGTAATGGTAATTTAATGGAGATTGGACAAAACAAGCGTGTTTATTATTATTTGTACATTATTACAATATGAAATTTGTTGCAAAGTGGTACAATCTATGCAAAGTGGTATAAAAAGGATATTCTACAAACCGTGTGTATCACAGAAGGGGCGACGAGTTCGCATAGAGTTCATTGTTGGATTCAGTGATAGAAACATGTCTGTAGCCTTGTCGAGCGATTGGATATGAGTGACGAGGTGTCTAAAATACGGCATTACGGTAACATAGGAGTACGGTATCAATCATGATGCAATATTGACTCTTGAAATAAGAAGAGAGTGATATTCTCCTAACCTGTTCGTTGAAGATGGAATCCATACTGTAGCCTGAAGGCGATCGACCAGCGGGTACGGTAGCTCCGTGCCACTGAAATAATCGATATCTCGAAATCATACCGTGCATTCTCAATTATATTCACAATATTTTTCTTTTGTGACAGTAAACACAAGGAACCTACCGTATTTTGGTAAAGTTCGTTGTGGGATTCAGTGAGTGAAGTGAGCCGGAGCGAAGGTAGAAGACGTTTCTGTGACATGGGAACAACAGTGAGGGATGATTTGCGCTTCTCCTGAAATAATTCGATTAATAAATCAGATACCGTATCCACTTTATACTGTAATCTTGTCCGAGTTTCCACTGCCTTGTCTCGATCGATAGGGAGGAGGTTGATCCATGCGGAACTTGATCGGCACTTGCATACTCACACTGCCGATCTGAAATTACACTTGATTGGGGAATTATTTAAGCAGTTTAAATGCGCCAAGGAGTTTGCAGGCATCTACATTTATAACATCCTACCGTTTCATAGGCGGAATCACTCGAATTAGAACGGGAAGAGTGGGATCGATGCGAAGTTGGAGGAGATCGATACGGTAGAGGAAGTACACAACATTCCTTGCGACACTGAATGATGGGGGTGGACTACGGTAGAATGCAAGACACCACAAGAAAGGATATACTACAATTGAATACACTACTGATAAATAGTCTAGTCGATTCACAATAATGCGGTCACGACCCATTTCCATGTATTGGCAAATAATTTATGATATCGTGCTACCATGGACTGGTTCATGTCCCACACCACATCTGTTCTTTTCCGTGTTCCGTTCTCCCTTAAGCTTTTGGCAATAATTTGCTTCACATGTGGGCAGCAAATTATTTTTTTACATAGTGCTCCCACCCCTGTTTCATCTTACAGTGCCACTAGCATTGACCAACTGCCGAAATCATTAAATTTTCACTTTTTTTGAACTTTTGGTGCACCCGGGTACCGGACCACGTGAGGTGGCCACTAGATTCACACAGTGAGACACATACACATTCTTTGGTCCGGTAAAATAAGCTAGATCAGGTTGTTTCTTACCTGCTCCGCTCTGAAAACTCCTCTCGCTGCTTTGCAAATGTAGAAGAAAATTGTGTTGATAACAACAACAGCAGATAGACGTCCAACATTCCACCAGCCGAGTTGAGGAGGAGAAGAACTGACTGGAAGGAATATTATTCAATTACGGGGAGCATTTAAGACCACGGTATCACACCTTGGAACTGTTCTTCATCAACCGATTCTTCCTTGGGCGATAGTAGAGTGAAGAGGCCGAGTACGATACACGCACTAGCCGTAACGATGTCGATGATCTGAAGAATACGGTACAGTGGAGTAGTCTTTTGATTGATCTGACCAATGTGACCATGTAGGGAATGAGCATGACAGGATTACGACGGAGACCTCCGACCACTGCGAAACCGGCACAAGCGGCATTGAGAAGACCCCAGACGAGAGGCTAAAAAAGGAGGGCTACAGAGATTTAGAAAGCAGAAATATAAAGATATTATAAATTTAGTTAATTAGGTGGTAAATGTAGCAGGTTATACCGCACACACACTTTGCAATTTAACCTATCGAGGTTTACCCGGATCGAATCGCTTTTGGCACATACTCTTTCGATTTAGGTTTGACATTGCTTAGTTTTCACCTACTATACTTGTCCGTGTATGAACAGCGGCTGGAACCAGCACTGTAGTGTTAGACGAAGAATCAAAAGGGTGGAAAGAACATCACTACCAGCTATCGATAGAGAAGGAAAGAATAGGCGTTTTCACATGGAGATTCAATCAACTTAACACATTAGGTAGAAAGAATGGAAGATGAAAGGTCGACAGGAATTTGCTCAAAGGTGTTTCATTGCTTAATAGTCAACTGACAGCATTCATTGATTCGCTGGCTCCGAGATGGGCAGCATTGCCGAAAACGCCCAGAATACTCACGATAACGAGAATATCCTGAAAGGCTTGTCATTACAGTCAATAAACAACGCTAAGAAGGGATAAACTAACTCCAATCTCGATGCTAAGACACTTATGAGTGTGAGCGACTCTTCGAATTGATCGAACGGAGATAAGAGCAGGTGTAGTCACGCATTGAGTGGGCAGAGCATTCCGATACACTGGGCTCACATTGCCACCACCTCGGACCATTACCTGACAAGAAATAATATATGAAATACGAACAGTAATTAGCAAATAGAGAGGATCCTAAAAGATTTCATCGATCACGAATTGAAACAATTACCAGCATTTTGAATTTTTATATGTGGGACTCGAATGGAAACCCTGGAAATTACGGTTTTCAAACGTGGTAATCGAACGGTCTTTTTGTAATTTACACGATAGGTTGTGCACTCACGCACAAAGTTTCGCTCACCACAAATATTTTTTAAATTGATTTATCGATTTTTGGTTTTTGAACATACTGCTAAGGTCGTGCTTAGTAACTGCGATTATACTCCGTTGAGTAAACAGTGCCTAAAGGGGGGTGAACTGCCCGAGATTGTTTGAAGAGTGTAGATTACAAATTGCCAAACTGTTGTTTTATTCAATTTTGTTTATTGGCCTATTTTCGCAATTATTGATTGTTTCTCTGATGTATTCTTTCTATTTTGCCGTTCAGGTTATCACTCTACGGCGGTCGCCGCATATTCAGCTCAGAAGCAAGAACGCTGCTGCAGCTTGACACTTGTGAGCGGGCGTTTTAATTTTCATCGAAATTTTCATGAAACTTTCTTGTATTCTCAAACGATTCTCTTCAGAATTAGTTGAAGTGGGTACCATAGACTCCTCCGCTGTATATTGTCACGCCCCAGTTCTTTGAGTAAGCGATATAGCATTAACTCTATCATTGTGAACCACTTTCCTCCGGGCTGTGCAAATGGGATATGCTTGCTCCACTTATCTCGAAATTTTTATTATTCGTTTTGTGCCATTCTATTATCGTTTAGGCCGATTCAATATATTTAGCCAGGAGAGGATGGTAAAGGATACGATTTGTTATGTAGATGTCATTGTTCCTTTCTGTTGTTTAGCGTTCTTTTTTTTTTTTTTTTACACGTTCTTGTTGATTTCTATCTCTTCTAAAGATCTGTTTGACTTGTTTTTGAAGAGAGCACTTGGGAGAAATAAAGAATATGCACTAATTTCGATTGATTCTGAACGCAAGTGGTATATTTCCACGATGCATTATCTCTTCCTGTTTTCCATATTTACAGTCGAAACTCCTGTACTGTCCCGGATGGATAATTTCTGCAATTGAGTGCACGGCATCCCCGCGCTGTCAAAAATACCTCATCCCCATGCCGTAGGGGGCCTCCATATGTGCGCCCATTTGCACTAGTGTGGCTTTTGTCTCCAAGAATGCAAGAATGTAACCATCCCGTGCAAAAAAAACATCCGGGAAAGTACTGGAGCACTATCAGCTTGAAAGTCTACGCACTCAGGTACTTTCACCTCTATCATGTTCCCATCGGCGTCTTACAAGCAGGGAAACGCCTTCGATTACACTTACGTGAGCGGAATTTCCCCTAATTTTAATTTATGCATCTTTTATTTTTTTACAGAATATCTCGATGCCTGCCTTTCCCTCTGGCCATCCCCTTCCGACAACTCTATTCGAAGCACCGCCCCAGATTCCCGAACAGAAACGACCTGACGAATTGGAGAATCCAGTTGGTCAGTTCACATGTTAGATTTTTTTTTCTAATTTTGTTTTAAAACCAATTGTTACAATATCTTAGCAACTATGATTGCGAAGGGTAATGCGCTCTAGAAGCTTGGAAAAAACTTGGGTTGCATAATCCCATGTTCATAGGTCTTATAGGGTTCTCGCTAATATCTCTTGCACAAATGCCTAAATTCGAGTGCCGAAGTTCATATTTCCCAATTTTCGATAAATTTGTCCAAAAAGTGGTAAAAAAATGCATGAAAAAATTCAAAGTTTTCTTTTGCCCACATGGTCTGGACGCCATGAAGAAGTGCCTATCCTCGCTAGCGAGAACCTATTTGACCTATGCCCACTTTGCAGCTGGCTTACTGGCTTGTCCGATCTAGCGTAGGTTGTTTCACGGAAGTCATGTAACAAGTTTACCCTTTTAACATTCTTATACAGTGTCGTCGGTGGAATCGAAGGACCAGAAAGTCTGTGAGTGTTCCAACCAAGTTCCCTACTCGTTCTGCGGCTTTTCCAATGAGGTTAGATACATCTTCTTCAACTTTTATGGATATTCTTTTCTTTCTCTTATAGCTCAGTATTTCCCCATTTTCAGAAACTGGCTCGCTTCTTTCTTCTCTTCCTTCTCGTTCCATTCTGTGTTCTGGATGTCGTCTTTTTCTTCCTCATGGTAACTTTTAAATTTTGTAAAAGAATTAGACGTTCGTGATCGCAGTTCGATTTCAGGGATATCTGAACAGTGACGAGCTGATATTTAGAATAAGTTTTGAGTGGAGATGTTTCAGAGAATTTCAAAGCGGACTTCTGAATTTTACCCAATTCACAAAGTTTTGTTTAAAATGCAGACCGCTTTTGTGGATTTTTTTTTGCACTGTTGCGAAGGATTTCGAATATCTAGACCAACGTTGTTTATGATCATGCATGTTTTCTCTGGTATAAATATGATAGGTGCAGGCTGGCAAAATGATCACTCTTTAAAAAGTCTACTCATATTCCATCGTTTGGCCCCGCTTCTCTCTACTTACCGCCCTTTCTTTGAGGCTATTGGCATCGGCGTCCAGGATGGGGCTCCTCTCTTCATGATTGGCCTCAGTGGAATGGCAATCTCGACCGGAATCGCAATTGGTTGGTGTACTCTGAATTGAAAAAAAAATGTAGCTCTCTATAATAATTCAACTACAGTTGACATAATTTTTCCTTCTTATTTCTAGCTCTCTTCACTGTCAAGAAGCAAGTTCAGAAGAACAAAACCCTCGAACTTTCGATTCTCATCGGCGTACTGGTAGGAATTTGATTTGTAAGCTTTTTTTGGAGATGGTTGATTGCAGATCGGATTGGCTCTCGTCTCTTCTCTAGTCCTGCTCTTTTCTATCGCTTTTGTTTGTTTCTCCTTCCCATAACTTTCTTTTTCTTCTTCCAATTTAGTACACTGAAATTGAATTGATTTTCCTTATTGCAATTCGCTTTATGTATTGATTGCAGCTACTCACTCTCACTCTCAAGACGCTCAGCCGCGATTCTCACAGTCGTTATTCTAACGACCTCGAGATGGCACATGCAGTCATTTTTATTGTCATCTCCGCATCTCTGTTGGTCGGACTCAGAACGATCATCAAGGTACCGTATTTAGGAAAGTGCGGCGTAAAAGTAAATATCGATTTTGAGGTGCTCTTCGACTACCGTAAGACGATCAAGGCTGGTAGAGGACAGTGAGATGTGTTTACTGTAGCCGATACTTCGTTCTGTTGATCACCAAGTGATCATTGTTATATGTTGCCGTGTAATTTGTGCACATTGTCATTCGTTGCTTTACTGTTCCCGATGTTGGTTTTGTTGAGTTTTATTCCATTAATCACTGATAAAGAGTTCTGTGAGAAATGGGTTAATATATGATCAAGTGGTTTCTATCCACTATTAAATATCTTTTCCTCTGCTATTCAATCTCATAATTTCATAGTAGCGCTTGCAGAGTAATACGATGTCAGAAGTGTTCCCCTCAGCCCCTTCCTTTCCAACTCCGCCACCATACGAATTCCCTCCTGAGACGTCCGAGTGTAAGAGACTCGACGACGTGGAACAACCCATTGGTTTGTCTCACTTTTCTCGACCCGGTCTTTTATTGTCCTCTATTCCCTCGTATTTATCCCCCTAATCAAAGTACTTCCAGTGTCGGTGGATGATTCGACGAAGCCTCTCATTGTCTGTAAATGCTCCGACAAACTGCCCTATTCCTTCTGCGGCTTCTCAAATGAGGTAATTTTATAGCGACTTAATAGTAAGTAATGTAGCGTTACTACAAAATAATCAGGCCACTTGTGGTCATTACTCTGTGATCAAATTATCTTCTCACTCACAGAAACTCGCTCATTTCTTTCTTCTCTTCCTACTCGTTCTATTCGCAGTGCTGGGCGTTGTCTTCTTCTTCCTCTTGGTAAATAATACTATTTTTGCAATTCAACGCATGATTGATCATGAATTTTGTCTATTGAAAGGTTTTAGAGGCGTTTTTGCAGCTACCAGAGTCATTCAATTATTAGGGCGCCTTATTACCAGCCCTATTATTATTATTATTATTATTATTATTATTATTATTATTACCAGTGCTGGATTGTTTCTTATCTTTTCAGGGCGTCGGCGTCGGTTGTCATAATATCATTGTTGTCATCATTGGCGCGACTGGAACGACGACGTCGATTGCATTCTCAATCGGTTTGTTTATTGTTATTGACCATTTATTAATTGATTATGACCATTTATTGATTGATTATATCCCCGGTCACGCACACGATTCTTGATAACTTTACGACAGAATAATGATATTCTTATGAGGGAATGCAGTAGTGGACCGATTCTTCACCATATTCAGGTATGTTCATTGTAAAGAAGGACATGGAGAAGAGAAACACCCACGGACTATCCATTCTCATCGGTGTACTGGTAAGTTACTTGTCTACTCCGATAGAAATAATCGTGAAAATATATTTGCAGATCTGGTTTGCTGTGGGGTGTGTTGTCATTCTGCTGACCGCTAGTGCTTCGTACGTTTTATTATAATTTGGTCTTGTTTTTTTTGATTTTGCTACGATAATAAGAATTTTGATGTTTTGCTTTTATAATGGCCAAAAACATCAACAAGTCCCAGCACTTATTTATTCCCATATAATGGGATCCGAAGTCCTGAAGTAGTCACGGCTACGGCAAGCGGATAATATAAGGTTGGTGCGAAAGTTTTTGCCGATTTTTGGGGTGTAGAAATTTCTTGTTTGCTTTTTACAATGATTGATCGGAAAAGAAATGTTAGTGGCGACTAGTGAGGCATACACTTGTCTTTAAAATGCGCACTCCATTTACTCTCATAGTCTGATAGTACTAAAATTATGACGGATCAAAGTTGGTGGGTCGACTTATATATTGAGTCAGTTATCGGGCTCGTTCTCCATCACAAGTCAACCGTATCCAATGACACTACTATATATCGATAGGCAAGTGTGTAGGGCATGCAGCGATAGCATAATAACGGATTACACAGCTGCGTCCTGCCAAAGAAATGTTCTTGAAGTTGAGGGCTCAGACCTCAGTTGACTGAACTTTGATATTTTTATTGCTCACCTTCTAACGAATGGAGCATGTTCTACCTACTCTGGTGGGAAACCATTGAGAAGTCATGCTCTATCAAAAGCCCTGAAAGGATGGACTATTGGGATGTCGGTAAAGAATATATAACGCGAGAGCTCATGGACCATTTTTGCGAGGTCGGAAATGAGGTTCACATGAGCGTTCCGCTTTTCACTGTACATCGAATACTGAGATCAACCTACTATTTTATTAAGCAACCACTAGAGTATCAGATATAATTAATATTTGGTCCACTCATCTCGAATATTCGAACAGTGATCGACCAATGAAATCTCTAAAATTTAACATTTCTACAATTTTCATAGATTTAATGTATTTTTAGAAAACTTGATATATTTTCCTTCTAGAAGATGCTAGCTTAGGAAGTCTAGTGTTGCTATAAACAGGATAAGTTATTAAATATTTTCAACGCATGCAAATTTGGGATGTTTCATTATAACAAGATCTGGAGATAATCTTGGAGCGCCTACTTTTTTGATTGTATCATGATTATTTTTATTGCCAAATTAGTTTGAAAGCCTTGAGGCTCATACTTACAAAACTATTCGAAAGAGAAGACCTCTATGTACTCACAGTTGCATGTGTTTCTATGGGAAACCATTGGTGAATATTTTTCCAAAACCCGGGCGCCTTTTGAGAAATTTATTTTCATTTTTTTCTCTCTGATAGGACAACCCATATATCTTTGCGTGGTGTCACTATAGAGACCAAGGACGGTACTACATAAATTATTGATGGTAGATCGTAGGCATTTTCGACTAGCGTGATCGGGCAGCACAAACTCTAGTAGCAAAATCGGCAAGAACTTTCGCACCAACCTTATAGGTTAATTCAATCCTGGGTCCAATCTCTTCTTCGGATCTTGTTCGTTGTTATATCACAAAACTGGTCGAACCTTGCGGGCGACTTGAGGGTACGGTGGCTTTAAATAACCCCTATCGATTATCGAACATGCGGCGGAATGATTGGCACTGGAGTGTGCTCTATACCACTACCCCACTTCAACATGAAATGATATTAATTTGCAGTTGCTCGGTCTGACAATGGCTACTTTCCATCGTGGTCGGTACTATCGAGATCCCTACCATAACGACGATTACGATCAATTGATGGCCATGAGTATCGTATCCATCCTCATCTCGGGATTTCTCTTGTTCGGACTCAGGACGATCATTAAGGTACGGTAGAAGTATATTGATGATTTCAGCATAATTAATAAAGAATTACATTCTGGAAGCAGAGTTTTACAAACGAGAATATATTAGATTGATCTGCCGATCTGCCAAAATGTTCTGTTTGTGGTACTTGTATTGGTGCTGCACAAGGCTGGATTTGATAATCGATCAGAGGCGTCGGAGATACCGAGCTTCAATCCATTTCGAGCATGCCCCTCCTGGGGTTACGGGAGAACTTTTTTTCAACTCCTCTCACGGTTCTGGGATGAGGTTGCGGTCAACGGCATGCCTCTCTCCGGAGAGTCGTCTCCCGTGCCGAGTTTCTGGTAGCGTCGGCTGGCGTGGTAGACTGTTCTCTTAGGAACTTTGAAACGAACGAAGATATCGAAGGGTTGGTTCCGTTTCGAAAGGGATTCAGAATAGCATATCTCATCGGGTTTGCTTTCGCCATACTTAACTATTTAGACCAATCGGATTGAAACCTTGCCTGGTTTCATAGGAAATGTGAGTCGTCATAACTATGCAAAAGGAGATGAAAAATATCGATTTACTGCGATTGTGCAATCAGATGAAATCGAGTGCCAGTAATTTTCACGCACCCCGTAGGATAGCCCCCGTGCAGGCGGTAGGAAGGAACCCTGTGCCCACTAATGGGCCATGCACATACCATTCAGGACGTAGCCTGCTACACTGGCCTCCCGCATTTGTTTGATTCAGATACGGCTCTGGCTCAAAACGCGCTTTTTACACTTATTTGCATTATTATGTCTCGATTCTGTTTTGCCGCCTAACTACTAGAGTTGCGAAAATGGATCACCCCTCCCTGCTGTTATTCTCCCTATCTAGCACTCCGCGCGAGGGGGGGGGGGGTTGGAAATGCGCGCTCTCTCACGATCAAGCAGGGAGCGGTAAATAGGCGAAGGATCCATCTGGGATCCGTTTTTTTTTCGCGAAATGCTGGAAGGGAAATTGCAATATAATTCTATCCTTTTCATCTTTCTTTATTTATTATTATTGCATTTATTATTTATATTGAAAAAAGTGAACTGGTACCGTGATCGGCCGCGATACGGCCGGCGTCAGTAATCGACTTTTTCTCTGAAACGAGAAATTGTCATGGAATGGCCTTAGTTCCATTATATAAATCGCAATATTCTGATCTAAAACTTAGTTTTCCAGCCATTTTACGAGTTTCTGCTAAGTTATTACCAAAAAACACGTTTCCCCCCAAAGTGCGTGGCGCCATACCGGCGCTCAGAGGGGTCATTGCGAAATCGATGGAGCCAGCGTAATTTTAGTGACGTTAGTGATGGACGAAAAACTGACCCCCTTTTTATATTTTGTATAGAATGATTTTTTAAAAGAATAATTATATAGAAAATAAAGTAAAAATCGATATTTATGTCGTAATAAATTCGAGAACGCGCGGGCCTGACGCCCTGAACAAGTAGAGGTAAAGGTAGTCCCGTTTTCAGCATGTTTTACATGCGTCGAACGCTTTTCACTTTTCACTCACGCAATCTAGGCATATACGGCATAATCAGTTACTCAGTTGCCAGCCGGTGATCGCGTCCCCTTTCTCCTGATTTCAACACAGTATCAATTTGGACCAGTCTTGGCAGGCCTTTTTGTGATGGTCTGATCTTTTGCGGGAGTCGAACCTGGCATCCTTGCATTCACTCACGTCCTTGCATCGCTCAGTTGAGCACACTAAACCATGGATCATGAACTCCTGGTCATATTCCAAAATGGACTGGGGGTGGCCCACCGAACCCAGGGTGGTCTACCAGGGTGGAGTAACTCAACCACCGGAGTGAAAAAAATATGAAGCACATTCAATCTCTAATGTACTAATAGTAAGTAAAACACCCACTTTCAGAATGGCTCTCAATCGACCACTATTCTCCTTCTCTCCTCCCTCCTCTTCTTTTCTCTCATCTTCTCCTCAGGATTCGATTCAACTCCCCGAATATGAGCCGGACTTCCTCGGATTGAGTCCGATCAGGGTCAGTCACAACTATTGAAGGGTACGATAGGTATTTAAAACGTTTGCTTGCTTAATCATTCACTTTTTTCTAACCTAAAATCAATAACCTAAAACATTTCTGCGAATCCGTGTGGTTTATTGAGCAGCACTCAAAGGAGTAGACTGAGGGAGCACAAACTCCCTTTCAAAACGCGCTAAGCCCGGTAGCAACGAGTAATTTGGTGCACGGGGAGAGGTTTCTTTCCACATAAAGCATGAATAATCATTTCTCAGCATAGACCAAAACCATTAGTTGAAGTCCCGAATGATGCCTGGTTTTTAGGGTTTAGGGTGAACAATCGAAAAATATGTCTGCTTTTTATATTTTTCAGGCGCTGCCGCGCCTGGATGATCTGGAATGATGTCTGATTTTTCGAAATTTCACCTCACAAAAACCAAAAGCTATCTTCCTCAGAACGAACTTTTTAGTCAATGTTTCTCTAAGATTGTAGGGCATATTACGGCATGTATCGGGTAATATTATTTCATGGCGGTGCAAGGTGCAAAACAGTTTTATGCACCCTCTCATAACTTTTTCACTAACTAGTGAAGATGCAACTTCCAAACTTGATACAAGGATTGCAAGCCACGTTTCGAGTATTTTCCTTTTTGATTGTCCTTTTTGATTATCAAGATTGGAAGTGGTAGCTTTACAACTAAAAAAGTTATGAAAGGGTGCATAAAAATCTTGTTTGGCACCTTGCACCCCATAAAATTTGCGCAGCATTAGTTACCAGCAGTGCCAAGGTAAATTACCTTTTTCCTACAACACTTTAGCAATATCTCAGTAACTTATTTTATGCTTGCTACAGAGGCAAATTTGAAGTAAGCAGAAAGTAATATTGCTGCAAAGTTGAAGTAATACTTTTTTGAGAGCAATAAAAAAGTTAATCCCTAATTAGTTATAAAAAAAGGTAAAGGTGTTCCATGTCAAGCGATTTTACAGTAGCAAGCTACCACGCTAGATGGGGCAAGCCGGTAAGCCAGTTGCAACGTGGGATTACGTAACCCAAGCTTTCCCAAGGCATCTAGGGCACGTTACCTTTCGCAATCAAAGTTGCTACCAATTTACCGCCCCGGGGTGGATGGAAGGCTTGGTTGGCCTGGGCGGGGATCGAACTCGTGACCCTTCGAATGACTAGCAGTTGCTTACACCACTCGGCCATTCCGCCCCATAATTAGTTATAAATACGAAGTAAGTAAAAAGTATTATTACTGCAAGCACCAAGGAAATTTACTTGAGTACTTCTAGTAACTTACCCTCCTACTGGCCGTAAGATTACTCTCCACTCACTTCCTCGTGTTTAATAATTGCCTTTTTTGGACACCAACAATTAATCAATAGATATAACTCGATGTTATCGAGGCATTTTTACTTATTTCATCTCAGATGGATATCTCTGTCTCCATTGAGTCTCCATTCGTTTTCTTCTTCCTTCCGTTAATCGTCTCCATCAAGATCTGCATGCTATTGAGTGAGACGTGTTTTGCTTCCCAAGTTTCAATGATTCCCCCCCCACATTTTTTATATGATGGTGACTGATTGTGAGAGTGTAAATATAAATAATAAACTTGATCAAAATTAAATTGCATCTCAACACTTCGCCACAATTGCATTTTCCTTCTTGCAGACAGATTCCGTCACTTTCCCCACATCAATTGGGGATGGAGGGAAATCGATGGAGTCGAGATATTCTTCATCGCGGTATGCAGATTGAAATTGCAGTGGGATGAATGTTTTACTGATAAAATACGGTTGAAGGGTCGATGACGCATTCCAATTAGCTACTCATCGTTATATTTATTTTGTTTTTTTTTTGCAGGAGACGATATTCGACTCAATCTACACCATTTTATGCATGATACTGATCTTTGTGAGTTTTTTTAGTTATTATTGAAATGCCTTTCTATTTGCTTGCTTTAAGTCCTCACGCCTAACCGACGTTTTTCGTTTCCCCTTGAAAGCGCTTGAAAATCACACGAAAAGTATTTGAACACGTTTTCGATTATGGATCGTCCTTGACTGTCTGTGTACACAACCAAGGGAGGTGGAGTGTGACTCCTACTAAATGTATACTCTTCATCTTCAGTTAATGCTTTTCTTGTCTCTCCGACTTCATCTGAACAAGAAAGAAGTCGGATCGACGGGAATTGCAACTGCGAGCATCACTGTCATGCTGGCGGGATTCTTCCTTCTGACTAGGAATGGTCGCGAACTCTCACCGAGCTTTCAGGATGATATATAGCACATTCGATAGAGCTCAGCGAGATTAGACGAGATTTCGGTTTTTAGCTGCTTTCCCTGAAGGAGCTCCGAGTTATTGAGGTCCGAAGTTTGACCTATTTTCGCATAGAACCAATGGCTCGGCGGAGGACGCGCCTATCTAGTGTATCAAGCTCTCTCGTTATCATCACCATCTGGTGTAGTGGTACCGTGCTTGCCTATCAAACTTTTGGTCCTGGGTTCGCTTCCCAACAAGGTCCTTTTTCTTTTGCTGTTTTTTCATCACAACTATCATCTTTGATACCGTCCTTCAATTTACATGTATACAATTTACATGGATGAAGCGAATGAAGCTTCAATTTACATGAAAGAATAGCTACAAAAAGCGCATTTCGCGCAGGTTTCATGTTTTCATAATGTCTTTCGACCCGTTTCGGATAGTTTCTCACCTCCTTGCCCGTTTTTCCCCTTCCCCCTCTTCGTCCGACCCAATGTCCCGATCCGAGTCCAAGCTCTCGGACCATCTTTTCCTGATCCTGACCCAAGCCGCCATCCACGAGCTGGATATCGAAGAGGATGATGGAGGACGATCAAGTGGATCCCGATGTCTGCCTCAACGACATCGCCGATCGAAGATTCTTGGCCGACTACACTCCAACCAAGACTATTCGCTTTTCTGGATCTACTAGGACTCCAGAAGAGGTAAGCCATTTATTATAGATTGCTTCGTTTATCGTTCATAATTCGCTCATTTCCGTTGAAAAATTTGTATTTCTGTATTTATTACATTTATACTGCAGGTGGAGGAAGCCATCCACTATCGCTGGGCCCTCGACAGCGGAATTCCCCGTAATCGCGAGACGGTCAAGCGTCGTTTCCGGTGGGTCTCATCAGAACACGACTGGCGCAAACTGCTTGGATTCGAGAAAGCCGCCAAAATCAAGTCGGATCGTCTCGCCAATCTGTACAACCTTGGAGTTGAGCTGAAGGCCATTGTCTACGAGAAACTCGAAGCAGGTTAGTGGCCTTCATTTTATTAATATGTAGTATTCATAAATTAGAACGTTGAAACAATTTGGTCGGATGTAGTCACTTTTATGCCCCCTTCACTTCCATAACTTCGTAATCAGAACAATAGTAAAACTTTGGATTCCCGTGATTTACAACAAAAAAAATTATTGAATTTTTATTCCCTTAAATTTTTTATCAAATATCCATTTTCATGGGCAATTGCAGGTGTAATTCTGCACGATGCCCAATTACAAGAAATCGCCCTTGGACTGCGAGACAAGCACTCTCTTCCCGATTTCCGAGCCGGTCATTCATGGATAACGAAATTCAAGAAGATGGCAAGGATTGTCTCACGACATATCACCAAGATGATCATCAAGAAAGTGGCGTTGGATCGGCAGAAACTCGAAGATGACTGCAAAGCGTGAGTGAAATTTTCATTCTGTTTATGTTATTTGTTTGATTTTATTAATGTATTTCGCCGTGCTAGACTTGGAATTATAATTAATTTAATTTGTATTCCAGGACAGTGAAGGTGGTTCGCGACTTCATTGCGTCCAATCCGACCATCCCTATCTTCGGACCAGTGTGGCGTCAATTTGGAGATCTACTCGAAGAGATCATTGGCCATCAAGGGAGAGAAGATGGTCGAGAGAATCGCCGATTCATCATCTGCCCTTACCCACTCCTATACTATTCTTCCCCAGTTGTTTTCCGATGGTACTCTTGGCGAAAAATTATTTGTAGTCTTTGCCGAAAAAGGCGGTCATTTCCCCCCTACCGTGAATGTATTCTCTGCCTCCAATCTTCACCTTGTTCCCGGTAGTTCTCACATAATGACCAAGTCTCATATGCTCGATTGGCTCGCAAATTGTGTCTTTGTCCCCTCCAATCCGACTTCTTCGTACATGATAGTTGATAGTTGGCCTTCCTTCCGTGACCACAATGCTATCAAATCGGTGGCATCTGCCGCTGGGCATACGGTAGATATTATTAACCTCCCTGCCCATTCCACCTCGTCTATTCAACCCCTCGATCTTCACTTCAATCAGCAATTCAAGGCTGTTATGAAGCGAATTTGTACATATATTATCGCTTTCTCAATTGATTTCCCCATGAAAACGCGTAACAATCGCGCCAAGATGCTTTCCCTTGTCTACCACCAGATGAAGGCCCCGGTCTTGAAACATTCTCATCAGTATGCTTTCAAAAAGGCCGGATTCATTGATGTCACTTTGCCCACTGATTTCCCCACTCCTGCCCAATATATGTTCCCTAAAGACGTTGTCACCACCTGTGAATTTCCTTGCCCCGCTACCTCTTTCATTCGCTGTGCCCACTGCGACAAGCGCCTTTGCTGGGGCTGCTTCGTCACGAAATATCACATTTGTTGATTATTGAAATAAACATTGTTCGCTCATGTCTCTGGTTGCAAAAAAACAGCAAAAGAAAAAGGACCTTGTTGGGAAGCGAACCCAGGACCAAAAGTTTGATAGGCAAGCACGGTACCACTACACCAGATAGTGATGATAACGAGAGAGCTTGATACACTAGATAGGCGCGCCCTCCGCCGAGCCATTGGTTCTATGCGAAAATAGGTCAAACTTCGGACCTCAATAACTCGGAGCTCCTTCAGGGAAAGCAGCTAAAAACCGAAATCTCGTCTAATCTCGCTGAGCTCTATCGAATGTGCTATATATCATCCTGAAAGCTCGGTGAGAGTTCGCGACCATTCCTAGTGAGGGAGATTGGACGAGCAATGAGACCATGCTGGAAGGTACGGTAGGGTGAAGGAATACCGTAGTGATATTCTGATAAAATATACGGTATTTAGTATGCCGAACTAGCTATTGAAATATAATCAGGCTGTGATGGTGTTGCGGAAGACAGAGCTCCACCTAAAAAGTCTTGTGTTCCATACAGAACAAATGTGCATGGAGACAAACGGGTACAACTAGTGTCGACTGCCAGCTATGTCATTCTTCATTATAATTTCCAGCCCCCTCTCCGATTTCTCCGTCGTCAAATTCGACTGCGATTAGGATGGGATCATGAAGACTAGAGAAGAGAAGAGGGTTGAGAGGAGTTTGAATTTGTATATTGTACAATGTAATGTATTATATTGCCCTGTCCGATAGTTGATGTCTCAAATCTTTGAATTTACTCCCTTGTATCTCAGTTTATCTTTGTTGATTAAGAGTTGGTAGTTTCGCATCAACTCTGATTGTAGATCTACTTGGTGAAGCACGTATTGTGATAATACTCGTTTACTCTCGCGAGATTAAAATGTGATAAATAATTCGCCTCAAATGTTAATGAGCATCGATTCTTTCTGGTATGCGACCAGTCATGATTATCAGTTGATCGCAGCTTTAATTCTATGGTCTAATTCAACAATCTATGCAGGTACTCTATAGTGTGCACAAATGACATCGAGGCCAGAAGTACGCAGTTCGATGTGGGGAAATCACTGCTATGAGGTAAGAAAAGAGGAAAGGTTGAGCTGACGTCATTTGAATGCCTCTTTCGCTGAGTAACCCGAAAGGAGCATATCACGCGACTCACGAGAGGCTCGGCCTCTGTGCGGCACAGACCAAAATTTCGAAATGCGTTTTTTTGCAGTTTTGGATTCCCCTGGGTCTAACTAAGATCCCTGTGAACTATTATGCCACACATGTCATTCTTCGCCGAAGTGCAGCTCCTGTTAGGTGCAGCTCATGAACTTTGAGGCAGTATTTCGCTGTTTCAACGCAATTTATATGAAAACTTTTCTCTTGGAGCTAAGGTCCATTTTTAATGCTCTTTCGATCTATGTAATTTGTTTTATAACATGCTTCTGAATTTGCATGATATTTAATTTAGTTGAGTTACGAAAAATCCACTCGAAAACCAGTAGTTTTCTCTTTCTAGAACGATCCGCTAGGTTACTACGATGCGAATGATATACTGTAGCTCCCATAACTCGGTGGGACGACTGATTTTCGTCGAAAAAACGATTCATTCCCTCATTTAAACATCATTCTCAGAACACAAAATGAGAGAAATGAATGAGAACAATGAGAGAGGCCGAGTCATTCCTCGCGAAACCTTGAAATGACCGGTGTCAAATGCTCAGAATGATGCTTAAATGAATAAATGAAACGTTTTTTCGACGAAAATCAATCGTCCCACCGAGTTATGGGAGCTACAGTATATCATTCGAATCGTAGTAACCTAGCGGATCGTTCTAGAAAAAGAAAACTACTGGTTTTCGAGTGGGTTTTTCATAAATCAACTAAATTAAATATCATGCAAATTCAGAAGCATAACATAAAACAAATTACATAGATCGAAAGAGCATTGAAAATGGACCTTAGCTCCAAGAGAAAAGTTTTCATATAAATTGCGTTGAAACAGCGAAATACTGCCACAAAGTTCATGAGCTGCACCTAACAGGAGCTGCACCTCGGCGAAGAATGACATGTGTGGCATAATAGTTCACAGGGATCTTAGTTAGACCCTGGGGCATCCAAAACTGCAAAAAAACGCATTTCGAAATTTCGGTCTGTGCCGCATTCTGATCATTCTGAGTCGAACCTCTCGTGAGCGGCGTGATATGTATCGATTTTTTTAAAAATTCTGCTCCTTTGCGCATCCAAACTTTCCCTAGCACGCCAGAAGAACAGGATATCGCCATAGAAACAGCCCAAAACTACCGTACTTAGAAAGCTGCTAAATTTATGCTGCTGTAAAATCAGGAACAATTCTAAATGTTCACTCTCTTCTTCCGCGGTAGCCCACTCATCGCATCAATAAACGATCGTAGTTGTAGTGAGCATCGGGCGTTCTCCTGCGAAGCGTACGTATTCGAATTTAATTTTTACTGTAAATATTTTCCTGATTTCTAATGGCGGGCAGTTGCTCAGCCTGCGTAACTCAAATGCTTTTGGATGGAACGTCGGTGTTCATGTTGCCGTGTCCTAGAACGGCACGTGAGTCCGGAGCCTGCTAATATAGTATATCCATGAAGATTTGTCTCTTAATAATAGCGTTGACACCTCTTCCAAATAAATGATGCATGTGCGCCGCATCATTTATTTGTCTTCGTCCACACATTGTGCGGACGAAGCCCGTGCACCACTCTGATGATGCGTAGTGCATGTTTGTGCGATGCAACATACTGCGCATGCCCTTGGTTCTGTTTAAAAAAAAGAACGTGGCGGATGCTCTTCGCGTGTTCAGCGAGGAATGCTCGACCGATTGTTGTAGGGGCGATGCAGCGAATGATACACGAACACCTACCATGCTGTGTTTGTTCTGAGGTCTCGAATGGAGAGGCGTAGCTTGTAAAATCCCTCTCGCAACTTGTGCAACAACACAACACGTGGGCGGCACAATATAGATATTTTTGGAAGAATTCTACCACCCCAGTTTTAATCGATTGCATAGTGCGTGCCCCCCACTCCCGAAACCTTTAACTTTTCACATCTTGAACTTTTGCAAAGCGTTCCACCACTAGGTTTCCCGAAAGTGTAGAGTGCCCTCGGGTACCCGTGCCCACGTATGAACAACACTACGGCGCACATGCGGCGCCGAAAAAGTCGGAGCATGTCGAGCGTCCATGCACTTATTTTGCGGTTGACGTACAATTGACGATTTTCTTTCTGAAGCGCATCATACACGTTCATCGCATATACAGCAAGATGAAGAACCGGGCGGTGCACGCAGGAGCGGTTCAAAACAAAAAAAAGTATACATGATATTTACTGGTGTTAAGGAATAGAGGCGTCTATAATATATGGCTCTGTATCGTGTTCTTCCAGAAGCCGCATAGATTTATTGAACTCCGTATTGTAATGTAATATATTTTAAGCCTATATATATTGATTTAATTTTAGGTCTCTTTGATGGAAAACCTATCCTCGGGAAAGACGAATCTTCTTACGAAAGAGGCGTGTGGATGCTGTGGAATCTCTAATAAGGTGGGAAAAAAAGTAATATTTGAATTAGTTTAAAATGCTCATCATAGTTAAAATATTTTACTAGATACGGCAATTTGAATGCACATTTTCCCGCTGTGATCCAATCATGATTCTTTTGGTTGCTTACCAGATTCTTCATCCATTTGTAATGCATATATGATATGCCACTGATTCCTTCATAATTGATAATGTTCAGCCTCTCTCCTACATTCTCCTCGTGTCGACCCTCCTCCTCTCAGTCCTTCAACTACCTCTATTCGCCATTGCAGCCAATGTTGGGGCCCTCTTTTAAAAAATTGTACAAAATAGATAGTTTACATTTAAATACAGAAAATATTAGTACTTAGACCGGGATTCGAACCACGGGTCTTCCGCTCCGCGTGCGAATGTGTTAACTACTGAACTATCTGAGCTCTTCTCTGTTTCTTCTCTTTCACTATTCCTTTCTGTCTTGCAATGAAAATGTTTTTTTGTGTGAGTATTCTCACTTCAATCAGTAATAGAGTTTACTCAGCCAAGTAGATAGTTTGCACCGTGAGTAGTCACCTCCCCAAATACAATGTCTTCTAGACGTTCTTCGATGTTCCTCTCAAAGAGATCGGTTACCATTACATCGTACTGCTCATTTTGACTACTCACTCACTCATCACAATGCCAGGTGTGTTTTTGGCACAAAACAGCCAATCCTACCCAAAACTTTTGTGTACTATTTCGCAAAATAGCGAGTGCGTCAAATTGACTGACGTTGCGATGTTATGAGAAAACTTAAGATTCTAAACAAAACAAAAAACAATTAATGCAAATTATTTGCTATATCTATGAATTAAAAATATGAGAAATGTGAAATGTTGTGTGTAGAAATATACGCGTTTGAAAGATAGGCGAATAAGGGCTGTTGTCAACCTTCTATTAGCTGATTAGGTAGCCGGGGTACTCTAGATGTCAGAAAAATGTCGAAGTAGCGCACTTTCTAATCCCTCTTTATATGATGTTCACTTTCTCAATTTCAGCATCCCTCTCTGCCCTTCTTCTCACTCTCGCTGGAAAGACATCCGGTCTCTCTTTCTTCCTCGGTCTCATCGTGAGTCGAATACATGACGATGTTTTCGAAACTATATCATTATAGTTGATGTACATTATCATTTTGTGGATTGGAGTGGTTGCGGATCTGGGATGTGTGAGTTCTTCACGAATTTTGACTTATTTATATTGATACAGATTTAATTTTTTTTTAAATTATGCATAGGCTGTTGAACATAACAACAGCAATAAATTTATTTATTGTTAAGATCGCGATGACGGTCTACAGTATGCAGACTCCTACCCCTCTTGGTCCAATGGCGAAGAAAGATGAGATGGGAGAGACGGCCTTCCTCCTCATCTTATTCATCATTCTATCGTCCATCCTCGCACTCATTATCGTACTCAAAGCAGTCAGAAAGGTGTGCAGTCAGACATCTTTATGGTAGTATCTTTAATTATTGAATACCACACTTTGGTTGTTAGCGCAAACTCGTCCGGGAAATTGAACTCACCACAAATATTTTACCAAACCACAAATAAAGAGATGCCTGTCTGCTATTCTTCAAAGTTGATTAACTTACATAAGTATTTACCTTGAATCAATAGAATGGTTAAAGAAGGAGTGTCAGCTAAATATCTTGGCACGATTACCCTGAGGAAGGAAGGTGTAATACTGTAAGAACAATCGTCCGACGTCTGCGATGGGACTCGCTGTCTTGACAAATGCGCTTATGCAGATGGGCAGAAATTAGCAAGAGTGCAAATCCTCCCTCCGCTCCCTCTTCCCCAGTGGGGAAGAAAGCGCACGCAAATTTGACACGAGAGAGAAAGTTGACCTGCAGATTTGTTTAATCGCGCACGCGTGCGCGGCACTTGAATCTGATTTCCCTGAGCACTGTAGCTTCTTTGCACGCGCGTATTTCGCTTCGGAGAAAAGATAGACCTTCCAAATTTTGGATTTCTATTATACTTCACAGGTGTAAGCGATTAATATCACAAACTCCACATCCTATTTTTGCTGACACTCCTTCTTTAAGAATTACCAATAACTTGAGATGTGTTCCAATGTGGGAAATTTTCATGCGAAGTGTACACGTTGTACGATGTATTTTAAAATAAGCTAATTTACTATATTCAGGTGCTGCTCGATTTCCGTGAGGTTATGAGAATCGAGGAAGAACTATAGATCGGAAGTACAGTAGTTATGGAAAGGATTAGTTTGTATGGTAGGTGAGAGGTCGTGATTGCAATGACTTAAAAGAAGAACCCTCTTTGATTGTCTTATTTTTGTCCGTTTTCAGTTTCATAGAAATTGTCGATGTTTTGCACTATGTACCTTTTGTTGTTATTATTTCACCATGCAGAATCCTTTTTACTTCAGAGATATTTAAAATGATCTCCTTTGATTCACGATGTCACATTTTATGGAGTGGTTGTTGTCTTTTCATGTTTTCTTTCTAGAATAAAACAGTTTGTCAATCAACATTTCTTTGATCTCGAAGTGTTTGGTTTGTGGCCACCCACGGTTATCTTTATTTTTAATTTTAAAATGAATACCCACTTGCAGAATCTGCGGTAATTTCTGCACAATCAAAACTATGATTGTGGGGGAGAATCTTTCATCGAGGTTCGTTACTTTCTTACGTATATACGTATATTTAATACGGGAATAAAGCTAATGGTTCTTCATTATCGATTCGCCATCTCTTTCCCGTAACTTTATTAGATAAAATTTAGTTGCTTATTTGCATCGCGCTTGGATTGCTTGTTATTATTAGAAGACCGGTCTATTGGTTGAATGTTGCTCTGGATTGTATATTTGTCGGTTAGGGCTTGTTTAAAAAATATTTTGTCCTTCCGTCCCTCCGAGAACAGCTCTTCTCATCACGGAGGCTCATGGGGAGTAGAAAAACACGGTCATGGAAAATCGTTGCGCAGAGCGTACTGCCCAGACCGAGCACGCAAACGAAAAGCGCAGTTATTTAGATCCCGTCCGCCCGAGAAGTTACTTCCTGAGTATTTTTTTCAGTTTGCGATTCTTTTAAAAAGATAGTTAGGTCCCAACACGAAAACGCTTTTAGATCAATGTTCGATACGGTGCTTCCTAATTGAGAGTGCGGACCGTCGCTGTTCATTTTCTTGTGGGGGGAGCGGGAGTTTTTAGTCTCTGTGCTCATGTTTTACTTAGAAAGCCAAAAAAATTTCTTTAAAATTTTGCATACTTTTCGACATAATATTTTACGAAATTGATCGCCAATAGGATGGCGCGCTAGACTTTTATTGCGGCAGTCGTGGGTTCGAGTCAATCCCTATTGCCAAATTCAAAAAAAAAAGTTAGTTAGGTCCCAACACGAAAACGCTTTTAGATCAATGTTCGATACGGTGCTTCCTAATTGAGAGTGCGGACCGTCGCTGTTCATTTTCTTGTGGGGGGAGCGGGAGTTTTTAGTCTCTGTGCTCATGTTTTACTTAGAAAGCCAAAAAAATTTCTTTAAAATTTTGCATACTTTTCGACATAATATTTTACGAAATTGATCGCCAATAGGATGGCGCGCTAGACTTTTATTGCGGCAGTCGTGGGTTCGAGTCAATCCCTATTGCCAAATTCCAAAAAAAAAGTTAGTTAGGTCCCAACACGAAAACGCTTTTAGATCAATGTTCGATACGGTGCTTCCTAATTGAGAGTGCGGACCGTCGCTGTTCATTTTCTTGTGGGGGGAGCGGGAGTTTTTAGTCTCTGTGCTCATGTTTTACTTAGAAAGCCAAAAAAATTTCTTTAAAATTTTGCATACTTTTCGACATAATATTTTACGAAATTTATCGCCAATAGGATGGCGTGCTAGACTTTTATTGCGGCAGTCGTGGGTTCGAGTCAATCCCTATTGCCAAATTCCAAAAAAAAAGTTAGTTAGGTCCCAACACGAAAACGCTTTTAGATCAATGTTCGATACGGTGCTTCCTAATTGAGAGTGCGGACCGTCGCTGTTCATTTTCTTGTGGGGGGAGCGGGAGTTTTTAGTCTCTGTGCTCATGTTTTACTTAGAAAGCCAAAAAAATTTCTTTAAAATTTTGCATACTTTTCGACATAATATTTTACGAAATTTATCGCCAATAGGATGGCGCGCTAGACTTTTATTGCGGCAGTCGTGGGTTCGAGTCAATCCCTATTGCCAAATTCCAAAAAAAAAGTTAGTTAGGTCCCAACACGAAAACGCTTTTAGATCAATGTTCGATACGGTGCTTCCTAATTGAGAGTGCGGACCGTCGCTGTTCATTTTCTTGTGGGGGGAGCGGGAGTTTTTAGTCTCTGTGCTCATGTTTTACTTAGAAAGCCAAAAAAATTTCTTTAAAATTTTGCATACTTTTCGACATAATATTTTACGAAATTTATCGCCAATAGGATGGCGCGCTAGACTTTTATTGCGGCAGTCGTGGGTTCGAGTCAATCCCTATTGCCAAATTCCAAAAAAAAAGTTAGTTAGGTCCCAACACGAAAACGCTTTTAGATCAATGTTCGATACGGTGCTTCCTAATTGAGAGTGCGGACCGCCGCTGTTCATTTTCTTGTGGGGGGAGCGGGAGTTTTTAGTCTCTGTGCTCATGTTTTACTTAGAAAGCCAAAAAAATTTCTTTAAAATTTTGCATACTTTTCGACATAATATTTTACGAAATTGATCGCCAATAGGATGGCGCGCTAGACTTTTATTGCGGCAGTCGTGGGTTCGAGTCAATCCCTATTGCCAAATTCCAAAAAAAAGTTGCACCATCGTAGAATATTAGTTTTACATAGTGTTATTTTTTGCCGGATTTTGTTAGTGTTTTCGCCAAAATCGCCCGTGCCTTCTTTTAAAAATTGCTGCAGCTAACGATTTTCTCAATAGCATCATCCACCAATACTGATGGGATATGATAGCGGCGCTGCAGTATCCACACCGATAATGCGCTGGCTCAGATTTATGGCTGCATTTCATCACGCGGATACCGTATTCTTCTACAATGCGCACTTGCACCCCGAGTCACGTCTGCCGTAAACGGTTACCATAATCTCCTACAGTACGTCACGATGGCGAAGTGTACCGAAATCGGGAAATTTAGGGATATTTGAGAATCACTTTTCTCAACTCCTTCTTTACCAAGCATTTACCCTGCCACCGAACTTCCTCTGAACAGGACCTGTACTCCGATCCCGAAAACCCTAGGGGGATCCCCTTTGTAAAAAAACCTGCACTCGAAACTATGTATAGTTCGTAATGGTTTTTAAAATTAAGATATCCTCTCTAGTTTAACCCCAATAATATAATAATATGATGATGCTCAGATGACGAAGCATCTCGAGTGAGACGCCAACGATCACATGCGAATTTACATTAGAGGAACTAAGGAGATGGGAAATGGAAGAATGGAAGAATGGAGAAGGAGTAGGAAGAAGTAGAATAGTCGGTGAGTAGTCGGTGAGTTTTGTCCCATAGATAGTAGAATGGAAGAGAGAAATGAAGAATGGGAGACGGGGAAGAGTGGCCTGGACTGCATTTTGCGGAGGATCTGATTGTAATGAGTGAGTGAATAGTAGGAAAAGATAAGAGAGTAGATGGGAAAGGATATCGTAGACAGGTTTTTTTTAGATTAAATATTTATCGATGATGCAATAGTATACAAGGATGACAAGGAATGTTGTTTAATAATAATAATAATAATAATAATTAGTTACAATTATACAATCTACTTGCGCCTGTTCATCATCAGAGGCTCGATAATGAGTGGCCCGTTTCTCTTTCTGCTCATGTTATTCGTTTTATTGCACTCTTCGGGACTAGTAGAAGTGGAGGGAATGAGGTTGACTCCCTTCTCCATCTTGTTCGAGAGTCGAGAATAACGACCATACGTTGTTCCCTCTAGCGATCCGATGGAAACCGTCTGGAATATGTGGAAATACTAATTAGAATAGTAATTAATAGTAATAGTAATTAGACCATCGTTTGGTTTGAAATCAGCGGGAATTATTAGTAATAGTTCATCATGGGTAAGGATGATCAATGTAAAGTCATCTTGCATGTATTAAAGTTTTAATTGAATTTTATTTAACTCTCACCTTTCTCTGTCCATTTTTGATGGCTGCTGACCGCTGTGCGATTCTCTGCGAGATTTGTCTCAGTTTTTCGTCTCTTGCAACTTCGACGTTCTTTTCACCCTCCACTTTTTCTTTTCTTTCAAGAAGAATCGACTTCTCCTTAAATTGCTCACATATTATGGGCGTTTGCACATGTGCACTATTGTATAGTTTATTTTATGCAGAATCGTTGGATCTCGGAGATTGGCACCCAATAGTGTGTGAATATTTTGTTGAGAATTTTTAGTATTGAAATGGTTGCCTAATGATGACGTAACCAAACTTTCTCTCACCTCATTATCTCTTCCTCCGTAAATACGAGTGAGTTCTCTTTGTCGAGAGAACGTCTCTTCATCAGTGTCCCCTTCAGAAGAAGAGAGTCTCGATCTCTTCCATGGGGATACGGGGGATACCGGAGATACCGTAGTGAAGTGTCGCTTGCGGTTAAATACGGCATCAGGGGAACGGGACGATCTGGAATTGACGTTTTGAATCAAATTTGAAATACGTCCAATCATTATGTGTCTAGTTAGATGTACTTTACTGGAAAAAAATATTAGAATATTGAGTAGTAAAATTCACTCATTATCAGATGAGGTAGGGGAGGTCGTGCTTTCTGCTTCTTCTACGATAGAACGAGCCAGTGATCCATGAGAGGAATGAGAGTAGTATCCTCTGAGAACCTGGATTATGCCGATTAGGTTGAATTCTAATTGATTTGGGGATTTTGAAGTATTTAGATTTCTAAAAACTGTCGGCTGCGATTTATTTACCTTTCCTGCTCCTGTTCTATGCATGATCTCAGCAGTGAGAGCCATCGAAGTGAGTCTCTGAAGAGATTCTTCTATCTGAAATTATGATGCAATAGTTGTGATATGTGATATGTGTATTAAAACAAATGAGTTGAAAGATTAAAAAAACATACCGTAGATGGATCGTCTAGCTTCTGGAGACACAGGTTTATTTGATAGTCGATGCAAGCGACAGCCATAGTGAAAACGAAGGGAAGATGAGAGAGAGGGGGGTTAAGAAGAAGAACTGAGTGAAGACCCACTCTTTCCACTACCTTTACCCCACATAGGATTAAGGTCGGAATCGAAGGTTGGAAGCGCCCCAATATACTGAGATTGGAATCACTCGATGTCAACTCTACCCAGTGGCAGTTGGCTGTATACTGACAGTATCGAGAACGGGATGTTAATGATAGAGTACTTTCGAAATGGATGGATTCGATTTCCATATTGGTTGATGTGATTCTTAAATGATTGATGTATTGATGAGATTCTATATTGATATTCTTGAATGACCATCACTTGTCAGAGTCACTGTGAGAGGGACGACCTGTCTGAACCATGGTGTTGATAATTAAATTAACGATGTAAATCTACTTGTGAGCTTTTTTGAGATAATGCACGCGAGTACCGAGTTGCTCGCAATAAGAATAATTACTAGCACTCTTGGCCCCATCGATCGATCCAATAAAACAAATTTTAGAAGTTGATAAAACTCATGTTGATAAATAATCAGATCTTTATTTCGTTTGAAATGAGCTGGAATTATTCATATTGACCATTGAACCACCGTGTAGTTTAAATTGAGCACAGATCAAATACCTGATATTGAGGTTAAAATCTATATCTGATATCTGAAACGAAGTACTCTGTTTTAACTTTACGAGAGATCTTCATTGATTTACAAAGTGATGCTTGCGAATTGTTTATAGTTGACCATGTTTGTTGAGAGAATAA
Organism: Pristionchus fissidentatus; assembly: GCA_036245785.1. Classification (NCBI taxonomy): domain Eukaryota; kingdom Metazoa; phylum Nematoda; class Chromadorea; order Rhabditida; family Neodiplogasteridae; genus Pristionchus; species Pristionchus fissidentatus. Next base: position 15,136,664 of record BTSY01000006.1, read on the forward strand.
ATGTATTTTTCTATCAATATGTCCATGATATCGAGGTACTCGGTTTGCTACCAGGCCTGTCTACCTTTATACTTCATAATCTATCTTTCTATTTCTTCTCACTTGCAGCCGCTACAAAGTGTGCCGCGAAATCATGGTAGATCCTCAACACGAGGTGGTTCCCTGAGTTATTCAATCGAACAAAACTATTGATCCTTTTTTCATTCGTAATTGAATTCTTTAAGGTAACGGAAAGGTGTCCCTGGTTCTGTCCCTGGAACCATTTCTTCTTCTTCAGATTCATTCGGAATCTCCCATTTCTTCTTCACTCGTTAGTTCTCCTCCTCCAGGCTACGAATATCTAAAGACTGCATCGGTCGAGGAGACCAAGTTACTCGGTACGACACTTCTCTTTTTTTCCAAATTCAATTTTATGGATCATGACCATTTTTGTACCAGTAATAAACTCCTTCAGTTTACTGCCATAAAACGGTCTCCCCTGAGAAATAGGTTCCGGGGGGAGGGGGGGGGGGCAAGTATTAATTCAGTTTCAATATGCAGTGTCGATAGAGAAGGGAATCTCGGGAAAGAATGGAGTGATATCGAGAAAACCCTACGGATGCTGCGGAATCTCAAACAAAGGTAAATGTATCCATTTTTGTGTTGTTATATTATTATATTTATTTTGCGTAATGTTTTCCTTCTGTTAATAGCGAAACATTTGTGCACAAACTACGTGACACGCTAATAGTCCCATCCGTGGCATCATTGTGGGCACTTTCAATTACAGCGGAGTTCACGTTTAAAATAAGAATTTTTCTTTTTGCGAAAAGTCAGCCTTCGGGGAATATAAGGTTCCTAAAATTGACTAATTCGCGCTAATGATCGTATCGACAAAATGGGCAGGTACTGCCGAGATTTGAATCGCACAATGAACGATAATAATAAACAAATATTGTTGTATTCAACGATTTTAGAACGGTCTGGTTCTCCTCTCAATAATATATTCCGTACAGTTTCACTCTTGCAGACGCTGACCACCGTTCTTCTGTGGACTATTACCTTCACATCGTTCGTTCTCTCCCCATTCGTCGGCGCTTACATTCGGGTATATCATCGTCTTTCGCATATTTTTCATTCTTCGTTAATTTATTTTTTTTTATCAAAAAAATTAAGTTGTCACAAAAGTTGGTCATATCTACATACCTATTGATATTGTTGAAAATGAGATCTGCTCGTGAAAATGCGAAACATGAGTAGAAAAAAAGGTTCAAGTCTGTATAATTGGACTACTCGAAGTGTATTCTAGCATCTCATTGTGACGGGCGCAACTTGGAGAGATAAACTCCCTGCTTGGATCACACTTTCCAATTTAATCTTTCTCGCCTTTGGTGAGTACGACCTTAAAGTTATCCTCTCACCAGTAATTTACCCCTTTTTATGTGCTATTTCGAAGTGTCCCAAGTTAGTTAAACAAGTTCGTTTGTTACATACATTAGAGGATCTGATCAGCGGTCTGTGGTTAGGCTATGCGCGTGAATTGGATCCCTTCCGGTAATATTTGAGTCGTAATTATCATTGAATTTAACAGTCTCTGCCAATATTTCTCAACCTCATTAGCTACGGATGAATCTGCGGATACGAGGGGTCTAACTGTGAATACTTGATTCGCATTCTAGCTCAAACTAGCGGGGTTGTATTGAGGTTAAATGCACTACGCTCTATGCATAGTTCTGGGTACGTGTTCGGTCCAGGGGGAGCTAGGTACGGTCCAGGGCGCCCAGTAGCCGGCTCCAAGTTCGGTCCAGGGGGGAGCTCGGTAGCTGGCTCCGGATTTCGTCCAGGGGAGGCTTGGTAGCCGGCTCCTGGCTACATTAAAGCTCGCAGTATGCTGGGGAATGTTAATTGCTACCAAGAGTACTGGGTTATTCCGTTGTGAAAGACTCGCGAGGCAGAGAGCGATCGAAAAAAAAGTTGCCACTACGCCACTTCGTGGCTCCGTGGCAACTTTTTTTTCGATCGCTCTCTGCCTCACGAGTCTTTCACAACGGAAACGCAGGATACAGTGCGTTCAGAACTTTTAGAACAATTTCAGAGACGTTTCTTGTGATTCCCTACACTCTCTGAATTATTTTGGAACTTTTCGAATTTTTCGATTTTCATGTTAAAACGTGTTAAGACACGTTCAGACACGTTTATGGCATCGCAAAACACTTTTCCTGTGACCCCCTCCGCTCACCGAATCATTTTGGTACTTTTCGACATTTTCGATTTTTCATGTGGTGTTAGTTTTCGGAAAAAGGAGTTGGAAAAAGGAGAAAAGGTGTTAGTTTTTGCTTCTCGGAAAAAGGACTGGAAAAAGGCTGGAAATTATATATACCGGGCTCCCGCCACGACAAACATGATTTAACCGTTCCAAATTACTGTAGCTGTTCAGTTGGCGATTCAATCTCGGCTGATTTTCTTTCATTCATGATCATATTGGATTTATTGATTTATTGCTAGTATTTTTCTACATTGTTGTTATCAATGTTTTACAAAAATTCGGCCACATTCATATAGATGCTCTGTCGCGTTGTTGGAACGCGCAACAACCATGTAAACCGCTCAAACATCGTATTGATTCCGTTTCGTTTCGTCCTTTTCATTACCATCTAATTTTCAGAGAATGAGGCGTAGTTCGAACTGATTAGTCCCTGCTCGTCCTCTCCGGCCCGTTCTGCAAGCCGTGACTTACCGACTACATCGTGAGAATTCATAGAGGTTGGTTCCATGTTCACGTTCCTCTTCCATTTACTACACACAACATCGACCTCACTCCGGTCCACGATCAACCACTACTCCTTGCCAATCGATAATCACATGTTACCGTAACCCTATTGATATATTCGGCGGATTTGATTTCATTTAAACACATTTTTGCTCACGTTTATTATTTTTTTTTTGCAGATGAATGACTACAAAGAGACGACTTCTAATTTCTCTTCTGGGCATTCTTCGATGTCGGCTCGCTCTTCTCAAGAAAATCCAGTCCCGTAGAGAAGAACGAGAGAAGAATAGGCTGTTAAAGAAGAAACGCCTGATTAAGTTCAAGGAATCTGTTAGGGAATTACGTTTAATTCCAAGATCTTTTCATTCGCTCACGCGATTTACTACTGAACAATTTGACTCAATTCTTTCGTTAATTTCACCTCTTCGAATTGTTAAAAAATACCGATGTTCTTTGAGTGATTCAGATCTCTTGTTTATTTTTTTAATCTATTCGTCTGGTGGATCATCTCTTCGTTTCTTGTCTGATTTGCTAAGTGTTAATTTACATCTAATGAGTCGATTGCTTAGAATAGTTAGCTCGAGTATTGTAAGCAAAATGTCAAATTATTTAAGCCACCAAGAAATCAATCCGAATGGCTTTCCGTTCGTCAACAATTTATTACTGATTACCAATTTCCCTGTTACGGTGCAATCGATGGCTGTCACATACCAATTGTATCACCACCCGGCTCAGGTTCTCTATATTTTAACTATAAAAAGTTTTTTTCTATTGTATTGTTAGGTATTGCAGATAGTAACTTTAAATTTCTTTATATTGACGTAGGGTCTCCTGGTCGTCTCCACGACTCCACGATATTTGACCGCTCATCTTTTGGCATTGCCTTAAATAATGATAGTATTAATTTACCTCCTCCTCTTTACCCATTACTTGGATCGAAGCCTGTTCATTCTTTTTTTTCTCGCCGATGGCGCATTTAAAGCATCGATCAGAATTGTCAAACCTTTCCGTAATCCGGACACTGTGTTTAGGAAACAATTTTGTTATCGTGTTTCTAGGGCCCGTCGAGTAGTAGAAAATGCATTTGGAATTTTGAAAGGTCGTTTCCGTTGTTTACAAAAACCTTTAGAATTAGAATTATCATTTATGTCACAATTTGTCCATTCTCTATGTATCCTCCATAATTTTTTAATTGAGTCCCCTTCTGTAGCAATTATTCCAGTAAAAACTGCACCCTGTACCATGAATAAGGCATCAATGGTAGAATATCTAGTTAACTATGTTAATCATGAATATGTAATAAATTAGCAAAATTTGCAACATTCTTTATCTTTCATTTCTCACAAACAAATATCATCAGTCATAAAAGGGAAAACAGGAAATAACACTTTTACGAATAATTAGTATGCATGAAATGAACACTTCATAAAGCTACGAAAATATTTAACTTTATCCTATTTTTAAGAGTTAAATAATGCGGCAAATGGGTCATCTGTTGGAGGCGGGGAAGGATACTGCAAAGAGGATGCGGGAGCCTGAGCAGATTGTTGTATGTGAGAATTTGGGGAAGAGAAATGTGATTGAGGAGGGTGAATATGTGTTTGAGAGGAATGTACTTGCGAGGGATAAGGAGGGATGTTCGATGGAGGAGGAAAGAAAGGCGATGAAGAGTGGTGAAAGTGCGGGTGTTGGGAAGGGAAGAAATGACCCGTAGGTACTTGGGGATATAGGGAATGGTGATACGGTGAGATGGAAATTGGAGCATTAGAAGCTCCAACCCCACTGTATTTCCTCTCAATACTACTAATGGCGAGGAATAGGTCGTCAACGGCTAAGGATCTTTTTTCAATGGGAATTCCGTCAAGAGTTCTGGTTAACTTCATCTTAAGATCACAATACGACTCGGAATTAGATGAATTTGATTCGCACTTTATAATCTCGAGCATCTCACTCAACTGCTTATCGCTGTTTTCAATCATCATTGTCAATTCTTCATCTTTCTTCTTGCGCTTCCGGACAGTCTTGATCTGTGACAACTTTCCTCCTTCTTTCTTCACGGTTACCGTAGACGCGCTCACTTAAAAATAAACGAATTATTATTGTGCATTTTCTTTTTGTTAAATTGTCGACCTTCGAGATATGTGAGTGCGTTCGCGAAAGAATCGAGCAAGGATAGGCAGAGGCAAAATGGGTTTTTTTTGAAAACTCTGGGATGTGTGCTGGTGTTTAACCAGAAAATAAATTCCAAAATTGCAAAACTCCTTTCACAATATCCTCTTATTTTCACAAAACGAACATATTTATATTTAGCTAAAATTAGACACCGTGCGGTGAAACATTTTCATTTCAATTAAGATTCTATTGTAAAAATTTCCTGATTAGCAGTAGCCGGCAGATACGCTGCCTCCGTAACTCAAATACTTTACTCAAATGTCAATATCGGGTTTTATGATGCATGCCAAGCCAATGACCTTCAATCAAAAGCTTTCGCTGACATAATCAATTGAAACCATGACACTAATAGCGACTTCCGAGATTAAATTTTATGTCTAAACCCAAATCTCTATCGAGAAATATATATGCAATATAAAAGACAACATACGTAGTTTCTTCGTATTGCTCGAGATTTGTCTTCCTCCAATCTTCGGTCTCGCCTGTTCCACCACAATCAGATCCGTATCTAAAAATAAAAGCATTTAATCTTAATCAATAAGCAATTGTTCATAAATGCGGCGCAGTACAAAAGAGAACATACCAAAAGATACTTTAAATCACCTACTGAGATCATCATCGTCATGTTCATCGTCATCTTCATCGGCTACTGCAGCAGAAGCTGAACGAATCCTGAAAACGATTTGTATAAGAAGAAAATATGTTCTTCCAGACAATCCCGAAAGCTCATTCAAATACCATGTAAACAATTACTCACCCTTCGCAACCATTGTCCTCCTTAAGAAGGAAGGAAAGCTCATCTGACCAGAGGTACGGTTCCCTAGGTGATTCCGCACCTGATCCTGATACCATTCTGCTAGCTTCTTCTTTCCGCGCTTTTGTATAGCCCAGCCTTAACAGGCGCCACTTCTTCTGGGCTTGTCCCGCTGAAAAAAAAATATTGAGCGAAATTTAAAAGAAAAAAATTGGTAAAAACACGATTTTATGTTCCTTCTAAAATTAGTATGTGCATTCAATAACACAACGTTATTATATGATCAATTTTGAACAATATTTATGGGTTGGTGGGATGTATTATTCAATCGAATTTACTAATATAAAGATCCTGTGACAATATGGAAAGCAAAAACTTATTAATTGAATAACAACCAACTCACCTTCAAGCATGTGCTCCTCCTCAAATTGCTTGAAAGTTCGCTGCTTCATTTGAGTGTCGCGATACTTCTGAGACGACGTAAGCCAAATGTGCTCATTCTTTTCGACGAATTCAATCAACTTCGTCGTGATGTAGATGTCATCATTATCCTGGAAAAAATCTTTTTTTTGTAAACAACACATACCAAATATAGACAACGAACCTCTGGAATGTCGTCGTCGCTTGTTAATTCATGGACTTTCTTTCGCTTCGACATCATCTATAAAAAAACAGATTCCAAAGTAGACAAATGCATTTACGGTAGTGCACACGTAATCAATAGGGTTACGGTAACATGTGATTATCGATTGGCAAGGAGTAGTGGTTGATCGTGGACCGGAGTGAGGTCGATGTTGTGTGTAGTAAATGGAAGAGGAACGTGAACATGGAACCAACCTCTATGAATTCTCACGATGTAGTCGGTAAGTCACGGCTTGCAGAACGGGCCGGAGAGGACGAGCAGGGACTAATCAGTTCGAACTACGCCTCATTCTCTGAAAATTAGATGGTAATGAAAAGGACGAAACGAAACGGAATCAATACGATGTTTGAGCGGTTTACATGGTTGTTGCGCGTTCCAACAACGCGACAGAGCATCTATATGAATGTGGCCGAATTTTTGTAAAACATTGATAACAACAATGTAGAAAAATACTAGCAATAAATCAATAAATCCAATATGATCATGAATGAAAGAAAATCAGCCGAGATTGAATCGCCAACTGAACAGCTACAGTAATTTGGAACGGTTAAATCATGTTTGTCGTGGCGGGAGCCCGGTATATATAATTTCCAGCCTTTTTCCAGTCCTTTTTCCGAGAAGCAAAAACTAACACCTTTTCTCCTTTTTCCAACTCCTTTTTCCGAAAACTAACACCACATCAGTTTAATTCACTTTAAAACGTGTTAGAACACGTTCAGACACGTTTCTGACATCGTAAAACACTTTTCCTGTGATCCCCGACACTCACCGGCGCGTTTGGAGAAAGTTCGAAAATTTCGATTTTTTCAAGTTAAGCAAAACAGGTGAAAACGTGTTAGAACAGTTTCTGACACTTGCGAAATATGCGGCAAAAGATTTACCCGCGGCGCGGGGTCGAACCTGCGTCGGTCGTATTTGAATGTCGCGCGCTTTAACCACTTGGCCATAGATTTGGTGATTTAAATTTTGTAAAATTTTAAAGCAATTCTGGTCACCTATCATATGCAAAAGGTTCTGAGGAGGTGCAAAAGGTTCTGAAGAGCGATTTTGAAGCGAAATATAAGGAAAATGAGAAAAATCTGGACGGACACCTGGACAAAAAAACGGACAAACAGACAGACATACATTAGCATTTTCTAATATAGTAGTCTAATATATAGTAACCTCTGCGCAACCCGGCCTCTGTTTAAGAATTGGATAAAAATATATAAAAATGTGTGAACTATAATGATATATCTTTGTTCTTCCAGTTGGTCGTTCGACTCTGGATGATATTAAAGAGGAAGAGAACTGCTGGTTCCCTATCCTCATGGGAATGCTGGTGAGGATGGATAGCACATTGAGATGACGCAATCATTAAATGTTCCAGTTCGTCTACCAGATCTTACTATGGGTAGCAATTGTGGTCGATGTGATTATCGTGAGTTGCCATTTTTTTGCAATTTGTTGTTGTGTTCTAAAAAGACGAGTTTTTGCAATGTAGAACTCTTGTATTTCCCTTACTCTTTTTTGCGGGCAAACTTTTGTTTGGCATCGTTTATGTTTCATTCATTATCGATGCCCTATAATTTTTAACACCATTTCGTGAATCGAGTAAATTTGTAAGTGTCACTTCAAAAATCAGGCATACTCTCTCGTGAATCGAAAGGTCGAGAAAGTGTTTAAAGTGAGGATTGTTTTACCCCTAAAATGAGAAGGCATTGATAATGAATGTAGCATTATACTAATTATACGAGAGGGAAATCTTCCGATTCTTTACTCCAATCGATAATACACAGATGATTGGACTGATCGTAATGCTGAACACGGCGATGGACGCGGAATTCATTCACGCCCCATCTTCTGGCATAGTGTACGTTCCATTCCAAGACTACCATCAACATCAAGACAAAGAAGAGTTGAAGACAATTCTTATGATGTGCTCGTTGATTCTCGCTGCTATTATCGTTATGAACGTGACACTCAAGTTTATCAGAAAGGTACGATTTTGTTGGACTAGTGTTTGTTTAGGTTGTATTTTAACTACAGCTTTCAGTTCTGCGGTGAAATTCAGTTATTTAATTAAATTTAAATAGTTATCAAAATACATACAGGTTCTGCATGACTTCCGAGAGGTGACGAGAGCGAACACAACTCGCTAGAAGAGACCTTTGTCTGCTCTGCCAAGTATAGTTATCGATCGATTGTGTTATCGTTTCCTTTCAAGTTGTCTGTTCTCTCATATTTTTGTTCCAATAGCTGTTTCATAGTCCACAAAGTCGACGTATAAAGTAATGTTTATTAATTTATTGAGTTCTTAATTATATTTGATATGGTCTGTGGCCAGCCATGGCTATCCCATCCTCAGTAATTTTCCGGCTTTTCATTTGATTGCAGGTGTTTGTTAGATTACGGTGACTCATTGCAGCAGTGATACAACCACCAGTTGAGATGTCCAAGTACGAAGACGTGGAGAAATCCGACAGTTAGTTAATTTTTGTTCTCTATCTTTTATTGTCGAAATTCCAACTTTATATTTTGCTCTCATCTCTAACATAAATCTTTAATTTGAGGGCCGGTGGATGTATCGTGTGACTGTCATTGCTCATCATTCTGCGGCTGTTCCAATGAGGTAATATACTATATTAATAAAAAAATAAATGTACATATAGAATATTAAAAGTCCACTGCACGTCGGAATTTCCATTCTTCACTATTAGCGCTTCGCCAATCCGGCACATAGTATGTATGTGCCACATACTCAATTCGCTCGTTCCTCTATCTTTCTTTGAGCGTCCCTTTCCCGATTTCGTATGCTTAGTTTCCATTTACTGAATGTCTCATAAAATTGTATCAATAGAGAGGTCCTTCATGTATGGTTATGAAGGACCTCTCTATTGATAATACTTTGCTTCTCTTCTTCCAGCTAATCACAATAATGTTCAGTGTCTTGCCCTCTTCTTCATCTTTTCTCTTCTCGCGATTCTCGGAATTCTGGACGTCGTCTGCATTGTTCTTATGGTAAGGTGTAGGTAAAGTTACTACCGAAATCAAGAGATGTTAACGTCGACTAGCGACTACTCTGCCGGGGCTCGCCGGTAAGGCCGGTAAGGCTTTTCTTATGGTAGTTTCAATATTTTTTAATTAAAGGATATATCATTTACCCGTTCCCTTGAGGCTCTGGATGCGACTCCCGATATTCCCATTTCCTACATGATCAGCTTCTGTGGTGCCTCTACCGTACTCTTCATCGGTGGGTGTGCGATTGACTAATTATTGCATCCATTTTTATTATTTCCAGCTCTCCTCATTGTGAAGATTCAAGTGCAGAGAAAGAAGACTTTCGGACTCTCGATTCTCATCGGAATACTGGCGAGTTACTACAGAAAATATATCGACCAACATACGTGGCCTTAGTGTTCGGTTTCTTGTTATTATTATGCACTGCGGAAGAAAGAAGTATCTATTGCGTCTGTATGCATGAACCCTAAACGGGGTGTCCTGAAAATGTTACGTCATGAGCGTGGTGAACGCGGTTTGCCGGAAAATTCGCTTCCTACATTACCAAGATCAAACGTTTTTGCAGATGTTGTTGGTTATCTCGATTCTTCTTGCACACCTCATCGCTGCCGCTTTCGTATGTTCTTTAGAAATATGGAATTGAAAAAAAAATTAAATCAAAATATTTTCTAAACATGTATTTTTTATTTTTGTTCAATATCCGCTCGAATTATTCATTTAGGGTACACTCGGTTTTCCACCAATGTAATGTGGTGCACTCATTCCAGCTTCTTTTCTTCTCCTACTCAATTCTCAATGGAAGTTCTTCCGAGTACATGGAGTATCTGAAGGAGGTCGCAATCTCCATCATCTTCATCATATTCTCGAAAGTTCTTCGTGTCGGTCTCTTGGCGATCATAAAGGTGTCATTGTTGATCCATTTTCCTAAGACGCTAAACTGCTCTGACGGTTGATAGCCATGATTGACGAGTATTACTGCCCACGCACTAGGTAATTCCTTTTTGCAGGTACTCCTCGACTACCGTACAACTCTCAAGGGATGTGGAGTACAGTGAGAAGAGGATACGGTACCCGCAAATACGTCTATCGAAAAGAATCATCTCTCTATAATTGTTGTTTCATTTCATGTGTTTGTTTTCCGTGGTTACGTTACTGTTTGTGTTGTTGTTGAGTTTGTTCCAGTTATGAATAAAGAGTTTTGTAACATTTGGATTGACTCCTTGTACGTGGTTTAATTCCACTATCCCGTATCTATTATCCTATTTTAATTGTATCAATAGTCGCCATACACCGATCATTGTCGGTCGTATTTTCGATAGTCTCATGCATATGGTTTGTACATTTGTGGCGAAGTGGTGGTATAAGTTTAACATATAACATATAATATAACACCGCCACTTTCTACAAATGTACAAAAACATATACATGAAATTGTATGGTGCCCTCTAATTTCATTCCATCCGGGTTCGATTCCTGTTCGTGCCACCGTCCCATTGGGCAGATTCTGTCCGGCGCGCCCACCTGGAACGGAGAATTGGTAGTAGTGAAGATAAATCAAGGAGTGGGTGTGCGCTCCAGGCTGAATCTGCCCAGTGTAACACACCGGCATAGTAGTTTCCTCACGCGGGCCCATCTGGGAAGTACCCACATTTTACCTTTTTTTTGGACTACGGTAATTATTTGAAGGAATGGCTGGTGCGAACGACAAGCTGCCCCTCGTTGTGAATGGACCGTGCGGATATGACGTCTGTTTACGATTAGCGGGCATGGGTTACAATAAGAGTTGTGTGAGATTAATAGTTGCCCTGGCTCGGAGATTCAACTGGGCTAGGTGCAAGCACGATGAAATATCTTTCAGAATCCGTATTTCGAGCCGCCCCCTCCATATGTGTGTCCTTCTGCGCCCATGGACGACACTCCCTCTGTCGTTCCTCCGTCTCTGCAGCCCCTGCAGCCACCTCTTTACGACCAAGTGATGGAGGAATCGGAGAGGAGAAACCATCAGCTACAGAGACCTCTCGGTATGGAATAGTTGTCTTCCTTCGGTGGAGGGGGGGGGGTTACCGCTTACTGTACTATACTGCTTAGATCGATACTATTTGAGTGGTGGGAGTCAATTCAACCTCTGTGTTCGTCGGTCGATCGATGGGAGGAGCACAGCGCCCGCGACCTCTCGTCGGATTCTGTGGATTGTCGAACGAGGTACGGTAAGAAGAGGGTATGGGGAATACGGTAGTAACAGCGTAATCAATGTTGCAGTGAGTAATACAGTAATCCACAATTCAGTCTCTGTCTCGTTTCCTGCTCCGTTTGATATTCGCCGCGTCTATCTTCAATTCCATCGTTGGCCTCATCGTCGCCATTGTATGTTAATGAGAGTTTACATTTTTTTTGTAATGAGACACCCTTAAAGGAACAGTAACAGTATGCTACTTGGGCTGATGGTAGATAGATCTCCCATTACCTCTATTCCGCAGCTCGTAGAATACATGAGCAATACTTTGTGGGTTAACTGTACCTGTTGTATTGAGTATTACGAGATACTGTCCTCGATTCTTCTGATCGCCCATGGCTGCCCTCTATTGGCAGACCTTGGTAAACCCCCTTTCACGTGAACATGAGAAGAAGGACTTGCTGACTTGACTGGGAGAAGGATGGAATCGATGGAAGGAGCCTGACTCAGTTGGAATACGCTGATGACGTGGCCCTCATTGCCATGTCACGACCAGAGCTGGAAAGAGTGCTGAAGAAATTGATGGACGCTTGCTCTCGGGTTGATCTTGGAGTCAACGCTTCGAAGACTATTCTTCTAACATCATGCACCACGTTCCGAGTCCCCATTGTGATTGAGAACCACACGTTCAATTTCATACCATCCGCCACATATCTCGGTCTTCCCTTAAATGTCTCTGAAGCAGTGGAATATAGGATCCGACTCGGATGGTTCGCATGGACCAAACTGTCTCACCTCCTCTCGTCTCGTCTCTTACCTATGAAGACCAGGAAACGACTGTTTGAGAGCTACATCACCTGTACAGTACCCTACGGGAGCGAAGTGTGGGCTTTGAGTGAAATAAATCGGCTTAACGTCACACAGCGGGCAATGGAAAGGAAGATGATTGGAGGGACATTGAGAGATCGCTGGAGAAACGAACGTCTTCGAGATTTCACCAACGTGAAAGATTGGATACATGATAGTCTCAAGCGGAAAGCGCAATGAAAATGAGGAATGAGGATACGGAGAAATGGTGCAGAGCGACTACCGTGTGGGCCCCTTACAACAGAACTCGTCCCCCAGGCCAGCCAAAAGTGAGATGGAGAGATGACCTAAGGAGAGCGATCGGCGCGAACTGGTGGAATGCAACTTATGAAGACTATCGACCCATCCTCATTTGAGCGATTATCGCCTGATATGATAAATTGATTGATTGATTTCGCGTGATATTCACAAAAAACATTTAGTCTTTCCTCCGCGGGTCGACGATCGAGCTCTTCCACTTGTGCATTCCCCTTCTTGCTGCTGCCGTACTCATACCCGGTAATCGATACTTTTCTTGTCACAGTACTCGATTGATTACAAATCTAGCAATTGAGGTGCTGCGATGGCATACTGTGAGATGAAGGAAGAGGGACGAAACACTGCAGGACTCTCGTTCCTCATTAAATCAATGGTGAGAGTTTTTTCTAAACTTCACAATTTAAATAATATTTAACGTGGGAAATATTCATGTGTCTTCCCTGCGCTCTCTTGATGTATTATGGTTTGCTTTCAAAATTCAGAAGTGGGTGTCCTCACTAAGGAGAACCTAATTTGTGTCTAATCCGGAGTATGGCAGCTATTTTATAGATTATAACTCTATTGGAAAATATCGAAGAAGGTCATCCGAGTCGAGTCTCCATTTATCGTGCAATGGGTGCCATTCGTTGTTGCTTGTATGATAGATTATTTGCTTCCATTGCAGTACGTCTACATGGTTATTATCGGGCTCTACTCTGCTGGACTCGTCGGTGTACGTTTAACTTCCATTCTTTTTTAAGTTTATTTTTCCTAAATTTTCGTGCTGACTTAAATGGATTATATAAACGTAAATTAAAAAAAAAGATTATTTTGTGAGCGCGAACTTTTATTGACAGCTTGTTTTGGCAGCTCTGGCATTATGTTCTCAGTGTATCGCATTCAAATTGGGTTCACTGGGTTTTCTAAAAATGATCAGTTGTACTTTTCAATTGATATTACGTTGAAATGTAGAGAAAGAAACATTAACAGATAAATATATATTTATTGCAGGCTAGAATCGAGGCCATCTATCGCTTCGACCAAATCAAAATTGAATGGTTCTCCGCCCTTATCGTAGCCCTCCTCGCTGTACTTGCTACGGTAGCCGAAATGAGAAAGGTGAACATTCAAAACAGCTATAAGTGCTCAAAATGATATCCGCTGTAGCTAAGCGGATTATTTTAGCTCCATATCTCCCTTTTTAATTGCTAGGTACTTTAAAATCAGTTTTAAAAACATTTTTTTTGAAATGGGTGTGAAATTGTATACTTGAGGTTCTTCTCGACTATCGTCTCGGAGTGAGAAGAAGAAGAGTCAATGGAATTGAACAGTGAGAAGAGAGAGAAAGAGAGGAAGAACGGAGGAATACCTTTGTTTCGATCAAATGAATCGAATTACATGCTACTATAATCCCCATTTTGCAATTCTCGTGCACATTACCACGCTTTTATAATGCTATCTTTTAAATGCATGTTGTTCTCGTTCGTTCAAAACAGGTCTATGATGAACGTCACACTGTTCTTGTTGTGTAAGTAGAAGTTTCTTGTTCAATGAAGTGTTTTTCTCGCAGTATTGGATACCTTTCTCGTTAATGGTTCAAGACCAACTCGATACTTCTTACCACGACGTTCTTTTCTAATCCGTCCTTTCTCTTCAGTCATGCAGCCTCATCTCGACTATCCGAGACAGAATCTGCAGCATGTGCAGCCGTTGCAGCCGACTCAATTCATGCAGCAGCAACTGAGTCAAGTTCTGCCCCACAACAACGGCAGGAATGAGGTAGGGAAAGACGAAGTTGCACAAGACATGTGTTGTTACCAGACGAGGGCACGACATCCGGGTGCACCGCGAATTTTCAGGAAGCCTGTCTGCAAAATGCGAAAAAAACGAAGTTTTGTGGATTTGATAGGAGAATAATATTTTAGAATTGCTTCTGAAAAGTTTGTATGCACTATTCTGTCGTCGTAAACCTGGACAGGAACACTGTATAAAAAGCTTTTATATTTTTCTGCCGATTTATGGTTCTTACGTTTTTGCGCTCTCTAGAATGAAGAGTGTTTGCTCTATGTATTTTTAGATATTACATTTGTCCCTTGCAGAACTCCTCTTCTGTTCTCTATTCCAACTTCACTTCCACTACTTCGTCATTTCCGCAGGAGAATCAGAACAACTACTACCCGATGCAGCAAATTAGTGAGCACTCAAAGAATGTGGTGTACATGTTTTCAGTTGTGAATATATATCAATATTTGAAGCCATCACCGACTCTGCTGCACGACCTGAGCTGCAGCAGCTGCGACTGCCGCATGATTGGAAGCCATACGGAAGCTGTGGAATCTCGAACGAGGTTTGCTTCTTTTCCTATATTTAGGGTCCACAACGTCCGCCCACTTATCGCGCACCCGGATTCGACAAAAAATGAGAATTTGAGAGCACAAGCGTAATTCGAAACGATATGAGTCATATTATAGCTTGTTTTGGAGGTCTTGAAGAGTGCAATCGATTGCGCCTATATCAGGGTTGATATCTTATCATAGGGTATCAGGATAGGGTATCAGGGCCTATATCAGGTATATCAGGGTAGAACGTTGAGATGTCGAAAAAGTTAAATTTAATTTCGAAATCGTCGAAATTGGGCTTATCACTGAACTCACAACTCCTGATAGACCCGCATTCCATTCCCTTGATTTTTCAAGGAATATTACAAGAGAAAAAGAAATCAAAATCGGCGATCCTGAGTTGTGCTCTCGATTGCAAAAATAGTGCGAGAATACGAGTACGAGAGTATCGACATTCCGTTTTACTGTAAATAGCAACGGTTTTCGCAAAAGGGGAATTGAACTTGAGGGTTTGCAATCGCTAGGCAAACGCTCAACCCACTGCGCCATACAGGTAGTATATTACAAGAGAATCAATACAAGACATCCTCTCTGCAATTGCGTGCTATGCTCCTCCACTCCCGCCGCGCTTTGACATGTTCAATCCTCCAAATTGAGACGCCAATGTACTCTCCATACCTTCACAAACTACTTATCTTTTGACACAACATCAAAATATCTCCAATTAAGCGCGCTATGACCCTGGAAACAAGTGCGAATAGGCTCCGCCTCCCCCTCTCCCCATCGCGACTTTCCCCCCTCTCACAACAGTCGAAGCGCGCGTGGTTTTGGAGGTGTAGCTCGGCTCAGAGATAAGATATCGAGCTAAATCCAAAAGATTCATCTTAATCAGACATGTAGGGATATGTTGACCCTAAAAATCACCCCATCTAGTCAATTCCGCTCACCACGTTGTGGCCCCTACCTATGTTATTAAAGATTTGATTTAACCAATTATGATGTAATCTCCTCTCAGATCTGGACTCACGTCATTTTCTACTCCCTTCTCAGCCTATCTCTGCTGGATATGTGGTTCACGTTCAGGAATGCCGCGGTTTGTATTTTCGATGGTTTAATATTTTGAATTAAATTATTATTTCGTTGCAATTTCGTTACGGATATACTGAATATTAATGAGCTAAGCAAGATGTGAAACCCTGAGTGGGGCACAAACGAAGAAATTACGTTATTTAAGCCTCTGATTGTCCTCTCCTACGAACCTTCTCATTTCCTCTGGTCGATGATTTCGTGTACTCGTTCTATTCTTCTTTTCGTTGGTGAGATTTAATTTCTTAAAATTCAATATATTTGAGTGAATTGATCGAGGATCTATACTTCATATCACTAAAACCTACTTATTTAGACTGAAGTTCTGTAATATCGTGCAAACAATGATGTGAAAATATTTTACTAGATTGCATCTGCTGACGTTGTAGTATCTGCGTGATTCTGTTGTTGAGAATTTTCAGTAATATTTCAGCGTCTTTCACTGCGCTCATTCACATCCAACAGAGAAAGACGACCGGTCTCTCGTTCCTTCTTGGAGTTCTCGTGAGTGCACTAATTAGTGTAGACAAATTGTGAGTCTTTACTTTTCCAGTTTCTCTTCCATATTGTCAACTGGATTTTGCTGCTACTCGAGATCATTGCGGTGAGTCTATGAATCAGTGAAGTCAAAGATAGATAACCGACGGATATATTTACATTGAGGGATGATGCATTTCTTTTCTAATAGTGAATTGATCATTGTGGGTCCAGGTCGAGTCGACTTGATCCATTTGAGTTGTTACAATCATCTTAAATAATTCATTCAGATGACCTTGTTCTTGTGTGTGCTACTTATCATACGCGGCGAAGACAGAAATGTGAGTGATTTTGTAGTAGTTGATATAGTAGTGACATAATGTGGATGACGCCACCCCTCAGTTCCTTTTTTCTTAAATCAATAGTCACCGTAACATAACTCATAATCACCCTCAGGATTGCCAGTCCCTCGTGATGACAGTGCGCCACACTGAGGAGGAGGTTAAAGACATGCTCATGTTGATGCTCTTCCTCTCATTCTTCCTTATCTGCTTTACTGTCATTGGACTTGTGATCATCCAACTAATCAGAAAGGTACTGTAACATTGATTTTAATTATTTTACTTTTAAACTTCATTTTGGCCTCAGTACATCTCTTCTAGTATGACTAAATAATCGCTGATTTGAGGTACTTTTCGACTTCCGTGAGACGATGAAACTGAATGGAGCGAGATGAAGGGCAAATACGAGTGAATTATCCATGTTATTTGATGAATAGCGATTTTCTATCCGATTGGCGTTACTTCTTCTTATAAAAAAAACTTATAAATGCTCACCAATTGTTTTATTCACCTGTTCCCATTGATTCTTCGCTGTAAATATGATTGTTGTGTTTTAGAAACGTTGGTCTTTGGTTTCACTTTGGTATAAAGTCTTTGTAAAGAAATGCATTGTGCTTTTTGAAATTTGATAGGTTTTTGACAACCGAATGCTATCTGGAAAATCAAACTGCACAACTCCAGATAAGCCAAAAAAGGCTCTTTTTAACTTTTCAAAATTAATTTAAAAATTTAATGGTTCAAGATCATCTCGATACGTTTTTATTTCGTTGTTCTTTTCTAATTCATCTCTTCTTTTCAGTCATGTAGCCTCATCCTGTGGCCGACTATCCGAGACAGAATCTGCAACAGCTGCAGCCGTTGCAGCCGACTCAATCCATGCAGCAGCAGAATCAAGTGCAGACCCACGGCTACGGGAGCTGTCAGGTAGGAAGGACAGATGCGATTCAATGCTTTATAGTGGAACAGGCAGCTGCGAATAACAGTTCATGGAGATAGTTTACGATCTATGAATTGTTAGGTATTTTTTTAACTGTAGCTCCATCTGGTGAAACTGCAAACTCTGCAAGTTCATAATTATTTTGTTAATATCCCAAATTATGTGGTTTGAGCATTCTGAGGGAACGGAATATCACTTTTTTCTCTGCCTGGTCCCGTAAATATTCATGTCTTGCTAGAAGTGTTTTGACAAGTCACAATCGATATTATACATCTATGATTCTATGACATCATTATAGTTTTTTTTAAATCAACTTTTTTTCAAGAATCCCTCTGCTCTTCCAATCCCATCCACTTTCTCTTCTACGGCTCCGTCCCCTTATCATGCGAAGCAGCACAATTACTACCCGGTTCAGCCAATGAGTGAGGACTTTTTTTTTAAAAACTGCAGTTGGCGTATGTCAAGTTTATATTACTTTAAAAAATGTTAAAAACGCTAGTGACTTTGGGGAGTCATAATTCTAACGGTAGTTATAAAATACTGTTATGCAGCTATCGGCAATCCTGACGGACGTCCTTATCAGGAACTCCCGCCTAACTGGACATACGGATGCTGTGGAATCTCAAATGAGGTTCGTTTGACTTCCTATAGCATAGAAAGAAATTGCCTAGTGATAATGTAATATACCCCCATTTAGACCTGGACTAACGTCATTCTCTATGCTCTTATCGGCCTTTCTTTCATCGACACTATGCGTAACATCAAGGATTTTGCAGTATGTTTTTTTCCCATGTAGTTTCAGTATCGATTTTTTTCCTTTTTGTTTTGAGAGATTTATTTTGAGCAGTTGTGAGGGAATTTCACATTAATGATGTAATTCAGAGTAGTAGTAGAGAGAGTTGTAGCTGGCTTACCGGCTTGCCTCATCTCGCGTGGTAACTTGCTACTGTAAAATTGCTTGACATGGAACATCTTTACCTTTACCTTTTAACCTTTTTATTCAGAGTCTCATGAAGACATCGGATAACGATTTCCTCCTCGTATGGGCGATGTTCTTGATCGCGCGCGGCATTCTTCTCTTCGTCGGTGAGTATTTAGACACTGAAATAGTACGTCCACTTTTTTCTAAATGCACTATGGACATTATACAGACGGCTAGTGTAGTTCAGCCCTTTTAAACGAAATATTTTTTTGCTTGATAAGATGTCATCAGTTGATTATTACTTGAGTATAACCGAGATTGGGCGGCATTGATTTATAAGCTTTATTTTTAAAAATTGGTCACTTCAGCCTCGATCTATGCTCTCATTCACATTCAACAGAGAAAGACAGCCGGTTTCTCGTTCCTTCGCCGTGTTCTGGTTAGTGCATTTCATAGAAATAGCTAAATGAAGCCGAAAATAAATATTTATCTATTCAAAATTTTGAAGTGATTATTGAGTATTTTCATCTATATTTCAGATCTTGTGCTTCATGCTCGAGTGTGCCGCTCTCGCATTCAATGCAATTCAGGTGAGTCAATCGATTTATGTTGTTAATTCTAAATCTTGAACACAGAAATGATTTACCGATGACTGTTTATTTCCACCTAAGTACAAAATAGACCAGAAAAATGGAAATTTTTTCAGATTGTCTCTTTTGTTCATGTGTTCCTCAGTATTCCCTTCGACAAGATGGACGATCGAGTGGTACGTACTTTTTGACGCAGCAATGTCACAATACGGTCATGCTGTTAGTCATGAGCACTGAAGATAAGAAAACAATATGAAGGCAGGGAGTTTCAAGTTATTGGAATGATTTACATAAACCGAAGACTATCTGAGTGGATCGACATGTTTCTTCAGCGGCTTGGCACAGCAGGAAAAATGAGTTGATGAGATAAACATGCCACATTGTAGTATGGCCGAGGCGGAGTTGAGTCATGATATGGAGAAAGTGCAAAAACGTTTCTACGCCTCAGGGCATTACGTCACAGGAATTTCCGGTTTTTCAAAAACTTCATCGAATGGCTTAATGAGTGGTAGCAATAGATTCCTCATAAAATTATAAGACATTTTCGACCCCATGAAGTTTTCGCTAATTTTTTATCTAAGCCCGAAAAATTGATTTCAAAAAAAAATTTTTTTTAGATTAAATTATTTTTTCTGTTGTATTCGAAGACATGTTCGACTCCCAATGCTATCAAAATGGCTCTGGAAGCCACAGTATCCATTGTAGGGTAATTACGCAATAGTAGGTTACTAGGACGGCCTGACCCCCGAACCTGCCGGATTATACTTGTAAATTACTCCGGGTTACTGTACACGAATTTCCAAGAACTGAATTTTCAGCCTACTGAACATTCTTGATGGAACTCGTATGAACAACCCTCATTTTTCCTTCTGTGCCGAGATTAATTCGACTGAGTCAGATTAATTGTAGGTGTTCTCCATCAATGGCTTGGATGCAAGGGTGGCCCTTCCAATTACGGTAATCTACTACTGCTTCGTCCTCATTGGCAATATCATCTCACTCATTCTCATTCATGTCATCTGGAAGGTACGGTAACATTATTATATATGTATTTTTATTCTGAAAAGCACAATTTTGCTTCTTATACTTTCATGGATCTCGACAGTACATTTATGTTAATTTTATGTTTATCATAAATTTACTTTGAGGTACTTTTCGACTTCCGAGCGACGATGAGACAGCAGGGTGCTTACTAGAGGGAATATGAGAGGAGATCTTTGCATGAATCGGATCGATTGCGAAAATTCACCCATTTCAATATAGAGATTGTTCACATGTTCGCTAATTTTTCTTGTTTATAGCATTGCCTGTGTGTTTTTCTTTCCATTTTTTCTTATTTTACGAAGTCCATGTTCGCGGTAATAAAGTTCTTAATAACAAGTGCTGGCATTGTTCTATGATAATTCTGATTGGTTTAAGACCATTGAATATTTGTTATACTTTTATTTCTGTCGAAATATTTTTTTTCGATTTCTGGAATGGCTTTTTTCGTCATTCAAAATTATCGATTTACTTTCAGAAATGGATTTGAACGTCTCGACCGCCTTGAATTCTTCTCTGAATTACACGCCAGATACGATAGAAGTAAAACTAGATCTTCTCGGACTCCAGCCATTCAATGTAAGACTTGGCTACAAAAACCCTTTTTAAATTGGCTAAAATATTTTTAGATTTGATTTTTTAAGCCAAAATTTTCAACAGAAATTTTTTTTTACCCAATGTGGGTATCTTCTTCCATTGTGTCAGGTATTTTAGTGGTGTGTGACTCTGACCATGAAACGTAATGGGTTAATTCTTGTATTTCAGGTCAGTCTCTCTGTCTCGCTCTCTCAGTTGTCTGTACTCTCTTTCATTCCAATGATCTACTTTTCATATTTCTTATGGCTTGGTAAGGATTGATTTTATTATTTTTAGAAGAATATGCTAGCGATCGATATGACTGTCTTGATGTGATTGAAATTTATCTGAGTTTCATTTATCATGCTTGTGAAAATACTTTTCCCAACAGGATTGGTTATTCGTAAGAGCGCGGGAATGAGAAGCAATAATCCGAAATTCATTTTCAGCATGGTGGTATGAGTTTATTATCTCATTATTTCATTGAAGGTTTATATTAAATAAAGTTAACGATCATGGAATTAACTGGATCTCTTTAAAGGAACAGCAAATGAAGTAAATTTTAGTTTAATGAGTTTTCTTTTACGAATTGAATGAAAAAATTGTCGATTTGCAAAGATCAATAAAATTTTTAGCTGGGATGATTCTGAACTACTGTGTTCAGCGGCTAAAATCCACCCAAAAGCAAGACCTTTGAAAATTCATAAACTATTTAAAAAATAATCGTAATCAATTTTTGCCTCAAAAATTCTGAAATATATTATGTTTCAAATATATAGAAAGACACTCCATTTTGCAGTTCCAAGTCTTTTTTTTAGTGTTTCTATAGCGGATTTCGCCGTTTCGTATTCTCCTCGTTTTTTACCAGTATTTCGCTATTGTGAATGTCTCGTCGCGTTTGGTCACTAGCGTTCTCTTATCGTATTTCCTTAGGTCGCACAAAACCTATATTTTATTCAATGCTTTCCATAATCATTTTAAAAATGAGGATTATTTTTTACTATATATTATTGTCGGAGATGGAATCCGCCTCCACATGAAAATTTTCAGACGATCTAATTTGTTCCATGATTGGTAACATTAACTTCCTTAAAGATACCGACCAAGGAAAAATGTCGGTATTTAAAACACTTTAATACATATTTACACTAATTTATTACTAGAATATGAATAATAAAAGTCAAAAAAATGTTCGATTAAGTTCTGTGGATCGTTCGGTTTACTCATGTTCCTCCCTGCTTTATTCATCAATGCCGTAAGTTTAATTGATTAGTTTGTTTCCTATTGACTATCATCTGAAACATTGAGTTGCAGCACTCTGTGTTTTATTCTACATTCAAACTCTCAATCAATGGTCTGCCTCTCAATGGAAGTTTTGCATATGTTCTCTTCTTTATCCTCTTATTGAGTAACTTCTTTATGATCTACCACTTCGCCGATTATTACGAGGAAATGATTCCGGTAAGGAAGTATTTATTCCTCTCCTATTAGGAATTGCAATTGTCTTTCTGTGCGTTTTTTTGTGTGTCCGTCCGCCACTCTCCGAAAACACATTTTCCCTATAAATCGCGCAATCCTCTCAGAGCCCTTTGCATATGATAAGTGACCAAAATTACTTTATTTTTTACAAATGTAAGTCGATAAATTCACGGCCAAGTGGGTAACGAACGCGAAATTCAATTCCGATCGATGCAGGTTCGTCCCCCCACCGCGGGCAAGCCTTTTGCCGCATTTTCGCAGCACGTAAAAGGGCAGCAAACATATTTTCAAATACCGAAAAAAACGTGTTCGAACGCGTGTTTATATGTTTTAACGTGATTTTACGAATTTTTCGATGTTTTGCCAAACGTAGCGGGGAGCGTGGGGGATCAAAGTGTTTTGTGACGTCACAAAGGTGTTGAACACGTTTAAACGTTTTTTCACGAAAATTTCGAAATTTTGCCAAGCACACCGAGGAGTGCAGCAAATGACAGCAAACGCATTTTGTGATGCCAGGAGCACGTTAGTTCAGGTGCCAAAAATACAAACGCACCCTATCATGCGTTTACGTTGTGAAAGGCTCTCAGCCTCACGAGCCTTTCACTACGAAAATAGCTTCTGCTATTTGTAGCGATTGATATCAAAATCCCCCCTGAAGTGAACCAGTAGCCGGCTACCGAGTTTCACCTGGACCGAACCTGGAGCCGGTTACCAAAGTCCCCCTGGACTGAACGCAGAACTATGCATGGAGCGTAGTGTACGCTTTGAGCATAGTACATTTAACCTCAATACAACCCCGCCGTTTGTGTGGGGTTTTACTACTTAAAAATTGCAGGGAACGTATGGCATCTACTCCGGATGTTTTGGCCAATGCTACCTTATTGCACTCTTCGTCATGTTACGCCCTATGCCCTTCGAGGTCGGTAAAAGAATTTAATAAATGTGGACATTTTGATAAGTAATAAAATAAAATATTAGCGACAAGGGGGAGGATTGACCAGTTTTCTTTGGAATTAAAATTTATAATACTTTTTTTTTTCGAGGAACAACCCAAAAGATGATATTTTACAATCTGCGAGGTATATTCTCACTCTTATATTTGTTCAGATACCTGTTCGTTTTTTTTCTTACAATAATGTGATTTTCCCCGGTGTGGGGTTTTCTTTGCTCTAGGTCATTTTTTTATTGAAAACCTGACAATAATATAGATTAGATTGGTTCTTATATTGGGTTTTAGTTCTTATATTGTAGTAACAGCGGAATGGCCTAGTGGTGTAACGTGCCGCTTGCCATACAAATGCCCATAAGTTCGATCCCCGCCTTGTTTACTAAGTTTCTACACCCCCCCCCCCTCCACATCGGGTGGTGATAAAATTGGTAGCAACGTTGATTGCGCAAAGTAACGTGCCCAGAATCCAGGCCATCAGGGAGTTCTTAGCCGGCGGTTATCATATTCCTCTTCTTCATTGAACACTTTTTTTAGATGATCATCTCCTTCTCGCTTGTCAATAACTCCAAATTCTTCTTCCTTCCACTTCCCTTTCTCCTTCTTTTCCTTTGGACAGGTACATTTTGTCGAGGAAGACGGATCTTCAATATATAATGGATTCCGTTTTAATTTCTGTTCAGGATCGATCAGAAGTCTCTGGTTGAGAGACATAGAAAACTACCTCAGATTCTTTGTCGAAATTGGAGTAAGTTAATAGAATGATAATTATATTGATAATAGATTTTAGTCTATTTTCACTGAATAACATATTAGTCTATTTTCACTGAATAACATATTAGTATATTTTCACTGAATAACATATTAGTCTATTTTCACTATATATATATGAGGCTGTCTGCGATAGGTTCAACAAATGGTCCGCACAGCTCAAAAATGAAATCTCCCCATAACTCGCCCCTAGGGGTAGTTTTCGATGCTCTACAACGTGGCATCTATCGCATTCATGGGCAGCAGGGGGCAGGGGCACTGTGCGAATTGGGGCTGGGATTTTTCGGGGCTCTGTGCAAAAGCCAAATAGTGAAAAATGTAGAGCTCATTTCACTTTTTTAAAAAATAATACCGCTCAGGAGCTGTGTGCAAACGTAGTAGGCGATCGGGGGCTAGCAACAAAAGGCCTCGGATAAGTGCTGCCCACGTGTGATCTATCGTTTTTCATGAATTTCACTATTGGCGCCAAAATGACGCCGCGCCAGAATACTGGGAAATCGAATTTTCGAAAATATCTCTTTCAGAATTGCAGATAGAGCGTCACAATCTCACGCACTCTAACAGAATTTGATGGCGAATCTCGCTGACTAATTTATTTGTCGCTAATTAACCTAATTAGCCCGTAATTAAGAGTTTTTGACTCTTTATAGTGTGAAGGTCGTGTCATACCTCATTCGAACCGCCGTGCGATTCTGATCCTATGGTTATACTTTTCTGTGAAAGGTAGGGGTGGAAAGTACTTTCTCATTAGATTTATTAGATTTAGATGCTAAAAACGCTCTAAACAGCGCCTCTGAGTGCAAAAATAAAATCTACCTTCAACAGTACATTATGATTAATAGTTTACTACGTTTCATAACGTATAGTACCAAAATCTCACTTTTTGTTCCACCCGACTCACGTGGGTTCGACTTCCCTCCGCGACGGCTCCTTTTGCAAAAAATATTTCATGTTCAAATTTATCTCGCGAAAATGAGAAAGTGCTTTCCACCCCTAGCTTTCACACAAAATTATAACCGTAGGATCAGAATCGCACGGAGGTTCGAATGAGGTATGACACGACCTTCACACTATAAAGAGTCAAAAACTCTTAATTACCGGCTAATTAGGTTAATTAGTGACAACTAAATTAGTCAGCGAGATTCGCCATCAAATTCTGTAGGTTTATGTGAGATTTTTACGCTCTATTTGCAATTTTGAAAGAGATAATTTCCAAAATTCGATTTCCCAGTATTCTGGCGCGGCGCCGTTTTGGCGCCAATAGTGAAATTCATGAAAAACGAGAGACGCCACGTTGTAGAGCATCGAAAACTATCCCAGAGGGCAATTTATGGAGAGAAATAGAGAGATAATTTTGATTTGTGCGGAGCTCTGTTAGAGAATTGTTGAATCTATCGCGGACAGCGTCATATATGGAGTTTCGAGAAGGGAAAATTAGAAATATAATAAATTCCGTTCAGAAGATCATCCTTTACGCTGTGATCATCGTAATTATGTTCTCTAACGTACTCGTAAGTTATTTTTTTAAATATAAAAATAGCTTATCATTGCATATTTGATATATTCAGAACGAGATTCTCTTCGCATTCAAAGTGTCTACCAATGGCATTCCTATCGAGGAAAATTATATTCTTTCTACCAACTTCTACCACCTCTGTATCCTGTCCTTCTTCCTCTCTTTCCTCGTCTTCTATGCCTTCGCACACCGAATTGCGGGAAGAATGCAGGTACCGTAGGAAAGATTATGATACCGAGTTGTTTATGGCCGAAAACAAGAATATTGTAGGAAAGAAACGACATCCACATGGTCGTTCAAGTGGTCGCATTGTGCTGCACAATCGGCTACTTCGGCTACGATTTTAACCACGAGGGAAAGTGTATGAACGAGGTAAGAGAGGGGATTAGGAATATGGTAGTTACAGTATCTCATGGGAAGATGAACGACACATAATTAGAATAAATAGGGATTAGAATGATTATATTCTCTCAGACGCATATCCACTGAGCTGACGATGTTGCAAAGCTATTTCATGTAGAAACTCCATTCATAACCAACTTGCTCTGATTTATTGAAATACACTATGTATAATACTTCGTCAGTATTCAATCTATCTTTCATTGGTTCTTTAAACTTTCACGCTTGTTATACATTGAATTGTGGAGGCTGTTTGTCTGAAATATTTTTCGCTGAGTTGTTTGATACCTTTAACTTCACAACGGGTTCCTTATCCTAATTTCACTAGTAGCAATTATACCGTTCATTACTTTCCGTTTTTGAATGATTGAGGATTGAATATGGTATGCACGTGAAATTGTTTGATAAAATATTTGTTTCGTGGATACTTCGTTTCGAATGAGTGGTTCAAAACCATCTCGATACTTCATACAACGACGCTCTTTTCTAATTCATCCCTTTTGTTCAGTCATGCAGCCTCAACCTATGACCGACTATCCGAGACAGAATCTGCAGCATCTGCAGCCGACTCAATCGATGCAGCAGCAGAGTCAAGTACAGACTCACAACAATGGCAGATACGAGGTGAGGGGAAGATGATATTCATAGTTTAATGGTTCCAGCATTTCCGCCGAAGCGTAACTAGTAGACTATGGATTTGCAACGCACATTTTAAAACATGGACACTGTACGTGAACGATTTTTTGAAGGTTTCAGTTTTGACACTCGAAAACTATTTTGAAATACGGATGTTTTTGATTTGAACTATATTTCTGCCCAGTTTTATGCGAAATCTGTCCATTTCATAAACTTCGCAATAGCCATTATTGTCCATGGGAATAAAATGTATGATTTTCACGTAGGCTTCTTCAACAAGATTACGAAATAACCAAAATCGATAAATTATCTTTTTTTTCAAGGCCTCATCTGCTCTTCCAATCTCATCCAATCATCACAATCAGCACAATTTCTACCCGGCTCAGCAGATGCAGTCAATGAGTAAATATCTTAATTACTTAATTGAACTAATTGAGATGTGTGTGGTAAATTTACGGCCAAGTTATTGTGCGATTCAAAAACTGAGCAGTTGCCCATTTTGTGAATACGGACGCGCGAATGATATTGCTACGACATTAGATAAATGTTTCGGATTGCAGCCACTACCAATCCTGCTGCACACCATGGGTTGCAGCTGCTGCAGCTGCCGCATGATTGGAAGCCCTACGGTTGCTGTGGAATCTCGAATGAGGTTAGTATTCTTTATGTTTTATTAATTAAAAAAATGCCCAATGTTCGTAATTTTCTATTGTCAGACCTGGACTCAAGTGATTCTCTACTCTCTTCTCATTCTTTCAATTATCGACATTGTGTTCACACTAAGAGAAGGCGCGGTAGGTTATTTTTTAAGTATTTGAAAAATTTTTATATAAAATTTTGCTCTCTGAAAATGTGTCAATCAATCGTCAAAAAGTCAGATCGACGTGTATAAATGAATTTTACTTTACTTTACCTTTAAGAATTTTCTTTCGATTCCTCTGAATGATGTCTCCCTCTCACCAACATTGTCTACCCTTTTTTTCGATGTGGATGGTGTTTCTGATCGCATGTTTGAATAAGAAAATCACCTATGGTGTCAACCAAACAACATTTGATGCAGTTTAATTTATTTGTTGTTTAATACCATTGCGTTAATCAGGATCTCATCGTCAAGTTTGATTTGTATCTTTTCCTCTCTGCTATTTACTACCTGGCTACTAACATCCTCCTGCTCGTCTGTGAGTTTACGAAAAATAGAGGAAATGAACTTATTAACTTAAAAATTTTAAGTTAAAATTATTTAGTGAATCTTAGAAATGAAAACAGAATTGAATCGACTGTATTGTGAATATCGTTATTGCTCTACTTATTCATCAACTTATCTTCCGAAGAGCAAATTGTGTGACAGTTGAATATTCGCTCATTTCAGCTTCTTCTAATGCTCTCATTCACATCCAGAAGAGAAAGACGTCCGGTCTCTCGTTCTTCCTCGGAGTTCTGGTTTGAGAATTGCATAGTAATGATGAAAGAGAGATTTGCAATTTTGTCCTCTGCAATCACTCGAATGAAACAATTCTTGTTTTTCTGTTGAGTTTCCGGGCAGTATTTAAATATTTCATGTGGAATATTCAACATTGTTTCAGTTCCTCTTCTACATTTTCGAATGGATCAACCTCGTCTTCGAGATAATTGTGGTGAGTTAATTGATTTATGTGATTAATGCAATTGCGCAACTGCAACTTTAAAAAATTATATTTACTATTGTTCTTCTTAATTCCTAAATAGTGCTTATGTGTTCAGATCATTGTTTTTGTGCTACGATACTTTCTTTGATTCCCGACGATAAGATCAGAGATCAAATGGTACTATTATCAAATGATTACATTTTTAAATAATTAATAAATATTTTTTAGGAGTGGTTCCCTCTCAATGATGGTCAACCGTCAAAAATGGATGCGACGAAACGCCTTGTATACTATTTCTATAGAGTCACTCTCACCATCTTCTCACTTGTTCTCATTCGCATAATGAGAAAGGTACGGTATTTTATTTTATTTTTTTTTCAATTTTTTAATATTTTGAAACATAGTATCAGGCTGTTGCAAAAGTCCTGTCGTTTTTTGAGCGTCCACTTTCGCGGGCTATCTCTGCTCTGTTTCTTTTTGTAATGTGCCTTCCTGTTTACAGTAGAAATGGGTCCATACCTTCTCTCTAAAGCATGGTTATGATTGGTCCCTTCTAGTTTTCCGAGGAAGAAATACGAATTCTTTTGTTAACGTTCTTCACCACTTTTTGGAGGTAATTTTGTTCGTCTTCCTGTCTGGCTCAAAGTCAGTCAGATTTGAACGCCATGTGCAAATGAGTCATCTGCCATAAGCAACCACACTGTGAAAAGTTGGACTCTCGATAGCGAGAATATGGACTTTTCTCAGGCCGAAGAGGACCGATCCGGAAAATCCTCCATCTGTATTTTAACACTCTGTGCACAGAGCAAGAAGCAGACCCCTATCAAATCATGTGCAAACTGGGCGACACACTAGGAGCCGACTTTACCATTATACATTGGGGAGTTCTCGAAATTGGAAAGAAGAAAAATATGGGACGGTTGATTTATTACGAATTCTCGGATCTAGTCATTTTTCTGAGGGTGGATATGTCTTTGATTTTCCTAATTTTCAAGAGGGCCTTCAACTGTCTGGACTAGATGGTGACTGGGGGTTATGCATGGGTAAAGTGTGAAAACGTTGTACCCAAACACAAGTGGGTTGATGCAGAATAGAGGGCAGACGATGTTCCCAAACGCAGTTTTCGGTAGTCAAAAAATGATGTTGTGAAATTCGTGGAGCGCCCGGAGCGCTCAATGCGGGGGCTACTACTCGAGGGCACCACTATCATGGTATAGGTGTGCACCATTGATATATAATAAGTCAAGATCAAAGTCGATAAGAGACGCGAATAGTGGGCAAATGTTTACTTCTAACACTGCATCGCTGGACCGCGTACTGCGAGGGCGACCAATTCTGAACTGGCGGCGTATGGAAGCGCCATCCTAATCCATCCTTCTTAGTCGTCAGACATTACCCTCTAAGAAAATAACTTGTTCTCCACCATCACCCCCTCAGAGAACAGCACTTCAAGATCCGAGTTGATATCGTAAACGAGTTGACCAGCTTCTTCAAATTATAAACCCCGGCGTTCTATGAGGGTGGTATCCATAAGTTGCTCGAATTATAGAGGACTACTAGTGGTGTGAACGTAGACTATCCCTAAGTTCATTGGTTCATCTTTGAAGATGGTAGGGATAAAGATGTTCTTACCCCGAAACGCGACAATACTTTTGCAACAGCCTAGTACGCAACTGTTTCTCAAAGCAAAAAAACTGTGTAAGTTCATTGTTACTCGCGGTCTAAAGTTCAGGTTCTTTTCGACTTTCGTGCTACGATGAGACTGAATGGAGCGAAATAAATGGACATCTGAGCAGATCGTTCCTTGACTCGGAAAATTCACCCATTGATATTCATTGTTATTTCCATTGTTGAAATATCCACTGATTTTTGTTACCTACTCCACTAACCTCGTCACTTCATTTCCCCTTGCAATTCGTTGTTTTATTTTGTCATGCACCATTTTGCAATAAAATTGCCATGATTTCACTGTTTCGTATTATGAATAATTTGATTGGTTTGAAACCATCGAATGCTACCTTAATTAAAATGTTGAATAGATGCAATCTTTCGATTTATTGAAAGATTTTAAAAACTATTTTCCTGAATGATTGATTTCTCAGGGATGGATTCGAATGCCTTCGATTCTACATGTCCTTCTGGTTTGACGCCAGATACTATGGAAGTGGAAAAAGATCGCTACGGATTCCAGCCGCTAGAGGTGCGAAAAGGAGAATCTCGCCATTTTAATCGATATTTCTCTTTTTCATCATGAATTTCTAAATTCAGATGGTCGTCTCCGTCTATATTCCCAATGATTCGGCTCTCCTCTTCATCGCTAAGCCTCTTCTTCACATACTCATCTTCTTCGGTGAATGCGATCGAAACTAGAATTGGGGTTACGGTAGTCAAATCTAAAAGTGCTCTGGAGTACAGAAGCATACACGTTTTTGAAATCGTTTGAAATAATATAAAAAGAGTGTGCTCTGCAGGATTGTGTCGTTGTATTCTACCGAGAGGAAGACATCTCAGAAACATTGGTCGTTCCATGGTCAGTTGATAATTTATTCGATTTAATGCTTGATTGTATTCGTATTTGTTTATTATTTTAATATTGAGTTTAGAAAAAAGTTGGACTATAGGCTAGTCTATGTGAAGGTAATTATTTAAATTCAGTTGCTCATGGATGCAAGCATGTTCGTCGCTCACTTGGCATACCATCTTGTAAGTTTTATATATCATGCATATTTTAGACGAAAAAATACAGGGACTTCTTTACTTTAGGGGGCAAGCCCCGCCCCCTTCCCTTATCACCCCTATCCCTCCACTATCACTCCTCCTTTCCCCTCTTGATCTCTTGACCTACC
This sequence comes from Pristionchus fissidentatus, assembly GCA_036245785.1. Taxonomy (NCBI): domain Eukaryota; kingdom Metazoa; phylum Nematoda; class Chromadorea; order Rhabditida; family Neodiplogasteridae; genus Pristionchus; species Pristionchus fissidentatus. The sequence goes on from BTSY01000006.1 coordinate 15,167,786, forward strand.
TCTCGAGATGGGAAAGAGGCGGGGCTTACCCCCTAAAGTAAAGAAGTGCCAAAATACAATATGTTAAATTGTAGCCCAACGTAATCTCTACTCTCAAAGTGTCCATCAATGGGCAGTCTCTTAATGGATTCTACATCTACACTCTCTCCTTCGTTTTCTTCTGCCTCTCAATTTGGAAGTGCCACTCAATTGTCGATCGAGTGGCAGACATTCTTTGCGATTTGCCGGTACGGAAATGAATATTATGATATATCGATGAATGACCCCTAGTATTAAATAATTGACATTTCAGGAAAGGAGTATTATCTACTTCCTCATTCTTTACATCATCTTCGGTATGTTCTTCTACCTCATCTACTTATTCGTGAAATTCGACCAATATTCAGGAAAGGCTTCGAATGCTTGGTCTCTAATGGATTTGACATCAGAGACTATGGAAGTAAAACAAGATCGCTACGGATTGCAAGATCCATTCCATGATCATGTATGACCTATCTTGCAATTTTAATCGATATTCCCCTTTTTCATCATTTATTTATATATTCAGATAGTTGTCTCCTTATCTCTTCAAAGTCCTTCCGTTCTCCTCTACGTATCTCAGGCGCTTCTTCATATCGTCATCTTCATGGGTGAATTAAATCAAATGAGAACTCGGATTACGGTAGTCTGATCGTGAAGTGTTTGGGAGTACGGTATCGTACTAGTTCTTGACACTGTTTAAATAATATACAAAGAGTGTATTCTGCAGGAATGTTTGATCGTCTTCTATTTAGAGGCAGAGGAAACTATGCCAGATTCATTGGTCGTTCGATAGTGAGTTTATAATTTTATTGATTGTGTGATTGACAGATTTATTGGTCGTTTGGCGGTAACGTAATCGATGTAATGTGTGATTGTATTCGTATTTTGGTTATCTTTATAGTGTTCTCTATTATTTTAAATTATAGTTGGACTATGTGTCTATATTAACATAAAATAGTCTATATTAACATAAAATACGGAGGGAATCATTTTAATTCAGTTGTTCCTCTATTCTGGCATCATCGTCGTTACCTTGGCATACCATCTTGTAAGTTTTAAAAATCATGACTATTTTAAAGAAAGAGTACATTATTTTAAATTGCAGCCCGAAGTAATCGCTGCTCTCAAAGTGTCCATCAATGGCCAGCCTCTTTATGGATTCTACATCTACACTCTCTTCTTCGTATTCCTATCCCTCCCCATTATGGTGTGCCGCACCATTGCTGAGCAATTGGCAGATATGATTGGCGATTGGCCGGTACGGTAATTAATAATATGGTAGTGAGATCTATCGATGAATAAAAGGTAAAGGTGCTAGGTCTTGTACACGCAAGGCGGTCTCGACCACCCCTATGCCTGAGTAGCAACGAGAGCCTGTCCTGAGGTGATCAGCGGCCTGTTGCGAGGTTATTCTCGTGTTGTGTGCACGTGAATCGGGGACTCCTTTCGAGGCATGTTTGGATCGTGATTTACCATTCACTACCAACATTTCTTAACCCCCTTGGTTGGGTGGATCTGCAGGCACGGGGGGTCGAATTCGATTCGCGTTCTAGCGCACAACCACTGCTCTACCCGTCCTGTTATTCATACTCCTAGTATTCAATAATTGGTTTTTTCAGGCCAGGGGTGTAATCTACTGCTTCATTATGAACATTGTCGGCGGCATTTCCTTGTACCTCTACTACTGCTTTGTGAGCACCCGCGACAATGCCGAGTCCGTTATGGAGGTATCGAAAGAGAAAATTAAGCGAATTAGGTAACTCTCCAGAAATGGCTAACGATTGTTATCTGTAAATATAGATATTCAAATATAAATAAGAAATGGAATACTGATTTCAGAAAAAAATTGAATCAAAATGTTGTAGGTAGCAGTCGCCGAGTGAGACGAACTATTCGAAGTATCTTGATGGGTTCAGTCACTGATTTGTTGACTGAATATTTTGACCTAGTATTTCGACATTTATTGATGTACCCGTTTTTAGAAAGAATATGTAACAACTATATTATTCTTGTAATACATGATCAAGTTTGTTCAATGAAATTTCCCTAATACTTTTTCTTGTACTATTCGATTTACGATCCAATTTTCTCAAACTGATTTTATTTTTTGTGCTTTTTCATTCTGTTTGTTCATACCATTTTTTCTCATATTTTGTTGAATTTTGAAATAAAGTTCCCATACTGGTATGGTTGTGGAGTCTAATGATTAACATTGGTCTGAGACCATTGAATTATACCTTCTGATGTTAATTGAAACGATGTTTGATTATTTTCACGAATAATTCTCTACTAAATTAGGCTAACGGTAATTCAACCAATATTCAGTAGAGTTCGCTAATGAAACATGTTCGATACATAAGTGAATTTTGATTAGACTGTTTCATCGCTAATGAAACACGAAATGATACATGGTAATGAGGGATTTTGTTCACGAGATCATTCTGGATTGATGAAAAATGAAGAGTGGTCGATACTGCTTTCACAAATGAACAGAGAAGGGGAGAGAAAGAGAGACAATGACCGCTCGATACAAGGAGGAATGGGGAGAAATGGTAGTGTTTCGTGTCTCGTGAGACATCTCAATTACCATGATACTGTTTCAATTATCGTGTATCGAACATGTTTCATTTGCGAACCCTAATATTCAGGAATGGTTTCGAATTTCTCGTTCCCCCCGGACTCTCCACTGCCTTGGATACCAGAGACTGTGGAAGCGAAACGAGATCTCTACGGATTCCAGCCACTCCAGGTGAGAGAAGGGAGGGGAAGAGGTCTTCCCATTTTAATCGATATTTCTTTTTTTCATAATGAATGAGTATATTCAGATGGTTGTCTCCTTCTCTATTTTCCCTTCCGCTCTCCTCTTGGTCGCTCAGCCTCTTCTACATTTTATTATCTTCTTAGGTGAGTGCGATAAAACGAGAATTTGGATTACGGTAGTTGAATCGAGCAGTGTTCTGTAGTACAGAAGCATGCACGTTTTTGAAATCGTTTCAAACAATATAAAAAGAGTGTACTCTGCAGGATTGCGTCGTCCACTTCTACAGAGAGGCAGAGGAGGTTATCTCAGAAACATTGGCCGTTTCGTGGTCAGTTGATAAATTATTCGATTTAACGAGATTTAATATTTTAGCTCTAAAAGCTCTAAAATAGAGAATTCAACCTTTCTGTTTTTCGGGCTATGGATTTGGCTATGGATTTGGCTAATTAAATTTTGTAAAATGTGAAAGGTATTCTGGTCGGTTATCATATGCAAAAGGATCTGGCAAGATTGATTGAGTTTGAAGCGATTTATAGCGAAAACACGAAAAATTTCGTCACGCGGTTAAAACTCGGCAAAACAGGTGAAAACGTGTTTCACGGTGCTCGAAAACGTGCTAGAACGGTTTCTGGCACTTGCGAAAAATGCGGCAAAAGGTTTGCCCGCGGCGGGGGTCGAACCTGCGTCGGTCGGATTGCTAGTCCAGCGCGTAACCCACTTGGCCATGGATTTGGCTAATTGAATTTTGTAAAATTTGAAAGCTATTCTGGTCAGTTATCGTATGGAAAAGGATCTGAGAAGATAGCGCGATTTTGAAGCGAAATATAAGGAAAATGCGAAAAAAATGTCTGTCACGCGTACGGAAAAAAACAGACAGACAGACAGACAGACACAATGATTTCCTATAAGTGGAGGAACTGTCCCAATCAATAAAAAATATTTGGCGAATTATGAAAACCTGCGGCAGTTATAGAAAAACCTGCCTGTCTATGCAAAATGTATTTCCTAGTGCACATTTATTTCGCGAAAAAGCCTGCCCTCCCGAGCAGTGAGACGGTAAGCGATATTTTTTTTTGCTATGAGAACACAATGAAAGGAATCGTTAACGCAAAAGACAGTCAGAATTTTCTCCTTTGAAAAAGATCATTAAAATATTTATTTGAAGCCGTCGATCTGACTTTTTTAAAAACCTATTTGTGAGTGTATTCGTTTTCTATGAAGTACGAAGGAAATTATTTAAATTGAGTTGCTCGTGGATGCTGTCATCATCGTCGCTAACTTGGCAAACTTTCTGGTTAGTTTTTTAAAATCATCCATTTTATAGTGAAAATATTTTAAATTGTAGCCCGACGTAATCTCTGGTGTCAAAGTATCCATCAATGGTCAGCCTCTCAATGAATTCTACATCTACACTCTCTTCCTCGTATTCTTCTTCCTCGCAATTCTGGCGGGTCACATCATTGTTGAGCGATTGGGAGATATGATTGGCGGTTGGCCGGTACGGTAATAAATCATATGATAACGATGAATGACTATTCAATAATTAAAATTTCAGGATAGGGTCATTATCTACTGCTTCGTTCTGTACATCATTTTCGGTATTTTCTTCTACCTCCACCACTGCTTCATTAGCACCCGCGACAATGCCGAGCCCGAGGTACAGAAATAGAAAATGAAGTTAATTATCTCCAAAAATTTCTGACAATTAAAAAGATAAAGATACGAATAGAATGTAAGTATTAAAGTAACGTCATCTCATAAAATAGGTAAGCGATGCGGATACATACTGATGTAAGCAAAAAAAGAATAAAAATATTGTAGGTGGCTGTCGAGTGAGAAGAAGTACTCGAAGCATCTTGATGGGTTCAGTTACTCATTTGTTGACTGATTGTGAGTACTTTGACCTAGTATTTCGATATTTATTGATATATCAGTTTTTAGAAAAAAAATATGTAATAACTATACTACTCTTGTTATACATGATCATGTTTGTTCAATTAAATTTCCCCATTACTTCCTTTGATACTAGAATATTAAGCCTTTATCACGCAAAACAGATTTTATTCCTTGTGTTTTTTCTTTGTTGTATACCATTTTGTCATGTTTTCTTTATATTTTGTTCAATTTTGGAATAAAGTTCACATACTTGTATGTTTGTGGAGTCTATTGATTAACATTGGTCTGAAACCATTGAATTATACCTTCTGGGGGCTGTATAATCTGTCAGAAATGTGCGAGAAAAATATGGCAAAAAACATCGCTAAAAACATGGCAGATTTTTCTCTAATTCTCTCAATTTAGTATGCTATTTTCGTCGCTCTAACCAAAATTCAATCGGAAATGTGCGAGAAAACTTGGCGAAGTTCTAAACGGAACTTGGCCAAGTTTGGTTAGAGAAACGACCCTTACAATCCGTCAGAAGTTCGCGAACTTTTCACGCATCTTTTCTTGCTCGTTTTAGGCTATTTTCTTTATAATTTGCGTTAGGTCATTAGAGACGCATAAGAAACTACTAATGCCGAAAAATTTAACTTAAAATATAAACTAGGGAATTAGCCGCACCTCTTAGAAGGTCGCGGAATTCTGCGAGTTGTTTTCACGCAGCTAGACAGTGACGAGAGAGCACGCGGAACGAGGAGAGGGAAAAGTAAGCAATGTTGTTGTTGTATTTCTGCGCTCTCTCTGTTTACGTGCTCTCTCGTCACTGTCTAGCTGCGTGAAAACAGCTCGCAGAATTCCGCGACCTTCTAAGAGGTGCGGCTAATTCGCTAGTTTATATTTTTGGTTAATTTCTTCGGCATTAGTAGTTTCTTAAGCGTCTCTAATGACCTAACATAAATTATAAGGAAAATAGCCTAAAACGAGCAAGAAAAGATTGCGTGAAAAGTTCGCAAACTTCTGACGGATTGTAAGGGTCGAAAGAGAAATAGCACGCAAATCGAGAGAGGGAAAAGTATGCATGTATGTGAGCCTTTTTTAGGGTGGAATTTGAGGCGCAATGAAGTGAACGCTAAAATTCTAATTTTGGCATTGTTGTCCTCGTGAACGATGTGGTTCCCGAATTTAGTGAAGATGAAAAACTCTGAGTGATCCTAATTTCATAAAATAATTATATGCTTTTTTTAAATTTAAATAATCTTTTTTTTGTTAATGGTTGTCCTTCTTATTTCAGGAATGGATTCGAATGCCTCTGATGTGTCAATTCCTCGATTGGATGAAATACACGAGACAATCGATTCGCATCGAGATACTTTCGGATTCCTGCCATTCCAAGTGAGATTAGGGGTTATATGACGCTTTTTACGTTAGGATCAACTAATGAATGGAACAGGTCAAAAATCGAAATTGCTCAAAACTTGGTCCTAGGGGTAACTTTCGACTCTGAACACGCTGGTGCTATCGATTTCGCAATCGGACCCCTCTGGGCGCCGCTATGGCGCCGCGCGCTTTCGGCGGGAAACGTGTTTTTTTCGATGATAACTTCGCAGAAATTCGTCGAAAAGGCGGGAAACATTAAAGATTAAATCAGAATTGGACGCTCTATCGAATGGCGCCAATGCCATATCATGAAGATTTTTGGTTTCCGAGAAAACAAACAATTTTTGACACATGTCGCATTGCGGAAATTCCCAATACCAGGGGGCTGTATAATCTGTCAGAAATGTGCTAGAAAAACATGGCAAAAAACATCGCTAAAAACATGGCAGATTTTTCTCTAATTCTCTCAATTTAGCATGCTATTTTCGTCACTCTAACCAAATTTCAATCGGAAATGTGCGAGAAAACTTGGCGAAGTTCTAAACGGAACTTTGCCAAGTTTGGTTAGAGAAAGAGAAAAGGGTGGAATTTGAGGCGCAATGAAGTGAACGCTAAAATTCCGATTTTGGCATTGTTGTGTGCTGATGGTCTGTTGCATCCTTGTTTTCATTATGAAATTCCAGCAAATTCTAAATCAACGTAGCAAATTGGGTTGAAAGTAGAGTTTAAAAATCGGCCATGTGTAAATGTCTGAATCATCGGAACGTTTTATTCGAATTTCGCATTTTTCTTTATTTTTGCAATTTTGCATGGTTTGTTTAGTTTTTTTTCGCTCCTTTTAATCGTACAACTACATCCGCAATGCTCTTATCGTCTTGTGAAGCCCATTTTCTTATATATCACTGCATTATAACGCTTCCTATGAAATTAATTGTTTTCTTTGTAGAGACTTTGATTTTGTTCTTGGAAGCGAAGGAATGGTTGAAATGGAATGATCCTGCCAGTTAATCAATAGTAATTGCATTAGAAATTGCCAAAAATATTAATACTAAACGAGTATAAACAACAGAAACAAAAATGTAAACAGGCTGATGACGTAGATGGCTGATTTCTAAAGAAAACTTAGTGAAGTTTTGAACGATGTCATTGAAAACTTGGTGAAGTTTTGAACGATGTCAGTGAAAACTTGGCAAGTTTTTTGGTGAAGTTTTGACAGATTATACAGCCCCCAGATTATAGAGCATAATTTGTTGATCATTTTGGTGTATATGATGTGCTGTCTGCGGAAAGTTGTTTTTCATTACATTGAATGATTTTCCTTTTCGGCGAATTTCTGCGAAGTTATAATCGAAAAACACGTTTTCCGCCGCAAGTGCGCGGCGCCATAGCGGCGCCCAGAGGGGTCCGATTGCAAAATCGATAGCTCAAGCGTGTTCAGGGTCGAAAGTTACCCCTAGGACCAAGTGTTGAGCAATTTCGATTTTTGACCTGTTCCAGGCACTTGTTGAGACCTTGTTGATCCTAACGCAAACAGCGTCATATTCTGTTCGTTTGGCACAAATTCAATTAAAATATTTTTTGTGCTTGATCAATAATAAATGTAATTCAGATGATAATCTCCATTTCTCTCTCGAATCCTTCTGTGATATTGTTTCTCCCGATATCATTCGTATATCTCTTCATATGGGCAGGTATGATATGATCGATATACGACAAGGAAGTTTCTTACGGTATCGATAAATTGATGTGTTGATGTATTGAGATTTCTGACTCCATATTACGTTACTCTAGAATCGGCGGTGGTCGGACTAGTAGCATCTATCGGTCCACTAGCAGACCGGTCCAGGCTAGTGGTCCGACCACTAATTACCATTAGTCCGATCAAACGATCACTGGTCGGGTCACCGGCGTTTCTTGAGTATTATCGAAGTAATAAATAAGTTTCCTCAGAAACGTTCATTCTTCTTCGCATGGGAAACAGAGGAAACAATATGAGATTCGTTGCACATCTGGCGGTTTGTTTATTTTATAGTTGCCATTGTAAATTTTTATTTCATATGTAAGCGAGCGACTATTATTGAAATGGAAATTAGGAAAGGTTGTAAAAATAAATGTCTTTAATTCAGTTGTTCGCTGTTTTCTCTGTTCTCATGGCCCGCGTATCGACCTACAATATCGTTAGTTTCTTGATTATTTTATAAATCCATAGATAGATCTGAGAAACTAAAAATATTTTCAGCACTCAGTGATCTCTGCTCTCAAATTGTCCTTCAATGGATCTACTCTCAATGGAAATTCCGTCTACGTCATCTTCCTCATTGTATATTTCATTTCATTCATCGCATTCTATGTCGTCATCTACGGTCTTGCAGAAGTGATGCGGGTACGGTAGTTTTTAGTTGTATATAGTTACTACATTTATCGATTAATGATTAATTTTAGCCAACCATATATCTTGCATATGAAATGTTGCAGGAGAGAAACTTCATTTACGTCTTCAGCTGTGTCCTGATCGTTTGTCACATGTTGTACCTCGAATACAACTTCAACCCCAACGACAAGTCAACTTAGAAGGTAGGAGGGATATGAGAGGAAATAATTACTTAATTACTTTGTAATTACGGTATATCGTTTAATGGTGATCGATAACTGAAGCAACACAGTATATTTGAGGCGAATACCGAGTGAACTGAGTACTGTACGAAGTCCCTTGCTGTGATGTTTTCTCAATATTTTTTTCTTAAATTCTGCCCTACTCGTATTTATTATTCAAGTATTTTAACGATTTATTTTGCCATGTAGACTGATAGATAGTTTGATATCTAGTTTTTTTTCCTTCTGTTCTCTCACGTTTGTTTAAAACTTTCTTTGTATGTCCTGCCATTAAATAATATTTTGCTATACTTTCATGTGTTATTTTTTTCGATTGGTAGGTCATTCAACATAATTTCATGTATGTTCTCTTCGTTATATTATTTTCACCTCCCTATTCAAGTCATTTTAATTTTATAAATTTTCTGCCTAGAAAATATTTTTTTCGAGATAAAGCATTTGATGTGATATTTGTTCAATCTGTTGTTTTGATTGGTGTTGAATACCATCAGATATTATCTCGGCTTCTCCCAACACTTCTCTGCATGAGGAAGTTTAACCGTTAGATATTTCCACATTGATTTTGTTTGACAAGAATTCGACCTCTTAACCTGCCTTTTTCCATACATGGATGTGATAATATTTATTGAAAATTACGAATTGCAGAATGTCAGTAAATCCTGCCCACTCAGACAACAATTCAGTAACGAAATCAGAGAAGGAGGAGGAGGAAATGACGGTTAGGAACTATAATCTTATTTTAAAAATTGTTTTTAATCTTCAATTTTAAATAATCTCATTTTTTGTATGAAAAATTTAAGAATCTTAAATGAGACTGAATTTGTAGTCTTTCGTCGATCTGCCGAATGAAATTATCGATTTGATTCTTTCCCATCTCGATTTCTCGAATCGGAGTCATGCAAGAGTGAATAAGAAACTGGCGGAAATTGAATCGAAGATGAAAATGGAGAAGGAAAAAGGAGGAAAATGGAGTGACGTCGAAATTCTCGTCAGTACCATTTTTATCGATTAATCACCGAAAATAATGTGAAACAATACTTTTCAAGGTTCTCGTGTAATTAAGTTTAAAACAATTTGTTCTATTGTTTGATCTATTTAGGTTTGCTGACCTTCTTTCATACCATCTAAATCTTTCTCTCACTTCAGACTCTCCCCTTTCCTTCTTTCCATCGTCTCTTCTTTTCCTCCCCTTGCTCATTTCGTCTTTCTTCCTATTTGACCACCGTTGGACTGGAAAGAATGGCCAAGAATGTTCAATTCGGAGTGGTTAAACTCACGGTATGTTAATCTCCATGACTGTGGTTCGTAAAGAATACTAAAACTATTTTAGTACCCCTATCTGATATATACCTGAGTGAGGATATTGAAAATAATTAGGGTAGATGGCCCTGTATTTGAGTTGCCAATGTTGACAATTCAATTTTTTTGAAAAATTCTTAACGGAGTCTCTTAAATTCCCATTATACACTACTATTATACCACACTACAATATCGTTTCCAGATTGAATTCATGGACAATTACGAGCTGGAATTTCTTCGAAGTTTCGTGGGATTATCGATCGCGGAACTGGAGATCAAATACGAATCTATGGTATGTTATGTTAAAGCGAATGTTCTAGTTAATTAAAATACTGTGAATCAAATATGTTATTGATTTTCATATTTGGATTTTTTTTCAATTTTTAAATGAAAAATATTTAAATGGAGAGACTTGATCTGCAGCATTTTCTCCCTTTGGGAATCAGTTTGACAGTTTTTGGATAACCGTCACTGATTTTCACAATAGTCTACGCTCATTGACAACATTTTCAGTTGGATCGAAGGGGAAGGAGAAAACACAGAGGAAATCGAATCGACGCTTCTATTCTCTGTGATCTACTCAAAACGGTCGCTTATCTCGAGGTCGATAGTCCATGCAGAGAACTCTGCTTGGATGATATCACTCTACTCAAACAGGTATTTATGGTTTGAGTTAAATTAACACTTGCAACCTCAATTCCCTATATTTTATTGAATACAAATACATAACTACTCTAATAAATGTCTCATCGACGATGTCTTTCAGGCTATTTCCAGTACCGTCAATAGCCGTGTTTCACTCGTCGTCTCTCGTTCTTTTGCTCGTCAAATCTCCGAAGAAATTATGGGAGTTGAATTTAACTACTTCGAGACAGACTCTCGTCCCCATCCCATCTCTAGAACGAATCGATCGATTGAGGTCAATATTTAATACTAATATTGCTCTAGTAAGTATGGAACAGTTGAAAACACTTCGTTAGGGTGAAACTGAGACATCGCATCGATTATGACTGTAGTTGCCTACGTATTATTTTTCCAATCATTCGTAAAAATCGTACTTTGATCACCTAAGACTGTAACGTCAGGTGACCAACAGTACAGTTTTCATTTTGCTAAATTGAAGGTGTTGGGCGAAGTCGGAGGATTCGGTGATCTTCATTTGGTGGAAGGAACCTTGGAAACGAGTCTTCTCACAGAGACGATTGGTGAGAAGTTTCAGAGACAATAGAGTCATTTCTTTATTATTTATTTTTATTGTAAAAATAGTTATTCTCCTCAGTGTACCACAGATCACGAATTATTAAATTTCAGATGAGAAATTGGAGTATACACTTGACATCGAGCAGCACACCTCTTCCAGCCTAAGAGAATGCTTGAAATTCCTCAGTCGTCTTTGATCTTTTAGCGATTATCGATCGATATTCCCTCTCCAGTGTACATTGATGTTTATAGTAGCATTGTAAATAATATTTCATTGCTTTTATGCCTCTGTTTTTGTTGCTCTCATTGTGTTGTTTTGTTTAGTTTTTCAGTTTTGTTGTTGATTTTCTTCCTCAAAGTAAAAAGCCCTATCTCCTCTGGTATTTCGATAAATACTTTTTGCCTTCATCGAAATTATTTTGTATTCGTTCCACACGTCCATGTGCGTGTTTTCGTATCTTTGCTCTCAATTCCAACCTTATATTTTCCATTTCGTTTTTTTTCCATTTCTATTTTCCATTTCAACGTCTTTTCTTATAAAAATCTATTTCAGTCGACAAATCACGATGCTCGAGCCTTCTCTTATCGATCGGTCCAATGATATTTTGGTTAACTTCGTTCTCGGAGACGTCAAGAAATTACAGGTATAACAACAGATCCAATTGTGCCTTGAGCCAACGTTTTTTCCCCAAAACTTACGCAACCAATGTTTAAAGAGTATTATATTCTAGAAAAAAATTAAAAACATTCAAATTCAGGTGATTTACCATGTCAATCGAGTGTCTGAAAGGAGACATGAAATGAATGGACGATTTCCCGCTTTCTTCCTTCTCGGGTGTCAGTAATTTTTATTATTTTTTTTAAAACTATATTTTATTTTTTATAAAAAATGTAGTAGTGTTTTTCTTTTCAATGGGATGAATTTCTTGAAATATTGCGCGATTGGTATTGTCATATTTCAGTTGTCAGTACACCGAAAATATCGATCGCTTGGACTAACCAATGTCTCATTTGTGGTTCGTGAACGGAATTTGAATACCGTACATTTTAGGAATTGTGAAATTTTATTTTTTTGATCAACACAGATGATCGTTTACGAGTTTTACTTTTGAGTAATTGTTTATTCAAGTTGATTGGATTTCTCTTCTTGAGTCATTTCCTCTGTTTCGCGGTCTGCACTGTGAGTTTGTTTTATTTCAATTTAAAATATTCACTCTCTGTTATTCTCAAACTGAGTTACCTGAAAATTAACTAACTGGTCTGTAAAATGTAATCTTTTTTTCCAGGCAATCAATGCCGTTATTTGATATTGAATCGAAGAATATGAAATGATAAATAATAGATTGTATTTCAGAATCCTCTGTCTTCATTGGTGGAAATTCTTCGATTGAACGGAGGGAAAGTGAGTCACGAAGTTTTTTCTCGTCCTCCCTCTCATTCTTATTGCTGTCCTGGCAGAATTTACAATAGAGAGAATCTTCCTTACCACGAATAATCGATTTGGTGAGTTGAGAAACCCGTTGATTTATGAAATATGTAAAGTAACAAATATTCTAATTCAGATCTTCCTGCACTACTGAGGAAAAATTTGAGGAGCTTTAGGCTGAGATAGATGGAATGATGAGTTAGTACTTTCTGTCCCTTTCTCTCTGAGATATGTGCGAATCCTCTCTGAGATATGTGTGAATGTGTGGAATCTTCTGATCCTTGTTACATTGAATAAGTGAAAGGCAGTGAAAATTAAGTTGTTTTTAAAAAAAAATTAACTGCTGGTGTGATCATTGTGTCCGGGAGCGCTCAAAAGCTCAGCATTCGTATTTTTTTTTTATCGAAATCTAATCATCACACAAAATTAATTATTTGCCCCTGAATTTTCCATACTATGATTGTGAGAAAACATGAATAAAATCTGCTTTTACCGCTTCCCGTTCCTTGTAAATTGAATAATAATATTTTTATAGATGAAGTTGACACGATGAATAACAATGATGATGATATTGATGAAGATTGAAGATTTTGTACATCTATTCATTTTTTGTGACGTTTGTTTCATTTCAACACTTTGTTCCGGAGGATTCTTGTCTATTAATAGTTCAAACAGTAGTCCATTGTTTTTTCCTAAACTTATTCTTACATAATTTGAGATAAATTGCTTACTCGTATTATATTGACAGCGAAATGGATATGGTTATTGACCATGGAAATTACTTGCAATCTGATATTCATGCCAGTAATATATATTTCCAGTATGAGCGGTTCGAATACGTTAGAGGTGAGCGTCTTGTATTGCATTCCACTAGATCTTTCTTTAGCAAATATTATTCTATAAATTTAATAGCCTCTAAAAGTAGTTCATTAAATAAGATTAACTGTCGAAGATGATATAATATTTCAGGTGGTCATTCACTATCATCAGATTCTTCTTCAAATATATTTCCTGTCACCACCACTAATCATTCTCGGAAGAAGTGATAATGTTCCGCCTTTTTCTTCTCTCAAACATTATTTTAGTGAATAATTTCATCCCCACTCAATATCTCACTCTTCGTGCATGGACAAACTGGATTTCGTACGCCCTCAACATCTTCTTCATCTCGGTAAATATCGATCTGAACGATTTTTTTTGATTTACATTGATCTTCACGGAATCATAGATTGAATTCTTTTCGGAATAAATCCCATCTCGTTCCCTTTGAATACAAATCTTGCTTTTCAGATGCACGCTGTTCTCATCTGTTTGCGAGTCTGGGCCTACTACTCATTGACAGTCAGTTTCTTCTCTTTTTCTTCCAATGTAATCCATGAAATTCGGTCAGTCTTAAACGTATTTATCTAATGAATTAAAGTTTTCCTCCACCTGAAATGTCGTCACTTTTTTTATTTGCTATTTCGATGCGGATGATGTCCTTGATCATAAGTTGGAAAAAAATAAAAAGACAAGACGTGATATGCCTTGTTCCATAGGCCACGCGCGAAATTCAAAAATTACACGGATTTTTTTTTCATTTAAAAAAATCGGGGATTTATTTCCTCTAATTTTTTCAAACTTCATCTCAGGGCAGTGATACTCATGGCTCCTAAAATGGGTAACTGCCTTTCATGGCTCCTAAAATGGGTAACGGAGTAGAAAAAATGCAAAGACAAAAAGGAAATCCAATGAGTTTCTCTATTTCAGCGATACGTCTCTTTTATCTTCGAAGTAAGAGTACATGGGGAGGAATTGAGTGACGTCATCAAGAACATTCTCTTCGTTTCTCTCATTGGTCTCATCTATCTCATCGGAGTCTGCACCGGTCGATTTCTCACGTTCATGATCCGAGGTATTACGGTACGTTTCCCTTCACACTATCAAGAACTTAAAGTTACCGACCAAGGAAAAATTTCGATATTTTTTAAATTTTTTATTCGAAGCTGATGAGACCGCTGATTATTAGTTCGCATAAGAAAACGCCTGAAAATAAGCTCCAAATTTACTATAAGCTCGGAAAGGGTGTCCCTGATCGGCAATATTGATTGGTATACTGTAGCCGCTCAAAATGCTTCTCTTTCTTTGTTGCGCTTACACGGCACAAGTTCTTTCAAATTGACATTCAGACAATTGTAGCTGCATCCTGTAGTTTATTGTACGCAAGAACTCTTAGTTTTAAATAGCAAAAAGATGAAAAAACTTGAAAAAAAAACAAGGAAAAAGAATTTTAAATTCGCATCTTTAGCTACAGTATACTCTTAAAAAATATTTTCTCTTTTTTTCGGAGTTTCTTCATATTTTTGCTATTTAAGAGAGGTATCACCAGAGATTGTAGGTTGCTCGGAACAATTTTCAAAAAAATATTTCTGATTTCGATCAAACTTTTATGTGAGAGTACCCAGGAGATAAGAATTCGATTTATCCTGGTCCCAGGTCTCGGAGCCGGCTTCTAGGAATTAGCCGGTTCTGTCACCGGAATCGTCATAACTCAGCTTAAAGTTGAAGAGGAAAGCTGGCATAGAGCTCAAAATGTGCGGAAAAGATTGCCGAACAACTTTTATGAAGTCAATGAGTACGTATCTCTTCATCACAAAAAGTTATATGCCAAAAACTAAATACCAGAATGTTTGAAAAAAATTCTCCCAAGTTAGATGAGCGATAGGTGCTATTTTTATTTCGGATTATGAAAGAGTACATCATGCAGCATTAAAATAAAAATATAAACTGGGTGATTAGGGTATCACCCGTGGGGTAAAAACTGCGTTGAATCCATTTTTCACCGTATTTTCGAGAAATAAGCTTACTCTAAGTTTGCTCAAACTGTTCAGAAACATCGGAGTTCACATTTATAATTTATATTTGAACATATTGAATTGTAATTAGCCACTTCTTGGTCATTAAATTCATATTGTCACTTGTGCATTTTCGATGATATGTAGAAAATTCATGCAAAAAAAAAATTTACAAAAAAAATAATTATCTTGTATTGTAATGTTTTGTATCGCTACTTAATATTTATCATCATGCATTTTATCGACAAAAATAAATTCAACTATATTTCGAGAGAATAAAAGTGCTTCCGAAAAAAATATGTTTTTGCTAAATTTCTCAGAGCTTCGCCAAATGCGCAAGCGAAAAAATGGATTTAATGACCAAGAAGTGGCTAATTACAATTCAATATGTTCAAATATAAATTATAAATGTGAACTCCGATGTTTCTGAACAGTTTGAGCAAACTTAGAGTAAGCTTATTTCTCGAAAATACGGTGAAAAATGGATTCAACGCAGTTTTTACCCCACGGGTGATACCCTAATCACCCAGTTTATATTTTTATTTTAATACTGTATGATGTACTCTTTCAAAATCCGAAATAAAAATAGCACCTATCGCTCATCTAACTTGGGAGATTTTTTTTCAAACATTCTGGAATTTAGTTTTTGGCATATAACTTTTTGTGATGAAGAGATACGTACTCATTGACTTCATAAAAGTTGTTCGGCAATCTTTTCCGCACATTTTGAGCTCTATGCCAGCTTTCCTACTCAACTTTAAGCTGAGTTATGACGATTCCGGTGACAGAACCGGCTAATTCCTAAAAGCCGGCTCCGAGACCTGGGACCAGGATAAATCGAATTCTTATCTCCTGGGTACTCTCACATAAAAGTTTGATCGAAATCAGAAATATTTTTTTGAAAATTGTTCCTCAAAGGTCATGTTTACCTACAATCTCTCGTGATACCTCTCTTAATACTGAGGTTTTTTGCATGCGATCAACTGCAGCATGCAGCTACAATTGGCAGAAAGTCAATTTGAAAGAGCTTGTTGTGTGAAATCGCAGGAAAAACGAAAAGAAGAATTTTGAGCTCCTACAGTATACCAATCAATATTGCCGATCAGGGACACCCTTTCCGAGCTTATAGTAAATTTGGGGCTTATTTTCAGGCGTTTTCTTATGCGAACTAATAATCAGCAGTTTCATCCGCGTCGAATAAAAAAATAAAATAAATATCGAAATTTTTCCTTGGTCGGTAACTTTAAGCATTTTTGAACGTCTTGCAAAAAGAGTTGCAGTTGAATTTAATTGCATAAATTAAAATATGTATAAATTACATTACATGAGGCTGAATCGTGCAGAAGATGCAGAGAAGCTGAGGAGAGATGGAGAGCGAGGAGAGGTAATTTTTGTTTATTTAAAAAAATAAACAAAGACAACAAAGACCATTCAGAAATTATTTATTTTTAATTTCGAAATTTTTTTACTATGAAATCATCGAGAATATCTTTATCCTTCTAACATTTTCCGGTAAAATGCAAAGTTTCAATAACATGGATATTTCAGAACTTGCAGCGGTGGAATTACTCCGTCATTAAGACGAATCGCTCAGAATTATCTCAATATTCTTCCGTTTCATAGAATTTGGAATACATTGTAATTACTGTCACTTTGGTGTATCGATTGTGTATTATATAATGCTCTTTTTTCTGTATTCTCAACTTTCTTGTGATTTTTTTGTTGCAAATTGGTCCAATCTTCCCTGTTAATTTGTTGTGCCTAATTTGTTCATAAATATTGTATCGGAAGGGAAAAGTGTGAAAGATGTGGTTTCTAATCCACTTGATCTACCGTTTTTTTCTCTTTATTCGGTGTAATTAAATTACGCTAAATATATATTTTCCCATTCAGGAATGACGTTGAACTACTCCGACTCATCAAATTCTGTGAGTTTGAAACGAGAGGAAACAGTCTCGGATCCCTGCGGAACCCAGCAATTCGAGGTCAGAATGCATGGGCTTCTGTACTGTAGTTCGAGAACTCTAATGCTGAACACAAATGATGGGTACAATTGCACAAAGGTGCAAACATCTTAGGGGGTGCAAAGAAAAAAAATTGAATTCCGCAATTATCGATTTTTGCTTATATCTCGGCTCACAGTGAAGTTAAGAACACAAAACTTTGGATTTAAATTATTTTGCACATTTATAACTTTGAAGCGATATTTTGTGTCGTAAGGTTCGCCGGGAGCCGAGATATAAGCAGAAATCGATAATTGCGGGAATTTAAATTTAAACTTTACACCCTGTGATTTTTGTGCCCCAATTTTTTTCCCTTCCACTTTGCACCCCTGATTTTTACGAAGCATTAAACAATAAGTTATATCTATATCCTGCAATCAATTATTATCGTAAATATCTCACTCAGATGGTTCTCTCTGTCTTTCTTCCACAACCGGTCGTTCTCTGTATGATCCCATTCATTCTTCAATACTGTATCTCATTGGCAGGTACGAGGGGTACGGTAATTATCTACGATAACAGCTGATCATTTAACTAAAATTTATAATTTTTGGCTAAAAAACCGTTACCTAGCGAATCTATTTGAGTATTAGGTAGTAATGTTGTGTGGTTTAGCAGATATTGGAAGAGCAATCGAATCGGCGAGAAGGGGATTCACAGATCGAGGCCCTGTGTTCCATTTGCTGGTCAGTTGATGAATCCACCATTTCGAAATTCGAGATAAGTATAATCGCTTTTCATTTTACTTAAAAATAGGTCCGCTGAGAGGTTATCTGTGTGGATCGACATATTGTTGGCACTGGGCTAAATTTCCGATGAGATGCTAATAATGCTATAAATTAGCGCATCATGTGAGAATACGAAAGCACTAAATGCGAAGTTCCAAAACGCGTTTACGCCTCAGGGCTTAAAAACGACCGAAACTGACGTCACCAACAAGATTCGCCAATTTGAATCGAATCAGTTCATACTGTACATTTATCAATTCCTTATCGAAATACAATTTGTTTTTGGTTACGGAACTTTTTTGATTGGAGTCGATTTTAGCGAGATATTCAGAGAAATGTGCTTCATTCTATTGTACTGAATCTTTCAGAGTGAAAGAGACAGTTAGTGTGGTATACGGTGTGAACAAAGACCAAAGATCAAAGATCAATAATAAATATTCATTAATTTAATTGCCAAATACAACAAATAACGGTGTAGAGAAGAAAGGTTTGAAGTTTGAAGAGAAGGGAATGGAAAAAGCCACTTGGAAAAGAGGTACCTTGTGGAATGGAGAACTGCCAGATGACGAACCCTCAGTGCGTCGAGGACGAACAAGCTGCCAGTGGAATGGGAAAAGGGCGTTCGAGTTGCCAAAGCGATGGGAAACTGAACGGAGTTGTCACTCGACTCATGAACGGATAAATAGCGAGGGAAAAGAGATTCACTGCGCGCTACTATCACGGGAACATCAAGAAGAATAACGAAAACTCCTGGGAAAATAGCGGGAAACGCACGCGCCAAATTACGGTAGCCTGCGAAACAGGGAAATCGTGGTGAGAGTTGGCGGCACTCGGAACGCATTACAGTAACCCAGGTGCCATTGACTGCTGATTTTACTGTGGGAAATAAATATATTTAATTATTATTATTATTAATAATAATTATTATGGTAATTATTATGATTATTGGGTAATTATTGCATTTGGGTATCGAATAGCCAGATATTCGGTACACTGGGGGGAGGGGAGACGAAGAATGGGAAACGAGTGCATCCTTTTATAAGGAACAAAATGTCAACAACGAAAATAACGAACTAATGCCATACGAAAAGTTACAACGATAGAAATGACAAAACACGACAATCGACTATGACAATATAAACAATGACAAAGAGTAGACAGATGCCAGTAAGCTACATCCGCTGGTCAATGGATAAGATAATCAGTCGATGTTCTGGATTGCCATTTCCTTGACATCGATATGGATAGCCATCACGGAGTTGGTTGGCTGTTGATTGACACGTTGGAGTTCTGAAGATGGGAAATTGGAATGAAGTATTGGATAACATTGGATCATTGGATAGACATTTTGAATGAATGGATGGAGGAGAGATAGCTACCTGCCAGTCGACTTCCTCTGGATAATCAGCCATCGTCTCGATTGAAGGCGAGAGTGGCAGAGTAGTCGAGAACAGCCAACTGGAAAAGAATGAATTAGAATTTTGGAAAATTATTACGATGGAATGTAATGACATTGGAATCCTCCGGGGGGCCTATTGGCAGGAGGTGGCAAGTTTGCCATTAGAATGAGTGGTACGGGGGCGGATAATAACGCTAGAGTTGCGCTCTATGGCTGCGCACTCTTTAAGGTAACGATTAAGAGCAGGGAAGCTGCGAGCCGGTTGCTTGAGTATGTTGTCAATACGGGAATCGAATGAGCCACATGTATTGGAGAATGATCTCTGGGCACTCTCCCAACTGGATATCGATTGATTGCTGTTACCATGAGCTACTTGGGAAACTGAGCCAAAGGAAGGCTGAATGAAAGCTGTTTGGGTATATGGGATTGAATCTGAGCTGATATACGATTGCTCGGGATGGGGAGACAGAGGCTGAATGCCACCAGGGTCTTCTGTGAGTTTCTGGACATTGTCATCGGAATGCTCTTTCTCAGTTGTCTCGTTGACATGAGATGGCTCGTTATTCTGGGTAGCAACAACAGAAGCAGTAACAATAGGCAGATCAGGAGTGACAAGATTTAGGTTGACATTGTGAACCAACTACAAGAGGACCGATGGAACTCTCGATGAGTCTGTAGCCACTCGGCAGCTTAGTAGTCTTCGAAGTGTCAAGCAGTGTAAGAGTATCTCCTATGCCAATCAGTAGATCAGTGTTGACAGCTACTGTCTCGGTGAAGTTAGAAGGAACAGAACGAGTGACATCCTTGACAACCTGGAGATCCGACTTGGACAATGAATGAATGTGAATGGGAGGTAGAATTGAAGCACCCTCTTTGACAACTGCTTCAATCGAATGCGGACCGTGTTTCGTCATGATGTCAAATTGGACAACGTCGTAGGTAGATAGGCCAGGAGAGCCATCTAAGCCGGAGAGGAGGAGTTCGCTCTGATGGATAGGAGTGAGTGCCAATCTATTTACTAAGTCACGAGTGATAAGCGACAATTGTGAGCCATTGTCAAGTAGTGCCTGTGCTTTAGTGGCATTGAGTGCGCATGGATTGGACAGAACGACTGCTGCAGTGTACAGTCGGGTATCGGACTGAGTTGGTTGTACTATTGTGTTGAAGTGGACAGTACTTGTCATGTGAGATGAGTTTGTCAGATGTTCAGCCACAGTGGATCGGGCTTCGGAATGGGTAACTAAATCCTTTGCCACAGTGAGTCGGGCCTCGGGATGAGTTGTTGTGTTGTCCAGTTCTTCTGCCACAGTGAGTCGGGCATGGAACTGGGAGCGCTTGGGTAATGTGCTGCTCGATGCAGTAGTGGGTAAGGATGGTGTTGGATGTGCCAGAACAACTGCCGCAGTGAGTCGGGCATTGGACTGGGTAGTGGGCTTATCACAGAGTGACTTGTGATGTTTGCCAGAACAGAGTGGACAAGATTTGTTGCAATCACTCGTCTTGTGATTATTGGAAAAGCAGCAATGACACATGGATTTCCGAGTGAGGATTTCCTTCTTTTCCTTAATGGTGAATGATTGTTTGCATTCGCCACTGTATGCATGGGTGCCACAGAATGCGCATGCGGGCCCACTGAATGATGAATGGGGAGTTGTGTCAGAAGCGGAAGGTTCCGCCTTGGACTTGGGTAAGGAACCACTGGATATGGCAGCGTGTGCCTGGGAATGAGACATGGATGGACTGGAGAACGCGTCAATGACAGTTGCCAGTTCTAGCTCATTGCGAAGCTCGTCCTCGATGAGCTCGAGTGCAGCCAACATAGTCGATGGTCGCTTCTGCCAGATAAGCTTAAGATGTCTCTTATTAATGCGCTCGGCGATCTGCTGCTGGGTAATCAGACCATCTATGCCACTGTCCCCTATGCCTCTATGCTGTAAGCTAGGTTGATCATTGCACGAACTGCCATTAATTGATCATCGAGTTTAGCCGACTTAGAACGAATGCTAAGGAGAGATTGGAGAAGTTTGGCTTGAGTAAGGCCACGACGATCGTACTCTTGCTCGAGTCTATGGATAATCTTTGCCAAGAAGTTCTCCTTGATGAGTATGGACTGGACAAGATTGAGTGCAGTTCCCTGCAGACTGGATCGAACATAGAATGCTTGCTCGACTTCATTAA
The DNA here is from genome assembly GCA_036245785.1 of Pristionchus fissidentatus. Lineage (NCBI taxonomy): Eukaryota > Metazoa > Nematoda > Chromadorea > Rhabditida > Neodiplogasteridae > Pristionchus > Pristionchus fissidentatus. Next base: position 15,189,506 of record BTSY01000006.1, read on the forward strand.
GATCGGAACGATTAAGAATGAGTTGGTCCAGCTGGTATTTGAACGCTGGCCAAAGAGTGAGATCGCTGCCATCAAACGTTTCGAGTGTGATGGGTGGAAGTACTACTTGCGGACGTTGGCAACTAGTGTGAGAAGCCATGCCAGTTTGCTGCTGCTCGTTTACCGAAGTGCCAACACCTTGCCCTACAGTCTGCGGAGTGAGTGGAGAACTATTGACATTGTTCGGTTGCTGGGCAGAACCGGCACTAGACACGACTAACGGGGTACTAGCAGGGAGGGGCTCGACCGAGACCGCGTCAGAAGCGTCGGAAGAGGAAACGTCGGGCTGGCGCACGCTCTGCTGCTTGGGCGGCAGCTGAGCGTACGTGGCAGCGCACGACACGGCGAGATCAAGCATGTTCTTGTACGCCTTCTCGTTTCTTTCTACCACTGCCATTAGTCTCACCTGATTAAGAGGGAGCTGCGATGCGCCGTCGGTGGTGTCCATCATGCTCTCGTACTTCTGCTGCTCCTCGTCTCGTTTGTCATTGTCAGCCATCTTGACAATCGCGTCCTCGATGTTGTCAATTGATTCTCTGTAAATTTTGATGATTGAACGGATATCCACCTGGATGCTCCTGCCAGAAGACATCAGCTGGGTAATTTCGTCATATGACGTTTCGACTGCCAAAGAATTCTCAATTTGACCGAGTGAATCGAGGTGAGTTTTGACATTGGACAACTGAGACTGGAGGTTAGCGTATTCGCTGTCGAAAGCTGACATGGCAAAGGCACGTGGGCGTCTAGGCTTAGTATTTACGTGGGAAAAGTCGAAATTGAAAGGAGGGGAATGCTCGTTGCCACGCGGGTCTTGGAAAAGTTGGTCAGAATCGTTAGGCCGATGCACCATGTACTGAATCTTTCAGAGTGAAAGAGACAGTTAGTGTGGTATACGGTGTGAACAAAGACCAAAGATCAAAGATCAATAATAAATATTCATTAATTTAATTGCCAAATACAACAAATAACGGTGTAGAGAAGAAAGGTTTGAAGTTTGAAGAGAAGGGAATGGAAAAAGCCACTTGGAAAAGAGGTACCTTGTGGAATGGAGAACTGCCAGATGACGAACCCTCAGTGCGTCGAGGACGAACAAGCTGCCAGTGGAATGGGAAAAGGGCGTCCGAGTTGCCAAAGCGATGGGAAACTGAACGGAGTTGTCACTCGACTGATGGACGGATAAATAGCGAGGGAAAAGAGATTCACTGCGCGCTACTATCACGGGAACATCAAGAAGAATAACGAAAACTCCTGGGAAAATAGCGGGAAACGCACGCGCCAAATTACGGTAGCCTGCGAAACAGGGAAATCGTGGTGAGAGTTGGCGGCACTCGGAACGCATTACAGTAACCCAGGTGCCATTGACTGCTGATTTTACTGTGGGAAATAAATATATTTAATTATTATTATTATTAATAATAATTATTATGGTAATTATTATGATTATTGGGTAATTATTGCATTTGGGTATCGAATAGCCAGATATTCGGTACATCTATTTTCATAAAGAAGTTTCTCGAAGAACTGGTATTTTTTATTTGATTATTTGAATTGTTGAATTATTATACATATTATATTTAAATTGGAAATGAAATTTTTCCTGGAAGGAAGTAAAATCCGAAAAAGTGTAGCTAAAAATCGAATAAAATCAGTCCTTGATTGCGATACGCTACCGTAACTACTAATATTCTTTCATATTTTCTCGATTGAACTTTGGTATTTTCGTATTTCACAATTTTCTTCATTTTCATAGAACATATTAGATTCGAAAACGTGAGAATCTCGCCATTTTTATTATGTTTTCGATAATTCTTAACAGTTTGACTCGACCATTTACCGTACATCAACAACCGACAACTGATTTTATTTGATTTTTAGCTACACTTTTCCGGATTTGACTTCCTTCCAGGAAACATTTCATTTCCCATTTTGAATAAATATAATTTTTTTTATTAATTCAACTATTCAAATAGTCAAATATAAAAATACTAGTTCTTCGAGAAACTTCTTCATGAAAATAGAATGAAGCACATTTCTCTTAATATTTCGCTAAAATCGACTCCAATCAAAAAAGTCACCAAAAAAACCGTAACCAAAAAATATTGTATTTCGATAAGGAATCCATAAATGTATAGGACGAAGTGACTCGATTCAAACAGGCGAAACTTGTTGGTGACGTCATTTTCGGCCTTTTTTTATGCCCTGAGGCGCAAACGCGTTTTGGAACTTCGCATTTAGTGCTTTCGTATTCCTGACATGATGCGCTAATTTATAGCATTGTTAGCATCTCATCGGAAATTTAGCCCAGTGCCAGGTCTCTGAACAAATATGTCGACCCATTCAGATAGTCGCTCATATCTTTCGACTTTCAGAACATCATCGTGTCTGGCGGTAAAGTGGCTTTATTCGTCTATTTAGTTGTCGTCAGTTTGTTTAATTGTATATTATTTATAATCAACTACTTATCAATAGTAATCAATAAATACGAACAGAGAGAAGTCTCTACTGATCTAAAGATGTCCATCTACGGTCAATCCATCGATTCAGTCTACGCTCTTGTTGTTATTATGATCGTATATTTATGTGTCGTGCTCTTGGTTTCCTATATTCTTCTGGGAAAGATCATGCCGGTATGAAAAAGGTTGTGGAGTAATAATTGGAATTTTCTTTTATGATTGAGGTTTTTGGTTTGATCATCTTACTGCTCTTGGAAACATTTTTCTGTGTAAATTTGTGCATAATAATTCAATTGAGGGAAATTCCCTTCTCGATATTTCCTCGAACTTCGAGCTCGTTGTTATATTGTTAGTGGGCGCCCATGGTATGTACTACCACGCCAAACCCTTCTGTCAGGTACGTAGTTTACTATAGATGTCATTTTAAGTTTACCACTGATATTGTTTCTGATACAGTAGGGTGGAGGTGTTGAAGCTTTCAGCATGTGGGTAATATATATATAATATTATAAATACATAATATTCGCTAAATTGCATAATTCAGGAGATGATCGAACAATTTATCTGAGCTGTGGATCGATCGTCCAATTCTCTTCAGTCTCCAAACTTTACTTGTTTGTTGTTGAGACAATTTTTTTCCGCTATGCATTGTAATAAATTCGTTTGTATATATTGATCTTCTCCCTTCTGATTGTTGGTCATCGACCAGTCATGGCTATCGCATTTATTGATATAACGGCTCTCCCAGTGCTGTTTTTCGCTTATCTAAACTGCATCAGATAAGTTGTTTGAGAGGATATTTCGATATTGCAGAATGTCAATGGATTTGGCCGATTCCTCTGACTCGTGAGTAAGAATTTTTTTCAGATAAATATAAAAAAATTGCTCTTGAAAAATGTAGTGATAGTCAATCCAATCCAATTCAATGTATTCCATATCTCTACAACACTTTAAAATGCGTGATTCAAATACCACTAAGCATACTGTATAAATATAACGCATAAATGAAAATGGTGATACAAATGTTCTCTTTTTAGGATGGTCGATCCTTCACAGACCGACAGTTTCATTAATTCGATCGTTCTTTTTGCAGTCGGCGAAATCGAAAATTTCGAGGTGAGCGAAAGGAAGGATTTTGAAGTAAATATTAACACTCTAGTTAGAGCAGTGCTTGATCGTTAGCTAGAGTTGAATATTAACAATAAAATTAAGGTGGTTTTTCATCTTGATCAAATTCTTCAATGGAGTGGAGGGAATCTACTTCTTCCTATTCGCGTACTTCGCATGTCAGTATTTTTTTCATTTTGGGGTTCGCGCAATAAATATATATATTTTTTAAATATATAGTTAGTCTAAACGAGTCATTATGGTATTTCCTTCAGAAATATCAGAAATATAAAGATAACACTTTTGTTTATGCAAGCACACTATTGAATTTCAGTTTCTTGCTCCACAATCCCCATCGCTCCTCGTGGTTGGAAAGGCTACCGATCGATTCTCCATTCATTCCTATCTCTCCAGGTAATACGGTAATTGGGGGAGGTTAGAATCATTGAGATGAATTATTGTATACTTTGAATATACATAAATCAAATTGCTGATTTTAGTTCGCGACAATAATCATTTCCATTCATTGTCTCTACTTCGGACTACTATACGTATGTTTTGACACATTATTTAGTGAGATTCGCCGTCGAAACAAATTTCTTAAAAAAAAAACTTCATGGAGAGGTCTAATTTTCTACTCGGAATAATTTGGGGAAAAAAAGCTTACTTTTATATTGGAGGCAGTTTCATATTGAAGTTATTGCAAACAATTTGCTTTCAGGCAGTTTTATGGTCAATGGTGGAATTCCGAGTGGGCGGGGCCAAACTGGGAGTCGGTGTTTCTTCTCTTCTTCTCCTTCCTCTCCTTCTCATTCTCGTCATGGCTGAACTTGCATTGGAGAATATCATGTGGCCGAAATTCACTGAATAGATCGGTGGATTTATAATAGAAGTAAATAAAATAGATCTGAGGAAATATATCGATTTAAAACTTAGTGAAATGTAATAATAATGGCATTGAACAAAATAAATATATGGTGATTTGGTTTTTTCTCATTTCGTAATGCAGATAGACCTGAATAATCGATAACTATGCTTTGTTTGTTTTGCAATGAATTTATATTGTTTTTTTAGATTTTTTTTTAGACCTCGTAGTTTTTTTTAGACCTCGTAGTTGCCTGGATCGATTGAAGGAGATTCAATCAGTATTGAACGAACTGAAGGGTTAATTATGTATTATTGTTTTTTTTTAAATTGTAAATATAAAAGAAAACTAAACTCTGAGAGAGTCGAACTGCTGTCGAACATAAATAATTAAAAAAAAACCTTTCCTATTTTTTTCAGAGGCGATGGAAGGGGAACTTCGCCAACGTTGAAGCTCTCCCTCCTCCCTACTACTTTAAGTGCGAATTGACACATTAACGTATATTTGTCTCATATTTACATATTCCTCTTAATTGTAAATTCATTTCGAATTTCTAGGTTTGCAATATTTTGGATAAATTGAATGCGTACAGAATAGAAGCGGAAAGTCGTTTTCCGTATTTACGATGATTTACGTTGAGAGACATTATTTTCTTGCTCTTTTTAGCAGTGCATCGAGTTTGGCCTTTTTTACCAAATCGAGTACCTTTTCTCTGTACAACTTTTCCTGCCGAATTATTGTTGTATTGTATGTTTTATCCTTGTTTCTGTGCATAATAGTTTCAGATAAAGCTTGTTTGTGCCACAAAAAAGCTTGTTTGTGCCTTTATCTCGTTACGTCGATCGGAACCCCGTTTTCAACGGTTGATGAATATTTTCCTTATAGTTATTGTTATTCTTATATAAGGCTGTTAAGAAAGTCTTGCCCGATTTCACGTTTCTTGAAAAATACTCCAATTTTCTTTCCTAAGTTCCCGATCTAAATATTTATAGGCACGTTAAATGTAATGTGTCTTCTTCTTTATGTTGCCACTTTCTCATGCCTTTGCATTTATACTGGCGAGAAATATGAATGGAGAAATTGGGTTAGGTCTATTTCGACTCGAACTTTTCAAACGATTACAGTTCTACGGTGGAATGAGATAGGACTCCATTCAAGTGGTTTATGATAAATGAAGTATATAACGAATTCGTGATGAGTTATTGAACTCAACCACCACATCGGACTTCAACCACCACATCGGACTTCTAAGAAAATGTGTGTCATATCTAGAAGAGGCGTGCAAACGATGTTGAATATAAATGTTTTTGACTTAGCGGCGCTGCGTCAATGAAGCTAACTCCCAATCTCTGCACATTTACAGCGCCTTCTACTACTATTAGAATAGCATTGTCCATTTTAAGTGAGAGACTGTCGTCGCCGTGTTGGTTGATTAGTCAAATGATGTTCGAAATTCGCCATCGAAATAGGCACTTCATCGAAAGTTACTATTTCTGATCAGAGTCTATGATCTCGTTCTTACGCTCATTTTGTAGCTAATGTCCACTAGTATAACTGATTAGTCGGGCAATAATTGAATTTGTCAATCTTTTATGGGACACTTCATAAACGAACAATCTAGAAATTGAGATTTTACCGTAATTCAGAGTGTATCGAACTTTTAATAATTTTTGGTTTTTGAAAACATTCAGAGGATCACATTTCGAAATAACAATTGTTGCATAATAGCAAAGTGTCAGCAAATGAAACGCGCACCACTAGATCTGGATCGCATCGCATTGGAAATCGTCAGTCGAAATCATCCAGACACTACTTTTGACGGACAGGTCGTCTTTGAACCACCACAACTTTTGAAATACGTTTGATAGCTAGACACTCTAACTATAATATTAGAGGGGGATTAAACTACTATCTGTGTTTCTACAATGAGCTCTTGGAAACAAATTCCCTGCGAGAAACTAGCTCTAATAACTTTTACGATATACTTGCTGGAAAACATGAATCATATTTTGGATCTTCTCTTGGATATCAATCTAGACAGGACAATATCCATTGTTGGGTGTCATTATCAAACAGACCTCGTACAAGATCCAATGAATAAATGGAACATTGATTTGAACTTCGAGAGAACTGAAAGCTCAAAGTTCATATTGAAAATCGGGCAAGACTTTCTTAACAGCCTTATACAACATGATGTTTAAACATAATTAACAATATTTTAGTGTAATTTAATCTAACTCATTACAGAAATGGAGCCGTCTCTCGTGGGTGCGATCTGTACTCTAGATGCTGGAATCAAGGTACTGTAGAGATATTCAAAGCATCATCTGAATTTTATGGCTGCACCTTAAAGGGATCCGGCATCGAAAAATAAATGCCTCTTATTTGAAAGATTTCGCATTGAAATAACTAATAAAAATAAAATAAAAATTTAAAAATAAATCAATAAGGAGAAAATTGGAAAATTATAAAGGATACTGTATCCCTCGCATCTGGGAGTTCACGATATTTACCAAAAAAAGGGGCGTAACACTTGCGGTGTTTAGCGAAAGTGGGCGGAGACTTGGCAAGTAGCCAAGCATTCAGTTCACAGCATTTAGAAAGATACTTTCTATGTTTTCCTGGTTATTTTCATGTTAAATCATTTCATTTTTTGCTTAGTAACTCCAGATTCAAGTGTTTTGCAATGACGTTCGGATTGTTATATTGTGAAATCGTTATCCTCGCTAAAACGAACGAAAAATAGGATGGTTAATCTCTGCGCTCTTCGTTGCGGGTCCGCGCGGGACGGCCGTATGCACTCCTTCCCCTCCAACTCGAAAGAGTTCCTTCAGCGGGCCTGGATTTCGCGGTTGGGGCTGTCGCTTGACAAAGCACAGGCGATGCTGGAGAACTACCGGCAAGGAGGGGGGTTGAATAGGAGAATCTACTGGTGTCATAGCCACTTCCCCGATCAAGGAGATCTCCCAATCGATGTGAGATTAAGAAGAATTTCTAGCCCACGGCCCTTATTTTCACTTTATCCTAGCCCATTCAACACGTTGTAGATGAGGACGGCCCAGAGAGAACGTACTTCAACATCGGTAGATCAATCCCTGCAGTACAAAGCCCCTTCATCATCGAAAAACCACTCGTCGTCTCCCCTTCGCATAAAAGTATTTACATTTTATTATGCGACAAGGTTATGAAAGGGCAGGGACATACCGAAGGGAAAGAACAAGATAATAATACACAGTAGTACCACGTAGTTCACAGGAAGACACTCCATCTGAGACTGATCTACCTATGCCTTCCCTCTCTCTGGTAGACAACGTCGGTATACCTGACAGAGGAGAGAGTTTGAGATCGATGCTTACTGTGACTCGCGACCCATCGAAGGTTCCATATTTAATCAGAAGTGAGGCCATTTTTATAAATATTTATTCAGGCAACATCATACGGAGGAGGAGTGTACATTCAGCAAGAAAGTGATCATGAAATGGTGAGGCTGGACCAGGAAAACAAGTACAATTCAGTCTATTTTAGTTCTCACAAGAAACTACCGATTCTCAACCACTCTACTCTGTCCCCAATCTGCCCCTCTACGTCTTAGTCGATTCGTCGCTTCTTCTGGACTTGTTCCGACGTTGTCCGGAATGTGGCACGCTTGCCCGTCACTCGCTCGAATCGATGTCCCGCTTCGTCAACGGATCTGCAATCAAGCTATCGTGGGAGTGTGTACAATGTGATAAGACCAATCACTGGGAGTCCCAAAAGCGAATGGGTTTATACTACGAGGGCAACGTCAAATTGGTCGCTGCTGCTCACACTACAGCCGTGCCAACCCCGGTGTGTATATTCTTATTTTAATTAATATTGAAATAATATATTTGATTGCATCATTATTATCGATTGGTGCAGTAAAATATATTGACCGATTCTAATGTATAATTTTGCATGAAGAAAATATAATATATAAATACCTTCAGCGACTACTCGAATTCGGAGACCAGCTGGGCTTGGCCCTTCCTTGCGAAAGGGCAATGAGGAATGTTCTCGATGTTCTTGTGCTGCCGGCAGTAGACATGGTCTATAAAGAGCACATTGGGCGAGTGGAGCAGACAGTCAGAGACGTGAACGGAGTAAGGCATAGTAGTGTAGATGAAATATGTACACTATAGAAACACTCTATATACGTGATATGAATATAGTAATATACTGAATATTTATTTTTTACTTCACCGATTTTAAAAATTTTTTTGACTTGTACCTGTCATCTGCAGACTGCTGGGCTCGACTTGTCGGTCGACGGAAGGTACGACTCGCCCGGGTACTGTGCGATGCACTGTACTGTCACATTCGTCTGCCTGAGAACGAATCTTATAATTCTTGTGAAGAACTTGAATAAGAAAATGACAGAAATAGGTGATAATTTATCGATTTTCATTACAGATTACAGTATACCATATCAAATTAAGGTACCCACTGAAATTATTCGAGTTTATATTATTCAGATGGCGTCAGTGGCAGAATGGAGAAGGAGGGTGTCAAGATGGGATTGCGCAAGCTAATGGCCGATGTATACAAGGTGCGTGTTTCATTTAGAAACAGAGACATTCATGCAAAGGGAAACATGCGGAACAATATTTTTTCTTTTCCAGATTCGCTCAGTCGTCTCTGACAACGACGCTAAGATAGGCAAAATGCTGCGGGAGGATCCTCAATTCAGCAACATCAGACACTTACTCGACTTCTGGCATTTAGTGAAAGCCGTGAATCATGCCCTGAGAGAGGTCATTATATCCAATCATAAGTAGTTGCATCATTCTTACGCAATTGATTCAGGCAGGGAAGAAGAAGATGTGTGGGAACATTCGATTCTGGCGTCGAAAGATCTTAAGCCACGCCTACTATTGTCACTCCAAGTACGGCAAGAACCGCAAGAAGGGGCTGGAATACTGGAAGTCTGTCCTCGCTCATGTGTGCGGGCGGCACAAGAACTTCCAGAAGGTTTGCTATTTTTTTCCTTTTTGAACTATAGTTAGCAAGCATGGATACCGTAATCTTTTTAGTGATCTACCGTATAACTAAAATTTATTGATCCTCTCAGCTTCCCTTCCTCGACGGTATCTCCAAGTGTCGTCACAAGGAACTGGGTCCTGCCTCGACCAACATCATCGATCGGAGGAGCAAGGAGTTCCAGTTTCTAAAGACCATCGTGCTCAAACCAACATTCCTCTCCGGATTCCTTAGGGCATCACCAAAGAAGAACACGAGTCCGAACGAATGCTTCAACAGCATCGTCAATTTATACGCACCTAAGAGGATTTCCCTGTTAGCAAATTCTATTATAACTATCCACCCGACAAAATATAAGCAAAGACCAAAGATCAACTTTCTAGTTCTCCGGCTATGTATGGTGAGAAGATCAAGCTCGCTGTCTTGCACTACAATACCCTCTCCACACTCGATCTGCTGGATCTCCGAAAGGAGAAGTCAAGCTATCTCGTGTCGGTTAAAGGAAGAGAGTCAAAGTCAGTGAAGAGAAAAATGGAGACGGCCATTCACGAATGGAGAGATCAGGTTAGTGGTATGGATTACACAGTGCCCTACTGTAGCTCCTACTCCTGTAGTGTACTGTGCCGGCCCAGTGTGTACCTTTCAGGTGTGGCAGGGGATTGGTCGAGCGATGGAGAAGAAGAAACTGAAGGCGTTCATGCAGAGAAATGGAGTTCCCGATGGTTTCACTTATACGGCAGCTCTAGTGGTTGAGGCTGAAGGAGAGGAGAGTGAAGGAGAGGGAGGAGAGAGTGACGTCTCAGAGGAACTTGGATGGGGATACGGAGAGGAAGTGGACTCGGATCGGGAGCCGGAGATGAGAGTCGTCGACCTCACCGATGCAGAGGATGAAGAGTCGGAGTCAGAAACTGATGAAAAGGAGACCCCAGTGGAGGAGGGAGTGGAAGCACCGAAAGAAGGAGAGGAGGAGTCAACCCGTGGACAGGAAGGAGAGGGGGAAGCCCTTGCTGCTGCAACGCCGGCAGTTGCGTCGTCTGGATCGGAGTGGGATGAAGTTCCCGAAGGCACCGTCGTGCCCATGAGTGGAAGTGGGAGAGGATCGGGTAGAGGGAGAGGAAGAGGCAGGGGCAGAAGGAAGACAAGAGGGACTACCGTAGCCAGAGCGGATCCCCTCCCGGTCGGACAGGTAGACGGACCAGAGTCAGAGGACGAACCGGATCGTCGGCTCAAGACCCGGAAGACGCACAGGAAGAAGGCAGAACGGAAGAAGCATGCAGACACCGATGATGACTCTGGTTCTGACTACAGACCCCCTCCAGTCAAGAGAGCGAATGGGATGGGGAAGGGAGTGGGGGATCATGCTGATTAGACAAGTAAATCATGCACTTGCACCACTATTTTCTTTGTTTACAGTGTTGAATAGATGACATACCTTGATCGCATTCTTCTCCTCCTTGTTCTTGTCCTTGTTCTTGCTAGTGTCGATCTACAAAAATAGATGTTAGAATAAACGTATTTAGATTATGATTTAAAATTATATATTGAATTATATTTGAAATTTCGATCAGAACTATTATTAAAAAGGCAACTGCAAAATGGAGAGTTATCTTTGATCATTGTAGTTCCAGAAAATTTGAGGTCATCAATGTCAGAGGCATTGTAGGACTCCTGACCATAAAGGGAAAAACAAGAGCATACTGTAGTCATGTATGTGACCCGGCTCCGAACCATCTGACCCAGCCCAACTACCGTACCTCGAAGTAGGCGGCGGTGTAGACGGTCTTGCCCTTATCGAAAGTCTTGAGTGCCTTGGCGGAATCGATAGTGACGGCGGCGGGTCCGGTCTTCTTCTTGAGCCATAATAGTCCCGGCGTTGCGCCCTCCTGAGCGGAAATGGTTAACCACCGTAATCACTCATTATCAATCGGTAGATCGACGACGCTCACCTCCATACTAGGATGCCTTGAACTTGAGAGTGGGATATCCGCGGACCTACAATTGCCAATCAATCAATCAGGGTCACGGCTGGGGAAAGAATTAGTCATCGCAGGTATGGGATTTTTTGAGTAATTCTAAATAAATATTTTTTTGAAATTAAAAAAAAATTACAAAAATTATCAAAAAAATCCCAGCCCTAATCGATCACCGTGCAATCAAAACAACAAAAGTTCCTTCTAGGTCGGACAGGATTTTGCATCTTAGATGATCGTCCCAGTGTGACCGAGCATACATGGGCCACGGTGTAGCCAGCAACAGAACCCTCCCGCGTTTTGCCTGAAATCCTCCCGATTTCGGTTCAAGCACCAGGGTTTGTCGCTGACCCTCCCGCTATTGACCTACCAGCAACAACTCTTCCCCCATCTATGGTCATCGAGTAAACAACTGTGTGAGATCTAGTATAGTGAGGGAGAAACCCAGATCCACCGGCGATTTACCGATTGGATCAATCTCTATGAGGAGAAGGGAAGAAAGGGGAGGCACAGCTTTTCACACCTGTCGCTTTTTGGATTTTTGGTTTTAAATTTCTTTGATGTGCATGTCAGCGGGGATGTCGAAATTGAGAGCGAAGCGGACGCGTTGCGTGCGCTTCGGACAGGCCATGCAAAACTCGAGAGATGAGATGTGTGAAAGAACCATGGAAGTCAGAGACGTTGTCACTAATGTTCTCGCGCAGCATATATATCCTGTAATCCCATACGCTCTCTGAATCATTTTGGAACTTTTCGAAAATTTCAATTTTCCACGTTAAAACGTGTTAGAACATGTTCTGACACGTTTCTGACATCGCAAAACACTTTTCCTGTGATCCCCGACACTTACCGGTGCGTTTGGAGAAAGTTCGAAAATTTCGATTTTCCATGTTAAAACTCGGCAAAACAGGTGAAAACGTGTTTCACGGTACTCAAAACCGTGTTAGAACAGTTTCTGGCACTTGCGAAAAATGTGGCAAAAGTATTGCCCGCGGCGAGGATCGAACCTGGGGGTGCCGGATTGCTGGCGAAGCGCGTAACCCACTTGGCTATGGATTTCGTTAATTAAATTTTGTAAAATTTGAAAGCTATTCGGGTCAGTTATCATATGCAAAAGGATCTGGGAAGATAGCGCGATTTTGAAGCGAAATATAAGGAAAATGCGAAAATCGTGACCGCCGGCCAGACACACAGACAGACAGACGTTCTGAAATAATAGTCTTTAGGAATATAGAAAATGTGTTTAAGACATCGTCGGTAAGGTGCAGTCCAACCCAACTACCGTACCTCGATAATGTCCACTCCGGCGTGCGCGTCTCCGGCCTCGTGAGCGGCGTACAGACGAGTCAGCAGTTCGGTAGACTGCAATTTAATTGCATCATCAATAATCAACATGGAAATTCCAGAAAATTCGAGTCGAGTGCTCTCACTTCCTGTCAGTAAAACCAATCTCACATTGACTCCTCCATTCTCCGCAATGCACTTTGGCAGAGTCTCGAGTGCCTGGGCGAACTTCTTGATAGCGTACTGCTCCAGACCGGCACACTTCTCTCCGCCAGCCAGCAACTGAAATGGGCAAGTCGAGCAGAATATTGTCTCAATTTTATTCCCCCCTCGCATCAGAGCGTAAACAAATTCGTTTAAATAAAAAAAAAGCTGATATTTAAAAAGAAAAATGCCTATGATAATGTCTAAAGAGTGAATCAAGATGATTGTAAGCCGGGATAGCGTTCTACCGTACCTTTCCGTCCTTGGAGAGTGCCTTGTAGTAATTGACGGCGTCATCGATGGCTCTCTCGACGTCGTCAATTCTCGACTGGGACGCTCCTCTGACGACGATGGTCGCAATGCGACCGCCCTCGCCACTACACTCGAAGACAGTTACCTGAGTCAAACAGTCAAACAGATATCGCAAGAGTCAAACAGATATCGCAACACAAACAAAATTATTTTAAAAATCATTATATAAATTAAATATATGACATGGGAAAAGTAAATAATATTACCTGCTCGTCTCCAATCTCCCTCACTTCGACGCACTGTCCGAGCAGGTTCACGGCGGGAGCGCACTGAAAATGAACTATTAGTAATGATTAACTAGCATAATAATACAACTAAAATTGTGCATATTTTTAGAGGGATAAAAACAGGCAAATAATTTATAGCCACTCACGATTCTGGCCTGAGCCTGGGCGCCGACCGTTCTGCACAGACGACGGAGGTCGAACTTGGACGTCAGTCTGCAACATTATAAGCGTTGCTTCTATCGATATCCCAAACTACAGTGAAACCAACATCATACGGTAACTATCACCATTTGTTTAGCTCACCTCACAGCCATGGTGTTGTACTTGTTGAGGAAGTGGAGGTAGAGGTCGCCAAACTTGCCAGCGGCAACGACCACGGAGACGCCGTTGTCGGCGAGACCCTTCATCTGAAGAGAGAGAAGCTATCGATGTGCAAGTAAAAGAGGAAATAGTGCAAAACTTAATAGTTTTTTAACCGATGCACACATATAATTAAATTCATTGGATTATTTACCATCCTTTTTTTTAAATTTAAATAAAAATGTATTTCCCACCTGCTCCTCAACCTCCTTCTCCTCTCCGGCCGCGTATCCCTGCAGCTCGTCAGCGTTATCAATCAGGATCGTGCCCTGAAATTAAGTAAGTTTATTTTCGCAGTGCAATACCATGTCTAAAATGATCGATCTCACTGAACTCTATCCATCTCGTTTTATTTGTTTTTAAAAAAAAAGATATATTTCATTGTAAACTCGCCTTAGTCTCGGTCTGGGTGAGGTCGAAGGGGCAAGTGAATACGGCGACACGGGCATTCTTCGCCCTCTTCACTTCTCCCTCTGCTCCTCTCTTGAAGACCATACCAGACATGACGGCAGACGAGTGCACTCCCGATCGAACGATCTACAATCATCATTTCATCATGCAGAGTATTTTATTAACATGAAGTCATCAACAAAGGAGTTAAATGTTGTTTGAAACATGCAGATTTGCGCAGAATGCACTCGTACCTTGCAGATTCTGATGTTGTCGACGTTGAAGTCGGCAGTGTTCTTGGGGCAAGTCTGGACGCATGCCTTGGCAACGAGATCGGCGATGATCTCCTCGTTGTCGTACTGCTTTGAGGTGATGGCAGAACGGATCCACAGCTTGACCTGGACGATACGAAGATTGGTTATTGGAAGGAAAACACTATTCTGATCAACTAATTGAAAGGGCGCATTTAATTTAGCGCAAAAAAATTACACACACGAATAAAGCGCAAATCTACTTAGGGAAATTTCGAGTAGATTATAAACAACAATTCCTGCAAAATAAACAAAAGCCTACCTGGGCGACGTCCTTGAACTCGGTGGCCTCCGTGACGACGAGAGCGGGCAGCAACTCGAGGGCCTTCTCACAGGCGAGCTCGTAGCCGGCGGCCACCTCTTGCGGCGTCAAACCCTGTAATCAATAGAGATTCGGTCAATGTAATGACAATTATACATATTTAAGAAGGGAAATCAATTTCTGAAAATAATAATAATGATAAATCAAAATAAATTACAAACCATGTAGATGAACTGGGCGGCGTGCTCGAGAAGAGCAGCAACGAGTATGACGACGGTGTTGGTGCTGTCTCCGACCTGGAATACGTATCTATGTAATAATGATGATGTAAAACAACAAACACATGTATGAGCGATGTAAAGGTGAAAAAATAACGACGAGAAAACGACGATTACCTGCTTCTCCTACATTTGCGAGGCCATCACGGCGATTTTGGCGGCCGAGTGCTAAACGAAGGATCGAAGCGGCGTCGTTGGTGACGAACAGCTTCACGATCGCCATCTTTTTCATGCCTAAAAGTGACACAACTTGAGATGAGGATATACTAAAAGGCGGCCCGCGGCCCAATTGTGGTTAAAAGGCTGCCCGAAGTCAAAGAAACTAACCAAAATCTCACCATTCGGGCCGTAAGCCGAGCGAATTTGGCCGGCGAGCTCGACAACAGTCTCGATGTTGCGGGTAACGGCCTCCTCGGTTCCTTTGAAGAACTGAAAATCAAGAAAATAATTAAACAGAAACCCAAAAGCGAAATCAAGAAAAGTATATTTGAATTCGAGCGGGAAATTTGGCCTTACCTGAGAACCCTCCTTCATGAAACGGGAGATACACGCTCTCGGTACCGTCTATGCCATTTTGTACCTAAAAATATAGTTAATCGATGAAATAAATGAGCAAATTAAAGAAAAAGATCGATAAAAAAGGGGAAAAGGGCGGGAAAAGGCAATGGGCGGAGCCTCCCTTTGCTAAACATCGGAAGGGTTGCGCTTGCTCCTCCCCCTTTTGGTAAACATAGTAGCCTCCCAGATGCGAGGGATACCGTACCTTACTGAAATTAAAATTTCGTTTTTCTTTCGTTCTTTTTGGAATTTTATGATTTTTTCTCCATTCCTCGACTTCTCACGATGATACGAAACGATTTTCAAATTTATTTTATTTTATTTTTTTTTAACTTGACCGCTGCATTCTCCCTTTAAAATGAATGGTTATAATTGTTTTCAATTCAGGTTTGTCTCTCGACTCAAATGTCATTGATTCGAATGCTGATTGATCTCATCCTCATTCTGGGAGTTTTCATCATCACTCATCTTCCCTGTTGTAAGAATATTTATTTTACTTATTCTCACATTTATTTTGACTGAAATCGCTAAAGAGGCTCTTTTCACATGAATTCTTAGTGATAAAATGTATGAGAACCATTTTTCAGGATTTATTTTTCTTTTGATATTTTAATGATTTTCTGTCCATTTTAGGTGAAATCGCTGACGAGTACGCTTTTCGTTGGAACGTCGAACTTCCCATTGAGGATGGAGAGGAAATGCCTGCGAATGTGAATCGTCCCTTCTTCGATTTCAATCTTCCTCTCGTCCCTACGATTCTCGCCGGATGGGCCATCCTTATCGTGAGTGATCTTTGATCTTTCGACTTTTTATTATTATTTTTTTTGATTTTTCTTTATTCTTAATACTGTATTTTCCATCGGGAATCCATCGGAATAGACCGGGTAGCGCAGTGGTTGTGTGCTAGAATGCGAATCGAATGGTCACAAGTTCGACCCCCCGTGTCTGCAGATCCACCCAACCAAGGGGGTTAAGAAATATTGGTAGTGATTGGTAAATCACGATCCTAACATGCCCCGAAAGGGGTCCCCGATTCACGTGCACACAACACGTGGATAGCCTCGCAACAGACCGCTGATAATCTCAGGACAGGCTCTTGTTGCTACTCAGACATAGGGGTGGTCGAGACCGCCTTGCGTGTAGACGATCGTGACGTGTTGATGGATTCTTCGGCGGCGCGGGGCTATGACTAAGATTCTAAACCGTGCCGACACACAGGCAGTGTTCGCGTCACATTGACAACTTTAATTCTGTAGGTGGTCGCAACTAATTTTGGGCTCTTTCGGAGCCCTTCTGAGAAATGGGTTTTGGGTGCGGATACTATGAGGGAAGGGAGGTTATACCAGAGCGTTATGGACTGACTTACTGACACTAGTTTAAATAGAGGCCGGTATCCTGTAAGGAATCGAAATGCGCAAGCCATTTCTGTCATTTCAATATGTTTTCAATCACAATCCGAATTATATAAAAGTAATCGATGTTCATTTACAGTACCGTGTCTCTTACTACACTACGATCACCTCTCTTGGAAAGGAAACCGATTCGTTCCTTGTCATTTTCATGGTCAATTACTTCATTGTATTGATTGCTTTCATCATCTTTATGGTCGTTGTCTCCATTTTTCGCTGTCTTTGCTGCTGCAGGAAATCCACACGCGAGGTATTATATCGAGGTTACGGTAGATCATAAGGGAGTACGGTATCTCAGCTTATGGCAAGCCATTTATCTTTCCAGATGGGCCACGAACACATGGAATGAGAAG
This sequence comes from Pristionchus fissidentatus, assembly GCA_036245785.1. Lineage (NCBI taxonomy): Eukaryota > Metazoa > Nematoda > Chromadorea > Rhabditida > Neodiplogasteridae > Pristionchus > Pristionchus fissidentatus. The sequence continues at coordinate 15,206,886 of BTSY01000006.1, forward strand.
TCAATCGATCGATCGTTCTTCCATTTCTACAGTAATATCTCATGTTGTCAAATATTCATGATCTTTCTGAAATTTTTCGAACATTATTATTCTATTCCATGATGTATTAGTATATTTAATTTTTCCCTGCTCACATTCACAAATTTAATGACATATTCCATCTACAAACTCCTAAATATTTTCTGGTACCTTTTACTGTTTATGATTGCCCTATTTTGACTTATAATTTGTGATGAATAAGTGTTTTAGAGCCGTGTTTGTTGGAGAGACGACCTCCAATTCGATTTTAGACATAATCTGTTTAAAATATTTTTTCTAGTATAAACGGTTTTTGTTCCGCAAAACAACAAGATTAAATTGAAGAAATATGGTAGCTGGCCATGTCGATGTATCTTTTATGTAGTCGGTTAATGCAGTTGCAGTCAATAGTTGGGAATGAGAGCCATTGTTTTATATTTTTAAATATTTAATTTAATGTCAAGGTCTCTTTCTTCTTTTCATTAAATCGTCGAAATGTCTGAGGAAGAGAGGGAAGAAATTCGGCAATCGGGATTTCAACTAGCGAAGGGCCTCGCAGAGGAAGTTTTTATGGAATCCAAGAAAAAAGTGAGAAATTAGCAATAATCTGAAAGTCTTTTTGGGCCATTATAATTTTATTTATTTTGGGTTTGAAAAAAGATTTCAAAAAGGATAAACTATACCACAATTAGATCCTAACGAATAAATTTGTACATTTTATAGTCTAACGTCACTCTCAATGTCGAATTACTCGGGAAAATGGGATCGATCTTATTTGATGCACTGTCGAGTTTGATTTCGAAACAGGTACGACAATTTATTATTGAGAAGTGATGCAATCAATCGATTATCTTTATATATTATTATTGTTTTCAGCCATTTCACTCTGATTCCCTCGCTAATGTGTCGTATGAACTGATGGAAGAAATTGAGAAGCACAAGAAGGTTTTCGTGCCTTTGTAGCTCATTTATTTTAATTATTGATTGATCGATTGAATATTAGTAATCGATAATTCCGTAGTGTGATTCAACTTACCATACATTTCTATAGTTAAGACGTTTATTAAATTTTTTATTTTTTTGCAGTCTCTCACATTCGAATTCACCCTTGCTTTTGCTGTTCTAATGGGAGAATTGACGGGAGTTGTGATCGGTGCCCCGCAGAGTACGGTAGAGGTCAATCGGAAACTGATATAATACAATATTAATCGATTCTTTAGCCATCTAAAACGAAGCAAAGCCAGATTTCTGATGAGGATAAATACACAAAAGCAGGTGAGTTAGAAGTGGCAAGAGACTGTGCAATGGAAGTATCGAAGAAAGTCTCAAAGAAGGTAAGAAATTCCTATATTTTAGTGACGAAAAAAAAAAATATATTTTGAATTTTTGCAAGTGAGTAAAAGTAGATACTAATTTTAAATTCCCATAATTTACAGTGCAACCCTGTTCTCCACGATAAACTTCTGGGCAAAATGGGAGCGATCGTAGCTGATGCTTTGTCGAGTGTACTGTCAGAGGAGGTACGGTTATTGATTATTTAGTAGTCGTGACGAAACGAGGAATGAAATATAATTAAATCCCGCGTCTAGTTTTAAAACAATTTGTTCGGGCTTTTGAGGAACTTCGGTAGAAAAAGATAGTAAAAAGATTTATTTATCATGGATATAATTAATTGCTTTACATAAAATATTTAACTATTTCAGCCTTTCAATTCCGAGACACTGACAAATCTTTCCAAAGAGCTGACGAAACATGTAAAGAGAGATAAGCAGGCAAGTGTAAATAGAGAAAGGGATAAAATGTTCTATAATTATTCAAATACGATGTTCGTTATCGATATTTAACCGTACGGATTTTCATTATTGGAAATATCCATTTCGCTATGAGAAATACATATTGTGAGAACCCTTCGCAGGTGTACCAAATAAATTGGAGTGTCTTAGTCGGTAAAATTGTCAAAGAAATACTAATGCAATTCTCTTCTTCGCTTCTTTTTTTTCAAAATTATGAATTACAATTTACATATAAAAAATAAACATGTATCACTTGAATTGTTTCAGTCGATATCGGTGAAATTCACCACTGCTTTTGCTGTTCTGATGGGTGAATTCACGGGAGTTTTGATCGGAGCACCGATTAATCAGGTAAAAACTCGCATAAAATAAATTTAATATCTTGTTCGGTAACTTCAACTGTAGCGTATTGTGAACAAAGTGAAAACAAACATAACCTTGACTTGAAGGAGTTACATAAACACACTACCTTCATACTGATTTTTTTATAGATTTCGATGGAGTCTGAGGATACGGTAGTTGTCCATTCAATCGATAATCCTATGGATCCTATGGAGTCTGAGGATGCGGCAGTTGCCCCTTCAATCGATAATCCTATGGATCCTATGGAGCCTGAGGATGCGGCAGTTGCCCCTTCAATCGATAATCCTATGGATCCTATGGAGTCTGAGGATGCGGCAGTTGCCCCTTCAATCGATAATCCAATGGATCCTATGGAGTCTGAGGATGCGGTAGTTGACCCTACAATCGATAAGCCTATGGATCCTATGGAGTCTGAGGATACGGTAGTTATCCCTTCAATCGATGATCCGATGGATACGGTAATAGAAGATGCTGATGCGAAAGAAAAAGTGAGTCTGATGTAAATAATTATTTTTGTCAATCCGATATTCACTCAGATTCCTCCGATTCTCTCAGTAGTTGATTCGAATCGAGAGCCGATTAGAGGTACTTTCACTTTCCATTCTTTTATTGTGAATGGTGGAGACATTATTTCACTTTTAGTCGTCCCTAAGAGAAGTTCTGCTTTGATTGTGGAAGAGAAAACGAAGGAAAAAGAGAACAAGATCATCTTCCCAAAAAGGTTAGAGATTATTGTATAATTAGTTAGAAACAATTTTTAGTACACATTAAATGCGCGTCCTAGCAGGTTTTGGTTAAACCATATTAGTAATTATAATACGTTCATTAATATTTGGACCATGTCCAGACTTTTTTTTTTGAAATAGTCGAAAAAAAGAGGTATTCGAAATCCCAGCATCATTAAAATGAGGGATAAATATGAGTTTACAGTAGAAGGAACTATTGTACTAACTGTTCGTTCTCAACGATTTCGGAGATGGAATTACACCAGCATAGAACGGTATTTTATAGTTTCTTGCCAACTTTTTTCAATGATTATATTATTTGAATATATGAAATATTGCTGCAGTTTTGTTTCAATTTAATATGACACGGAGAGCTCTGTTTATTTGTTGAAAGCAGCTATAAAGAAGGGAACTTAAACACGGTGCAGTTTTGTATTGCAATTCCTCAACAATGATGGGTTTGTAATCAATAAAAAATCAGAATCGATAATTCTAATTTTTACGGTTGTCCATTTCACATAGGCCCGATTAAAAGTAATATCATGTTCAGCGTACTCTCTGTCATCTATGTCACACGATGATTCTGCGCTGTGAAATGGCAGCTCACTGCCGAAATCATGTGGAGGTTAGGATAAATATTATACTTATTTAAAAAAAAAACTACTACTTCGAAGTATGTCGAAAGCAACTATTGAATTGTAAAATTCATTCTTTAAAAAATTCTTTTCAGACCTTTCACGAAGCTCAGCCCATTGGTATAATAAAACTCCAACCTAGTCAGTCATTTTCTTCTAATTGGTGTTATTACGAGTAACTGATAATTGTGTATTTCATGGAATAAAAATAAATAAATTAAGAGCTACCGTGTCCTTTCTGCCAGAAAGTTGTATTCGGCACCGTCAGCGACGTTCACTATCACATGTACCATATGCATCGACCACTTCTTGAAACAATGGTAAAATAGATTGCATAGTGATGACGAAATTATTATTCTCAACAAATTATCCAGAAGCCCCTCATCTTCTGCTGTAAATGGTGTCGTCTCTCGTTCTCAACTCTTCGTTTCCTCTCAAACCATTGGAAAAGCGTGAGAATTAATTGCATAGTGATAAAGTAACATCCATAATTTTATGTACTAGTATTGTCTATATAATAGGATGCAATTATATATTGTTCAGGTTGAGTCGTACCATTTTGTAATATTCTAATCATTCAGAACCAATGTCCTCCGGGTCTTTTGTTCGACCAGAGTGCTGCTGATGATGTAGTGGAATACATGAGAGAGTTGATGGAGGAATAGAAAGAGAAATGAAAGAGAAGATCTTTGAAATTACGTTGATTCATTATGTATTTTTTTTCGTTTTCGTTCCTCGTTCTTGTTATTGCTACATTTTTTATCACATTTCGAAGTTATTCTGATAAAGTTGTTTCTTTTTTAAAAGAACAAATCTTTGTTTGATATGAAATCCGTTTATTTACGGGCAATAAGTATCTTTTTTTAAGTCCACACTACAGGATGCGGCAAAATTATCTGGACTTTCTTTTCTCCTATTCTAATTCTTTTTGTATCGTATGTCCAGTAGGTATATTCAGTTAATTTCAGGAATGACGTCAACTCTCGCAGGTTTGATTTGTACCGCAAATGGCGAATTTAAGGTAGTCTAAGGCTGATCACTATCATCGGCTTTTTTCCTCGTATTCTCTTTAATTAATTATTTCACTGTGTAATTGTTTGATTCAGATGTGTTTCTCGACGCAAAAGGACATCGGTGCAATGATCCTTGATCTATTTACCCTTATCTTCGTCTTCTTCGTCGCTCTTCTTCCCATGTGTAAGAATATTGATTTAAATACAATTTTTTAAAAGTAAATTGACATTATTTTAATAGAAATACCAGCAGCAGGTCTGGGAATCTCTTAATAGCAGCAATATTGGAAGGCTTTTTGACACTAGGTACGATGTGAACCTACTAGAGGAAAACCACTTTTTTGATTTCTGAAACTTTTGATGTGATTACTTTTAGATGGAATCACGAGAACGTACATTATTCGCGTCATCACGGATTTGTTTACCTGCACCCTCACTATTCCTGTGATGCCTACGATGTTCCTTGGATCGTTCCTCCTTGTCGTGAGTAATATATGTTCTTTTAACTTTTAATTCCAATATTTTTGATGGATATTTATTATCCATCATCTTAATTAATCTGAAATAAGTAATCGATATTTGCTTACAGTACCGTCTCACTACCTACACCACGATCATCTTCAAGGGAGAGAAAATCGATTCCTTCTTCACCAATTACTTCATTAATTTCTTCCTCGTTTTCTTCTGTTTCGGCATCATTCTGGTCATTTCCACCGCTATTCGAATCATTTGCCATTGCTACGAAGTACTAAACGAGGTATGATAATAGGAAATTACGGTAGATTAGAGAGGCATACGGTAGTGCATACTGCAAATCAGTTGCGGTAGATTTTCTCACAGATATTATCTGTTATTTTCAGAGAGACCATGATCACAATGACTGAGAAGCAAAACGATCGATTGTCCTTCCAATGTCTACCGTAATATTCACGATTCTCCGATATATCTTTATGATTACGATATTGTACTTCTTTTCATTGATCTCATTGCTACCAGTGTATTTGACATCGTGCCTTGTTTTGTGAATTGCTCAAATGGCTCAATAATTTTCATATCTTGATATACAATGTTTATCGCATCTAAGACTTTCTGCCCTTCCTGTAAGTATTTTTAATCTGTTTCACTTTCTTCCATCTTGTTGTGCAATGGATAAATATTTCTTGTAATCCCAAAATCATGATGTGATTTGGATGTAAATATTTTATTGGTTTGTTACCGGAATTCATATTTGACTAATTTCTTTTACATTAAAAGCACAGCGAATTCTTTCGGAAATGCGGAGTAGTCTTATCAGATAATACAAATTCTCAGATTAAAGGGACCATGCAGAGATAGTGAAACACACTTATTTGGCATTATTTTGGTCGACTAATAAAGGAAAAATAAAAAAAAATTCGGACCCTTTGAGAGTGGTTTACTGCCACTCCCAGAGGCACGCTCTGGGATTCGACGTTTCCTAATTTCTTTTCAAAAGTGTCTCAGCTCCAAAACTTTGTGGTGGATGAATGCCTACGATGTCCTGAATGACTACTAAGCAGAATTTAACGTGGGACAAAAATCATCCGAGTCGAGACTCTATTTATGGTGCAATGGGTGTCATTCGTTGCTGCTTGTATGATAGATAATTTGTGATTACTTCCATTTACAGTACGTCTACATGGTTGTTATCGGGCTCTACTCTGCTGGACTTGTTGGTGTACGTTTAACTTCCATTCTTTTTAGAGACACGTTTAATTTTCCTAAATGTTCGTGCTGACTTAAATGGTTTATATAAACTTAAATTTAAAAAAAACGAAGTGATTATTTTGTGAGCGCTAACTTTTATTGACAGCATGTTTTGGCAGCTCCACGGGGGCTCAAAGGTGGATAAAAAAGCGGTCCGCGAATAAGCTGCACTTACTACGGTATAATTCTTGATGTAGTCCACAATTTTCATCGCAATACCGTAGTAAGCAATGGAAATTTTACGCATTGCGCTCGTGACCATTATCTGTTCATTTCTCTTGTAGAGGATCTGAATTTTTGAGCCCCCGTGAGCTCTGTCATTATGTTCTCAGAGTATCGCATTCAAAATATGTTAAAATGGGTTCGGTTGTAATTTTCAATTGATATTACGTTGCAATGTAGAAGAAGAAACATTAACAGATAAATATATATTTATTGCAGGCTAGAATCGAGGCCATCTATTGCTTCGACCAAATCAAAATTGAATGGTTCTCTGCCCTTATCGTAGCCCTCCTCGCTGTTCTGGCTACGGTAGCCGAAATGAGAAAGGTGAACATTCAACAAAAAAACTATAAGTGCTTAAAATGATATCCGCTGTAGCTAAGCGGATTATTTTAGGTTTATCTCCATATCTCCCTTATTAGTTGCTAGGTACTTTAAAATCAGTTAAAACAATTTTTTTTTGTGCGAAATGGGTGGGAAATTGTTAACTTGAGGTTCTTCTGGACTATCGTCTCGGAGTGAGAAGACGAAGAGTAAATGGAATTGAACAGTGAGAAGAGAGAGAAAGAGAGGAAGGAACGGAAGAATTACCTTTGTTTCGATCAAATGAATAAGAATTACATGCTAATTTAATCCCCATTTTGCAATTCTCGTGTACATTACCACGCTTTTATCATACTATCTTTTGATCGTTTACACCTATTGTTCTCGTTCATTCGAAGGTCGACGATGTCACTGTTCTTGTTGTGTAAGTAGACGTTTCTTATTCAATGAAGTGTTTTTCTCGCAGTATTGGATACCTTTCTCGTTAATGGTTCAAGACCAACTCGATACTTCTTACCACGACGTTCTTTTCTAATCCGTCCTTTCTCTTCAGTCATACAGCCTCATCTCGACTATCCGAGACAGAATCTGCAGCATCTGCAGCCGACTCAATCCATGCAGCAGCAACTAAACCAAGTGCTGCCCCACAACAGTTGCAGAAATGAGGTAGGAAAGACGAAGTTGTGCAAGGCACTTGTAGTTACCAGACGAGGGCACGACATCCGGGTGGACCGTGCATTTTCATGAAACCTGTCTGCAAAATGCGAAAAAAACGAAGTTTTGTGGATTTGATGGCAGAATAATATTTTAGAATTGCTTCTGAAAAGTTTGTGTGTACTATTCTGTCGTCGTAAACCAGGACAGGAACACTGTATAAAAAGCGTTTATGTTTTTCTGCCGATGTATGGTTCTTACGTTTCTGCGCTCTCTAGAATGAAGAGTGTGTGATCTATATATTTGTAGATATTACATTTGTCCCTTGCAGAACTCCTCTTCTGTTCTCTATTCCAACTTCACTCCCACTACTTCGTCATTTCCGCAGGAGAATCAGAACAACTACTACCCGATGCAGCAAATTAGTGAGCACTCAAAGAATGTGGTGTACATGTTTTCAGTTGTGAATATATATCAATATTTGAAGCTATCATCGACTCTGCTGCACGACCTGAGCTGCAGCAGCTGCGACTGCCGCATGATTGGAAGCCATACGGAAGCTGTGGAATCTCGAACGAGGTTTGCTTCTTTTCCTATATTATTAAAGATTTCATTTAACCAATTATGATGTAATCTCCTCTCAGATCTGGACTCACGTCATTCTCTACTCCCTTCTCATCCTATCTCTGCTGGATATGTGGTTCACGTTCAGGAATGCCGCGGTTTGTATTTTCGATGGTTTAATATTTTAAATTAAATTATTATTTCGTTGCAATTTCGTTACGGATATACTGAATATTAATGAGCTAAGCAAGATGTGAAACCCTGAGTGGGGCACAAACGAAGAAATTACGTTATTTAAGCCTCTGATTGTCCTCTCCTACGAACCTTCTCATTTCCTCTGGTCGATGATTTCGTGTACTCGTTCTATTCTTCTTTTCGTAGGTGAGATTTAATTTCTTAAAATTCAATATATTTGAGTGAATTGATCGAGGGGCTATACTTCATATCACTAAAACCTACTTATTTAGACTGAAGTTCTGTAATATCGTGCAAACAATGATGTGAAAATATTGTACTAGATTGCATCTGCTGACGTTTTAGTATCTGCGTGATTCTGTTGTTGAGAATTTTCAGTAATATTTCAGCGTCTTTCACTGCGTTCATTCACATCCAACAGAGAAAGACGACCGGTCTCTCGTTCCTTCTTGGAGTTCTCGTGAGTTCACTAATTAGTGTAGACAAATTGTGAGTCTTTACTTTTCCCGTTTCTCTTCCATATTGTCAACTGGATTTTGCTGCTACTCGAGATCATTGCGGTGAGTCTATGAATCAGTGAAGTCAAAAATAGATAATCGACGGATATATTTACATTGAGGGATGATGCATTTCTTTTCTAATAGTGAATTGATCATTGTGGGTCCAGGTCGAGTCGACTTGATCCATTTGAGTTGTTACAATCATCTTAAATAATTCATTCAGATGACTTTGTTCTTGTGTGTGCTACTTATCATACGCGGCGAAGACAGAAATGTGAGTGATCTTACAGTATTAGATATTATATAGTAGTGACATAATGTGGATGACGCCATCCCTCAGTTCCTTTTTTCTTAAATCAATAATCACCGTAACATGACTCATAATCATCCTCAGGATTGGCAGTCCCTCGTGATGACTGCACGCCACACTGAGGAGGAGTTTAAAGACATGCTCATGCTGATACTCTTCCTCTCATTCTTCCTTATCTGCTTTACTGTCATTGGACTTGTGATCATCCAACTAATCAGAAAGGTACTGTAATATGGATTTTAATTATTTTACTTTTTAACTTCATTTTGGCCTCAGTACATCTCTTCTAGTATGACTAAATAATCGCTGATTTGAGGTACTTTTCGACTTCCGTGAGACGATGAAACTGAATGGAGCGAGATGAGAGACAATACGAGTGAATTATCCATGTTATTTGTTCTGGTTAGTGAATTTCATAGAAATAGCTAAATGAAGACGAAAATAAATATTTATCTACTCAAAATTTTGAAGTGATTATTGATTATTTTCATCTATATTTCAGATCTTGTGCTTCATTCTCGAGTGTGCCGCTCTCGCATTCAATTCAATTCAGGTGAGTCAATTGATTTATGTTGTTAATTCTTAATCTTGAACACAGAAATGATTTACCGATGACTGTTTATTTCCACGTCAGTACAGAATAGACCAGAAAAATGGATTTTTTTCAGATTGTCTCTTTTGTTTATGTGTTCCTCAGTATTCCCTTCGACAAGATGGACGATCGAATGGTACGTACTTTTTGACGCAGCAATGTCACAATACGGTTCAAATACGGTAATGCTGTTAGTCATGAGCACTGAAGATAAGAAAACAATATGAAGGCAGGAAGTTCCTCCACTACTAGGGAATCGAAATGTCTGTCTGTTTGTGTGTTGGTTTTTTTCCTTCCGCGTGACGGACGTTTTTCCGTTTTTCCGCTATAACTCTTAAGTTTAGCAATCTTCTCACATCCTTTTGCATGTGATAGGCAACGACGAAACACATCGAAATTAATATGTGAAAAATCGATAATTTCATGGCCAAGTCGGTAGCGAGCTCGACTAGAAATCCGAGGGTCTCAGGTTCAATCCCCGCCGGTGCATAGTCTTTTGCCGCATTTTTTGCAAGTGTCAAATGTGGCCCAAACCCATTTTTGTGTGACGAGATTCACATTTGAGCATCTTTTGCCGAGTTTCGAAGTAAAATATCGATTGATTTCACTTGATTTCACTCAATTTCACGAAATTTTCGAACATTTCGTTCCAAATCATTCCACATGCTGGCAAACTTCAAAGGAAGAGGTTTAAAACGAGAGAACAAGGGAAATCAAGAGGGACTTTCTCACTTTGGCACACTATCTCGCCCATGACCCCTTTCTGGAGGCTCGGAATCGTGTTTCGGGAAGCTTTGTAAAGTGCTTCAAAATCGCTCTATCTTCTCGGATCCTTTTGCATACGACAACAGACCAAAATCCCCTTCAAATTTTACAAAATGTAATTGACCAAATACATAGCCAAGTGGGCTACGCGCTTGACTTTCAAACCGAGACCCCCAGGTTCGAACCCCGCCGCGAGCAAAACGGTTGCCGCATTTTTTGCAAGTGTCAGAAGCCCTTTAAGCACGTTCTTGAGTAACGTGAAACACGATTTCACCTGTTTTGCCGAGTTTTAACATGAAAAATCGAAAATTTCGAGAAGTTGCCAATTGATTCGCAGAACGTGAGGGAACACAGGAAAAGTGTTTTGCGATGTCGGAAACGTGTTCGAACACGCCCGGGAAATCAACACTCGGTATCCTGCGTTTCCGTTGAGAAATTTCGATCGCTCTTAGCCTCACGAGCCTTTTGCAACAGAATAAGCCAGTACTCTTTCTAGAGATTACCATTCCCCAACATACTAAACTCCCCCTGGACCGTACTTGGAGCCGGCTACCGAGTCCTCCTCCCTGGACCGAACCTCAAGCAAGCTACCGAGTTCCCCCTGAACAGTACCTTAAGAAGGCTACCGTGGTCCCCCTGAACCGTACCTGAAGAAGGCTATTTAGCTCTCCCTGGACCGAACCTGTAACCAGCTACCGATCTCCCCCTGGACCGAACCTGGAGCCAGCTAGCGATCTCCCCCTGGACTGAACCTTCACCCATAACTGTGCATAGAGCGTAGTGTACGCATAGAGCGTAGTGTACGCATAGAGCGTAGTGTATTTAACCTCAACACATCCCGGCTAGTTTCAAGTTATTGGAATTATTTACCTAAAACGAAGAATATGAGAGACTATCTGAGTGGATCGACTAGTTTCTTCAGAGGCTCGACACAGCAGGAAAATGAGTTGATGAGATAAACATGCCATCGAAATCGAAAATTTCGAGGTGAGCGAAAAGAAGGATTTTGAAGTAAATATTTACACTCTAGTTAGAGCAGTACCTGATCGTTAGCCATAGTAGAATAATATCAATTTAATTCAGGTGGTTGTTAATCTCGATCAAATTTTTCAATGGATTTTCTACTCGGAATAATTTGGAAAAATATTAAAGAAGGCCTCCCACGAATATTTGGTCACATAAAACGCGTTATTTGTAAGAACGTCGGATGGGGTGGCACAACTCGTTCAAAGTGATCACCCGGGGCTCAAACTTTTTTCACACATAGCCCGAGGTGTAAATTAAATTTTAAAAGTGAAAAATTAATGAAATGTCAAAATTTGAAAAATCGATAATTTTTTTACGAAAAAAAAATTATTTTTTCAATTTTTTTCTTTTCCTGTTGTGTTACATATCATTCGAAAGAGCATCAAAAGTTATGTATAAATCAATAATTTCACAAGAATCGAAGCACTCTGAGCGAAAATAGGTGATTGTATACGCAGAAATTTGCCGTTTCTGTGAAACTTTATTTTTGATAAAATTGTTCCCATGATTTGCAAGCTTCCATTTTGATATATATTATGTGTTTTTCATCGCTGAATATAAATATCATAATCTTATTACACATATCCTGCATAATGGTAGTGGCATCTTCTCCAGACCATTACCACCCAGTTGTAAATTTCAAAAAGGAAATGCGTAAAACTTTTTTCCCCGGAACGTTAGCATCTTTTCATGCACGCCATTCGAAAGATCATCAAAAGTTATGTCTAGAACCATGATTTCAGGATGATCAAACTACTAGGAGCGAAAATCGATAATCCCATTCGCAGAAATCGATTTATATGGCTAGGCTTAATATTCACCTCTATTATCGTTCAATGTGATCGCCCAGACTCCAATTTTTTTCTCATGCAGCCTAAGGTGCTAAGTAAATTTTAAAAGTAATCTGGATAAGAAAATTCAATTTTTGAAAAATCGATAAAAATTTTTTTTTCAAAAAAAATCAATTTTAATTTTTTTTTATTTTCGTGTCGTGTCATATCTCATTCGAAAGAGCATCAAAGGTTATGTGTTATTCCATGATTTCGTGAAGTTTCGTCACGTCCAAGCGAAAATATAGATAACACTGTCGTCACAAATTGAGACTATTCGAAGTCACATTTTTTTGTTCATTGCATCCCAATCTGCATGAAAGTGTGGATTTTTACATAACTTTTTATGCTCTTTCGAATGAGATATGACACGACACGAAAATAAAAAAAAAATTAAAATTGATTTTTTTTGAAAAATTTTTTTTTATCGATTTTTCAAAAATTGAATTTTCTTATCCAGGTAAATCGATTTCTGCGAATGGGATTATCGATTATCGCTCCTAGTTGTTTGATCCTCCTGAAATCATGGTTCTAGACATAACTTTTGATGCTCTTTCGAATGGCGTGTATGAAAAGATGCTAACGTTCCGGGGGGAAAAGTTTTACGCATTTCCTTTTTGAAATTGACAACTGGGTGGTCATGGTCTGGAGAAGATGCCACTACCATTATGCAGGATATATGTAATAAGATTATGATATTTATATTCAGCGATGAAAAACACTATATATATATATATATATCAAAATAGAAGCTTGCAAATCATGGGAACAATTTTATCAAAAATAAAGTTTCACAGAAACGGCAAATTTCTGCGTATACAATCACCTATTTTCGCTCAGAGTGCTTCGATTCTTGTGAAATTATTGATTTATACATAACTTTTGATGCTCTTTCGAATGATATGTAACACAACAGGAACAGAAAAAAATTGAAAAAATAATTTTTTTTTCGTAAAAAAAATATCGATTTTTCAAATTTTGACATTTCATTAATTTTTCACTTTTAAAATTTAATTTACACCTCGGGCTATGTGTGAAAAAAAGTTTGAGCCCCGGGTGATCACTTTGAACGAGTTGTGCCGGATTCCTCAAATTTCACTGCGGTCTTACAGAGAACGCGTTATAAACTGCCAACGCAGTGCTATGGGGGACGCTCACCCGATCACATTTCAACGCATCCGAAAATCTACCGTAATCTCTAAATCGATATATTGACGCTCAAATGGCTACAAAAGAACCAATAATCGACAGGCAACGCGTGTTAGGACCAAAAATACATGTACAAAAATACAAAATATAAATAAATAAAAATATAAAAAAATACACGCAATCGACGAAAAATGAAGTTTTCGTTAATATAATAATGTATCCCCTTGTGGATAATATCGGTTTTCATCAAAAATATAATAGTTTTCGTAATGGAAAGCATATAAATTGCCCCTAACACGAGTGTGCGCGCTCCATTTTCGTGTCCGGTATACTGTAGTGGCTTATTGAAAATCAGGCAATGGTGATTCGTGGTACTCCTTCTTTAAGCTTCGGTTATATTGGAAGCAGTTCCGAAGCTATTGCAAACAATTTGCTTTCAGGCAGTTCTGTGGTCAATGGTGGAATTCTGAGTGGGCGGGGCCAAACTGGGAGTCGGTGTTTCTTCTCTTCTTCTCCTTCCTCTCCTTCTCATTTTCGTCATGGCTGAACTTGCGTTGGAGAATATCATGTGTCCGAAATTCACTGAATAGGTCGGTGGATTTAGAAGTAAATACAATAGATCTGTAGGAAATATATCGATTTGAAACTTAGTGAAATGTAATAATAATGGCATTGAACAAAACAAATATATGGTGAATTGGTTTTTTTTCTCATTTCGTAATGCAGATAGACCTGAATAATCGATAACTATGCTTTGTTTGTTTTGCAATGAATTTAGCGAAATATATAGTTTTTTTATATAGATTTTCCCTCGTAGTTGCCTGTATTGATTGAAGGAGATTCAATCAGTATTGGACGAATTGAAGGGTTAATTATGTATTATTGTTTTTTTTAAACTTGTAAATATAAAAGAAAACTGAACTCTGAGAGAGCCGAACTGCTGTCGAACATAAATAATTTTAAAAAAAACCATTCCTAATTTTTCAGAGGCGATGGAAGTGGAACTTCGCCAACGTTGAAGCTCTCCCTCCTCCCTACTACTTTAAGTGCGAATTGACACATTAACGTCTATTTGTCTCACATTTACATATTCCTCTTAATTGTAAATTCATTTCGAATTTCTAGGTTTGCAATATTTTGGAGAAATTGAATGCGTACAAAATAGAAGCGGAAAGTAGTTTTCCGTATTTACGATGATTTACGTTGAGAGACATTTTTTTTTTACTGTTTTAGCAGTGCATCGACTTTGGCCTTTTTTTTACGAAATCGAGTACCTTTTCTCTGTACAACTTTTCCCGCCGAATTATTGTTGTATTGTATGTTTTATCCTTGTTTCTGTGCATAATAGTTTCAGATAAAGCTTGTTTGTGCCACAATATTTATCTCGTTACGTCGATCGGAACCCCGTTTTCAACGGTTGATGAATATTTTCCTTATAATTATTGTTATTCTTATACATTATCATGTTTAAATATAGTTTAAAATATTTTAGTGCAATTTAATCTAAATAATTACAGAAATGGAGACGCCTCTCGTGGGTGCGATCTGCACTCTAGATGCTGGAATCAAGGTGCTGTAGAGATATTCATAGCATCATCTGACCTTAAAATGAATGGTTATAATTGTGTTCAATTGAGGTTTGTCTCTCGACTCAAATGTCAGCGATTCCAATGCTGATTGATCTCATCCTCATTCTGGGAGTTTTCATCATCACGGATCTTCCCTGTTGTAAGAATATTTATTTTACTAATTCTCACATATTTATTTTCACTGAAATCGCTGAAGAGGGTCTTTTCATATGAATTCTTAGTGATAAAATGTATGAGAACCATTTTCAGGATTTATTTTTCTTTTGATATTTTAATGATTTTCTGTCCTTCTCAGGTGAAATCGCTGATAAGTACGCTTTTCGTTGGAACGTCGAACTTCCCATTGAGGATGAGAGGAAATTCCTGCGAATGTGAATCGTCCCTTCTTCGATCTCAATCTTCCTCTCGTCCCTACGATTCTCGTCGGATGGGCCACCCTTATCGTGAGTGATCTTTGATCTTTCGACTTTTTATTATTATTTAAATTTTTCTTTATTCTTAATAGTTTATTCTCCATCGGGAATGTGGGTGAGGTCGGTCATCTTGACTGGATGATGGATTCTTCGGCTCAGGATCGAGCATTTTTTGTGTGGGAATTCGGTAGGCTTATGGAAGAATGCTAATAAGGAGAGAGTGTATCAATAGACAATGGTAAATAGTCCTTGAAGTCAGCCCCAATGCCGAAATATATTCACTGTGATGTTCATTATCGATGTTCATTTACAGTACCGTGTCTCTTACTACACTACGATCACTTCTCTGGGAAAGGAAACCGATTCGTTCCTTGTCATTTTCATGGTCAATTACTTCATTGTATTGATTGCTTTCATCATCTTTATGGTCGTTGTCTCCATTTCTCGCTGTCTTTGCTGCTGCAGGAAATCCACACGCGAGGTATTATATCGAGGTTACGGTAGATCATAAGGGAGTACGGTATCTCAGCTTATGTACTAAACGAGGTATGACAATAGGAAATTACGGTAGATTAGCTTTTAAAGGAACCGCTTCCTATGCGGCGTGCAATAAATATAATTGCGCACGCATCCTTCAAATCCTTCAAAAATGGGACAGGATGCGACATGTGTTAACATGGTTTTTTGTTATTTTTTATTAAACATTAATCACTTGAAACAATTGCAGTTCTTCATTCTGACAGATTTCGATGAAGAATTCGAACCAATTGAGGTGCGTTTATGATTTTTGGGACACAGCAAGATAAGTGATTTATTTTATTTTCAAAGAATTCTCGAGGAATTCTCGTTTTACAATTTTTTGTCGAAATTTGTTGAAATTAGTTTACTTGAAATTAGTTTTTTTTTAAATTAGCCCTGCACTATTCAGATCATTGGAAATTCACAATATTTTTTTAATCAAACAGAAGTCAAGTTTTGCATTCGAATCGGATAAGAATTCGCAAAAAAAAATATTAATCGAAAATTAACTGTTTTGCAGTACCAGGTCCTTCTGTAGAGGTGTCTTATGACTATTGCAAATTTATGTAGAGTTGCGCACCTCCGATCCGCCTAACACGTTCAATATTAAAGAAACATTTGCAGACAATTCGAGATGAGCGGGCGTCGGTTGATGCTGCTCAAGCGGAACGTCGCCTACAAGAACTAGAAGGTTAGTTTTCATCCTTAGGGAGGACTCCAATTTTTTAAAAAATATTTTGTTTTTTAGCAGTTCGCGTAAGAATCTATCAAGGACCGGAAAAGTCGTAAAATACCCATTCTTTGAAACTCTGCGCTTTTGAGGTTGTCGATGGCACTGATCACGATGTGCATTATCATTTTGCACAAAAGGCACTCACGTAAATATCGCATTCTATCAAATAAATGTTTTCTCTTGTGTCTTATTTTATGGCGGTAACGTTGGTATACCTTACATGATTATTATTTATAACTTTAACAAACAATTTTCGTAAAGAGATTTATTTATGTGCACAGATCGGATAGGAGTTACGAGATGATTCCAAAGTTGTGCTAAAATAAAATTTATCGAATGTGTTAGGAGAAGAGGAGAATGTCATTCCATTATCTACATTGACCTACTTTTTCGCGCTCTCTCAAAATACTTCGCTCGCTCGCCTTCCGAAGACAGCGAAACTCAACGAGAATGCGAGATAGTATGGGAATGTGAAAGGGAACAGACAAAGAAGTAGAGGTATAGAGGGGATGCTGTTTTCTTTTATTTAAAACCTCTTTACACTTTGTGCTGGCACAATTAAAATTCCGATGAAAAAAAATTGCACGGAAAATGCAAATTTTGAATCGTCTCCCCGCGCTGGACCGATCTGTGTACATTGAAAAAGCTTGAAAAAAATCACTTTGAATTAATAAAAAATAATTTAAAAAAATTAATGATAATCATGTCAAGATCTTGATTCTAATTTCCTGGAGAGAAAGCTTAGTCAGTTCTCACCGTCACAATCGTGCATTAATATAAATAATATTTCATGATATAATATCGTTTCATAATAATTCATAATAATAAAAAAAATGAATTGTAAATGTTGTGAACGTTGGATCTGCTCCATGTAGATTCCTGATTCGCTTTATCTGCGGTCGTCATCAAAATAGTTGCGCACGCAAGGATACAAGGCACTCACGGATTCTATTTCGGGGGTAGGTTGTGATATTATAATAACAAGCAATACAAAATTTCCATCTTTTCGGAGAAATTATTTGGTAGAATTCAACCAAAATTGTAAGATACGTGTGCTTTCCGGAAGATATGGTGAAGTTGCATAAAATTTATATTCAGATTTTTTCACAAATTTCTTGAAACTGTGTTGGATTGACTGAAATATTTAATAAAATTCGATATCTAAGTTTTGCTATTTATCACCATGGAGTGCTTTATTTGCAAAATGATAATGCCCATCGTGATCATCCCCCCCGGTGACTTCTAACTACAGAGTTGCATTGGAATCGGCATTTTCGGCATTTACCGGCTCTGCCTGGCTGATATGCTCGATTCTTAGGCTAACAGCATAATAAACAAATTATAGGCCAAAGAAGGGCACCTACAAGCTCAAATACTAGGTCATCGGCTACGATTATGATAAGGTACTAAGCATTATTTTTCTTTAAATTGATATATGAGTTTCCAAAAAAAAATTGGTCACTTTTTTAATATATGAAAATCATTTGTGATTATGGAACTGTTTAATGTTCGAAACTATTCTTAACAATTGGAATCACATTATAAAATAAAATAATAAAATAAAATATGCAAAATTTTGAAATAAACATTCAATATTCAAACGATACAGTAATTCCACACTCGGTTTTCTTCTTTAAAAAATCGTTCCTTGTTTGTTTCATTTAGAAATATCGCCTTTTATTGAAAAGTTATGTTTCAAAGCGAAAAAGAAAAATAAAATGTGTGCGTGGGATCATTGCATGTTGTGAATTTTGCGCATCAGGGTGAAATCAATAAAGCTCAATCACTTCATTATCCGAATTTTAATATTTATATTGAAATTTGCGTATTTTTTCGTTCTTCTTAATATTCAAAATTGCAATTATGGATGCCATCCAAATCTACATTAGAATTTTTTAGGGGTTTTTCCTTTGTTGGTAACTTTAACATGAACGCCTATTTTTACGACCGTTACAGTATCACCGGAAGTGTTGACTCATTCTTCTTTCCATGTTTTTGAGTCATACGAATCGGGCTGAAATTTTCGGTCATTATAGAAAGTACAGCGATGATTGTACTGTAGTACTTCCAGGAAATTTATTAATTTGGCTAAATTATGAGAAAAAAGGACGCCACATTTTCGAATATTAATATTTTTCATTAATTTTTTTTCGGTTTCTCTAAGTTTCTGTTTGTTGAGACATTGTCAAGGACGTTACAGAAAACAAGTCTCATATTTATACCTTTTTCTCCATTATACCATCGGGATAAATCTATGAATGGGGCTTCCGGAATTAGCGTGCGGGGCACCATTGGCACAATTTATATCTTGGCTGGAAAGTTCAGCACAATTACTTTCTTCAAAAATCGCCTGAAAATTAAAGTGCGTAAAAAGCGCAAAACTGCTACAATTATTATCTCTTGGAAACTTACAGTTTCACTCTCGTTTTTCTTTCTTCTGTATTCGGGGGATCCGTCAACATTCTCTACTTTGGCGGATGGGATGAAAACAGCTGGAGTTGGCTCTTCAATTATTGTGCATTTATCGGAGCGGCGAATGTATGTAGAAGTGTATGGAAAACTGGATTAAAGGTACGCTCGATCTTTCATTATTTTTCTATTTATTTAATGAATCCATTCATAGGCTGAAGAATATATCGATAGTTATATCGAATGGTGGAATGAACAATCAGACTTGCCACTGGATGAAGTGAGTACTCATTTTGGACCGACTATACTTTCTATTGGGATGCGTTTGGTGTGTTTTTTTAAAAATTATCTTCAAATCCATACATTAAAAAGTACTTGAAATTTATTTACCTTTTTTGTAGCAATAAGTGATCAACAATTTGTCAAATTTGCCCATGATCTGAAATGTCTAATTAGTATAATTACACTAAATTTTTAAAAACGCATAATTTTTTCATAACTTCATCACACGTGTCCTACGGACGTGCAGTCAGAGCTGCCGTATGAAGTCACTCCCATTGTTGCTGAAGGTGCTGCAATAAGTTTATGTTTTGTGAATTGCGCATTCAGACCGCGGTGATTAACAATGGCGGTAGTGACGTGTTTGAACTGGAAGTAGGAAAGATACTGTAAAGTATTGTTTAAAATCACATTTATTGACCACAATGCTAGAAGAAGTAATCGTATTTGAATTTAAATTGAACAGAAAGTGGCTAAGGTGAGGAAAAATCATGGTCATCGATTGAATATTGATCTTTTTATTTCAGCGACACCTTCTTCATCTTCAATTGGGAGTGAGCTCGCACCGAACGAGGAATGGGTGCAGGCAAAGGTACGTTGGGGAGGAATGGGTGTAGGGTAGAATATTGAAGTGGTACGGTAGAACACGAACGGGATGTTGTAGGGTTGGTAGGAATGTTTCATCGACCAATGTTCTTTTGTAGGAGATTGGGTAGGTAAAGTAGTAAAATAACTTCAATTCGCCCAGTTTTCTGATTGATTTTGATTTCCTAGTAGTGGATATTGACCGATCACTTCTGAGGCGGTTGAAATGGATTCGAAACGTTTGTCACTGATTGTCGTCCTCAGTACTCTACCATGTTGACTTTAGATAGTTATTGATTTTTTATCTGTTCAGTCGTTCCTCTCCAAATATCCTCACTACGATGGTCGAGGTGTGCTCATGGCAGTGCTGGACACGGGCATTGATCCCGCCCTGCCCGGAATGCAGGTGAGTACGGTAGAATGGATAAGATATCGATTAATCACTGGATCAGCTGTCATTGTTCCTTGAACATAGTTGTGTACAACAATGTGCTCTTGTAGCGAGCTTTACATGAGTTGCCAGCGCACAATAGGGTTATTTTCTTCAAATTGATTCCGGAATTCCAATAAGAAGTACAAAGGAAACTCGGGAGGGAAAAGGAGAAGAAAATGTGTCAAATTATGATTCAATCCTTTTCCAATAAATGTGCCCGAATGTGCAGCCCATTATATGATGAGTACGATACTCATCGTGGACTAGGAATATGGTAGAACGATGGTGTTGATTAGTTTGTTATCAGGTGACGTCAACGGGGGAGCGCAAGTTGGTGGATGTCGTTGATCTGACTGGAGCTGGCGATGTCGATACAAGTACCGTAAGGAATGCAAAGGGAGGAATCGTCGAGGGACTCACTGGAAACAAATTGAAGGTACGGTAGTCAAGGATTACTGTAGAAGGATAGTATCGACTAATGAATTCAGATCCCCGAAACGTGGGTGAACCCATCGGGCAAGTGGCACGTCGGAACGAAGCCACTCTATGAACTCTACTCCAAGGTACGATACGATTACTGTACACATGTATACGGTACCATGTCTTGGGATACGGTATCGAGCAGTGTTTATCGATTGGTCGTCGTCAGGGTCTGCTGGCGATGATTCGTAAAGAGCAGAAGGAGGAGAAGTGGAAGAGCGCCCATTCACTCGTGACTGCTGATGCACTCACGCAACTGACGATACACGAGGAGAAGATTGGTGTGAACATTGAGAAATTGGTCAGTTGTCGATCAGTTATCAGGGTGAAACGGGTTACGGTATGCGATTACAATTATGTATTGGTAAATTACGATACATTTAGCCAATAATTGACGTAATTTATTGAATGCATGTGTAACCGAAGAATGAGAAGGAGGGGAGGGTTACGGTACCAAAAATGAAATACCGATCAATTACAGAAGGACAAGCAAAAACGGGAGAATCTGACTGCGCAGTTGGAATTTCTTCGATCTCAAGATAAAGTGGAAGAGAAGGGACCAGTGATGGATGTGATCACGTGGAATGATGGAAAGAAATGGATGTGAGTAATCGATATTAGAGGGAATACGGTAGGGATGAAGAGTACGGTAGATGAGCTAATCGATCGATTGCAGGTCGTGTCTGGACAAGTCGTTGAAAGGCGATCTCGCCGCGTGCACTCCGATGGCATCGTTCAAATTGGCCGGAGAATGGGCGCCCCTCACTCCTAGAGGTTAGTTGTCGTGTATCTACACAGGAAATTGTGACTATATTATCTATTCCGAACACGATGTTCTTAAAGTGCACATGTGTAACCAGGGAGTAACGGGTACGAAACACAATTTGAGTAGTGATGGATTCCGTCTATGATATCGATCGATAATTGTCTCCTACCGTAACCCCTCTCTCTTCTCTCAGACGGTCCCTCATACTGCTTCTCGATCTCTGTGGATGGTTGTCTGACTGAGATCTGCGTCCCAACGGGATCTCATGGCAGCCACGTCGCCAATATCGCCGGTGCATGCTTCCCCGATGAGAAGAGCAAGAATGGACTCGCACCGGGGGTTAAGGTGAATCTTTGAAGAAAGACAGACTACCACTGCCATCTTCTGCCGAGTCACGGCGACCACAAGGGCGATTTTGCTGTGATGCTTACGTTCGTTGCGGCTGCGTCGCGGTTTTTAAAGAAGATTTTCAACCTCAGTATTTTTGCTCCAAATCATCGCTATCAGCTTTCCCGGCGCATCCGATTTTGTGAAATCAAGTCGGATTTTATAAATATAACTGATGCAACTAGATAAAGAGAGCGTCTCAGTTTATTGATTCAACGTGCATCTTCCGAGGCGACTAGAGCACCAATCTTTTTAATGTTGTGCCTAAACAACACAGAATGTTCGAAACCCCACGAAAGATGCATAAAATAGAGAAGCTGTAGGCTAATATAGTGAATAAACGGCAGAAACTAAATACTCGTAACGTTAGCCAGCGATCACACGGGTCCTATTTTGAAGACTAACTCACGCGCGAGTGACTCCTGCCACGAATTCCCTCAGTATTAAAGAACTCTACCGAATAGTTTAGATTCGCCCTTTTGTTCATTTTGTGGTCGCCGTGCGAGTATCTGCAGAGATCCATTGCTAAATATGCCAAAATTGAGTTTGGAATACATTTGTGAAGAGTTTCCTTTTTCGGACCACGAGAGACGATGAATGAGGGTCCCAACTCGGGTTAGCCCGTTTTGCTTGGTCCGGTAAAGTAAACTAGTGCTCGTAACCCATTGGTTTGCTGTGAATAGGAAATGACGAGAGTGCATGTAATGGAGGAATCTTTTCTTTCGCAGATCGTCTCAATGGATATCGGTGATGGTCGTCTTACCTCAATGGAGACTGGCCAGGCACTCACGAGAGCATTCGATCTCTGTGCCCAAATGGGAGTGGACATTGTCAATATGTCATTCGGGGAGTATGCACATCTACCCGACCAGGGGTGAGTACGGTAGGGGAGGGAAAGTGATCGACGATTGACTATCTTGAACAAGATCAACTATCTTATTAATTCAATTGTAATTTCGAGGAGAACAGAGGGACACTTACAGTAGGTTCTACAATCAATAATATAATGAATACGGTACATTCAGTCGTGTAATCGCTCAACTGAAGAAATTGGTGGAGAAGCACGGCGTTCTCTTCGTTTCATCAGCAGGCAACAATGGCCCCGCTCTGACTACGGTAGGAGCACCCGGAGGAACGACGAGCACTGTACTGGGTACGGTAATTATCGATCGTATCAGGGAAATTATCGATTGATTGTTCAGGAGTGAGCGCCTTCCTCACGCCCGAGATGGCCGATCCGATATACGGTATCTTCTCGAAGAGCGTACCCAATAACCTATTCGGATGGTTGTCCAGAGGACCCTCGTAAGACACTTTTTTTGGTTGAGAAATATGAGATGTGACCCGACGAACTCGTCATCGTACCACAGTAACTTTGGCATACCATCTTGGATTCATTTGAGTGCGGACGGTTCACTCGGAGTGTCGATCTCTGCGCCCGGAGCAGCCGTGACTGGCGTGCCCAAGTACTGCAGAAAGGCGAATCAGCTGATGAATGGTGAGTACCGTATCCACTCGATCTGTTCTCGATCGGTCGGTGCGTGTGCTACAGTAATCTCGTGCAGGAACATCGATGAGTTCTCCGAATGCGGCGGGTGCCATCTCGTGTCTGATTTCGGCTATGAAGGCAGAAGGAACCAAACCGACTGTCCCACAGGTGAGAGGGAGAGAAAGAAGGGGGAAATTGTTGAAGAATACTATATTCGACCGGTGATGCTCACAGTCCCTCAAGTGTGAACCTCTTGCGCGAGTAGGGGTCAAGATTGAGAAACCAAATGATTTTGTGTTGCATAATCGTACTTTTGGTGTAAAAGTGTATGAAGTCGAAAGTCTGCCATAAAAACGCGAATAGATGTTACCTAATGTTACCGTATCTTCCAGTTGCGTACCGCCCTTGAGAACACTGGTCGACCACTGGGAGAGAACGACAAGCTGAGCATCGGCCAGGGACTCGTCCAGGTACTGTATTAAGAAGAAGATTATTGATTGGCTAATTACCGTATTCAGATCGATTCTGCATACGAGTGGCTCAAGGCGCTGCCCAAGGGAATTCTGCCGGACGCGCTGAAGAGCTTCGAGGTGAAAAATGAAGTATAGAGAAAAGGAGGAGAAAGATCCCCAGAGGATGATACACTCTTCTTTGGCCTTTTTATGCTATCATATAAACCAATTAGACCAATGAGGGCAAAATAATTGTCATTTCAATGCATTTAGTCGATGAGAGTGAAAATCATGTGGTGCAAATGAATGTTAAACAATTGTGAAACGATAATTGTGCAGGTGAAATGCATTCGTTCTTCTCTTCCTGCTCAACGTGGAATCTATCTGAGAGACGCCGTCGATACCAATTCCGTCCAGGAATTCGCCGTTACGGTGCAACCACTCTTTGGAGATCAAGGTGAGCACGGTTACGGTAGTCGGTATACAGTATCCCCTTCTGGATGGGTGTACGAGGGGTGATCAGTCGACAAATTCCTTTGTTGTTAAACGAGGCCGGAGAAAGGAACGTGCCGGCTCGTTCCGGTAAATTTTTTTGTTCGTCATTCCGGCTTTGGACTGAACACCACTAGTGTACGGCATATCACCATAACCAATCAATATCCCTTTCTCTCTCAGAAGCCTCTGAGGGTGTCTCTTTCGAGCGTCTCCGTGTATCATGCAATGTCCCGTGGGTCCGGGCTGCCTCCACTCTCGTTCTCAACAATCAACCGTGCAAGATCGCCGTCGAAGTCGATCCCACCCAACTCGCGCCCAACCAACTGCACTACACAGAGGTACGGTAGTCACACGCCGCATCTAACCGGCAACTGACTTTTTGACACTCATACAGTACTCCTTTGCAGATCGAGCTGTTCGACTCTGAGTTCCCGCAGCTCGGCCCGCTCATCCGGGTTCCCGTCACGATCACGAAGCCTCTTGAGGTACGGTAGATGGAAATCGACAACTACAGTAATCCTTTGTTCTTCCAGTTGATCACGCCTTCTCACTCGTTCGAAGTCCGCACTCGACCGGGAATTCCCTTCAGAAACTTCATCAAGGTGCCGGAGGGAGCTACTGCCGCTGGTGAGTCGATTGATCGATAGTTGACGTCTATCGGAATCAGAGTATTGACTGGCTACCGTACTAATCTAATTATTACAGTATTCCGACTGCGCAACGTGGATCGAGTTCCGAAGGAATCATTCGTCCTTCACTGCACTCAATTGCTGCAGAAAAAGAGCATGAGGGAATCGGAGTCCCATAGGGTGAGGAGAAGTGTTGATAGATCGAATAATTCTATTCGCGAATAGCAAAGTTTATTCGCTAATAGGATTATTCGATCTAATGACGCTAGTACCGAGGAGAAGAAGAGGAAGAGGAGAGATGAGGTAGATCAAAGATCATCGTCTCTTCTCTATATTCTATTGAGATCTTGCCTTTCCAAGTTGAGAATATCATCCAAATTTGAACCTTGAATTTCCTTTTTTAATTAAACAAAGGTATTTGCAGAGTATTCTGGGCGACCAGACGGAGATAAAGAAGTCGTTCCCCGTCGTGGGAGGAAAGACACTCGAGATGTGCTTGTGTAGGGCATGGACAAGGGAGAAGAAGGAGGTACGGTAGATACGGTCGAGTGATCGACAACTGATTATATTGTTGTTCAGGTGCTTGCCAGTGTGGAGATTGAGTTCTTCGGTGTTGCATCGTCATCTCCAATCGCTCTCTCGAATGCGAATCTCGTGAATGGATTCCAGCTGACGGCATGGGATAAGAGTCCCGTTGAGGTGAGAAGAAGGGAGCATGGAGTGCTATAGGACGGTTCGGAACTGCCGATTAGGAACCTTCAGCATTTTGCCAGAATGTTTGGGATACGTTTCAGAACATTACTATATATTAGAAAATGCTAACGTCTGTCTGTCTGTCTGTCTGTTTGTTTTTTTCCTTCCGTCCGGTCACACTTTTTTCTCATTTTCCTTATATTTCGCTTCAAAATTGCGCTATCTTCTCAGAACCTTTTGCATATGATAATAGACCAGAATTGCTTTAAAATTTTACAAAATTTAAATCACCAAATCCATGGCCAAGTGGGTTACGCGCTGGACTAGCAATCCGACCGACGCAGGTTCGACCCCCGCCGCGGGCAAACCTTTTGCCGCATTTTTCGCGAGTGTCAGAAACCGTTCTAACACGTTTTCGAGTTCCGTGAAACACGTTTTCACCTGTTTTGCCGAGTTTTAACGTGAAAATCGAAAAATTCGAAATGTTCCAAAATGATTCAGAAAGCGTAGGGGATCACTACAAAAGTGTTTTGCGGTGTCGGAAACGTGTCTTAACGTGTTCTAACGCATTTAAAGGGACCTGGCACTCCAAAATAAGTTATTTTTATTTTGAAGAAAATTCTTTTCTGATTAGAACGCAAAAAATCGCATATTTTTACGATTTTTTTGAAAGGAGTTATGATTTTTCAAAGTTCGAAATTTGCGTTGATGTACCGGGCGCTACGGTGTTTAGCGCGCTAAACACAGTAATGCCCGGTACACTAGTACCTTTAAAAAATCATAACTCCTTTCAAAAAAATCGTAAAAATATGCGATTTTTTGCATTCTAATCAGAAAAGAATTTTCTTTAAAATAAAAAGAACTTATTTTGCAGTGCCATGACCCTTTAAACGTGAGAAATTGAAAATTTCAAAAAGTTCCCAAATGATTCAGAGAGCGTAGGGGTTCGCAGGAAAAGTGTTTTGCGATGTTCGAAACGTGTCTGAACGTGTTCTAACATGTTTTAACGTGAAAAATCGAAAATTTTGAAAAGTTCCAAAAAGAGGCGTAGGGAATCATAGGAAATATCTCTGAAAGTGTTCTAAAAGTTCTGAACGCACTGTATCCTGCGTTTCCGTTGTGAAAGGCTCGTGAGGCAGAGAGCGATCGAAAAAAGTTGCCACGAAGTGGCGTAGTGGCAACTTTTTTTCGATCGCTCTCTGCCCCACGAGCCTTTTCAACCGGACTCTTGATAGCAATTAACATTCCCCAGCATACTGCGAGCTTTAATGTAGCCCGGAGCCGGCTACCGAGCTCCCCCTGGACCGAACCTGGAGCCGGCTACAGGGCGGACCCCAGAACTATGCATATAGCGTAGTGCATTTCACCTCAATACAACCCCGCTAGTTTAGAAACCTTTATACTTTCGGTTTCCTAAACGGCAGTTCCAAAAGGTACCGTCTACAGCAAGGACAGAGGATAATGTTCACCGCTCTATTCTTAATATTTTCCGTCGAATTCCCTTTTAGTATTGTTCTCCTACTAGGTTTAAAACGTGATTCCATCTACTACATTAATAATTTTTGAATTGTCGCTACTTTTCAGATCCAGCCGACTCTCTCCCTCAAGCAGTTCGTGCAGGTGATTCGACCGACGGAGGTCAAACTTCAGGCGCTCTCGAATAGGTGAGACATTCGATAACCAGTCGAGTCGATAGGCGGGATACGGTAGCCCTATCGTGAACTGACTAGACAGTGATTACTGTATTCTCCCTCAGGGACGTGTTCCTCGATGGCACGACCATCCACCGTCTACTGCTGTCGTACAAACTGAATGGTAAGCGTGATTAGCGATTGAATTCATTGCGTCTATTTAAGAAAAAAAGGATTTAACATCTGGAATGTTCCATTTTCAGTGGCGAAGCAGGGTGATTTCCAACTGGAGCTGGGCGGACTCACTGATTTCCTCGACGAGGTGCCCGTTGATTGCATGCTCATCCAGGTACGGTGGCTGGATAATATCGATTGATTCTGGTTACGGTGGTTTATCGATTGACTCCTTTTCAGGTCTTCTCGACGACGAAGGAATTCATGGGCGCTTCGGGAAGCTACCCCGGCAGAGTAAGTTTACTGCGATTATTGAATCATCGATTACAAGATAGTGTATATTATAATAATATTTAAGCGAGTCACGAGGAAACGCGGTACAATAAGATAAATTAAGAGAAAGGTTCGAATTAACAATGGACAATCATCAATGGAGTAATCGATTATTACAGTACACTCACAAGCTGGATAAGGGAGAGTATCGAGTGCAAGTCCAGTTGAGACACGAGAAAGAAGCAGTTCTCGATCGATTGAGAGACACTCCACTCAGGTACGGTAGAAGAGCAGGAATACGGTGAGATGAGAATCGCATATCGATTGCTCTTTTTTGTTATCTGGCGATGTAGAGTGAATGGACAAGTTGAGAGGTTAGATTAGTAATGAGCATGATCTGCTCTCGTTCAGTGTGATCGGTAAACTGTCTCCTGCTCTTTCCCTCGATCTCTTCACTTCTCCCATTGCAATCATTGAGGGAGACACGACAAAGAAGGTACGGTAGCACACACAATATTGATTATCTGGAAGAGCCAGATAATGTTTGAGATTAACTCGCCCATCCAATTTCTTAAGGTTTCCACGACATCGCCCACAATTCTGCCCGCCTCTCACTCTAATTTCTACTACGTCCCTCACATTGTGGACGACAAGTGAGTATTGTAATGTATCGATTGCTTAGAGACTACGGTAGGAGTGGTCACATACCGTACCCCCTCTCTCAGGCTACCAAAGGGCGTCGCAGCTGGTTCATTCTTCAGAGGAACTCTGATGCCGTATGCAGACAACGCTCTGTCGGTCAGTAGAGTATTTTTTGCCCCTATTTTCCTACAAATCATGTAATGCATTTGAATTTTTGATCATAACTACTTTCGAATGTCAAATAAAAACCTTTTTGAATGGATGCGGAGCATCATTAAATTTGCTTCCGAAAGTGTACTTTGGAGATACTCACGGCTATTGTACGTGCATCCACTTGGATATCGACATGTTATTCTTTCACCTAATATATTCCTATCTCCTCACTCCTCTCAGTCTGCGGCATCCGTGGGTATTCCCGTTGTGTTCACAATGAATGAGTACGGTAAGCGACAGCCGAAGACTCTCGCTCCCGTCACTCTCACGGCTCCCAAGAAGAACTCGGATCAGGAGATGAAGGGTACGGCAATTATCGATTGACTGCAATCATACGGTAATTGAATATTCTATTTGCAGAAGCGTTCCGCGACATGCAAATCGAGTGGATCGAGAAGAGCTAAGATGAAAAGGTATTTATGTTTATGATTTTTTTTATAATTTAAAATTATAAATTTAAAAAAAAATTATAATGAGCTAATTAAATTAAGGCGGTCGAGGTTCTCTACAAGAAGCTGATTAATTATTTCCCCTCTCATCTTCCTGTCTATCTCGCAATGCTGAGAAGATTGAGCAACAAGAAGAAGGTGGGAGAGAGAATCAATCGATATGAGAAGAGAGAATGACAGTATCTATTGGAAAACGAAAAATCAATTGATTGTTCAGAGAACACCGGAAGACATGGAGAAGATACAGTCGATCACGGCTAAGATTCTCTCGCTCGCCAATCCCAGTGAGGTACCGTATCTGGAGGGAGGGTTATCGATCGGGGAGATTACCGTATCTTGTTGAGGTCCTGCAGTGGCTGGGAGCGAAGCACGACAATGACGAGGAGGCTGTTGCACTCAAGACGTAAGTATTTATTGATTAATTAATTAATGATACGAACGAGTTTGATAACCAGGAAGAACACAGCATGCTAAATGATAAATTTTCCGCTACTTATATTTTTTCGGAAAGTTGTTCTTTTCGGTCATCAAATACTGTCGCATAGAGTAGGTGGTTGAATACAATGGATAGACTCCCTCCCTCTTTCCAGTGTTGACGGTTCATCGTTTGAATCGATGGAAGCACGCTGGTCTCGCATGTTACTCTCTCATATTGACTCCCATAGGTCAAATGGGGTTATTGCTACTTGATCATTTACATAGAACAGAGGATGCAATTGTAGGTATTAATGAGTATGTCCTGCACTCTCTCACTATGTTCTCTGGTATTTCCCCCAATGGGATCCCAGTTCCCCTCTCACTTGGGGAACTGTCGGAACCCTTCATGTTTCCCTCCAGTGGGAGGGAACCTGGGATCCCAGTGGGGGAACATACCAGAGTTGATCGGGTTCACATGCAAAGTGCATAAGTGGAGCGAGAATCTATTCGATGTAAAACTTCTCTTTTCTCAGATCGATGGAAGAGAGAAAGACAGCGATCATCGATGCTCTCGTAGTGAGCGCAGCCGCCCTCACTGATGGATATCTGGCTGGAATGAAGGAGGGAGATATACCCAATACACTCAGGAAACAATCGGGACCCATTCTGGAGAAGAAGGTACGGTAGAGAGGACTACTGTATGCAATGGAGCATTGAAGGTGTCGGAGGAGAAGAAGGAGAAGGAGGGTGAGAGTGTGGAGAGATCAGAGTCGACCACGTCGTCACAAGCATCGACTCCCCGCAAGGAAAGTTCGGTGAGTTATTTAATTAAGTGTACCAAAATTATATACATTTAACACATCCAAGCTGAATATAAAACGCCTTTGATTGTGACTGAGGCAGAAATGACGGCAGCAATCAAGGAACTCTACCAATGGGTCGACCCCGCTGATTCCAAGGTGAGGAGAGAGAGAGAAAAGAGTGTTAGTGTGACTAAAGGAGAACTGATAGCGGCTAAATTGTGCACCTGAATATTCGGAAAAATAACAATTATCGGAAGCAGAGAAAATGAAGCCCCACTTGGAGGTCATCTCGAAAACACGTCATCAATTTAAAAAAAAATAGTCGTACAGGCTCTTCTTGTGACGGCGAAGTACTGCGCGTCTCTCGGTCTCTATGGAAAGTGTCTGAAGCATCTGCAGAAGTTGGTAGAAGAGACTAATGGAAATGGAAAGGAATCGAGCAAGCAACACGAACTCATGATTGCTGATGTGAGTACGGTAGAGAGAGAGATTGCTGTAGAACATTACTAGTGCTGATCACTCGAAACTTCCTCTGTTCAAAGACAAAGGAGGATGAACAGTGAAGTAGAGGACTTCTCCGAAACTGAGTTGAAACGTTTTGTTATTTTCGTTTTCAACTGGTCATCTATCTATAAACATAACGTCTACTACAGTACTCGAATCAATCGATATCTCCTCAGATCTGTGACTATCTCGGTTGGCCTCACATCTCATCTCTCCATCGCAATCGCATTCAATGTCGTCATCGTCCCTCCTATCGTCTCTTCTAATTCACTCCCACTTCTATTAGGATACATCTATTTTTGAGATAAATGAAGATTCACTTCACCCACCTCCCATCTGTAGAATCGGTTCATTCTTTATCGAGTTCATCGTACGAGATCATAATTATCGATCTATTTAAGATCCCTGAGTTTTATTTGTTTTCGAGGATGTTTTCTGTCACTCATATCGTCCAGAGATATAATATTTACCCGCTTGTACCATTGTATAGCTTGAAATCCGTTTTGGAGTAAATGTGTTGTATCAACTACCAAGTGCAATCCTTTTCTCGAGCCCTGTGACTGCCAAAGTGTAGTGTTCTATCACATTCGTGCTCGCGGCGTTTCACATTTCTAGAGGAAAAATGTTTAAAATATTTTTAAATAATACACGTTGTAGACGCTAACAGAAACGTAATGATTATTTATCAGTTTCTATGATATCAGAATCATACAATCGAATCAAAAGGTGTAGCACCAAAAAGTATACAAATTCACATCGTTATTCTTGTAGAATGCGACTATAAAAATAGAGGCAAATGCAAGCTAAGAACTCTTTAGCAGTCACTAATACCAGGCAGAGAGGAAGGAAAGAGGCAGATTGAGATGCAATGAATGATGGAGTGTTCTCATGACGAACTTCGGTATGACACGTGAAGTTAAAGAACATCACTTTCATCCCTCGTATTCCATCTGATCTCCTTCTTCATCATCATACATATCATCCATATACTGCTGTTGTCCAGTGGGAGCATACATCTGTCTCACTACGTACTGCTGTTTCTGCTGTCCTCCATTCGTTTGCTGCGGCGTGTATGTATATCGTTCCTGCAACACATTCATTGTACAGTTGTTTAGATAAATTATAATTATAAGAATGTAACCGCTAGTTAAAATGAGAGGAACTTAAAAAAAACAAGCTGAATTCCTATAAAACACCAGCAGAACGCCGCCCAATAACCGCCGCCCAATAGAATGGGAATGAAAAAAAGCTATTTTCTGCATTGCTCATTGCGATCCTCGACAATAACGCAGGTAATAAAAAAATAAAATGCATTACAAAAAGTAGTTCAGTGTATTATTACTTAGTTTGATCATTATGTATTATTATTTAGTTATTAGTTAGCTTTGCCAAAAATTGAATACCTGAGCCTGTGGCTGTCTGACGATGACATTACTCTGAATGTATCGTGGTTGTGGCTGGATTGGCTGAGGTATGTTCATGTATCGAGGGACAGTGACAGTTTTGTGAGCCTGTCCTTGCATCGGTCGATTCACTCGAACCATCGGACGATCTCCGACCATTTGAGATTGAGATGCCATCAAACTGAAATAACATACTATCTACAGTCACATTCAAAATTTAACCAACATTACACTATCGAAATAAGGATGAGTCTAATATACAATACAATAATACAATACAATACAATACAATAGTCTAATATAGGTTTAATATATTATTCATCCCAAAATATTTCGAAATTTCGAAAGAAAAATCAATAATTGTCAAAACAAGTGATATGTTTTAAATCAATAAATTTCAAGACTACGTCATTATCGATTGGCCGTGTAAAAGTTTTTTTTTCAGAAAAAAGGCGAATTTCCTCCACTACTAGGGAATCGAAATGTCTGTCTGTTTGTCTGTTGGATTTTTTTTCCTTCCGCGTGAAGGACGTTTTTTCGTTTTTCCGCTATAATTCGCTTCAAAGTTTAGCAATCTTCTCAGATCCTTTTGCATGTGATAGGCAACGACAAAACACATCGAACTTTATATTTGAAAAATCGATAATTTCCTGGCCAAGTCGGTAGCGAGCTCGACTAGAAATCCGAGGGTCTCAGGTTCGATCCCCGCCGGTGCATAGTCTTTTGCCGCATTTTTTCCAAGTGTCAAATGTGGCCCAAACCCATTTTTGAGTAACGAGATTCACATTTGAACATCTTTTGCCGATTTTTGAAGTGAAATATCGATTGATTTCACTTGATTTCACGCGATTTCATGAAATTTTCGCACATTTCGTTCCAAATCATTCCTCATGACGGCAATCTCGCAGAAATGGAGTTAGAACGAGAGTGTAAGGGAAATTGAGAGTGACTCTCTCACTTTGGCACACTCTCTCGTCCCTGACCCCTTTCTGGAGGCCGGAATCATGCATCCGGAAGCTTCCTAATAAATCGCTTCAAAATCGCTCCATCTTCTCGGATCCTTTTGCATACGACAACAGACCAAAATCCGTTTAAAATTTTGCAATATTTAATTGACCAAATCCATAGCCAAGTGGGTTACGCGCTTGACTTACAATCCGAGACCCCCAGGTTCGAACCCCGCCGCGGGCAAAACGTTTGCCGCATTTTTTTTCGTAAGTGTCAAATGCCCTTCTAGCACGTTCTTCAGTAACAAGTTTTC
This sequence comes from Pristionchus fissidentatus, assembly GCA_036245785.1. Lineage (NCBI taxonomy): Eukaryota > Metazoa > Nematoda > Chromadorea > Rhabditida > Neodiplogasteridae > Pristionchus > Pristionchus fissidentatus. The sequence continues at coordinate 15,240,410 of BTSY01000006.1, forward strand.
ATCTGTTTTGCAGAGTTTTAACTTGGAAAATCGAAAATTTCGAAAAGTTTCCAATTGGTTTGCAGGGGGGGATCACAGGAAGTGTTTTGCGATGCCGGAAACGTGCCTGGAAGTGTTCTAACACGTTTTAACGTGAAAAATTGAAAATTTCGTAAAGTTTCCAAATGATCCGGCGAGCGTAGGGAATCATTGGAAAAGTGTTTTGCGATGCCACAAACGTGTTCGAACACGACATGGAAATCAACACACGTTATCCTGCGTTTCCGTTGAGAAAGGCTCGTAAGGCTGAGAGCGATCGAAAAAAGTTGCCACGGAGCCACGAAAGTGGCGTAGTGGCAACTTTTTTCGATCGCTCTCAGCCTCACGAGCTTTTTGCAACGGAATAAGCCAGTACTTTTTCTAGAGATGAACATTCCCCCCAACATACTATGCTCCCCCTGGACCGATCTTGGAGCCGGCTACTGAGTTCTCCTCCCTGGACCGAGCCTACAGCAAGCTACCAAACTCCCCCTGGACCGTACCTGAAGAAGACTACCGAGGTCCCCTGGACCGAATCTTAAGTATGTTACTTAGCTCCCCCTGGACCGTACCTGCAGCAGGATACCGATCTCCCCCTGGACTGAAAGCAGGTTACCGAGCTCCCCCTGGACCGAACCTGGAGCCAGTTACCGACCTCCCCCTGGACCGAACCTGCACCCGGAACTATGCATAGAGCGTAGTGTACGCATAGAGCGTAGTGTATTTAACCTCAACACATCCCGGCTAGTTATAGAAATAAAAAAAAACGATTACAACAGTCGCTAAAATATGGAAAAATTAATCTAATTTAATGGTTAAATTTTTTTTAATTAAGAGTTACGATCAGACAAAAAATGCAAACTACAAACGCAGATAATAGTGAACTCATTCAGAAACTATAGCCTTAAAAATGACAGCAACTTCAGGTTGATTTTCAATTTTCGAATTTCCCTAATGAAAGGAGAAATTTTTCCCCTATTTCAAACTGCGTTTTTAAGGGGCCACACATTTTCTGGACAATTTCTCGTCGACTTCAGCACTACGAATGAAGACTATTGAAATAATTAACAATGTTACTCACACAGGTTTCTTCTGTTCGACAGCAGGCCTTGTGAATTGAGGTTGTCTCATTGGAACGACAAACGCACCTTAAATTAAGGTCCTTAATATTTGTATACAACTATAGGGCATGGGGCTGTATAATCTGTCAGAAATGTGCGAGAAAAACATCACCAAAAAGATCGCCCAAAATATGGCAGATTTTTCTCTAATTCTCTCAATTTAATATGCTATTTTCGTCACTCTAACCAACTTCGATCAGAAATGAACGATAATACTTGGCCAAGTTCTAAACGGAACTTGACCAAGTTTGGTTAGAGAAAGAGAAATAGCACGCAATCGAGGAGAGGGAAAAGTAGGCATGTTTTTGTGCCTACTTTTCCCTCTCCGCAATTTGCGTGCTCTCTCGCCACTGTCTAACCTCATTCAGAAATCGTCCATGTGTCCATGCTGAATAATCGGAACGTTTTATTCAAATTTTGTTTTTTTCTTTTTTTTCAATTTTGAGTTATTTATTTACATTTTTCGCCTATATTTGTTCGCGATGTTGTATCCGTTATGTCCAACTTGGTCCCCAGTCCCGGTGTGTCCAATGTTGCCTCTCTGGCCATGTCTCCTCGTCGTTCAAGTCCAAATGAATCCGCAGCCGATGACGTCCATCCATCCCGATGCGGACGTTCCCTTCGAGTGATGAAGTAGTACGGTAGTCGAAGAGATGGATACGGTAGGCAAGAGTGTTTACGGTATATCGAGTATCGTCTTTGATGACGTTTTTTCGCAACGTATTGCCGAAAGTATACGCCCCTTTTTTGTTACTCTTCACAGTTGTTTCCCTGTTGTCCGTTGATGCATGTTGAGTAACCCACCGATGAATAGAAGCTCCACGGTATCCATCGTGTTTACCTTATGACGGATATCACCAGAGATTGCATGAGATCGGGAAAAACTTTTGAAAATTATTTTTAAAAACGATCAAACTTTTTTGTTGGAGCACCGTGGAGGTGAGAAATTTTTCAATCTAGGTCCCAGGTCTGAAAACCGTCTTTTAGGCATTCTCCGGCTCTGAAGCCGGAATCGTCATAACTCCGTTCATTTTTTAGCTACAATGCTGTGGTTGGGCTTAAAATCACCGCAAAATTCGCGCGAACAATTTTTATGTTAATAACATCTTTCGGTATCGCTTTGTTGAAAAGTTGTGATTCAAAAAGTCAAAAAAAATCTTTTTCAAAAAATCAAACATTTCAAAAATGAAATAAGAGGCACCTAGGCTATGTCAATTTTGAAAGAGCACATCAAACTGTGTAAGAAAAAAAATTAAAAATAAAATTTTAGGTAGGTACCCGTACTTGAAAAATCGGGTTGAAGTTCGGAACCTTGAGATTTCCAAATTTTATTTTTTTTCTCGTTGGCAGCAATATTGCCCAAATGTTGTTTAAATTATTTTTTAACTTGCTTTGTGTTCTTTTTAAGCGTTGTTTGTTCTCTATTTGCCATGAAAATTATTATTTTTGTTGAAGAATCTCGAGAAAATGCACACGAATAATATTATATAGTTTATTTGATACACGACACATGAAAAATAAAATGAAACATATAATATGAATTGTAATTTATAATACTCTATTGGAAATCGGAAGACCCCTCGGGGATTGTTGTGAAAATGGGTTTTGTTACATCAGAAAATAAGGTGGCAAGGTGGGGGTGGAAGAACTCATGCATCTCCTCGTCCGTCATAACGAGATCTTCCTCCGATGGTTCCACCTCATCCATTACAAACTCCTCATCATGATCGTCGAACGTTGCTCGCCTGAATCTCATTTTGGGCTTTTTTGATGCCAGAGTAGCAATCAGTGATTTAATCTGCTCGTTCGACATCCATTCCTTCGGAGAGATATTCTTGTTCTCCTTCATTTGCCTCTCCGCCTCATCCGCTTTCAGCTTAGCATTCTTGGCGTAGTACTGTTCGAATAGCGTAGACAAGAATGCCTTTGTCACGGCTGGATCACGACCGGTCTTCCTGGTGGTCCTCAATGCCCATCCCTCAGGGAGCTCGCGATCCCTTTGACTCAGGATTGCATTTATGATATCGGCCGTTGGTGAGAGGGGAGGGGGTTTAGATATTTCCTCCAGATATCTCTTGAAATATCCGAGTGCTTTATCCAGCAACTTAATTCTCTCCGGTCGAATTTTATGTTTGCCATTCTCAATATGTTTGATCAGATTGGACACTCGGATAAATGACGACCCACAATCTGTACAATAAAAAAGGGATTTGGGTCCAGCAGCGGGATTGAAGGCGTTGGGGATTCCAGTAACGATCTCGTCGTCAACATCATCGGGTTCCTGGTCGAACATAGGATTTCTCTCATTAGGGAGAAACCAGAACCCGGATGCAATCCTGAGTCACCCGGATCTTGGGAAGAACCATATATCATAAGAACGATATCATAAATGCAATCCTGAGTCACCCGGATCTTGGGAAGAACCATATGATTCACAATGGGCGAAGCGAGCTTTCCTCCCTCCAGCTTCACTTTATTTTTCGTTTCCACGATAGTGAATTTGCCTCCAGATGGATTCAGACCTCCGATGTCGATTCCGTCTCCAATCTGCCAAGATCAGAAAAGAGAGATAGGTGAAGAGGCGTGGCAAAATGCTAATGAAAGGTGAAGACAAGTCTTTCGCGTTCTTTGGTCCGAGGACTGCCAGAAAGAAAACTATTTTTTTCCTGAGTCACCCGGATCTTGGGAAGAACCATATATCATAAGAACGATATCATAAATGCAATCCTGAGTCACCCGGATCTTGGGAAGAACCATATGATTCACAATGGGCGAAGCGAGCTTTCCTCCCTCCAGCTTCACTTTATTTTTCGTTTCCACGATAGTGAATTTGCCTCCAGATGGATTCAGACCTCCGATGTCGATTCCGTCTCCAATCTGCCAAGATCAGAAAAGAGAGATAGGTGAAGAGGCGTGGCAAAATGCTAATGAAAGGTGAAGACAAGTCTTTCGCGTTCTTTGGTCCGAGGACTGCCAGAAAGAAAACTATTTTTTTCCTGAGTCACCCGGATCTTGGGAAGAACCATATATCATAAGAACGATATCATAAATGCAATCCTGAGTCACCCGGATCTTGGGAAGAACCATATGATTCACAATGGGCGAAGCGAGCTTTCCTCCCTCCAGCTTCACTTTATTTTTCGTTTCCACGATAGTGAATTTGCCTCCAGATGGATTCAGACCTCCGATGTCGATTCCGTCTCCAATCTGCCAAGATCAGAAAAGAGAGATAGGTGAAGAGGCGTGGCAAAATGCTAATGAAAGGTGAAGACAAGTCTTTCGCGTTCTTTGGTCCGAGGACTGCCAGAAAGAAAACTTTTTTTTTCACCTTCCTGGTGCGTTGGGAAGGGAAATGTATGTAGTACAATACTCTAGAAATGAGTCCTACAACAGATGGATTGTAATGAAGTGTTAACTTACAATCAGTCACGGACAAGCTGATTTCTTCAACAAAAATAATAATTTTCATGGCAAATAGAGAACAAACAACGCTTAAAAAGAACACAAAGCAAGTTAAAAAATAATTTAAACAACATTTGGGCAATATTGCTGCCAACGAGAAAAAAAATAAAATTTGGAAATCTCAAGGTTCCGAACTTCAACCCGATTTTTCAAGTACGGGTACCTACCTAAAATTTTATTTTTAATTTTTTTTCTTACACAATTTGATGTGCTCTTTCAAAATTGACATAGCCTAGGTGCCTCTTATTTCATTTTTGAAATGTTTGATTTTTTGAAAAAGATTTTTTTCGACTTTTTGAATCACAACTTTTCAACAAAGCGATACCGAAAGATGTTATTAACATAAAAATTGTTCGCGCGAATTTTGCGGTGATTTTAAGCCCAACCACAGCATTGTAGCTAAAAAATGAACGGAGTTATGACGATTCCGGCTTCAGAGCCGGAGAATGCCTAAAAGACGGTTTTCAGACCTGGGACCTAGATTGAAAAATTTCTCACCTCCACGGTGCTCCAACAAAAAAGTTTGATCGTTTTTAAAAATACTTTTCAAAAGTTTTTCCCCAAGTGGTCTTTTTTCATGCAATCTCTCGTGCTATCCGTCTTATCCCTCAACGAATCCCCCTCTCCGCCCCCACACTAGTCATCACGTTGTGTCAAGAATTGACTTTATTATTGACTGATGTGGGTTACTGTAGATTAAACGCCGCCGATTAGCTAGGTCACCATCATTCGTCCCATGACTACCATTATTATTTTTATTGCATTGTAAAGCATGTGTTCGTATTTAATACTGCATAATAATGTCGCTTCCCATGAATTTAATTATTCTTTCTTGTAAATATTTCGGTATTATTATTGTACGCGAAAGAATAAATGAAATTTAAAAATCCCGTCAATTAATAAATTGTATAAGAAATAGCAAAAATTGAAAACATACGAGTATAAGTAACAGAAACAAAAATGTAAACAAGCTCATGACGTAGATGGCCGATTTCTGAAGAGAACTTGGCCAAGTAATTGGCCAAGTTCTAAACGATGTGAGTGAAAACTTGGCCAAGTATTTGGCCAAGTTTTGACAGATTATACAGCCCCCAGATATTTTAATTCTGTTTCCTGACAATGATACTCTTCTTTGCGGGAAATACCTTCAATGATGGCATCAACGTAAGCTCTTAGAGAACTTGGAAGACAACTCTTGATCTTGGGTCGTATCTCATCAGTCACTTCTCCCGATTCCAGCCCTTGAGCAAATCCCAGGCATTTCAATACCTAATAATTAGAAATTATGGCGATAGTAAGCAGTACTTTTCTAAATTCATGCGAATGTATTATAAATACACACATTGAACATGCCTCGATATCGTCCTGGATCTCGAATGGATGATCGAAACTGAAGACATACTCCGTGTTCTCTGGTGAAATGCTGCACTCAACCACTGTCCTGTAATAAGTGGAGTCAATTATTGTGCAAACTCCAAAGTCTGCACATGTCCATGGTTAGAAATTACTGTGACACGGAGATAAATATGACTCCTTTTCAGAGAATGACAGTAAAGAACCAGGCACTTCTTGGTACCTCTTATCAGTATTGACGACAACGAAGGGTAGATAGAGTATGGAATTTTCTGCTGGACGACCTTCCGATCGTTCTCTATCTCGATTCCTCTCCACCAAAGATTTGTACGCAACCAGTTGCATCACCAGATCAAATAGAGAATCAGTCTTCTCCTTGAGAAAAGAATATCGCTAGTGATATTACTCGCGGACAGGACTCACTTTATCCTCTCACTGCGTCTCGCCTTCTCCTCCTCTAGCATTCGGCATTCTTGGACGGAAGAAGTCGGCAAACCAACCCATCGTATTTCCTTTAAAGAAAAGCAATAGTTACAAATGGCAAATTAAATAACACCTCTGAAATTTTACCGGACCGCCGATGCCTCCGGGTTGTGCTTTAGATTATGATTTTACGTCGATACAGGCTTAGGCTTACCTAATGATCCATTACGCCGATTGGAATTGCTTAATGCTTAACTTAAGTCATTTAGCTTATTTTGCTTAAATAATGTTTTTAAAGCTGCGGGAATGGTTGTACAAAGTGCTGAAAACCGTTCCTTAGATCAGCCTAAGTAATATCAATAGGCGTAAACTAATCCTAAGCAAAGGCCTAAGCCTTATTCTAAGCCTAAGCAAGAACTAAACCCAAAAATCCACAACCCGGAGGCATCGGCGGTCCAGTAAAATTTCAGAATTTCAAATAACACAATTTTGCAAAAATTGATGTACATTTTTGGCGAGTTCAAATAAAACATATATGCATACCTTCTTCTCCTTCTCTATTATATTCATTGCCATGAGAACGTTGAGTGCAACGTAGACTCTTCTTCGTATATTCTTCATGTTGTACGACTGTTTGTCACCATCAGACATGGGCTTCGACAACACGGGTGCTCAAAAATTCAGATCCTCTACAAGAGAAATGAACAGATAATGGTCACGAGCGCAATGCGTAAAATTTCCATTGCTTACTACGGTGTTGCGAAGAAAATTGTGGACTACATCAAGCATTATACCGTAGTAAGTGCAGCTTATTCGCGGACCGCTTTTTTATCCGCCTTTGAGCCCCCGTGGACAAAGAGTCGAAATACTCCGAGACGAGCTCATCCGCCACCTAGAGAAATATTTTAATAAAACATTTATCATAACAAAAATCTACCTCATTATAGTTCGTTCGTCCCTTCTCCTTGACTTTCTCACACACTTTGGTAGAGAAATGACGCAGTCCTTTAGACTTATCTGCAGTTCGCGCAAAGCTACGACGCCGTGGTCAAATTAAGTAATATTCTGTGCTGTGTGCTTTTTTAACTATTTAAAAATCGTTATTAAATAATATTAAAAAAAAATTATTAGAATAAGAGTATAAAATAAACACATTTTTGAATTTCGTGTAAGAAACCGCAGAAGCGGTTTCCTTTGTGATACAATAAGCAAAGGGTTTAGTTCTACTCGGATTCCTCGAGTATCCCTTTTATCAACAGCGATGGTAACAACAATTGGCGAATACGAATAATCAGCAGATGAAACCTCGTTCCCGCGTCTCTCCCTGTCGCGTCCATCGGATCTCAACAGTCGGTTGAGCTCGATCGAAGCGAAAGGAGGAAGCGGTTGGTACGAGGTTTTGTAGAATAATGAGCAAGCGGCTAACGGGGCCTTGGCTAGAGAAGAGGCGGGGCGAGAGAATTAGGGGGGTTAGAGTGAGAATAGGAGGAGAAATCGGGTGAAATGAAGAGGAAACAGAGAATCATACAAATGTACCGGGAATAACTAGAGATTGCAGCTAAGATAGAGATGAAATGACGGAATCTTCTAGAAACAAGAAAAGAGGGAAGAATCGATAATGAAAATGGATTTCCGTCAAAGCTAGTCTTTGACATTTCGCGCATTCAAATTACGGTATTTTTGAAACTATCACAACGAAAATCATTTGAAAAACTACGGTATCTCAGGGAAGGCGAGAGTGACAGAGAAGCAGAGTGTGTCATTATTTCGTTCCGAAAGTGCAAAAACGTCCCGCAGATTTCCTCTTTCGCGTTTCACCGTGGCAGGTACCTTGCGGATCCAGTGCGGACGACCATACCCGTTGAGTTATCCATAACTGCAAGATGATCATTGAATTGATAGAGAATGCCATAAAAAAGAAGCGCAAAAAGAATAATTCGGAATGATAATGATTACGGAATATTCATAATCAAGATCACGTGGTATGAGTGCACTCAAGCTCACGGTGAAACACGGGAGGGGAAACACGCGAAAAAGCACTCTGCGTCGGTGCTCAAATACAGTAGTTTGTTGGTGGTAAAACTTGAAAAATTTTCCGTCTTACAGTATGCTTTATACCGGTAATACAAGTGCATTTTTATGTATTTCGTGGTGAGAGTCAGCGATTTTCATTTTTGGGATTTGTTGGAACTTTGCCAAGTTATACTTCGTTTGTTTTAGCGATCTTTTTCTCCTAATTTCAATCGTTTTCCGCGGTAATTGAAGTCAATTCGAACGTCTCAACACTACTAATACACTCGCCGACCATCGGCGCCCTCGCCCTCGACTTGCACCAAAGATTATGCTCATTTTCACACGGAAAATGAGTAGAGAATTGGGCCGACCTCAGGAGAGAAAGAGCCATCGAAAGTTCCTGACTACCCGAGCGGTAGATCAAGGGACTTCTAAGGTCTAACTCTTGTAAAAGAGTACACTCCGGACCAGGGGATAGGAAAGAAGAGGCTAAGGAACAAAACAAGAAAAACGATGTACATTTGCAAAATTGAAAAAAAATCTATGGTACACTAATGGGAAGGTTGATGGGGGAACACGACTATAACGAGGAACGAAACTGATGAGAAGAACGATGACGGGATATTTAGTAGTTTCCTCGATGGAATGAAGCGTGGGCTGAGAGTATCCTGAAACGAGATTGAGAACAAAGTTCACATTGGGTGTGATCACTCAGAGACGCACGTGTCTCTTCGAAGCAGTCCTTTCCCGCACGAACTCATTGTCGGGGGTTGAAGGCACATACTGAGTATTGCGTTAGCAAAAACTCCATCACTGGGAATAACTGTGGGGAGGAGCAATCTCTCATCGACGCATGTGTCTATGAGAAGCAGTCCTGTCCCGCTCTAACACATGTAGGGGGAAAACATTGTACTGAGTAATGCTTGACCGCATTGAACTCCATCACTACTTTCCACAGTAATCCCTGGTTTCAACTGCAGGGGCTGACAAAAGGAAGACCGACACACTACAAAGTGTTGGTCAAATTGTGGATACAATCATACACTCAATTCAATCAATAGGAGAGTTCACAAGGTTGTCTTTCCACTGAATCTGTAGATCTTGTTCTTCCTTGGAAAATGTAAGCGGAATTACCGCCGCTTCCAATCATCCATTGGATAAGAATCTAACAACAGTGAGAAAATTGTTCAATCACGTTGTCGATTCGCCTTAACTCATGGAGTATCAGTATGATCTCATGTCACAGCGCCCCAATGTTTTCTCAGGTCTCTGCATAGCAGTTCTCCCCCTCCACACATTTGCCAGATGAATGGGCAATTAAGAGAACGACCATTGGAGAGCAAGAGAATGAATGAGAGTGCGGAGAACGGGTGACCCGAACGAACGACGTAATCTCCGATACTGTTTGAAACATCGAACAAACATATGTTACGATATTCAAATGTCTCCCACGCGCCCTTTCCGTAAAAGATCGGGCGGTCAGATTAGGTGGTAGATTGGGAGGAAGCAGAACCCACGCCGCATGAGTCATAGCGGCGACGGGTGTAGAATTTGAATCGACAGACTGCTCCGCCCGAAGGGGAGAAGTCTGACTCAATCGATCGAGTGAGGACGATCAAAACTGATGAGAGCATTATCGAATTGTTCCTCAAGAGTACTTTCGATTCATGGATCGAGTTGCTCGATTAGAGAGCCTAGCTAGTTCACCAAATGTGAGAGTCACAGCTGCTCTATCGACTGTCTTGATTGCTTCTTTGAGGAAGAGCGCGAGATTTCGCGAGGATATCCTCCGGGAATATGCGGAAGAAAACTTGCTGCCACGCGGGACTTAACGGATCGGGATCGATTGGATCAGCCGATGCACCATATAAAGATTGATGTTTCCCGGCCGATGCCCATATACAGATTGTTGCCCTTGGATATGAGGAATCGAACGAGCAGATGGGAGAAGGAGTAGACAGATATAAAAAAAGGTGATTCCCGTCTGTGGGGGAGCGAAAGGAAGGAGAAAGACCTTGTAATTGCCCTCAGCCCAAGACATAAGCAATCCCGAGGAGTGAAGATCCTCTATACCCTCTTCCCTCGACAATCTTCAGAACAGTGGAAATGGAAAGAAAGTTTATGTATCTACTGAAGGCCGCAGCTCAGCAGATAAGCGAAAACGTAGTCGAAACAATAGATATGACGATGAGCCAGTAATCTAAAGTAACCAAAGACATGATCGGCACCGGACATGACAGCGCCGTCGCCCGGACCGATAGGTCTCAAGTGACAAGAGGTAACCTTGGCAAAGGACGCGACAGCGCCGCCGTCCACGCCAGGGTAAAAAGCTGTAGATTTTTTTGATATCTGTTCTCCCCCTCCACACATTTGCCAGATGAATGGGTAGTTAAGAGAACCACCAGAGAGCGCGAAAGAGAATGAATGAGTGTGCAGAGAACGAGCGTTCCGGGAGAACTACGAGTGATTCACGTCGAAAAAGTTAACTTGAATCTCACTCAGAATCTGAAGAACTTTCATCAGTGTTCTCTTCAGTTTCATCACTCGGGTCTTCATCATCAGTGATTTCAGATGGATAGAATCGGAAAGAATAACACACGGAGAAGTTGTGGTTCCCTTCACAGAGTCCACACTGGTTGAGAACACTGATCAGCTGGATGACCATGTTGGAAACATCCCCAGCATCTGAATTGCTTCGTGAGCAAATTGCGCTTTTCTATCTGCTTCATTGAATACTCTGGTTCAGAAATCCTAGTGGAATCCTACTCCTTTTCCTAGTAGGATTCTACTGTAGAATCCTACTAGGAAAATGAGTAGGATTCCACTAGGATTTTGGCGTGACGTCACAGGCGGGCGCCCGCTCCCCCCTTCCTCCCTACCGTATTCTTTAGCGTTGGAGCGTGTTCTGTGTCACATATAATATTTATCGCTGTAAAACGAAGCAAACTGAATAAATCACAACAAATCACTAAACGAGAACATTCCACACAACATATCAACAATGAGCGGTAAATTATAAACAAAATGTGACGTGCATTCACTCAATAATTCCGATTTCTTTCGCAACTTGAACAGATCGAATATCCGCAAATCCTTCTCTTTCCAATAGTCTTGAGAGTTGATCGACTGAAATGATACCAGTAAGGCACAGTAATCGGCAATACAATATTTCGCAACCTTCCCCTCCCCCCATACGGACGAAATAAAAGCTTAGATACCGTAAAAGCGGCAGCTGTATATACCACAAATTCCAAGAAATATAGATTTTGTTTCTTGGCTTCACACAACACTACTTTGGCGGGAATTTAATCACTATTTATATATAAATATCTCACTTTGACAGTGGTGAGTCTTCAATAAATGGTCTGCTCTCGAATAGAGATATATCGTCTATCGCTGTCTTCTCTTTCGAATACATCAGAGATCTTATCGACAATGAATAATTCGATCTGCAATCGATACCGCGATTGAAAACTACCGTATGCAATTATGCTAAACAAAAGAAAAGAGCCCGATTCAATGTGCCAATGAGGAATAGCGCGTTTCGAGTATACTTCAACTACTGCAGAGATAGTTACAAACTGCTGCAAAAGAACCAGAGAGGGGTAATGAGCGTTACAGTATCTGATCGGCTCTTATGTTAGTGCTCTCTCTCTCTCTTATTAATCGATCTACAGTAACCCACCGTACCAGGAATGATCCACAGATTGAGTACAAAGAGCCAGAAGACAAGGGCGAAGGCGGACAGTCTGTTCTTGTATGAAATGATGACGAGAACGATGAGAGCGGCTCCTACCACGAGTTCAATCACTTCAAAGGAGTACGGTAGGTGATGGATGTCAATCGACTAATAGATAAACATGGCTATTTAAAAAAAGGAATTAATGGTACCAACGCCAATAAAAAATGCCAGTTTCCAAATTTATTTCTGACACGATTTAGTGAAATAATGAACATAATAGATAGTTGAAATCTGTAGTACCTGGAGGACGGCCATCTCGAAGTGAATGGGAGAAAGATGAAAATGAAAACACGACCGGTCGATACTGTAAGAAATCCATCGATCGTTAATATTCTTATGTGGGCTTGTTCTACCACAGTGGGAACACCTCGAAGACTGCTCTTCGAAAGTTTCGGCGAAGAGAAGGAGAAGACCGCCTCCCACAGCGATGCTTCTGAGAAGAGGGATACGGTAGGAGTGAGAAAAGTGATAGGGTAAATAGATCAGTTAAGATACGGCTTTAAAGGACACAATTTAAAATGAGATAAAAATCCTTTTTACTTAGAATATTTTTGTGTTTCTAATGTTAAAAGGAATATAAAAGATAATACTAACTACATCACATTTGCATAACAATAAATGATACCGCAAATATACGAACTCATTGTCAAACCCGTTCGCACCTGTGCAGCAGCTTCATATCCCACAGAATCTGATGGATGACACTCTGGAGGAAGAGGACGAATCCGAGTAGAGAATAAGAATCTGAATAAGGGAGAGTTAGATAGTATGGATGAAACACATAACCGGCAGGTCGAATATTTCGTTATCGATTGCTGTTTGTGGAACGTGCAACGTCTATGATGCGGGCTCTCCGGATAGATCCCATCACAGACGAGTCACCCATGTCATTATTTGAATAAGATAAACAATCATTAGAATTATATAAACAACTCCAATCGGAATCTAAATCTTCACAATTAACCGTACCTGCATGACTTGTCTCTGGTCGTCCCATTGGTTCCACATTCTCATTCAATCTTCGATGAACGTCGAAATGAGGCAGAATCGAGCGATGTGGGGGAAGATAATGACGAGTGTTGCGAACAATCTAAATCGAGTTACATCAGGATTACGTCATTCAGCTCAATTCATAATTTCATTTTTTTACCCCATTTGGAAGGGAGAAACACCAAATCATGGCGATGGAGGGGGGGGGGGGTCATGACGCAATTTCGGCGCTTATTTTAAATGCAGAAATTCATAATCAATCAAAACCCCTTTAGCTTTCAACAATGGATGCACATGGGGCATCGTCAACCAATCAATATAACAGAAGGGGAAGATGAAACTGACGTCATCCGTTAGATCCTCGGCCTTTCTGAGGAATCCATTCTGAGGTCCCGCCGTTCGGAATTGGGCCATCACTGGAGGGTGATTACCTGAAGTGTGATTGGGTGAGCACAAAACGGTAATTGACGAACTATCGATTAGCGACGATTAGATATGTTGTACGGATAAATCATCAAGCAATGCAACTGGCGGAATTATTCTCATCGTTTGCAGGTTCTGTGGCTAGTTGGAGCCATAAAAAGCTGATGAAACAGCGGCAAAGCAGTGAAAATAAACGCATGCAAAAGCGCTTTTTCGTCGCAAGGTCTGTTGAAACGCGAAAACAGGAATTCATGCCGCGCCATTAGTATTGCGAGGCTATCGAGAGATCGCGCAACGCATTTGACAGTGAAAATATACGAAAAGAAACATGGATAATCGATAAAACAACGAAACCAATAGCGCGAGTTTCAAAAAACGCTTGCGCAATTAGTGCGCACCTAAGGCGCGTCAACAACACACCCCTTGACGCCTTTCATTATCCTAGTGGAATCCTAGTGGGAAAATGGAGGGCGGGGCCAGGCTGTTTTCCCAGTAGGATTCCACTAGGATTCCACTAGAAAAAGCGTTTCAGATAGGATCCTACTAGGATTCCACTAGGATTTCTGAACCAGAGTCTTCCAAGGCACCAGACATTTGAAAAAGAGTGACGAGATACAAGCGACCCTTGCGCCGGTCCTCAGGATGTATACCGCTAACGAAAGACAAACATGTTGGCATATTGCTATACGTAGGGGCCACAACGGGGTCAGTGGAGGTGAAAATGAGGTGAGTGAGGTGAGGTGAAAATTTGTGTCAACATGCCTCTAGATGTATGATTAAGACAATTTTTTTGGATTTATGTCGATATCGTATCTCTGAGCCGAGTTACAATTCCAAAACCACGTGCGCTTCGACTGTTGTGAGAGGGGGGAAAGACGAGAGGGGAGGGGAGGTGGGCGGAGCCTAATCGTCTGTCTTTCAAGGGACATAGCGCAGCTCATAGGAGACATTTTGTAGGAACGCCAAAACAAGATTAGTTTATGAAGATGTGAAGAGTGCTACGGCATCTGAATTGTGACGATAGCGATAGTTGACGCGCGGTGAGAGGACAAGAACATAGGGTGCGAATTAGGAGGAATCATAGGGTGCGAATTAGGAGGAAAGTCGGAATTATGAATGGCTCGGAACAATTCTTTTGTAGAAGGCGGCACAATTATTGGGCATAAATAATTCACTGTTTATTTGTCCTAATAGTTGTTATGAAACTTCTCCATAGCTATCGAATAAGCTTCTAATCGTACAAATTGATTGAGAACCACCGTTGTGCCGTCCTCTTCTCGTTTCCCGGTGAATTTGGGTGCGCGAGAAGAGGGCGGACGCTGTGCCCTCTAGCTATACGGTAGATAGGAAGTCGTATCGAATATGAAGGGAAGACGAGACGATGTCCCACAAATTATTTATAATCTAATTACCGCTCACGACCGTTCATATAAACAAACACTACAAAAATGTTTAATCATTTATTTTTTTAAAAAAAGGTAAAGCATACAGCAATAAATCACTTTGAAAATTGGACTACGCCTGCACTACGTCCTCATCCTCTTCTCTTATTTCGCCTCCTGCTTTTCTTTCGTGCTCTCTCTCAAGTGCTGATTGAAGATGACTGTTTCCTCTTCTTTCATGGGCGGCTTGTAAGGAGATCCTTTGAGCATAAAGGTGGGGGATCTTTCAAATATCTAATAAGTATACTGTGGAAAAAAACATATATATCCGCGCTCATAGTAAGAAACACTAAACCCACCATTTCAATTCCTGGATTATTCTCTTCCACGTTTAGCCGTTCCTTCAACCGATAATTAGTAGAACATCTGGACGTGTTCAGCTTCTTCAACACTTTCTTATATTCCGGCTTCTGCATTGCCGCATTCTTCTGGAGGATTGTCATATTGTCGAAGTAGTGAGAAGAGAGTAAATCACTACGAATACACAGTTCATTATTTATATAACTTTTGCAAAGAAGGAGGAGTCGCGGTCTTGTGTGATTCTATTAATTTACAGCATTATTTCATAGTTTCTAACACCCATCACTACTCTTTTCTCTAAATTGGGCGTGAGATCCAACCAAAGAGAAGTTATTTGAGAATGTCCAACCCGTGCTTCTCGGATTTCGCTTCTTCTTATGAAACAGTCAGAATGAGCAGCGCCTGCATGCCATCCGACTTCTCGGTCAAACCCGACAACAGCTGGTCTCAACTTCTTCAACCTCCTCCACCACCTCCTTCTGTCATTCCCATCCCACCGACAGTTGGAGTGAACCATCGAGACGGCGATGTTCGCAACTACTTCAAGCCGGAACCTCGCGGCAAAATCACCTTACTGGTTGGAGAAAATCAGTTAAAAATGGAAACATTTCAGTCGAGAAAGAAGTACGCTGCAGGCGTCAGAGGAGTCATGCTGATGATGTGCATCGAATGTTGGAAGAATTTCCGCGAAGAGGAGACAAAACTGGTTGCTACCGTTGAGGGTCAAGAGATTAGAGTTCAGTTGTGCAACGAATGTGTTAAGACCAATCGCTCCTGCCGGTTTTGATTAGATTGCCGAATAAAAGAGAATAGTACACGCTACAAGTATCACTCTGTCTATGTACGCACACCATGAACACTACGGATATTGATAGAATCTTGAGAAGAGATAGATTTACGTCACGCTATTATGTGGGCACATTTGCGTGCGATACTCTTCCTCCACCCGAATCTCTTCCTCCCTCCTTTGCTCTCTGTGTGAACACGGATCGGCAAGATTCGACGGGGAAACACTGGCAATCGGTCTTCGTTCGCAACGGCTGTTGTTACTTCTTGGACTCATTCGGAGAGCCTCCTCGAGGACTAATTAGACGGTTTTGCCTTTATTTTCGGTCTGTACAGTACAACCGCAAAGCACATCAAAGAAGCACTAGCATTACATGCGGGGCGTTCTCCATCTTCCACATTCATCATCAGAGTCGCGGAAAGAGTTTTCGCTGGGTGGTTAACTTCTTTGCCCGTATCAGCGACGACGATGTGCGGGTGTCTAGATGGCTAAGCCACGCCCACAACTTTTATTTATTCGATGCGTAAGCTCACTACTCACCGGTGGTTTCTACAGCGTCTCGCGCGTAATCCTCGACATATTTCGAAGGCCAATCTAGCCGAGCTCAGCTGTGTTTGCGAGATTCTACACAATTTGAAAAGCATCCCCTTTTCGGCGGAGGAGAAGAGGACAATCAGCAGGCAGTTGGGAATAATTCGGGAGATTGCCAAGTGCTCACGGGAACGTAAAGCTAGAAGTCATTTGATTCAGTACGGAGGAGGATTCCTGGGTGCTGTCATTCCCGCTGCTCTGGCGCTTCTTGAACTTGCGCAGAGAAAATGAACAAGTTTCGCTTGGTACCCTATCTCGCGCTTTCAAAGGAGGATGCGCAATTGGAGGCGATGCAGGATGAACTCACTAAACTACTCACGGATCCTAGTATAGACAGCGCTCTCAAGAGATCGCTATACGAGAATTTACTGCACCAAATTTCGCGTTTCAAAGAAGATACTATTAGCTCGAAGACAACCGCAGTTACTGTGCCGTCTACAAATGTTAGGCCTCCTTCGCTTGACGTACCTCATACTGTGATTCAACATGATGATATCGTACATGACGAAATTATCGACCCTATAGAACGCACGCAGAGTACGAATGCGGAGTGTACCGAGCGTGAGAGCAGCGTGATCTCATCGAGTAGCGCCGAAAGTGTTGCCACTGCGGTAGAAGATGGATTTGTCACGCCAAGAAGTCATCAGAAAAAGGAAAGAAGAAAAACAAAACCAAACGACGTGACACTGCGGTCAACTCTTACTCCTTCTACTACCCGAGCAGGGGCGGAATTTTTCGATACAGAACTCGACGCCAATCGACAACTACAACGCAAAACCAATTGGGGGATGCCGGTGGCTCCTCTCACTGCAGGTCGTTCTTCTGTAACTGCGCCTCGTCTACCGGTCACATCAACTCGTCCCACTGCCACTGCACCTCGGTCTTCTGCCATTGTGCCGCGAGCACTCTCTGTTGTCCCTCGAAATTCGGCTACCCCAAAAGGAGGAGCTGCAGCGGGAAGTACGCGACCTGCGTTCCGATTTTAGTCATTTGTCATCATTGTTAGTATGTCGAAAGCACGTGTGCATAAATTATATTACAATCTATACGAGCCGTCCGCATACATATCCGCTCAAAATGTCGCCAGAAAAGGTGGAATAAATGTTGTACTCTTTTGCAAGAGTTAGACCTTAGAAGTCCTTTGATCTACCGCTCGGGTAGTCAGGAACTTTCGATGGCTCTTTCTCTCCTTCTTCTCTCTTACACAAAGGACAGGGGATGGTACGGAAGGGAAGGGGAGAGAGGGCGAGAAACCCCGCCCTCTCCTAATAGTTTCTTCTTCACTAGAGCTTTTTACCCTGGCGTGGACGACGGCGCTGTCGCGTCCTCTGCCAGTGCTCCCTCTTGTCACTTGAGAGTTTCTCCCCACGCACGGACGACGGCGCTGTCGTGTCCTCTGCTAGGTTTCCCTCTTGTCACGAGACCTATCGGTCCGGGCGACGGCGCTGTCGTGTCCGGTACCGATCGTGTCTTTGGTCACTTTAGATTACTGGCTCATCGTCATATCTATTGTTTCGACTACGTTTTCCCTTGTCTGCTGAGCTACGGCCTTCAGTAGATACATAAACTTTCTTTCTATTTCCACTGTTCTGAAGATTGTCGAGGGAAGAGGGTATAGAGGATCTTCACTCCTCGGGGTTGCTTATGTCTTGGGCTGAGGGCAATTACAAGGTTTTTTTCCTTCCTTCCGCTCCCCCACAGACGGGAATCTCTTGTGTTTTGATATCTGTCAATTCCTTCTCCCATCTGCTCGTTGGATTCCTCATATCCAAGGGCCTCAATCTTTATATCGTGCATCGGCTGATCCAATCGATCCCGATCCGTTAAGTCCCGCGTGGCAGCATGTCTTCTTCCGCGAACTTCCGGAGGATAATCTCGCGCAAGCGAAACGCTCTCGCTCTCTTGCTCAATGATGCAGACGAGATAATCGACAGAGACATTATGACTCTCACATCTGGTGATCTAGTCAAGCTCTCTAACCGAGCAACTCGCCTCAAGGCTGATCTATCTTCAACTCACAATGTCGTTTCCGTGAATGCAATGAAATGGCTAAAGTTGATTCAAACCATTGAAGATAATCAGACTAAGCAAGATGAGGAGAAAGAAATCATGGATTACTTTGAGGATACTGATAATAATCCCTGTAATTCCGTTGAGTCGATTCACGAATCCACTAGTACTCGTCAGGAGCTTCTCGACAGCGTTCTCACCAATGTTGATCGAGCTCTCTCTCGATTGAGTCTGACTTCTCCCCCTCGGGCGGAGCAGTCTGTCGATTCAAACTCTCAACCCGTCGCACTGATGACTCATGCGGCGCTGGTCCCTCTTCCTACTCTCCCCAATCTAACCGTCCCATCTTTTGACGGAAAGGGCGCGTGGGAGACATTTTGGAAGGTCTTTCAAGAGATCATCGATGTTCGAACAGACATTGGGGATTCTACTAAACTACGGTATCTCGAATGTTCTCTCGAGGGAGAAGCGAGCGATCTCTTCTCCCACCTCCTCAAGAGGTTGCGAGTACAAAGGGATTGTGACAGGCTTGCAGAATGAGTATCAGAGAAAAGCAAAGAACTGTCAACACCTCATAAATGAATTCGCTACTCTGTGTCCCAAAAACAACTCATTCGAAGAGCAATTGAGAATCATCCGCAGTTTCGAGACTCTAATTGCTCAGTTGAAGATACAGAAAGCGGATCCCAATGAAACTCCGCACTGTCTCCACAATGTGCTACAAAGACTCTCCTCGTATTGTCAGAAATTAGTCCACATCAAAATGAGAGAGATTGACGATTCATCCACTTTCTCACTCTCAGATGCACTTAGTTTTCTGAAGTGCAGACTCAAGGAAGAACTCTAAATCCGAGAGCTCTGTCCAGTAGAGTGCCTTATTCGGGTCGGGTAATCGGGTAATATACCGGTCCATCTCTCATTTTGCACGAAATGAGCTGGCCCGTGTACTTCATCTCAATTACCCGTGTACTTTTCAACTCCGGCTCACTGGAAACTATGTTAAGGACAACGAAACTACAGTAAATCACAATTCTATCAAGTGCTTAGTGAAATAGGAGGTAAGCGCAATCTGTTAAACCCAATTTTAGACTTTTCAGTATCATAAAAGTTTCTCGCCACTGTATTCTACGGAGGATAGATTCTCCAGTATTGAAGATCCCTGATAGTTTAGATTGATTATTCTGATATCAATTATCGATTTTAGACATGATATAGAAGAAATAAACTACCTTAATGAGTGTTTTCTGCGCGCGACGATTCCATAGAAAGCGGAGGACCACTCCCTGAGACTGTGCGAGAGAGAAATGAGAGGGAACAATGAATTATCTCGGGAATATTCAAGATCACTAATTCCAGTCAAATAAGGTTGGTAAGAACTCTTCTCATGAGCCGGGGGAGAAATGTACACGGGTAATTGGCAAGAAGTACACGGGTAATGCCTCCCACTCATTCCGAATTTCCGGGTCAAAAAGTTATCGGGCCGCCTCACTTCGCGCACTCTACTGTCCACCAAGACCTAAGGCGGCTAACTACTCTGACTCCCCTATCTGTCAAGTTTCCACCGAGTTTGTCAATACGATCGAGCATCCAGAGAACGAAACTCAGATGAAAGAGAAGGATAAGCAACCCCCTTTGAAATCATCTGCAGATAACGTTGCTGGAGCTGCTCAGATGTGCATATTTTGCAACACTCATCCAAACTCTTTCGCGTGCTACTCTGGTTCAGAAATCCTAGTGGAATCCTAGTAGGATCCTATCTGAAACGCTTTTCCTAGTGGAATCCTAGTGGAATCCTACTGGGAAAACAGCCTGGCCCCGCCCCTCCATTTTCCCACTAGGATTCCACTAAGATAATGAAAGGCGTCAAAGGGTGTGTTGTTGACGCGCCTTAGGTGCGCACTAATTGCGCAAGCGTTTTTTGAAACTCGCGCTATTGGTTTCGTTGTTTTATCGATTATCCATGTTTCTTTTCGTATATTTTCACTGTCAAATGCGTTGCGCGATCTCTCGATAGCCTCGCAATACTAATGGCGCGGCATGAATTCCTGTTTTCGCGTTTCAACAGACCTTGCGACGAAAAAGCGCTTTTGCATGCGTTTATTTTCACTGCTTTGCCGCTGTTTCATCAGCTTTTTATGGCTCCAACTAGCCACAGAACCTGCAAACGATGAGAATAATTCCGCCAGTTGCATTGCTTGATGATTTATCCGTACAACATATCTAATCGTCGCTAATCGATAGTTCGTCAATTACCGTTTTGTGCTCACCCAATCACACTTCAGGTAATCACCCTCCAGTGATGGCCCAATTCCGAACGGCGAGACCTCAGAATGGATTCCTCAGAAAGGCCGAGGATCTAACGGATGACGTCAGTTTCATCTTCCCCTTCTGTTATATTGATTGGTTGACGATGCCCCATGTGCATCCATTGTTGAAAGCTAAAGGGGTTTTGATTGATTATGAATTTCTGCATTTAAAATAAGCGCCGAAATTGCGTCATGACCCCCCCCCCTCCATCGCCATGATTTGGTGTTTCTCCCTTCCAAATGGGGTAAAAAAATGAAATTATGAATTGAGCTGAATGACGTAATCCTGATGTAACTCGATTTAGATTGTTCGCAACACTCGTCATTATCTTCCCCCACATCGCTCGATTCTGCCTCATTTCGACGTTCATCGAAGATTGAATGAGAATGTGGAACCAATGGGACGACCAGAGACAAGTCATGCAGGTACGGTTAATTGTGAAGATTTAGATTCCGATTGGAGTTGTTTATATAATTCTAATGATGGTTTATCTTATTCAAATAATGACATGGGTGACTCGTCTGTGATGGGATCTATCCGGAGAGCCCGCATCATAGACGTTGCACGTTCCACAAACAGCAATCGATAACGAAATATTCGACCTGCCGGTTATGTGTTTCATCCATACTATCTAACTCTCCCTTATTCAGATTCTTATTCTCTTCTCGGATTCGTCCTCTTCCTCCAGAGTGTCATCCATCAGATTCTGTGGGATATGAAGCTGCTGCACAGGTGCGAACGGGTTTGACAATGAGTTCGTATATTTGCGGTATCATTTATTGTTATGCAAATGTGATGTAGTTAGTATTATCTTTTATATTCCTTTTAACATTAGAAACACAAAAATATTCTAAGTAAAAAGGATTTTTATCTCATTTTAAATTGTGTCCTTTAAAGCCGTATCTTAACTGATCTATTTACCCTATCACTTTTCTCACTCCTACCGTATCCCTCTTCTCAGAAGCATCGCTGTGGGAGGCGGTCTTCTCCTTCTCTTCGCCGAAACTTTCGAAGAGCAGTCTTCGAGGTGTTCCCACTGTGGTAGAACAAGCCCACATAAGAATATTAACGATCGATGGATTTCTTACAGTATCGACCGGTCGTGTTTTCATTTTCATCTTTCTCCCATTCACTTCGAGATGGCCGTCCTCCAGGTACTACAGATTTCAACTATCTATTATGTTCATTATTTCACTAAATCGTGTCAGAAATAAATTTGGAAACTGGCATTTTTTTATTGGCGTTGGTACCATTAATTCCTTTTTTTAAATAGCCATGTTTATCTATTAGTCGATTGACATCCATCACCTCCGGACTCCTTTGAAGTGATTGAACTCGTGGTAGGAGCCGCTCTCATCGTTCTCGTCATCATTTCATACAAGAACAGACTGTCCGCCTTCGCCCTTGTCTTCTGGCTCTTTGTACTCAATCTGTGGATCATTCCTGGTACGGTGGGTTACTGTAGATCGATTAATAAGAGAGAGAGAGCACTAACATAAGAGCCGATCAGATACTGTAACGCTCATTACCCCTCTCTGGTTCTTTTGCAGCAGTTTGTAACTATCTCTGCAGTAGTTGAAGTATACTCGAAACGCGCTATTCCTCATTGGCACATTGAATCGGGCTCTTTTCTTTTGTTTAGCATAATTGCATACGGTAGTTTTCAATCGCGGTATCGATTGCAGATCGAATTATTCATTGTCGATAAGATCTCTGATGTATTCGAAAGAGAAGACAGCGATAGACGATATATCTCTATTCGAGAGCAGACCATTTATTGAAGACTCACCACTGTCAAAGTGAGATATTTATATATAAATAGTGATTAAATTCCCGCCAAAGTAGTGTTGTGTGAAGCCAAGAAACAAAATCTATATTTCTTGGAATTTGTGGTATATACAGCTGCCGCTTTTACGGTCTCTAAGCTTTTATTTCGTCCGTATGGGGGGAGGGGAAGGTCGCGAAATATTGTATTGCCGATTACTGTGCCTTACTGGTATCATTTCAGTCGATCAACTCTCAAGACTATTGGAAAGAGAAGGATTTGCGGATATTCGATCTGTTCAAGTTGCGAAAGAAATCGGAATTATTGAGTGAATGCACGTCACATTTTGTTTATAATTTACCGCTCATTGTTGATATGTTGTGTGGAATGTTCTCGTTTAGTGATTTGTTGTGATTTATTCAGTTTGCTTCGTTTTACAGCGATAAATATTATATGTGACACAGAACACGCTCCAACGCTAAAGAATACGGTAGGGAGGAAGGGGGGAGCGGGCGCCCGCCTGTGACGTCACGCCAAAATCCTAGTGGAATCCTACTCATTTTCCTAGTAGGATTCTACAGTAGAATCCTACTAGGAAAAGGAGTAGGATTCCACTAGGATTTCTGAACCAGAGGAGACGGAAATGATTCCATTTTGAACGTATGATGAAATAGCGCGCGACGCATGCAGGCCGGTGAACGTTTTAGATATCGGAGACGATAGTGTGTGACAATGAGAGAGCGGAAGAGGGGGAAGAGTGAGCGTCCTCCCCAACTCTCACCCTGTCCTCCCCCGCCCTCTCCCTCCCCCCAACTTCCCTCTCCCTCCCCCCTCTCTAAACCTTAGTTCGAACACCTGTAAATCACTCGGATCCCCAAAGCGGAGATCAGGAAGAGGACAGTCCCTCTATAGCTATTTAACACTGTCACTTCCCCAGAAGGCGGAAGAATCTAAAAAGATATCATCATCGAAACGTTGTAGGTCCCTCTAATTCAATCGGTAGGTAGTAGAGAGTGAAACGTTCTCTTTCAAGAAAATGGCTAAGGGGAGAATGAGGTCAACCCGTGTTTGAATTTCTGAGTGAGATAGTGTAGGAACGGAGGAGGCGACAGAGAGGCAGACAGTCAAACGGTTTGAATTTTTTAGATGAGAGAGTGCACGGTCGGAGGAGGTAGTGGCGAGACGCGCACGCGGGCGAGACAAACGCGATAGAGTGGGAGAGCAGGAGAGACGGTCAGAGTGGGGGAGAGGGGAGAGAGATGTTCCCCTCTCCCTCACCACCGAAACTATCAGCTGCTTGCAGCTTGAAGCAACACGGAAGAGATAACGGAAGAATGAGAGATGCTAGAGATGGAGAGAGAGGGGAGGAGTGATAAAGAGGGGCGTGGCCTAAATTTAGTCATTTTAATCCTTTGTTGTTGTCGTGTGCTGTGACCCGATCTCTCCCGCTACCGTATACCTATTATATTCTATTTTCGTCATGAGATTCTGAAGTCACTTGTTGAGAATCTGAATTTGCGTCTATGAGATTCTGGTAGTGATCTCTGATCTTTTTAGGTTGATCTTTGGACGCGACATATGCTATGCCTTCTGGAGCTCCTCTCATCTTCGTCTGATCTACCAATCAACAATCGGACACGCCCCCTTGATCTACTCAATCGATAATATCGATTGGTAGATCAAGGGGGCGGAGCTTATCGATTATCGATTGGCAGAGCGGGCGGAGGCGGGAGGAGCTCTCCCCGGCATAGCATATGTCGCGTACCATCTACTCGTACTTACTGAAAATATCGGAACGTTTACCGCAACGTGATCAAAATATTCGATTTTTGTAACTTTGCGAAGAAAATTGTTTACGACCCGTGAGTAGGTTCATGTTTTTGTCTGCCTCGATTTGCGGGAAACTACCCGGACATGCTCGGTGAAATATGTGAAATGAAGGACAAAATTCGATGCGAAAACCGACTAAGTTAGCGAATTGTCATCATTACCGTATATAGCCGGTAAATGCCAGCAATTGCCGGTTCTGTCCTTCTTTTGCAATCGAATTTGTCGCTTTTTTAAATATTTCACCGGGCATGTCCGGGTAGATACCGGCAAGTCGATGCCACTTAATCGAATTAGCATAAACACAAATCATGATAATGTGTAATCGCCAAGATGCAAATTGTGATCATTTTGATCTCCTTTTCTGGGGGCTGTATAATCTGTCAAAACTTGGCCAAATACTTGGCCAATTTTTCACTCACATCGTTCAGAACTTGGCCAATTACTTGGCCAAGTTCTCTTCAGAAATCGTCCATCTACGTCATGAGCTTGCTTACATTTTTGTTTCTGTTACTTATACTCGTATATTTTCAATTTTTGCTATTTGTTTTACAATTTATTAATTGACGAGATGATTTAATTTCATTTATTCTTTCGCGTACAATAATAATACCGAAATATTTACAAGAAAGAATAATTAAATTCATGGGAAGCGACATTATTATGCAGTATTAAATACGAACACATGCTTTACAATGCAATAAAAATAATAATGGTAGTCATGGGACGAATGATGGTGACCTAGCTAATCGGCGGCGTTTAATCTACAGTAACCCACATCAGTCAATAATAAAGTCAATTCTTGACACAACGTGATGACTAGTGTGGGGGCGGAGAGGGGGATTCGTTGAGGGATAAGGTAAACACGATGGATACCGTGGAGCTTCTATTCATCGGTGGGTTACTCAACATGCATCAACGGACAACAGGGAAACAACTGTGAAGAGTAACAAAAAAGGGGCGTATACTTTCGGCAATACGTTGCGAAAAAACGTCATCAAAGACGATACTCGATATACCGTAAACACTCTTGCCTACCGTATCCATCTCTTCGACTACCGTACTACTTCATCACTCGAAGGGAACGCCCGCATCGGGATGGATGGACGTCATCGGCTGCGGATTCATTTGGACTTGAACGACGAGGAGACATGGCCAGGGAGGCAACATTGGACACACCGGGACTGGGGACCAAGTTGGACATAACGGATACAACATCGCGAACAAATATAGGCGAAAAATGTAAATAAATAACTCAAAATTGAAAAAAAAAGAAAAAAACAAAATTTGAATAAAACGTTCCGATTATTCAGCATGGACACATGGACGATTTCTGAATGAGGTTAGACAGTGGCGAGAGAGCACGCAAATTGCGGAGAGGGAAAAGTAGGCACAAAAACATGCCTACTTTTCCCTCTCCTCGATTGCGTGCTATTTCTCTTTCTCTAACCAAACTTGGCCAAGTTCCGTTTAGAACTTCGCCAAGTTTTCTCGCACATTTCCGATCGAAGTTGGTTAGAGTGACGAAAATAGCATGCTAAATTGAGAGAATTAGAGAAAAATCTGCCATATTTTGGGCGATCTTTTTGGTGATGTTTTTCTCGCACATTTCTGACAGATTATACAGCCCCCTGTAAACGTTCCGATATTTTCAGTACGTACGATACTTGAGAGTGCCAGGTCTAGTACCCTCCCATTTCTCTGATTCACTGCACCTGTTTCTCTAATCGAGCATGTTGGTGACGCTGTGTGCAGGAAAGGAGATTATATTTGCAATAAGAATTAACATAATGTATGTATACAATTGTTAAACAAAGGAAACGATGCCTTAAGAAAACACGAGTCAGATATTGCAATTTTAAAATTGTATGTACTTTTACGATATGGACCAGTGATATGTACAGTGTGTGTGGTCTTTCTATTACTTATGTCTTTCAGTCTTTTTGTGTTTAGAAGCCGAATAATGTACGAGTTATTATATTTCCAGCACATGGGGAATCCAGTAGAAGTTGTTTTCTTCTCTCTCTTTTTCCTCTCCAATTAATCTAAAAAAAGTGTATTTTATATTAATAACATTTAGCACTATCATCACATTTAAAAAACCTTAGTTCACCTCAATAACAATGCTGATAACAATTATAGATATCGTAATAGTCACAACCGAAATCGGAAAAGCAAGGATTCCAATCCATAATCCACTGCCAATGCGTTTATCCTTCCCGCAGAATATCTCTGAATTAGGGTTCGATAAATGAGAGATTTTGTCGTGAAAGACCCTTTCATTGTCATTGAAAGAACTCTCTCACTCGAGATCTATCAGTCGCTGTTCTTTCACCGAGAGTGACATTCTCCATTTCCCATACACCATCTTATTAAGGGAAAACTGTTCAACGATTAGGTTTTTTAACACAGTATAACACATATAGACAGTCATGTAATACTCTCCGGTTCATGTAAACCTTAATTCCCTATGTTCAGAATTTGAATATACCATGGACTGAATTTTTACTTCTGGAAACATGCGTGTCCACAGTCGCAGGATTGCACTGCGCCCAAGATAGTTCCAAGATGGGCCCGGGTCTGATCCACCAAACTGGCCTACCACAGTATCATGTCAAATGCAAAGAAGGAAATGCACTCCATGCACGCGTCGTGTGCCTATCTACTGTATCCCGACAGTGGTTTTGAAACAAAGGTCCAAAAATCAGCAAGACAAGTTGCCCCAAAAATCCCCAAAAATCAGCAAGACAAGTTGCATGGGGTTGGGGTCAAACCAGTGTTTTTCACATTCCCGAAATTCGGGAACCCCCGCGAGGGGGTCTGCGAGGGGGTCGCGAGGGGGTCGCGTAGTGTTGGAAGTGAAAATTACACTGTTTTCGACAGATTCCATTGAAAATAAAGTGATGACTGATGTTCCCGCTCCCTGTACTACCGATTCTTCAGCACGCCTAGTCGATGCGAGGGGGTCAATTTTACGGTGTCGAAAAATTTCGGGAACCGTGAAAATCACTGGGTCAAACCCCCCGCCCTTGGATCAACACTGGAAAACTTACCTCTGGTCTAACTATTATAGTCCGATGTGATACTGACCATGTTTGCTCGCCTCACTCTTGGAGAATCGCCGATCAGCGGTTTCCTCTAGACACTGATGGTGCACTGGCCACAGCACGCATGTTTTCGTGGTAAGAGAACATGTCACTTTAAATATTCATGTTTGAACGAAAAGTACTGTACTACACCACGTTTTGTGTGTGCACTACTTTGTTGAAAGTCATGATACAGTGCTACGGTAACGTTACTGCCGGGTTCCTGCAGCAAAAACTAACTACCTTAATCTTCCGTAATCCGTAATCATATCGTAACCCAAATTTCTGAGTTGAGAAAATCGATTCAGGCTTTTGAAGGAGATAGATCTCGAGTAGTTATTGCTTGAGGGGTACATCGTATTGAGTTCTACAGTAGCGGGAGTTCGGAGCAAAGTCTGTCTGGTAACCGAACGTCCACGGGAACAAATATTATTACTAGCCGCCTACCAAACTCCGAAAATGAAAGGGATGGTATAAAATACGGCACGCGAAGTTTTTAGAAAGGGTGCCAGTAGAAGTATGGTAACGGAATAGATGATGGATGGGATGGGGCGGGGGTTCGGAAATAGGTTTCATTTTGGGATGGTATAAAATACGGCCCGCGGCTGCGGCCGCGGGCCACGGGCCGTATTATACCTGGTAGGAAAATTGTTTTGAATTCAAAAAATCGTAAAAGAAAATTTCTCAAATTGATATGAAAAAATGAGTATTATTTCAGTAGCGCCCTAAAGTTTGTGTGCACTTGCTTCAATCTGTAGCTTTTGGATCGAGAGAGAAATCTTGCTGAAATTGTTACAGAAGATTGCGAATAAAATGCTTGTACTGCCGTATGTATTGAATCATGTTGCGTAATGATGATGCAACTGGATCACAAGAATTCATTTCCGCAATAGCCAACATTATTTGGTGTTTATGAGGTACTAATCAGAAAAAAGTTTCAAGTGTATACGACTTTTCTCCATTCAGGCAGCACTGCTGCAAATTCGAGGCTACAAACTCATAACTCGGCTCCCAGATGAGCTAGAAACCAATTCTAGTGCTCAAAATTATCCCTATTAAAGAAGGAGTGTCAGCAAAAATAGGATGTGGAGTTTGTGATATTAATCGCTTACACCTGTGAAGGATAATATAAATCCAAAATTTGGAAGGTCAATCTTTTCTCCGAAGCGAAATACGCGCGTGCAAAGAAGCTACAGTACTCAGGGAAATCAGGTTCAAGTGCGTGCGCGATTAAACAAATCTACCGGTCAACTTTCTCTCTCGTGTCGAATTTGCGTGCGCTTTCTCCCCCGCTGGGGAAGAGGGAGGGGAGAGAGGATTTGCACTCTTGCTAATTTCTGCCCATCTGCATACGCGCATTTGTCTAGACAGCGAGTTCCATCGCAGACGTCGGACGATTGTTCTTACAGTATTCCACCTTCCTTCCTCAGGGTAATCGTGCCAAGATATTTATCTGACACTCCTTCTTTAAGAGAGACACCCTTGAAAGTTTGGTGTATTGTGGTCCCAAAATTGTGGCAAATTCGTATATAATCAAATTTAAGATGCACTAATTATTCAGCTGTTATCCTACAAAAATTAATTTGGTCCGACAACTTTGATTTTTTTAGAAATTACCATGAACCCATGGTTATGGAAAAAATTCGATGGAAATTGAAATACATGAGTAAAAAAATATAAAAAACTTTTTTTCAAAAATTGAATGACTTCTCTCTTTTTTTGGAAAAAAAATATTTCTGTTATGAAATCTTTTTTGACACTTCCGAATCACTTCCTGTCGATTTTACAATATTAAAACCAATTGGAAAAGAAAGAAATTGATTTTCGGCCGCGGGCCGTAATTTATACTCCAATGGTATAAAATACGGCCGGCGGCCGGCCGATGTTTCATGGGATAGTCGGGGGCCCCTTAACCACCTTCTCAACAGTTAACTAATCATCAGAAACCGTCTAGGATGAGTTTCTGATACATTTTGAAGTATTTCCAAAAATTTGAAAAATTTCGAAAAAAATAATATTTCTCGGCTGTGAAATCTTTTTTTTGACACTTCTGAATCACTTCCTCTTGATTTCACACCACTTAAACCTATTTGTTAGAAAGAAATTGAATTTCGGCCGCGGGCCGTAATTTATACTCCAATGGTATAAAATACGGCCGGCGGCCGGCCGAGGTTTCATGGATAGTCAGGGACCCCTTAACCACCTTCTCAACAGGTAACTCATGAAAGAATCATCGGAAACCGTCTAGGATGAGTTTCTGATACATTTTGAAGTATTTCCAAAATTTGAAAAAATTTGAAAAAAATTATTTTTTTTTGTGTTTAAATTTTTTTTGACACTTCGGGGTCACTTCCGGTCGATTTTACATGATTAAAACACACTTAGGAAAAATATATTAGACTTTGGCCGCGGGCCACATTTTATACTCCAGGGGTATAAAATACGGCCCACGGCCCGCGGCCGCAGCCGCGGGCCGTATTTTATACCATCCCAAAATGAAACCTATTTCCGACCCCCCGCCCCATCCCATCCATCATCTATTCCGTTACCATACTTCTACTGGCACCCTTTCTAAAAACTTCTCTGGGCCGAACCTATATTCAGATTCCGAACATCCAGCTACTTTATACCAAGTAGAAATTTCTTTTTCAGCAAAGAATTGTTTTTGAAAGTAACCTTACCACAGACGGCGATCATAATAAAGGGAGAAATAATCATCAGAACGATTAATACACTGAAAAGAGTTAGTTGTACATTTGTATATTGACCGATAATGAGCAATTAGGCACGATTTTCGGTATGCGGTATGCCGGCTCCGTTGGAGCTCTCCAACATCCTGCATACCAAAATCGTCATTTTTGCTCATTTTTGGTAAAACTTTTTATTGTTTAGTTTATTATGTTCCAAATAATTCGTAGGCAACCGGCACGCCGGAATAATGAAAAATGCACTGATTGAAGGATATTTAGGGCGGCAATAAATTCGAGGCACTAATCATAAGTGCGCCCTAATAGAGTCTGTCTTTTCCCCGGCTCTCATTTTGGAATTTTCGGTTCGGCGGGGTTTTACAAAATTGCATTATTTTAATTTAGCTTATTTAATTAGTTCCTTTTCTACTTTTTAAAATTTTTTAATCAATTTTATAAGCAAAAAATATCCCTATTTGAAAATCAAACAATTTGTACAAAGAGGAACGAAGAAGAAACAGATTTCTCAACTGTCTATTTTGATATATAAATAAGCTCGGCCTCCCGCATATTTCGTGAGAAAACTTGG
This sequence comes from Pristionchus fissidentatus, assembly GCA_036245785.1. Taxonomy (NCBI): domain Eukaryota; kingdom Metazoa; phylum Nematoda; class Chromadorea; order Rhabditida; family Neodiplogasteridae; genus Pristionchus; species Pristionchus fissidentatus. The sequence goes on from BTSY01000006.1 coordinate 15,271,346, forward strand.
CACCGGCGTGCCGCACTTTTTTGTCAAAATTATTGTGCCAAAAATATCGACTACGCTAGCGCAGGTATGACCATTGCTGGTGAGGCATCAAATACTAGGAGTACACTAGGTGGGCTGAGCCTTTCTAGGGTCATAGCGAAGCTAATAGGAGACATTTCGAAGGTATGCCAGACGGAAAATAGTTTATGAAAATGTTGAGAATTTTATGGTGTTTTTATTGAGATCGGGTTGATGGCGCAGCCGAGTCCCACCCCCAATCGCCACCCCCACCCGGGCACGTATTTTGCCATATTTATCGCAAAAACAGTAGAATATCCTTGACGTATTTACGCGAGATATTGTGAGATAGAGGGTCGACATATTTTTTTCCTCTGGTATTTGCTTACCAGTAGCTTACTAGTAGGCTAACCACTAGTAGTTTCTACTTGTAATCTAATAGTATTTCACTAGTATACCGGGGAGGGGGGGTGACATTTGAGCAACCGACATTTGAGCAACGGGCCATAACTCAGCTAGGAGTGAGCCTAGAGCTATGGGAGTGGTACCATTGTGATCAGCATCAGTTAATTGAGATTTCATAATTAATTAATTAGTTAACACAATTAATGAGCTAGATGTTAATTAATTAATTAATTATGAAATTTAAATTACCTGATGCTTATCACTATGGTACCACTCCCATACCACTAGGCTCACGCCTAACTGAGATATGGCCCGTTGCTCAAATGTCGGTTGCTCAAATGTCACCCCCCCGGTATACCACTAGTAAAATGTCCACCACTCGTGAACTACTAGTGAAAATTTCGACTGTGACACAAATTTTCACTAGTAATTTACTAGTAGTGAATTTTTTAGTAGTTTACCAGTAGTGGGCACTTTACTAGTGATTTATCACTGGGATACTATTACATTACCAGTAGAAACAACTTGCGGTTAGCCTACCTTGAGCAAGTTCGAAAAGCTTCTACGCGTCCAGCAAGACTATTGGCAACTGTGAAATCATAAAACTTGCTGCTCCGAGGAATAGGGAAAAGAAATCCGAAGCACATATTGGAATGAAACACAGAATGTACCCGAGCGGAGGATCCGTAAACGTAAAATCCCAGCACTGTTGAGTAAAAGATTAATTTGAAAATGTAAAGGCCGCCTACAGCAATGAGTTATCGATAATACCGCCAATCGGTAAATCCATCCAATGTGGTAATTCATTTGAATACTTCCGAGAAACGATTGAATCCTGTAGAATGACATGTCAACCGCACATTAAAAATAGAGCGAGCGGACTAAAGATTACTGAGAATTGTACCTGCTCTGAAATTGAAAAGTGAACGGTGAACTTTGTTTTCTTCCCGATTATTCTAAGGCGCCGATGAACTGATCGAAGCTTGAGACAGCTTGATACATCCAGGTATGAGAATATAATTGTGATTATTTCGGTCGGTAGGGATAGCAAATTCAGCTGCAATAATGACTAAATTGTCTTTCCAAAATAATAGTGAAGATTTTTGAGAAGGAGAAACACTTTTCGGTGGGCCGCAAGCACCGCCTCTTAAAGGGACCTGGCACTCCAAAATAAGTTATTTTTATTTTGAATAAAATTCTTTCCTGATTAGAATGCAAAGAATTGCATATTTTTACGATTTTTTTTGAAAGGAGTTATGATTTTTCAAAGTTCGGAATTTGCGTTGATGTACCGGGCGCTACGGTGTTTAGCGCGCTAAACACAGTAATGCTCGGTACGCGAATACCTTTAAAAAATCATAACTCCTTTAAAAAAAATCGTAAAAAATATGCGATTTTTTGCATTCTAACCAGACAAGAATTGTCTTTAAAATAAAAATAACTTATGTTGCAGTGCCAGGTCCCTTTAATGCAGTTTTGAAGGCTTTAAGAAACCAGATCGTGGGTTCTCGTAGGAACGAGATTATCAATACCTAATTTTGCAGATGATAACATTTGAAAATAAAAATAAATAAATTCAAGAGATGTATCCAAATTCGGAGTTTTAAAGCTTGCCGCATATGCAGAAAATGTTTCAGAAAGAAAATTAGGCCTAGCAGATATGGTTTTAAAATATTTATTTTTGAACGAAAGTTTGTAAAATGAGAATGTGTCAACCGAGCAGCGATCTCACTTGGATGGCACCGAAAATGTGCCAATTTCAAATCAGAAAGTTGATCACTTATGCCCCTAATATGTTATGCAGAAGAATGGTTTCCTGGCGGGCATTATGAGTAGCTTAGCCAGATCGATTAAAACAGCCTAAAATGTTCGATTTTGATGTATTTCTGTCTTCTCCTGGACTCAAATTCAGTAAAAACGTAGCTTCTGGAATAACTTTTTGTGCTCTTTCGAATGACATTAAAATCAACAATTTCGAAAAAATCGATTTGGTAGATCAAAACTTGAAATTTCGGGTCAATAGTATTGTTGTAGTATATGTTACCACTAGGAGTCATGTTACGAAAGTTTGAGCCCCGGGCGATCATTCTGACCGAGTTGTGCAACTTTACCCGATCCTTCACCGCGCTCTTACAGAGAACGCGTCTTAAATAACCATCGACTTTCCCTGGCGGGTACCTTTAAGTTGTTATCTGTGAGCTTACGTGTGATTGCGATTCAAAGAAATCGTCAATAAGTTTCAAAGACGATGACGGTGTGATTACGGTAGTAGCCGATGTTACACCTGAAAGGTGTTAAAGGTTGTCGCAATAATATAAGAAATTTTAATAAATCTTTTCCGATTAAGCAATTGCTGTTGGAATTATGCCGTATACTGCATATATGTTAGTTTAGTTTAGTTAAGCAGTCTTTTATCAAGAGGCTATTCGGGTTCACGGGGAATCGAATGGGAGCTCTGACGTCTTCGGTTGATTTTCGTCAGAAGAGCGAGCCATCTTGAATGGTTTATGGAGTAACGATGGAACTCTTGCAGGAAATGAGTTAAAATCAGAGATGAACCCGATAGTGGAATAGGAAATGGCGAGGGGTCAGTTAGAATCTCGGGCGAAACAGATTTCTTGGATTCAGCTTCAGCCCCCCACCCCGAGTCCTCCAAACTCGAGTCATCGATCTTAGAGAGAATCAACGAGCATAATGATACTGAAGATCAATTCAACTTGTAGGTCATACCCATTACAAGGCGACCACTCCGGCTTGTATGGCGATTCAAGTCTCCTTTAGTAGATAGTAGAGACGAGGAGTACTAGGGAGCCTGGGTCTGAACTAGGGGAAAGTCCACTTCTTCATCGAACGAAATGGAGAGACGACAGATCGTGACGACTGACAAAAAGAGAATGATGTGTTAGTCGCTATAATCTGACTATTTGAGATTGGAAAACGTTCTGAAAAATAGGGACCACAATCCCCATTAAATGATTTGAAAATGAGCGTGTGAAAATAATGACATATTGTCAATCTGGTGTGCCGAATCACTTATTTGAAGGGAAAAGTGATAGAAAATTTTTCGGATGGTCTCTTAATTCATTAATTTTATAGGAGGAGGTACGGAAAAAATAGAGTATGTGTCTAATGACATAACTCGCTTTCTTCTGTGAACGATAATAGGAATCCTAAAGTTGAGACTTCAATCTTTCACCAGCCGCCGTACCAAGCTCAAAATTTCACCCTACTCCAAAAAATGAAATCATCGATAGCTCAATCGATGGAGTACTTCCCTCTCGGTGGAGAGTAGCGAGATACAGCACGAGTGTGATAGAGAGGAGAGGAGAGGAGAGACAATGAGGGAATGCGAAAAAGCGTGTAAAAGGGAGAGATTGTGTCTGTTGTGTTAGAAAAAGTGAGAGAGTGTGTTAAAGGGAGAGTGCATAGCCGCGCAACGCCCGCGTTTTATGCGTCGCGGCTAGACAGTTTCGGCTCGTGGAATTCCCTGAAATCCTCCTCTTTTCAAGCCCAAACCGAGAGAGGGAGAGTATATCAGAGACGCAGAGAAAAAGAGGGGGTGAAATATTTCGAGTTGCTCCCCGAGCGTCTCGAAAATTTGGGGGTCTCTCGTCGTCTCGACTCTCTCGCCGCCCCTTCCCTAAAGAACTATCTCTCGCCTCGGATTTGGGGAAACCCCAAAAAGAGAGAACTTTCGAGGGAAAATTTCGGGTGATCTACCTCCTCTCCTCCCCGAAAACAAGGGAGGGAATCGCCCAAATTTTTCGAGCTTAGTACGGCGGCTGAACCGAGATACGCGTGCGCAAAGAAGCTACAGAAATCAGGAAAATCAGGATCAAGAGCCGTGCGCTTGCGCGACTAAACAAATCTCTCGGTCAACTTTCTCTCTCGTGCCGAGTTTATATGCACAGTTTATGTGCACGAGAGGTAGATCATGAACGCCACTTATGAGAGACTATCTGAGCGAATCAACATATTTGTTCGGGAGCTTGGCATTCTGAATGAGTTGTTGAGATAATGATGGCATGATGTACTGTGACCCATGCTGATATGATCCGTGCAAAAGAGAAGTGCTGAAAATGCATCTACGCCTCAGGGCATTACGTCATAGGAACTTCCGGTTTTCAAAAAAGTGGTTGTTGGGCTTCACAAGTGGTACCAATCGATTCCTAATAAAATTCTAAGACTTTTTTTGACTCTATGCATTTTTCGATAATTATCGATCTGCGGCCGGAAAAGTTGAAAATGTGTTTCATTTTTTTGTTTTTAATTTTTCTACATATTTTGCCTCTGGAAAATGGCAACTTTTATTTTCGCAAAACGATCCTTCAACAATGGTACGTAAACCATGTTAGTATGGAAAGTTTTCATTTCCCCCTAAAATACGCGCGAAGCAGAAATTGGAGGTAAAAATATTTATGGTGTGCCTTACAGTATGCCGTCGAGGTTTCTCAATGGCATTCTCCGACCTGTAAATGCAACATGTGCGCGGGATAATCGACTTAACTTCTCATCGTGAAACCATGACATTCTTGCCGTGTCCGCATGCTACATTTCAAGCTCGGACAATGGCGATGAGAAATCTCGACGGCATACTGTAAGGCACACCATAAATATTTTTACCTCCAATTTCTGCTTCGCGCGTATTTTAGGGGGAAATGAAAACTTTCCATACTAACATGGTTTACGTACCATTGTTGAAGGATCGTTTTGCGAAAATAAAAGTTGCCATTTTCCAGAGGCAAAATATGTAGAAAAATTAAAAACAAAAAAAATGAAACACATTTTCAACTTTTCCGGCCGTAGATCGATAATTATCGAAAAATGCATAGAGTCAAAAAAGTCTTAGAATTTTATTAGGAATCGATTGGTACCACTTGTGAAGCCCAACAACCACTTTTTTGAAAACCGGAAGTTCCTATGACGTAATGCCCTGAGGCGTAGATGCATTTTCAGCACTTCTCTTTTGCACTGATCATATCAGCATGGGTCACAGTACATCATGCCATCATTATCTCAACAACTCATTTTTCTCAGAATGCCAAAGTTAGTTCGAGCGAGTAAGATAGTCGACCCTTACAATCCGTCAGAAGTTCGCGAACTTTTCACGCATCTTTTCTTGCTCGTTTTAGGCTATTTTCTTTATAATTTGCGTTAGGTCATTAGAGACGCATAAGAAACTACTAATGCCGAAGAATTTAACTTAAAATATAATCTAGGGAATTAGCCGCACCTCTTAGAAGGTCTGCGAGTTGTTTTCACGCAGCTAGACAGTGACGAGAGAGCACGCGGAACGAGGAGAGGGAAAAGTAAGCAATGTTGTTGTTGTATTTCTGCGCTCTCTCTGTTTACGTGCTCTCTCGTCACTGTCTAGCTGCGTGAAAACAACTCGCAGAATTCCGCGACCTTCTAAGAGGTGCGGCTAATTCCCTAGTTTATATTTTTGGTTAATTTCTTCGGCATTAGTAGTTTCTTATGCGTCTCTAATGACCTAACATAAATTATAAGGCAAATCGCCTAAAACGAGCAAGAAAAGATGCGTGAAAAGTTCGCGAACTTCTGACGGATTGTAAGGGTCGAGTCTCTCTTATAGCCACTCTACTGGACTCTTCCGGCAGATCAGTGTCTCCTCTTGATTGACCCTCATTCAACGCCACTCACTCAATGCCGTTTCCAAGCATCATTCAGGGTTACCGTGGTAAGATATTTAGCTGTTTCTACTCCTTTTCTTGTTTGTGATATTTTGGAGGAAAGTGAAATCGAACTCGTGACCCTTCGAATGACTATTACAATTTTAAAATGATACGTTCGTGAAATGGACTACTGGTGGTGTACTCTCTTTCTATACCTCGACGTGTCTCTCACTTTGCCATGCTCTCTTGCAGCCGTTTCTGTTGTATAAGAAGGGAACGTTTTCTTATTTTGGACGAGTGTTTGTGATTTTATAATAGCAGTTGCTTACACCACTCGGCCATTCACCCATCATATCGGACTATTCTAAATCACTGTGCGGAGAGTGTTGAAAATTGCCTGAGTCTTACGCAGACGGCCTCATATAAACAAATATTCGTGGGGCAAACATAAACGTGATAGTTTACCTGGAGACATTAATGTGATATTATGAGGATGTTTTGATTTCACGAATCCGTTATCGCAGCTGTAATTAGAATAGTTTTCTCCAATAATAATTAACAATAATATCAAATACGAGAGGAATCACGAGAGACATGAGCTGATCGGGCTTGGCAGGGAAAAGTTTTTTTAATGGCTGAAAATTTGGTGTAATGAATTAAGAAACTTCCTCTACCGAATGGTTTGTTTTTTCTTCTAAATTTTGTAATCGCGTGAAGCGCAAACATATCTGTGTCGTCAAGATTTTAAAAAAAATCTTACCTCGCTTCCAAATAAAGTTAGAATTCTTCGGATTGGATTGTTAAATAGGGAATTATCTCAGCTTGTTTACCACCCCGTCGGAGTCATTTTTCATCTTCGATTTTTGCAGTTGCTGAATGCCACTTATTTCGAAGTCGATATAAATCTTTAACATCTTCGTATTATTAAATATAATCGCAGGAGGAAGATCTGTCAGTAATTTGCCGAATATTGAACTTTTTTGCACCACTTTCACATCCTTGCATGCGAAATTTTTCTACAAATATCACCACGTCCAATTCGTTTCATACTATTCATGATTATTTGTAGATTTGCGAGCACTCCACTGATTCAAAATATTTCTGCTCAGCTCGGGGTCCGAACCAGGCGAGAGAGCATGTTGAAGTGAGTGGTAATAATATTTGTAGAAAAATGTCGCTTGCAAGGATGTGAAATTCGTGCAAAAAAGTTCACTATTCGGCAAATTACTGGCAGATCTTCCTCCTGCGATTATATTTAATAATATGAAGATGTTAAAGATTTATATCGACTTCGAAATTAACGAAATTCAGCAAACTCAAAACTCGAAGATGAAAAATGTTTAAAAAAGTTTTTCAGTTTTTTTCCTCGAACATTTTGTACATAAAAATGGTAAAAAAAACGTGAATATTGTTTTCTGCGAGTTTTACATGTTTTTTACTGGTAAAAAAGATCCATATTTATGATTCGCGACTAATAGTGACATTTGAAGAGCTTCACACAATTCCTACCATCCTATACCACCAGAGCGCCCGTAGAGGGAACCAGTACTTTTGACTTTTAAGCAAACGAATTCAATTTTCGTAAATACCACCCCCCCCCTTGACGACACAAGTTTGTTTGCACTTCACGCGATTGCAACATTTAGAAGAAAAAAAATCCGTCAACGCCATTCGATTGAGGAAAAAATCCCGGCCAAGACCGAGTCTAACGTAATTTCTGTCATATGAGAGGTTATCTGTCTCGATCGGCATATTTGTTCAGGATACTTGGCACTGGGCACTTTTTTTTCGTTAGGACTGGCAATTATATATTCTAGGACATTTGATAAAAGTTGTGACTGCAGTGTTCGCGAATCTAGGAAACTCTTCCTATTTAAAGAGACCAGGCAGTGAAAAAAATAAGTTATTTTTAAATAAAAGAAAATTCTGTTCCCGGAAGAATGCTAAAAACCGCATATTTTTGCGATTTTTTAAAAATTAGTTATGAATTTTCAAAGTTTCTTTTTTTTGTCTTTTATCAAAAACAGGTTACGGTAGCGACTACACCACAATTGATTTCTCTAAATCCAGACATTTTCATGAACCTTGGTTGTGCGCAATGATTCCGGGAGTGGCCAAAACCCCTGTGTTCCTCTTTTTGTTGCATTATCTAATCATCCGGTCAATACAAATAGATTTCTGTCTTTTCGGAAATAGGCGACGCACCGTTCCTGAGGCTAATTTCAAATTGAAATAACTAATTGTAAAAAAATGCTAAAAAATTAGTTTTTTCTTCATTTTTCATTAGATCATAGTGAGTGAAGTTCATTAAAAAATATGAAAATTAATAATCTGTTTTTTGCACGCTGCCTGGTCCCTTTAATTAATATAATTAATTGTATTTTCGACGTCGCCAAAAATTTCCGACAATTCGAATCCGATCACTATGTACCTACTGCAAATTGCGAAATATGTTTCGCATGCAATTTTCACGATTAATTTTGTCATCAGAGGTAAGTTTATATTTCGTTTTCAGAACCGCTAAATCGTTGTGCTCATTCTATTTCATATAAAAATTTAGAGAAGACCTCCCACAAATATTTGGTCACATAGACTACCAGCGCAGTGCTGTGGGCCACGCTCATCCGATCACATTTCAACGCATCCGAAAATCTACTGTAATCTATAAATCGATATATTGTCGCTCAAATGGCTACAAAGGAGCCAATAATCGACAGGCAACGCGTTTTAGGACATGTGAAATACATGCAAGCGACATTAAAATGAAGGTGCCAACAATATAATAATGTTTCCCCACCTGTGGATGATATCGGTTTTCATGATTGTGATTGTTTGCCAAGAAGTACTCACATCATATAGTTTTTTTCGAAAAAAATCTTGTATATTTCTTCATTATTTTGTTCATGGTTTTAAAACTAAAAAAAACTTACACTTTTAAAACTATTCATGTCTGAAATAGGCTAAAAGTGAATATCTCGTGGAATCAAAACAGTTAGAAGGGATCGAGAAGAAAATGCATACCGTAATTCATAAATGGCTATCACGAATTGATTTTATTGCAGAAATTTTAATACATTACTGAAGTTTGTTTCCTTTCAGAGAATTTTAAATTTCAATATTTAATTGAAATGAGCACAACCATATAGCAGTTCTGAAAATGAAATAAAAAAAACATTTACCTCTGGTGAGAAACTTCATGGTATAAAATTGCATGTCAAACATATTTCACCGAATAACTCAGATGAACTCCGAGCGAAAAAGTACTGAGAGTAAGAAACACTTTAATGCTGTGCAAAAATCATGGGTGCAATTGCACCAAGGTGCAAAAATCTCGGGGGGTGGAAACGAAAAATTTGAATTCCCGCAATTATCGATTTTTGCTTATATCTCGGCTCCCGTTGAAGCTAGGGGTACAGAACTTCGGATGTAAATTACTTTACACATTTCGAACTTGCAAACGAAATTTTGTACCGCTAGGTTCACCGGGAGCCGAGATATAAGCAAAAATCGATAATTGCGTGAATTCAAATTTTTTGTTTGCACCCCTTGATTTTTGCACCCCCAATTTTTTATTGCACTTTGCACCCCCTGATTTTTGCGCTGCATTAGTTCGATTATGAATCGATTAATGTATAGTAAGAATTGATTAAAATAGAATTATTGAAAATAATTAGTGACGTCAGAAACCCAATAAATTATACCCTGAGGCCAGGAGGCGTTTCCACGATTCGGAAGCACTGCAGTCATAACCATCTTCGAATGTAGTACAGTATAACGTGGCCAGTCTCTTTCCGAAGGGTCCATTGCCAAATGTTTGTCGACCCACTCGGATAATCTCTCATATGACTTGATTCAAGTATCATAACTTCGATGGATGAAATGCATGCTGAGAGAGTGATATTAATATTTGCGGAGATTCACGAAGAAATACGGTATAACAAAAGTAAATTAAAAGGAAGGCAAAAAATGAAGACTAATGTCCCTAAAAACGTGTTTTCTGTAAGAACGCGGGACATGGTAGTACGCACAGGGTAGAGAGGAAAAGAGAAACAAAGGAGCGCAGGAAACAAAGTCCTCAATATCTGTCGGGTCACTAACTGAATATTGGGAAGGGAGTTGCCCTTCTTGATTGATGTTTTTCTACCGGCTAGTAGCTACAGAGAGAGAGTGGCGTTTTTTAGATGCCAAGATCTCTCTTTCTCTCGTTCGCGCGCGAGCGCTTTCTCTCTCTCTCTCTCGCTCTCTCTCTCTAGGCACAGATTATAACACTACGAGCAGAGGAGTGAACGCGAGGTCAACGTATAGTCGAGAACGCGAGGTTCATTCACATGCAGACAATCAATAGCAACCCACAACAAAACAGAAGGAAAAGGGGAGTAGGAAAGAAAGTCCTCAATATCTGTCGGGTCACTAACTAAATATTAGGAAGGGGATTACCCTTCTTGATTGCTGGTTTTCTACCGGCTAGTAGCTACAGAGAGAGAGTGGCGTTTTTTTAGATGAGAGATCTCTCTTTCTCTCTCGCGCGCGCGAGAGCTTTCTCTCTCTCTCTCTCTCTCTCTCTCTCTCTCTCTCTCCCTCTCTAGGCACAGATTATAACACTACATAGATTATCTATATAATTACGGACAAAAAACATTTTTTTGTTGATGGTATTCACATGGGAGAATCGCCGGTTACATTTAATATTATTTTTATGTTCAATCAGAAGGCAAATTCGACGATAGCTTGGCTGATATTTGTAATTATATGAGAACTACACATTCAAGAGTCTCACATACAGCATTCGTAATGGAGAATTCGAATCAATTCAAATCAAATCATTTATTCAAGCTACAGGGCAAGTGTCTGTTGAATGATGGCTCCGCTCCATAAATCGGGTTTCTTTCCAAAGCTCGCCCAATTGACTCCTAGGGAGAATACAATGAGAGGTAAATTAGTGATTTTGAAAGTGCTCTTTGTGCTTTAGATTTTATGTAAAAATACAGTTATTCATCGAATTCAGGTCCCGAGCACTTATAATGAAATACGAATCAACTCAAACTGAAGTGCGCATTCACATGGATTGATTTGTGCAAAGAGGATCTACTGTCCCTTTCTCAACCTTTTATCTAGCAAAAATGCATTGTGCGTTTCAGATTTGCATTCGAAAAACTATACCAAAATGGCCAATTATTCATTACTATATTTCGGCGGGCTGGATGCTCAATTTTGAATTTCAATTTTCGACAAAATACTTATTTGAGGGGACGGACTGGGTAATGGATGAGACTTTGCACATCGAACTTCCGAAGAGAGGTCACTCTCTTGTCAATCTCCCTTTTATGACCGTATCTGAGGATATGATATTCGAGCTACTCAAGTATTTATTAATATTTTTGAAATTGTGGAATAAATATACGGAGAAACTAGCGGGGTTGTATTGAGGTTAAATGCACTACGCTCTATGCGTACACTACGCTCTATGCATAGTTCTGGGTGCGGGTTCGGTCCAGGGGGAGCTCGATAGGTGGCTCCAGGTACGGTCCAGGGAGCACCCTGTAGCCGGCTCCAGGTTCGGTCCAGGGGGAGCTTGGAAGCCGGCTCCGGGCTACATTAAAACTCGCAGTATGCTAGGGAATATTAATCGCTACCAAGAGTACTGGCTTATTCCGTTGGAAAAGGCTCGTGAGGCAGAGAGCGATCGAAAAAAAGTTGTCACTACGCCACTTCGTGGCAATTTTTTTTCGATCGCTCTCTGCCTCACGAGCCTTTCACAACGGAAACGCAGGATACAGTGCGTTCAGAACTGTTACAACACTTTCAGAGATGTTTCCTGTGATTCCCTGCGCCCTCTGAATATTTTTGAAACTTCAAAAAAAATTTTAACGTTAAAACATGTTAGAACACGTTCAGACACGTTTCGAACATCGCAAAACACTTTTCCTGCGAACCCCTACGCTCTCTGAATCATTTGGGAACTTTTTGAAATTTTCGATTTTTCACGTTTAAACGCGTTAGAACACGTTCAGACACGTTTCCGACATCACAAAACACTTTTGTAGTGATCCCCTACGCTTTCTGAATCATTTTGGAACTTTTCGAATTTTTCGATTTTTCACGTTATAACGCGTTAGAACACGTTCAGACACGTTTCCGACTAGAGCTCCGAAAACGAGTGTTTGCGCGAAAACGAGGCCTCGTTTACTCCCTCATTCGAGGCCTCGTTTTCGTCGAGTGGTTGATGGGGGATAAAATGAGTGCTCGTTGTCTCAACGAGTGTCAAATTTCGCGAGGCTTCGGCACATTTCAACTTTTTGGTGGTCTAGTCGAGCGGTTGTTCTGAAGGTTGATAGGCCTATTCCAATCGTCTTCCAACCGCTCATTGCAAGTGGCGTTGTAGTGGAATGGTTAGGAGATTGGAATTGTAAAGACGAGGTTGTTGGTTCGATTCCTTTGTCAATCGTTTTGCCAAGAATTCAAAAAAAAAATGTTAGATGGACCAATAAAAACTGCTCAAATGATAAGATGTTAACCTAAAGTCATTCGATGTATATCAGACACTTTTGAGATTCTGGCTGAAGGGTCCGTACTAGTGAAAATTAACTAATGCTGAAAAGTTGCCCTAAGGGTAAACTTTATGCGCAGAGTCCGAAAATCGACATGAAATTGGGCTCCGCTCAAACCCGGTTGAGATATGTTTCAAAATATATGAAAAATCGGATTTTCAATTTTTCGTCAGAATGACCAGAACCCATTACATAGCTATATTTTCGGAAAGCTGGCTGCGAGAGGAGCATTTTTCATGTTTACAACTTGTTGCTAACTCATCGGTGGGAAAAGTTATTTTTGGTCAAAACATAAAAATGATTATACTGAAAAATATCTCGAGAGTAATTCCCGAATTTTTATTGCAGATTCTGAATCCCCGTGCAAAACTGCTTTAAGTGCCACACTAATTGGAATGATTCACTTCTGCCTAGTTGATCATATGAGACAAAAAACGTAGAAAAACTGCAAAAAAATCGATATTTTTCCAATTTGTGAAAATATTCGTGACTGAAATAGTCAAATACTGCACATATTCGTATTACTGTACCCATATATAGATATTGAAAATTAATTGAGGGATTTTGGAAACAATATTTTTTTGCGAAAAACCATGAACCCATGCTCATGCTCAAAAATCCAAAAACAATTTTTCCATTTGTCTTCGCTCTAGCTTAGCTTCTGCTATCCTACTATGGTCCATGATCTTTTCACATTATAATGAAACACATACGGTACCGTACATTCAGGATTTGTTGAAAAATAATTTCAATTTTTTGGCCATGACCCGGGGTTCATGGTTTTTCGCAAAAAAATTGTTGCCAAATTCGCTGAATTAATTTTTATTACTTATATTTGAGTGTAGTAATACGAATATGTGCAGTATTTGACTATTTCAGTTACGAATATTTTCACAAATTGGAAAAATATCGATTTTTTGCAGTTTTTCTACGTTTTTTTGTCTCATATGATCAACTAGGCGGAAGTGAATCATTCCAACTAGTGTGGCACTTAATACAGTTTTGCACGGGGATTCAGAATCTGCAATAATAAATCGGGAATTACTCTCGAGATATTTTTCAGTATGATCATTTTTATGTTTTGACCAAAAATAACTTTTCCCACCGATGAGTAAGCAACAAGTTGTTGACATGAAAAATGCTCCTCTCGCAGCCAGCTTTCCGAAAATATAGCTATGTAAGGGGTTCTGGTCATTCTGGCGATAAAAAATGAAAATCCGATTTTTCATATATTTTGAAACATATCTCAACCGGGTTTGAGCGGAGCCCAATTTCATGTCGATTTTCGGACTACTTTTCAGCATTGGTTAATTTTCACTAGTACCCTCAAAACGGAAGAAAATGCACCGTGTCCGGTATTTTCCGGGATTTTCCGGGAAAACTCAGGAAAGCCTGGCAAATTGTTGTTTCTCAACGAATTCGTCCAAATTTTGGAGTACGAGTATGTCATCTAAATTCAAGAAATGCGTTTTGAGAACTAAGAAAATTATTGATTGGAAAGTACTGTATCAGAAAAGGTGCTTTTCGTTGTGTACACCACGCCGGTGCACGGGTGCGTGTGTATGGTGCACATGGCTAATTGCCAATGAAACAACGCGCGGGAGAGCTCCGCTCGCTCGTACGCGTCTTTGACTGATAACTTTGCCTGTTTTCATTTATTTTTTTCACTTTTTTCACTCATTATTTCGATGCAGATGGGAGAGGATCGGTTGATGTGTCCAGGTTGAGGTGCGCCGCGCGGACACCTGACGCGTTGGCCGCCGCGCGGTTGATTGGCGCGTATGCCGCTGCGCGGTCACTTTACGCGTTGGCCGCCGCGCCGTCCGCGTTGACCACCGCGCGGTCGTAGCGCGCGTCGGCCGCCGCGCGGACACTACACGCGTCAGGAGCGGGAAGAACACGTAAGTACTTCTTTTCTCCTTCCTTTTTATTAAGTTAGAACTCGTATTTTCTCTATAATTATTGTTTTTTCTTTGAAATTACGTAATTGTCTGACTTCTCCATCATTACAGGAGCCAGGCCCGTCGCCTTCTCGCTGATCGGCTCGGTCCGGGACAGTTTTTTTCGACTAATTAGGTAAATATTTTCACTTATTTAACATATATGCCTGAAATAAGAGCAGTAGTGCTTGTGCTGGACATTCCAGTCTCTTCTTTCTTCCCGCGCTCTCTCTCGTCTTCCGGAGGGCCCGGCCTGCGGTTTCGTCGAAAAACAATCGATTTTCACTGACTTTAGGTGGGTCAACGCGGTATATTTATGTAAAAACTTATGTTTTACGAATGGAACTTCACGTCTACTTCGATTATCGATTAATATTTCACATTTCAGCGCTGTTTCTCGTGCCCAGCTCCTTCTACACGGCCGTTTCGCGACCGGGAATCTTCCTTTTTTGCTGATTAGGTACACTTTTCCTCCTTATTTCCCTATTTCCACCAAAATAAGAACAGAGGTTGCTTGTGAGGAACATTGCAGTTTCCTCCCGTGGTCTTCCCATGCTGCTCTTCATTTCGAGAGATTGTTTGCGCTGCGTGTTTATGAGGTGAGGGCACACAAAAGTCAACTTTATTCAACTTTGGATATATAACGAACGATTAACGACGAAAACTAAACACACAAGTTACATAAGAGAGTGATCTTTACCGAATTAGTCAACAACAACTTCCTCTTCAGAATCTCCAATCACTTGAACGGGCGGTTTCTTCGAGAGTTTCTTGGAGTCGAGTCGCACCCTCGTGTCCTCCATTTCATTCCTCTTCTTCGTTTCTGCTCTTCTCTTTTTCGCATATTCATTAATACGCTGCACGATGAGAGTAATAGCATCTGGTCGGTTCTTTCCAGTCGACACAAGTCGACGATGAATGCAGCACTGAGTGTTTGTGATTTACGTACTATTCCAAGTAAGCGAATCTAATTTACTTACTTCGACGAGCCATTTCGCCTTTGCCCGATTGAGCCGATCCTTGTAGTTCCTCTGCAGATCCACTCTGTCGTCGTAGCTATTATCCGTGTAGATGAGTCTCTCGATATCAGTTGCAAGGATTCCCAACTTTTGACTGTTATCGACTCCATCGATATCAGCCTTGGTCGAGTACGGCGCGTAGTCGAATTCTGAAATAAATTATTGGACAATGCGTATGAATGGAGCAATGTTATTTACTTGCCTTCATCTTCTTTGTACTGCTCTGCCACTTTGAGGACGACTGTCTCAACTTTAGCAACAGAGGTCGACACTTCCTCCAGCTTCTGCTTCGTTCCTGCCAGCTTAAAATACTTTTTATTATTATTTCAACTTAATTAGACATGAATAAAGCGTATGTATGTATATGAATTAATTATTGACGCAATTTCTGACCTCTTGGTGTGCACCGGTCGATCGATTGGCTGATTGAATGATCAAATCGTTCCACGATAGAAACATATTGTTCACCATGGTAGTCAATGATCCGAGTTGCTGCTGCATGGAAACAACTTGGGTGAGAAGGAAATTGATGATAGGGTCTGAAAAACGTTCGAAGTTGTATTAATTTAAATACAATGGTTTTTGATACTTATGAATGAATATATGAATGTACCTGACGATACGGGAACTTGTCCTCCTGTTGTGAAAGACGGAGGAAGAAGAGAAGGTAGAGAGAGATTCTGCGTACTGAGAATCGATGCAGCACTGATAGTTGCTGTAGAAGGATTAGGGAGTGATGTATTGAGTAAGCCTCCAATTAGTGAGGGGGTTTGAGGGGTGGGGAAAGAAGTTGAAGAGGGGATCGATGAGACTCTAGAAGCTTTAGGAATGGAAAGGGGGGGAGTGCATGATCGTCCACGTCCAGTTGCGCGTCTCTTAACTGGACGAGGAGTCTGCTTATGCTGCACAGAAGTCGACGGCTTCTTCCCAATCATCCTGCTGCGAGGTGTCCTTGTGATGGATGCTATCGATACGGAACTGCGAGAGCTCGATCGACTGGAAGATCTCTGCAAAAGTAAGAATATTTGATGATTTCTCAAAGGATTGGACTGACCGTTACCACGGGGGAACCGGAAGCAGATCGATCTTTCTTTTCGCTTCTCTCCATCTCCTTTTCCATCTTCCTCTTTCCCTTGTCGACATCTAGGATGACGCCGTGCGCAGTCCCTCCAAACTTGTCGAGATAATTTACACTCTCTCCCACGGCGGCCGGCCCCGATCCCACTCCAAGACTTCCTTCTTCAATAACATCATACCCGGAAAGCGAACGACACAAAAGATATTTCGGCATTCTACCTGTAATAGAAAACTGCAAAATATATGAAAATACAAAATTTAGAATATAAAAACAATAAAAAAATTTATTTAAAAATATTGACTTTTTACAAAAAAAATATTGATTGTTTTGCAATCTGCATGCTAAATACAGTAAGTAATTTTCAACATTAAATTTATTTCCTGCATTTGCAACTTCATCACATCTCGATGGGGCGCAAACACAAAGTAAGTGATATCTCAATTTCCCGTATTTTCAAGTATGTATACGGTACCATTGCAGCTGACCGATTACCGGAGGTCACGGAAAATGCCGATGTTTATGAAGATGATCAGAGATGACATGAGAGGAATGCGAGATGAGGGGATGACGTACAGAGCAATTGCAGAAGAGATGAGGAAAAGAAGTAATCTACATCGAATTTCAGATAAGCGAATAACTATTACTTCAGACGACCGCATTTCATCGGCAACGGTGCGTCGAATTTTGCTGAACAAAGGAGACAACTTCAGGAAGCCGTACGCCCCCAGGAGCGTTCCCATTGAGATGCACCCGAGAGTGAAGAAGATTGTAGATGATCTTTACGAGGAGGAAAGCACTCGCACAACAACAGAGATTATCGAGACAATCAAGGAGAAATTGGGACTCGAGGTTTATTCTTCGATATATCATAATTAAATAAATTGCTATGAAGTAAGTTTATCAAAGACTGAGCAGTATACGATACAAACCAATTTCAGGTGAAGAAGGAGGTCGTTGCGATCATTCGACAGGAACTGGGACTGCGTCAATATCGTGTCCGTTACGGCCATGCCGTCAGACTGATTAATCAGTTGATCCGACTTGTGTACTGCGAGAAGATGCTGGAGAAAGGGGAGCAATTCCTCACCCATACCTTCACGGATGAGTCGTACATCCAAGTGGGCAAGAACTCGCAGACTTGCTTCGTTAAGAACCGCTTTCAAGCAAGAAAGGCAGCTCCCAAGCATGCAGCTAAGGTGATTAATTTTAAAAATGAATTATGGTGGTAGCCGAAAAGGGTATCTTTAAAGTTATCAATATTGCAATTGTTGATTTGGGGTGGCATCAGTGTTCGCGGCCCTTGCCCACTCAAGGTTCTCAGAGGCAAAGAAGTCAACGTCGACTCGCCCAAATACCAACAAATACTTCATGAGAAGTATCTTCAGTGGAGCAGGTTTGACTTTTATTTCTATAAAACCACGAAAAAATACATGAAAAAACAACTCAAGGGACACGTTCGGTCCCATTGGAACGCTGGTGCAGGACTGGGCACCGTGCCACGGGAGTCGCAGCACACGCCTCTACCTGAAGAGATCGGGAATCAAGGTGAAGTTATTGAATAGTTCCTAAATAAATCAATAAAACATATATGCAAAATAATCAGATTTGGCAAACAAATCACTTCAAAAATAATTGGAACAGTATACCTTTAGGTCGAAGATTGGCCGCCAGAGTCACCGGATTGAAATCCGATTGAAACTGTCTGGTCCCTGCTGAAGTCGTGGCTGAATCGTCGATGGAAGCCGAAGAGTCTGGACCATCTGGAAGAAGGAATTCACCACTGGTGGAACACCCATCTGACGAGAGGTCTCTGCGAGCGACTCATCGCCAGAGTCCAGAAGAAGATGAGACAGGTGGTGGCTAACCGTGGCCAGCCCTGCCCCGATTAATTATTCCAATAGTTCAAAATTTCGAAAGTTTCTCTTGTTGTCATTATATTACTGATACGCATGCCCGTAGAATAAAGTCCGCATTTGTGTTCACTCACCTCGCAATAACATCGACTTCCAATGCACCAGAGAAGCGACGCAGAACTGCAGAGAGGAAACCGCAATGTTCCTCACAAGCAACCTCTGTTCTTATTTTGGTGGAAATAGGGAAATAAGGAGGAAAAGTGTACCTAATCAGCAAAAAAGGAAGATTCCCGGTCGCGAAACGGCCGTGTAGAAGGAGCTGGGCACGAGAAACAGCGCTGAAATGTGAAATATTAATCGATAATCGAAGTAGACGTGAAGTTCCATTCGTAAAACATAAGTTTTTACATAAATATACCGCGTTGACCCACCTAAAGTCAGTGAAAATCGATTGTTTTTCGACGAAACCGCAGGCCGGGCCCTCCGGAAGACGAGAGAGAGCGCGGGAAGAAAGAAGAGACTGGAATGTCCAGCACAAGCACTACTGCTCTTATTTCAGGCATATATGTTAAATAAGTGAAAATATTTACCTAATTAGTCGAAAAAAACTGTCCCGGACCGAGCCGATCAGCGAGAAGGCGACGGGCCTGGCTCCTGTAATGATGGAGAAGTCAGACAATTACGTAATTTCAAAGAAAAAACAATAATTATAGAGAAAATACGAGTTCTAACTTAATAAAAAGGAAGGAGAAAAGAAGTACTTACGTGTTCTTCCCGCTCCTGACGCGTGTAGTGTCCGCGTGGCGGCCGACGCGCGCTACGACCGCGCGGTGGTCAACGCGGACGGCGCGGCGGCCAACGCGTAAAGTGACCGCGCAGCGGCATACGCGCCAATCGACCGCGCGGCGGCCAACGCGTCAGGTGTCCGCGCGGCGCACCTCAACCTGGACACATCAACCGATCCTCTCCCATCTGCATCGAAATAATGAGTGAAAAAAGTGAAAAAAATAAATGAAAACAGGCAAAGTTATCAGTCAAAGACGCGTACGAGCGAGCGGAGCTCTCCCGCGCGTTGTTTCATTGGCAATTAGCCATGTGCACCATACACACGCACCCGTGCACCGGCGTGGTGTACACAACGAAAAGCACCTTTTCTGATACAGTACTTTCCAATCAATAATTTTCTTAGTTCTCAAAACGCATTTCTTGAATTTAGATGACATACTCGTACTCCAAAATTTGGACGAATTCGTTGAGAAACAACAATTTGCCAGGCTTTCCTGAGTTTTCCCGGAAAATCCCGGAAAATACCGGACACGGTGCATTTTCTTCCGTTTTGAGGGTACGGACCTATTTCGATCCTGTCAGATAGTGTCTGATATTCTGGGATGAGTAAACTACCAAATTTTATAGAAAATAATTGGCAAAACGATTGACAAAAAATAGGCAACGAACCAATAACCTCGTCTTTACAATTCCAATCTCCTAACCATTCCACTACAACGCCACTTGCAATGAGTGGTTGGAAGATGATTGGAATAGGCCTATCAACACATTGACGGTGTCAGAAAAACCGCTCGACTCGACCACCAAAAAGTTGAAATGTGCCGAAGCCTCGCGAAATTTGACACTCGTTGAGACAACGAGCACTCATTTTATCCCCCACCAACCACTCGACGAAAACGAGGCCTCGAATGAGGGGAGTAAACGAGGCCTCGTTTGTGAATTTTATCAAGTGCTCGCTTGTTTTCGGAACTCTATTTCCGACATCGCAAAACACTTTTGTAGTGATCCCCTACGCTTTCTGAATCATTTTGGAACTTTTCGATTTTTTCGATTTTTCAAGTTAAAACTCGGCAAAACAGGTGAAAACGTGTTTCACGGAACTCAAAAACGTGTTAGAACGGTTTCTGAGGCAAAAGGTTTGCCCGCGGAGGGTTCGAACCTGCGTCGGACGGATTGCTAGTCCAGCGCGTAACCCACTTGGCCATGGATTTGGTGATTTAAATTTTGTAAAATTTTAAAACAATTCTGGTCACCTATCATATGCAAAAGATTCTGAGAAGATGTGATTTTGAAGCGATTTATAGCGAAAAGACGAAAATTTTGCGAACGGAACGAATCACAAAAAAACAGACAGACAGACAGACGTTAGCATTTTCTAATATATAGTAAACGGTGAATGGCATTAATTAAAGAGATTAAAGTGAGAGAGACGGGCAGAGTTCACAAGATATTCTTCTAAGAAGGACAGGCAGCGATAGTGTGAAAATGTACTGGGACTTTTAACTGCATTCGTTATCTATTATTCGTTCAGTGGGCTGTATAATCTGTTAGAAGTTGGCCATCTTTTCTTTTTTTCTTTTTCGTCAATTTTTGACTTAATCTTAATTTCTTTGCATTAGTTCGATAAAGCACGATGAAAAAGTAAGAATGCCAAAGAAATCAACTTAAAAATGTAATGTTAGCGACAAGCAAATCCGTGTTAAAGATTTCCTTAAAATTTTGAAGTTGGCCATCTTTTAATTAGAAGTTGGCCATCTTCTGTTTGCGCGGGCTAGACAGTGACGAGAGAGCACGTAAACAAGTGAGAGCGCAGAGTTTCGCAATAAATGTAAACAAAACATGCATATTTTTCACACTCCTCGATCCCCGTGCTCTCTCGTCACTGTCTAGCCCGCGCAAACAGAAGATGGCCAACTTCTATTTTAAGGCGATCTTTAAAACGGATTTGCTAGTCGCTAACGTTATATTTTATGTTGATTTCTTTGGCATTCTTACTTTTTCATCGTGCCTTATCGAATCATTCCAAGGAAATTAAGATTAAGTCAAAAACTGACGAAAATAAAAACGAAAAGATGGCCAACTTCTAAACAGATTATACAGCCCCCAGAATCTTTCTTTTTAAGCTGAGTGAATTAATATAGGGACCGCAGCGCATACAACGAAATCGAGCGTAAAAGTCTAGCTTTCTCGTGAATGATAGTTTTAATTGTGCTGCTTCGACTAATTAAAATTAAAATAGTCAATAAAATAAAACAAAGTGGCAAAACGTCTTCGAAAATGTGTTGCAAAAACACATGAAAGTGGGCGGGGTTTGGTGAGTTCCATGTGTCAGATTTGTGTCAAATTCATAACTCGAAATGAAATTTCAAGAATTTTTCATGAAATGAATTTTTCTTTTCCTATGTTTTATGTATAAATCGAGTACCCAATACTAATGCAGTATGTGGAAGCAATGGTATTTGAAATAATATTCATACAACATCACAGGAATACATTTTCGAGTACGTGTGATATTTTGTCAGTTTATGTACATTTTGTTCAACTACATTTCCCGACTAACTTAGGATGCCTTCCTAAGAGTCCTACGCTAGTAGATCTTGGAAGAACATGCAGCGCTGAAGCTGCTAAATATTTTCTAAAAATGCAAAAGCACGGTTTTCGTTAATATCTTTTCAATTCGGAGCAGCTTCTCACTTTATTTATCCACAAATCAATATACTCGTGCTCCTTAACAGCTCCACAAACCCTTGAGAAACAATGAAAATGGTATGAAAATTTATATTTTTTTGAAAACACATCTCTTTACAAAATTCTCGTTGGCGGTTGAACGCGAATGAGCATGAACCATATCGAGGTAAAGTGTGATGTCGACACTACCCATTATATTAAAAAATATAAGAACCCTAGACCTCAACTATAGCAAGAAAAAATAAATAAAATAGAAGAAAATGGGTGGTAATGCGATACTTGATTTTCGACGCTGAGGCTTTGCGCGTCATTGCGCACCCCTAGCTCCTGTTCTGTTTCAAGTACCAAAATCGACACATTATTATAGTATTCAAATTAGAGAACGGCATCATGCGGCATCTAGAGAGAACAGTGTTTGAAAAGTTCGTGTTTGGATCGCTCGCAAAAAAAGATATTCCAGCCCTCCAACGGGAACCTATAATGACGATATAGTGGAATGCTAGCAGACAATCGCGTAACGCAAGAGAAATAAAAAATAAACTGCAGGAAGTAACAAAAAATAAATTTTGAAAATGAGTACTTGACTCAGTTCGCGATAGAATTCGAAAGTGGGCGCCTTGTATACTGTAGCGGCGCTTCCACAAGTGTCGAAAAGTGGGCGGAGACTGCGGTACCTAAATTAATAACGACCGTTCGGATTGTCGACTCTTGTCAGCAAAAGCAGAACTTTTCCACCTAAATCCCTCGGTATTTCCTTCGTGAGAGAATTTGGAAGCGAATCGGATTGAGAAAAGATTTGATTAAGGGATATTTGAGAGACAATCATGATCATCACCCGGAGGTTAATATTTTGGCTCCATTTCCTGCTTCTAAATGAATAAATAAAATTAATTGCTTGGAAGGATGGGCTTGAAATATCTTTTGTCTTTATTGCTACAAATAATTGTTTATATTGTAGGTAACGATCGAGAACCGAAGAACAATTGGGTACGAATTGTGCTTCGGAAGGGAAAGACTCATGCACGATCGATTGTGGACAGGCAATTTCCAGATCAAACAATGACTTAAATGTCTAATTGTTCGTGTACTATTCATATTTCACTACTTCATCTTTGTTTCATCATTTATACGTTTACTTCTGGTCTAGAATACAAGTGATTTAACACTCAGTAAACACTCTTTATAATTTATTTTGCGTTACATTCTCTTTCATTCCATTTTCAATTACCGTGCCAATTGCTGATAAAGATGCCCGCCTTTAATTCATTTTGTTTTATCCTCCTTCTCGGTTAAATTCCGACTATAACTATTGTATAGTTGTTTATTTTTAATTTTTAAAAATATTTTGTATGACTACTTATAAGTGGTTGCCATATAAATAATTCGGGAAAAGCTCTCGTTTTGTTTCAGGAATGACTTTGAATGGCTCCGGAATTATCTCACAAATGTCTTCGATAAACGATTTCTCGTATTCTAAGTTCGACCTGGTGGATTTAATCGAATTGAAGCCGGATCCTTACGGATTCAAGCCTTTCCACGTGATCCCATTTTAAACAAAATTTAATATATTTAATAGTTATTTTGTTATCCATAAATTATTTTTGCAGTGGACTTTCTCTATCGGTGAGATTGTTCTCTCCCTCTCCCTTCCCATTCCATCGATTCTTTTCTGTGTACCTACTTCCTTCCTATTCATTCTCATCTTTAGAGGTATCGAGACAAAATTTTGATATTTTATATAATTTAAATATTCTCATTGGATTATTTATTTATATTTATAGGCAAAATATAATTAGATATGTGACTGTGTTTTGAGAAGTCAAAGAAGTACAGTAGCTCGATGATTCGGACCGTGAATAACCACGTCAGAGATCTAAATCTTTTTTTTATTATTAAAACAGTACAATGTTTTCTCTTCAGTGATGATCTTGCGATTGAACATAAGAGGAATCAATTTATGGTGGAATTTGGCGGTGAGGATATTGCATCATATTTATGCAATGTACTTATAAAACAATTATTATTCTTCAGATGATATAAGACCGTCCAAACTATTATAACCTAGAGAAAACGACAGTTTGGGCAAAACTGGCTCTTACGTGTAACATTTTTGTTCATATATTTTTGAAAAAGTGTATTTTGTTTTGTTTCTGTATTTTCGCGATCTTTCGTTTCGCATTTTCTCGAAGTACTTCGAAACATATTTTATTCATCACTTTTCTATATTTCGATTGAAAGGTATTTTATTGTGTTATTTTTTTAAAGATTAACAATTGCCACATTAACAAGTCGTATTATTAACATTTTATCGCAACGACAGAACGGGGAATAAGTAGGTTGTACTCCGTTATTCTCGTCATTGTTGAAATTAACTTGATTCTTCTATGTATGGCCAAGAGAGGGACGAGAGAGAGAGAACTTCAACTTTTTATTGAGACGTTTCGGGCAGACAGCCCATCTTCAGTCGGTGTACCACATGAAATAAGGCAACATTAACCGGGTGGCAGACAATAGAAAACGAATCGATAATGGAGAAAGCATGAGACACGAGAGAGAGGAGGTTGATGAAAGAGGCGAAGGGGGGAGAGAGAGGGGGGGAGGGGAGGGAGTAAGGCGGGCGAGAGCGACAGAGATACCATAAGCCATCAAATAGGAACATTCTCTTGCACAGTTCATCTTGTAATCCTACCCATGTTAAGCGATCGACAGTTTTATCCACTCTCCGCACTGCACTCGCTGTGTCCTCGCTGTGTAGAAGAATCAAGAACGGGGAATTAAATGAGGTACGGTATTTATCATCTTCTGTACATTTGTCGAATTTCCACGGTCGAAGGGATTGTTGATGGGACGATCTGGAATGGAGTCACTCAGTATATTTTATCGCAAAATCAGTGCGTGGAAATGCGACAAACCTACTCATTTTTTTCTCCCCTCCTCCCCGCACTCGGCTGTGTTCAGAAAAAATCGCAAAATCGAGAGTGTGGAAATGCGACAAATTCAATCATTCTCCCCCATTCTCATCTTCTCGCTCGGTCGACTCACCATTTCATCCTATCGAAGCGGTGACGAACGGTCGATTGACTCCTCACGGCGGTGTGGGATACAGAAGTTGGACACGCATCATGGTCGAATTCTGGAATACAGGTAAAATTATCCATATTTCATATCGCATCGTATGGTACCGTAACCATTTCTAGTAGTATAGTTTCGTAGTGGAAATATTATATATGGTCTTGTAAAGTACTAAACTTCGAGGTCTATCTAGGTGAAAAAAGTATGTTTATGACAACACTTACCGATTCAGTCTGCTGATGAGCGATTCTTGTCCAACATCTGTATCCCACAC
Source organism: Pristionchus fissidentatus (assembly GCA_036245785.1). Taxonomy (NCBI): domain Eukaryota; kingdom Metazoa; phylum Nematoda; class Chromadorea; order Rhabditida; family Neodiplogasteridae; genus Pristionchus; species Pristionchus fissidentatus. Next base: position 15,296,639 of record BTSY01000006.1, read on the forward strand.
CGCCATGAGGAGTCAATCGACCGTTCGACACCGCTTCGATAGGATGAAATGGTGAGTTGACCGAGCGAGAAGATGAGAATAGGGGAGAATGATTGAATTTGTCGCATTTCCACACTCCGATTTTGATTTTTTCTGAACACAGCCGAGTGCGGGGAGGAGGATAGAAACAAATGAGTAGGTTTGTCGCATTTCCACGCACTGATTTTGCGATAAAATATACCGAGTGACTCCATTCCAGATCGTCCCATCTACAATCCCTTCGACCGTGGAAATTCGACAAATGAAGAATGTACAGAAGATGATAAATACCGTACCTCATTTAATTCCCCGTTCTGTCGTTGCGATAAAATGTTAATAATACAACTTGTTAATGTTAATGTGTAGCAATTGTTAAAATAAAATAAAACACGATGGACACGCGAGATATGATTTGAAGCCAAGGTGATATGATAAACAACAAATCAAAATTAAATACAGTTTTGCCCAAACTGTCGTTTTGTCTAGGATATAATAGTTTCGACTAGTGTGGTACAAACGAACCATTTTGCAAACTTTCGAGTTCGCGACCGCGCGCGATAAACAAACTCGGTCTAAATGAACGTTCGTTTAGGAGGGTGAAAGTGAACTCGGGGTAAACAAACGTTTGTTTAGCCAGACAATGGCAAACGTTTGCCGTAAACGAACTAGTTCGTTTATCTTTCTTCAGACGAAGTGACCAGAACAAGGAACGGGAAAATGGTGTAAATATAGGTAGGAAGTCGAAACAACCTAATCTCATGTAAACTACCGTGGTCAGACCGACGTCCACCGCCTTCCATACAAATCTACCGTAACCCAGATACAGTAACCCGAATTTGTGTCATTGCTATTTTTCTTAGTTTGAACGAGATGGTCCTTGAATGCTTATTGCCTGAAGGATATACCGTGCATTTACAGTATTCCACAGGAGTCGAGATACAGTAACCCGAAAAAAATAAATTGCAAAATAAAGGGTCGGGCAAATTCCATAATCTTAGTCATATCATGAAATTTACCCCGACTTTTTTTGTGGATCGGCAATTGAGTACCGCAACCTGGTATGTAAATCGACTTACTGTACCAATAATCGAGGCATTTATTTTAGCACCAACTTTACATGTTGTGTATATGATGCCGTACCCTGGAATACTGTACGACGATGTATGCATCAGATAAATGTGCCTCGACTACTGTATCCCGGACGACCGTACCGGCATGGTAGCACTATATCCTTCAGGCAATAAGCATTCAAAGACCATCTCGTACAAACTAAGAAAAATAGCAATGATACAAATTCGGGTTACTGTATCTGGGTTACGGTAGATTGTGTATGGAAGGCGGACGTTGGTCTGACCACGGTAGTTCACATGGGATTAGGTTGTTTCGACTTCCTACCTATATTTACACCATTTTCCCGTTCCTGGTTCTGGTCACTTCGTCTGAAGAAAGATAAACGAACTAGTTCGTTTACGGCAAACGTTTGCCATTGTCTGGCTAAACAAACGTTTGTTTACCCCGAGTTCACTTTCACCCTCCTAAACGAACGTTTGTAAAAGAAAGAGAAGAAGAAGGAAACCAGCACATAAATGTATAGAGAATGTAGAGAATATGATCTCGGAAATCGATATACGAGACAGTCGTGAACTTTTCATATACGGTAGATCTCTGACCCACCACAATCTTCGAAAATTGGAATTCTTTACCGCATCAAACGAATTTCCCCAACTGAGCCATGAGTTGAGATTTAAAATATTCTCAGTAATTTGCCCACATTATTGGAATACTAAGAAATCGGATAAGACTAAAGACCAACATACAAGTGTGCTCAAGTTACAGTATTTCGGAAAAATAATGGAAAGGTTCAAACTTCCGAAATTATTAAATTCTCGGAATATGCGTAACATTTTCAAACAGATAACTGGAGATGAAAAAACGATTCCCCGCATTCAAATCTCATATTCACTCACAGATCCCACTTCACAAATCCTGTGCAACTACGGTAAATTCCTGAAAAATCTTGATAAGAAGGAAATTTCGAAAATTATCTCTTTGCCATGCAAATGTGACAGATACTCTGATTACATAGACAAACAGCACAAACATGTTTGCACTGGTGACATCAACATTGTCCAGGATGAACAATTGCGCGAAATTTTGCAGAAAGGTACGAAGTTCAGACTTAAACCATCACTGTATTCCTTTCAACGGTGTAATGGGTGAAAACGAGATTTTCTGCTGTTTCCTAATTTTTTCGCATAATTATTTGGTCCCGACACGATTTTTAGCGTACGGTAAGTATGAGTCCTGGCATTTTGCCAAATTTGCCAAATTTCGTTTTCATTTCCTTTCTCTATTATTTTCTTCTTTTTTGTTTGTAATATGTTGATGTTTGCATGAAGAGTCGATGCTAACTAACTAACCAACTGACTAAACCCGCTAACTTAGTGGGCAGCGTCTCACTAACTTTGTGAGAGCTTGTTTTCGCCTTTGTTTGCTTTTCATGAATTCTTGTGCTTTCAGTTTGGCGGCCGGTTACCCGATTGACCGACCGTTGCTTCGCGATGCCGATCAGTGGGTTGAGCAGCTGTACGAGTGCGAGCAGCTCTCCGAGCAGCAAGTTAATATGCTCTGCGAGAAGGTGCTTATTCATTTATGATTCGCTTTCATTGACGACGAATTCAGAGTTAACACATACAATTCAGGCGAAGGCGATCCTCGAAAAGGAATCCAACGTGCAAGAAGCCCGCTTTCCCGTAACTATCTGCGGTGATGTTCACGGACAGCTCCACGATTTGATGGAGTTGTTCAAGGTAGGTCATCTTATTCATCTCTCGTCACAATCATCTCATTGTTTTTTGCCCCAACGGCATGATATGTATTTTAGATGGGCGGAAACAGTCCCGACACCAATTACCTGTTCATGGGTGACTACGTCGACAGAGGATACTACTCTGTCGAGACTGTCTCTCTACTAGTCTGCCTAAGCAGATTACCCAAGTGAGTTATCAACTTCGTATATATTCGAATTTAAAATTACTGTATGTCCATTTCCAGAGTCAGGAATACAATATACCTGATACTGCACGTGCCTACTCTAGGTCTACTTCTTACTAAAGGGGATTAGCTTAGTATCAGCAGTCCATGTTATTTGTGGCAGCGGTTGCTCGCGAGTAGCGGGTAACTCGCGCTGACCAGACTAAAGGGGTCATGCAAATTTCGAAAAATGCTGTTCGTTACGTTTTGTGGTTCGATCAATACCAGTACCGTAATCTGTGCCCTTTCAGATCGACGGAAGGGAGCAGTACTGTGGGCCGGAGGCCAGAGGCTTCATGAAGCGCGGATATAGTGGAAGAAGAGGAGAAGAGATACGAGGAGAGTCGAGCGGTAAGCGACTCGAGCACTCAATTTGACGCAAAACAGTCAATGACAACTTAATGGCTCGAAATGAGCGAGTAAAAACGACCGATTCACTATCGGCTACCACAATCGTTGGGCTTGTGATTCAATCAATACCATTACCGTAATCCTTGGTCTTTCAGGTCGTTCGAATTGATGTCTCTCGGCAAGAGCCGAAGTTCTCGTGGAATGAAGATAGGAGAGAATGAAAATTTGTATTTGTTTGCCATTTTGTTGATAAATTACTGATTACGATTTGTGGAGCGCTCATACAGACACGCCAAACGAGCATTTCCCATATCGAAGTAGTGGAAGTTTGAGAGATGCACTTCGAGAATTGATTTGCTCGTGTAGCTTACCCAACGCGTAGTATGTATGCGAAATGAACAGGGAGAGAGAGATGATCGAAAATAGTATATTGGTAAGTTGTTAGACTACGGACCGAAAGGTCGTGGGTTCGACACCTCTCCGATATTCTCTTGCGCTTGCAATAGGGTAAGTGGTGTGGTGTACTGTACTTTAGTGCACCACACCACGGATTCGTTTTCTGCTCGTTTGGAATACTGTGCCATATGTCAAAAGAGAAGGAATCATCACCACAATAGAAGAATCATGTGAGAATTTGATTGATAGAATACTTCAGAAACATAAAAATAAAAATATTAAAGAAAAGAACCTCGACATTAAAACGGAATTCATGAAACACATTTCCACGTGGATTAGCACTCGTAAAACAAGCAGATGTGATGAATATTCCGATATGAGATATTTCACATCTGCAATATCACAACTACACACTGATTTCGTTGTCACTATGGTCGACAAAGCTTCCGGTAACTATGCATTCACATGCAAGAAACTGTACCTAAAGTTCATGGAAAAATAGCTAAATACTGAAAGTAATGGTGACAAAACATACGAAATCCAAGACCAAACAAATTTAGAAGATCTCAAAATACTTCATGAGCGATTTACAAGAAGTTTCGGAATCATTCCTCTCTCAGAAAGCAGTTTACCTAAAATCTACGGAATTCCGAAAATGCATAAAAATCCCATCAAATTCCGATTCATCACAGGAGCACACAACAGTACTCTAAAACCACTTTCTATGGAATTACAAAAGATTCTCAAATTTCTGCACGCACATTTTCGGAGGTACTGTAACAATTTTACAAGCCATGATAAAATCAATCGATTCTTCTCCATCCAAAATACCTTCAAAGTAGTAGAGCAATTGAGGACAGTTAGTAATTCAAAATGTGATATCTTCTGTGCAGATTTCTCCTCCCTATTTACAAACCTTCCTCATAATGTTGTGAAAGAGAAACTGTACTTTCTGTTTGACATTCTATTTAAAAACGCTGGCGCAGAATATATGGTTGTCCATGGAATGAAAGTTCGATACGACAGAAACAATTCTAGCACTTCCGGTAGATCTTACCACAAAAATGATCTAAAAACATCGTAGATTTTATTCTCCGGAACTCCTATGCATTCTACGGCGGTAAATTGTACAAACAGCAAAAAGGCATACCTCAAGGAAACAATGCATCCCCACAAATCGCTGATCTTACATTAGCCGTTATGGAATATCAATACATTAAAAATCACATAAAAGTCAGTCACACATTAGCTTTTTCACTCAATCGAACATTCCGCTACATAGACGATCTGTTTCACATATCACAAAATACATCAGATTTTGTCAAAATAACAAGTGAAATGTACCACGATTCACTCACATTAGAGCAGACGAATTCAACACCGAAAGAGTCAGCATTTCTCGATCTCTCAGTTAAAATAACTACACAAGGAAATGTGAAAACGTCACTTTACAACAAAACAGACGACTACTCGTTTTCTGTGGTTCGATATCCCCACTTTCTCTCTAATGTTCCAACATCTATGGGATTAAATACATTTCACAGTGAGATAGTTCGGATTTTCAGAAATTGTTCAGACTTCGATCAATTTCTCGATAGAGTAGAGAAGCTATTCATCTATTTCTATTCCATTAAATAACCCCGGGAAAAACTATTTTCACGTTTCTTCAGAACACTGAACATGAATCAAACAATATCATTGAAATATGCATTGCCTAATAGCGACATAAGCTACAAGGTGATTCAATGTCTACAACGTTGAGATAACTCCATCGTAGTGTAGTTTGATTCCCTTCCCCCCAGAGGGTAGATCAGTAGATCAAACGCGTGACCCCTCCTCACTCCTCCCCCCCCCCTTCCCATCTCTTCCTTCTGTCTCCTCCTCTCTTTGGGTCACCCACTGCTCATCCTCCCCTCCTCCCATCCCCTCTCGCTTACTCTTTTCTAGTCCTTTCGCGCGTCAAATTTGTTTGTTTATTTGTTGTCATTTCCATCCCTATCTTCTTTCCCCTCATTTTCCTTTAAAATATTATATTTTTCTCCCTATTTCACTATGTCCTTTACTCACGATGGGCATCGTACTGATGAGGTCCACCCATCGTTAGGCGGTTGGGTGTCTACGAACCCAAAGGACCGAAACATCCAACCGCGCCACTTTCGGAAGTTGTCTATTTGCTTAGGTCTTTCTATGCAGCTGTTTCTTTTTCGTGAATATCAAGTCCGATAGTTAATTTAAGTTCATTTAGACCGAGTTTGTTTATCGCGCGCGGTCGCGAATGAATCGGAGTTCGAGTTCATTAGTTCTAGTTCGTTTGCACCACACTAGTTTCGACGGTCTTATATCTATTATCTACCTCTTCCTCATCTTCTACTGCTGCATCAATATCGTCTGTTTTTTTCTATTATTAAAAGACCGGGAGCGGAAAATTTAATGCCTTTCATTTCAAAGAGTTTCTTTTTTTTGTAATCGAACGCAAAAAAAGTTTAACTATTTTTTTAAAACGTAGATATGAATTTTCATATTTTCGCTTATGCGCCCAATTCAGAGTTTCGCGTAGTAGACACAGATAGGGGGATCTGTGATCATAGCTTTTAAAATTTATATCTACTTTTTATGAAATTAAAAATGTTTTTCATTTAATTCGTAAAAGAAAATTCTCTGAAAATCACTTAACTTGCTGTGCCAAGTCTCTTTAATTTTTTTTTATTCTGTGAAACTATTGGAGGATATTATTCAAATTTTCGCCGAATTCTAAGTGCTGTGTATGAGCCTAGTCATGTGTCTGACCTAGCGAACTGTTCCGCACCCCAACACAGCTCCCTATCTATGACTGAGTATCATTTTCCCTGTCATGCAAATATTGGCTGCGTAGCTTGCGAGCATTCCCGCATTTCCTACGTATTTCACGTCTTGTCCTCCGCTCGCGTAGCGAGACGTCGTTATTCCTTTTGCTCCCGTTATATAAATATTATTACTACAACACCCGTTGTGCACAGACATAACATTTTGGCGATCAGGATTGTTTGACGTACTTATTGTTTGTTTCATAAGGCGGTTGGTAGCCTGGCTGGGAAGGTGGGGGACGTCGTCCACACCGGAGCCGAATCCTGGTTTCTTGCAACTTTGATAAGACGCAGGGAAGACTATCGCCGATTTTCGAATTGGTTATAGACTTTTCTTTGTTCTTTATCAAGTGTCGCCTCTGGTGCCGTTTTCCCTGGTGCTAGAGGATATCAGGTTCATCAAACCCGTGCAGCGAAGAGTAGCACGTGGTCGTCGACTAGAGGATCTGCATTTTTTGTGTGAATTGAAGTGAATTGGTGGTTGAGTAGCCAGACTGTGAAAGTAAGAGACGTAGTCTTTACTGGAGTCAAAGCTCTGGTTTTGAAGGTCTTTTTACTGATAGCAGCGAAAGCTATCGCCAATTTTTTTTTGGTGATAACTACTCTGCGTATTGGTTAAGCCTGGGAACACGACCGATAGTTGGAAATTGGTTGAGTAGATCAATAACTAAAGGAAGTGGGGCTGGTAGAGAACCATGACGGCTGAAGACGAGGAGGTCTCCCCGACCATGAACGAATTATTCACACAGATGGTAGAGATGCAGAGGAAAGTGGTTGACATGCAAGAAGACCAGAATGAGAAGTACACACAGTTATTGTCATTGGTGACTAAGGGTGGTAATAACGAGGGAAGAGCACAGAATATGATGACTGTGCAGGTTCCGTCCACGTCGAATGGACCGACTCTTGATGCGATTGAAGGAAGAATCATCGGGGATTTTGAGTACGATGAGGAGGAGTGCACATTCGAGCAGTGGTACGAGCGGTACCAGGATGTGTTCGTGCATGACATGAAGGGAGCAGATGATTGTTCAAAGGTGAGAGTACTGCTGAGGCACATCAGTGTGAAGTGCAATGCTCAGTACCGTGATCACAAGGCACCCGCCGATGTCATGGCTGAGTCGTTTGATGGCACGGTAGCCACACTCAAATCCTTATTCGGAAAGAAGGAGTCGGATTTCGAACTGCGTGTTCGATTCTTCAACCAGAAAATGTCCACGAGTGGTGATCTCGATGTGATGAAATTCGCCGCAGAGGTGAACCGTCTGTACCAGAAGGGTAATCTTAAGACGATTACTGAGGACCAGATGAAGATTACAGTCTTCGGTCTGGATCTGCCAAATGAGAAGGCGATGCGCACTCAGCTGTTCAATGCAGTGAGTCTGAAGGCATCGATCACGTTCAAGGAGCTACTTGAGAAGTACTCCACGCTGAGGACACTGGAACGTGACGTGGCATTGGTACAGAATGTGTCGGTGAACATGGTGAAGACGTACAATAAAGGAACGACTGAAAGGAGCAAGAATCCCGAGTATAAGAGAGACAAATCGATCACATGCAGAGGCTGTGATAAGAAGGGTCACTACGAGAGTGAATGTTGGCTGACATATCCAGAGAAGAGGCCGAAACGGCATGGAAGTAGATCGTACCTCATCCGCTGTGGTGGAGAGAGGAGGGATCGAGTGTATGTGAACTTGAAGATCGGTGGAAAATCGATCGAGTTCCAAGTGGATACTGGTTCAGATGTCACAATCATCTCGGAGAGTGACTGGAGAGGACTGAATTGTCCGTCTCTGACGAAGTTTGTCGATCGTATTAGCGATGCTAACGATCAGTCTCTCGAGATTCTCGGAATGTTTTCCTGTGCTATGGAGTACAGTGGAGTGAAGAGTAGCGGAGTGGTCTACTAAAGCTACTAAAGCCCCTTACTAAAGTTACTAAAGCCCCGATTCGACTTGTCGGTGGTGAATGGTTCTGGAAGCTGAACCTGAGAAGATCATTCTTCAGGAATGATAATGCGGTAGTCGCATGCACCAAGTCTCCGGATGACTACGCAAACTTGATGGAATGTCAAGAATATTGCGAGACTGGACTGGCCAGACTGAACCCGAGAGGTAATACTGGAGGATGTGTACATCCTGGAACCAGCCAGCAGGTGTATGAAAAGGAGATCGATCAAAGATTAAAAATGGGAGTGAACTCGAAAGGAGAACACTTGGAGCAGGCAGGAGTATTCTCTCTAGTCGAAGAGAAGAATGAGTCTGTGGAAGAACATGCTGATCCCAGAGAGGACAGAGCGTGTCTGCCTGTGATTCCGGAGGTTGACTCGGACTCTGGAAAGAGAGGGAGCAGCTTCTCCAAGATCGATTTCTGTGATGTGGATTCACGTGTTGAAGTCCAAGAGACGAAGGAACCGTGGATGAATCAGAAACGTCACGGGCTGACTATTGTCGTTAACGACAGATTACCGTACAGAGATGAGCCCACTCTGAAGACGTTTCATGCGGATGACCATGATGCAGAAGCGCACTTGCTGACTTTTCATGAGAAAGTCGCATTCAATGGGAAGAGGAAGGGAGAGCACACGGAAAATCTGGAATGGATTTCCAATGATGGTGCCGAAGACAGAGATGTCAACTCTCTTGGTTTCGTCGTGAGCGAAACTTACCGTAACCCAAGACTGGAGGAACATACGAGTCCTGCCAGAAGCAGTGAACTAGTTTTCGACTGCACAAAGGAATTCTCATCGAGAATTGCATCGGATGTCTCTTATATGAAGAACAAAGATCAACTCACTCTCTCCGAGAAGGAAGAGGAGGGAAGAATGTGTGGTGTCGGTAGGGACAACAGAGAGTTCGTCCAGGGTACTACCGTACATCAAGAGAGCATCACTAGCCGTTACCCAAGTATGGAGGAATCTTCGGGTCCTGCCAAGAACAGCGAACAAGTGTTCGTGTGCAATGAGGAGATCTTTCGAGGAAGGATCAAACATCAGCTCACTCTCTCCGAGAGGGAAGAGGGGAGTTGGAGAGATGTCGGTAGTGGGAACAGAGAGTTCGCCATGGGTACTGCCGTGCATCGAGAGATCATGCGTCATGATGGACTGAGTGTCGAGAGATGGTCGATGACCATGGAGAAGTGCATCCACGGATCGAGCGAGAAGAAGGACATCGTCGAGGACAACTACATCGTCTCGCGAGTCTCAACTACCACGACAAGTGCGACTACATCGAGTACAATCGTCGAGTCTCGCCGTGCAACTTCAATCGTCGAAGAAAGATTCGAGCCCACGGATGATGTGGAGAACGACACGAAGACAGTTACTCTGAATGAGTCCCATCCAAATTGACCATCATTACCCAGTACTACGATATTGATTCTTTACCACTGTATAAGTTACCTTCGCACTATCGTAACTTCATATCGTCAGATATTCAATAATCGTATTTCATATCTTGTGGCGGAGGTGCTGTGTATGAGCCTAGTCATGTGTCTGACCTAGCGAACTGTTCCGCACCCCAACACAGCTCCCTATCTATGACTGAGTATCATTTTCCCTGTCATGTAAATATTGGCTGCGTAGCTTGCGAGCATTCCCGCATTTCCTACGTATTTCACGTCTTGTCCTCCGCTCGCGTAGCGAGACGTCGTTATTCCTTTTGCTCCCGTTATATAAATATTATTACTACAACACCCGTTGTGCACAGACATAACACTAAGTATGAAATTTAATAATTTAATTGAGGTCAATGTCGTTTCTGCCGTAAAAGTTTCTATCCATGGAATTCCTCTTGACCACAATGGAAACTACATTGCTTCTCTCGTTCTTATCGCTATTTCCTTCTTATTCTTCCTCCTTTTCTCCAATATTCTCAAAATGATCATCCCGGTAAGCAAGTTTACGATATTCTTCATTTTCTAAATAATTTATTAATTTACTTATGGGGATTGAAAATGCGAAAATTGTATTCAGAGCAACCTCAGCACTGTTACCATCTTTGGAGTTTGCCTTCTCTTGTTGGCCGTTGCCATAATTCTTCATGGAGCCGTCCACTGTTTATTCTCCGCCAATAAAGTAGGTCAATATTTATATTTCAATTTAAAAAATGTAAAAAATGTGTTGAAGGATAGATGCAATTTAAAATCGTTTCCATTTTCTTAATTTTCAGGTTTTCGCGAACTCGCAATGAGCTTTGAGGCTATCCAAGACTCGACCTCCATTTCTATAATCTGTGGATTGATCTCGCAAAGATTTATTGTATTTCTAAATTTATTGGATGAAATCCTTACCATCTTCAAAGGTGAACCAATGAACTTGGGAATAGTCTACGTTCACACCACTAATAGTCCTCTGTAATTAGCGCAACTTATGGATACCACCCTCATAGAACGCCGGGGTCTATAATTTGAAGAAACCGGTCAACTCGTTTACGATATCGACTCGGATCTTGAAGTGCTGTTCTCTGAGGAAGTTGTTGATGGTGGGGAACCAGTTATTTTCTGAGAGGGTAATGTATGACGGCTGAGAAGGATATATTAGGATGGTACTTCCACACGCCGCCAGTTCAGAATTTGTCGCCCTCGCAGTAAGGAGTCCAGCGATACAGTGTTGGAAGTAAACATTTGCCAACAATCCGCGTCTCTTATCGACTTTGATCTTGCCTTATTATATATCAATGGTGAACACCTGTGCCGTGATAGTGGTGCCTTCGAGTAGGAGCTCCGAGTACTGATCGCCCAGGGTGCTCGACGAATTTCACAACATAATTTTTTGACTAGTGAAAACTGTGTTTGGGAACCTCGTGTGCCCTCTAATCTGCATCAACCCACTGGTGTTTGGGTACAACGTTTTCACACTTTACCCATGCATAACCCCCAGTCACCATCTAGTCCAGGCAGTTGAAGAGCCTGTGGAAAATTAGGAAAAGCATATCCACCTTCAGAAAAGTGACTGGATCCCAGATTTCTAAGTAAATCAACCGTCCCATATTTTTCTTCTTTCCAATTTCGTGAACTGCCTAATGTGTGGTGGCAAAGTCGTCCCCTAGTGTGTCGCCCAGTTTGCGCATGATCTGATAGGGGTCTGCTTCTTGCTCTGTGCACAGAGTGTCAAAATACAGATGGTGAATTTCCCGAATCGGTTCTCTTCGGCGAGAGAAACGTCCATGTTCTCGCTATTGAGAGTCCAACTTTTCACGATGTGCAAAGATGTTGCATATGACTGATTACTTACATCCACATGGCGTTCAAATTCGGGTGACTTTGAGCCATACTGAAAGACGAACAAAACTACCTCCCAAACGTGGTGAGGGACGTTAACAAAACAATTCGTATTTCTCCCTCAGAGAACTAGAATGGACTAATCATAACCGTGCGTTAGAGAGAAGGTATGGACCCCCTTCCACTTTATACTGGAAGGCACATTACAAAAAGAAACAGAGCAGAGACAGCCCGCGAAAGTGAACTCTAAAAAACGACAGGACTTTTGCAACACCCTGATAGTGCCTTTCATGCCGAAGAATTTCTTTTTGGAATTGAACGCAAAAAAACGTCTAACCATAAGGGTGTCCCAAAAGTTTTGCGACTTTTGGTTTTTCAAAGATTTTATACGAACTACAAACCGTACATCCAAATATTATGGTTATATGACATAACCTCGGCCTATTTAAGAAATGGTTCATCTTGGGTAACGATGTCATATTAATGACGCAATATTAGCAAATGTTCAATGATGCCAATTTTACAACCCCATTTTCGACAAGTTAAATCTAGATGAATGTGGAAGCGAACAAACACCTAATATTATTGCAGCGTAGAGAGTGTGTTCAGTAATAATTTAAAACACAAAACGGCGGAATCCGTTAATATACAAAAGAAATAAAAATTCTCTTTTCAAAACTCTCGACGCAGCAGGTTCAACATTTTCATCATTTTTAATTATCTGAAGTCTTGTTGAATTTGATCAATATAACATGGCTTATACTTCATTATTAATTACTAGAAAAATTTACAGATAGATTGTGAAGCGATTTTCTAAAATTTTCTGAGATTTACGTGGGAAAGCTAAAATTGCGTAGGGATGACGAAATTTATTGCAACTTCGCACGATTACGCGCAACCTTCCTTGAACTTGATTGCAGCGAAAATGGGGATTTTCACACCACTCCTACTTGGAAATTCGGAGAAATCATGATTTTCGAGGTCTGAGTCCTGTTCATTATGCGTAATCGCGCAATCGTAATCGAGGGTCTACAGTTCAAGTGGCAATTTTAAACAGATGATGAGAATTTGTCCTCATCATAGAACTATACATGGCTCCCATCGAGATAAGCAGCGGTGAGAAATAACTGAAAATAGAAAATAGTCGCAAAACTTTTGGGACACCCTTATACTTGTTTTTGAACGGAGACATGAATATTATTTTATATTTTCGTTTTCGGCGCCCAATTCATTGTTCGTAGTAAACACAGACAGGCGGGCCTCGGTCTGCGATCATAGCTTTAGAAATTTATATCAACTTTTTTATGAAATGAAAAGTTTTCGGTTTTTCATTTAATTCGAAAAAGAAAAGTGTAAAGTAAAAGAGAAGTAAAGTGGCGGTCAGCCAATAGATACGATAGAGTGTCTCCCCAAAGTTCTCTCTCCGCCCTAGTTTCTTGGTTCTCTGGAATTCGATGATAAAATGATCTCTATTGTAACTACCGAAACATGATGAATCGGCTAGATTGAATCTTTCGAATAGTATTTCCGTACTCCGCTATTCTCCGTTTTTTTGTAGATCTCCGATGCTCTATTGCTCTGCGAATCACTTAATTTGTAGTGCCAAGCCCATTTAAAGTATTGTCCTGTGAAACTATTGGCGGAAATCGTTAAAATTTTCGCGGAATTCTAAGTAAAAGGTAAAGGTAAAGGTGATAGGTCTTCTACACGCAAGGCGGTCTCGACCACCCCTATGCCTGAGGGGCAACGAGAGCCTGTCCTGAGATGATCAGCGGCCTGTTGCGAGGCTATTCTCGTGTTGTGTGCACGTGAATCGGGGACCCCTTTCGAGGCATGTTTGGATCGTGATTTACCAATCACTACCAACATTTCTTAGCCCCCTTGGTTGGGTGGATCTGCACGCACGGGGGGTCGAACTTGTGACCATTCGATTCGCATTCTAGCACACAACCACTGCGCTACCCGGCCTACTTAGGAAATTTAATAATTTAATTGAGGTCAATGTCGTTTCTGCCGTCAAAGTTTCAATCAATGGAATTCCTCTTGACCGCATTCTCGATTTTGTCAGTCGTCACGAGCTGTCGCCTCTCCATTTCGTCCGATGGGGAGATGGACTTTCCCCTTGTTCTGCCCCAGGCTTTCTAGTAGCCTGGGGCAGAAGACTTGAATCCCCATACAAGCCGGAGTGGTCGCCATGTAATGGGTATGACCTACAAGTTGAATTGATCCTCAGTATCAGTATACTCGTTGATTCTCTCTAAGATTGATGACTCGAGTGTGGAGGACTCTGGCTCTAGCTCCAATCCAAGATCCCTCTTTCGCACGAGATTCTAACGGATGGACCCTTCGCCATTTCCTATTCGATATCGGGATCATCTCTAATTTCCACTCATTCACCGACGAGGAGACCATTCAAGATGACTCGCGCTTCAGAAGACAATCAACCGAAGATAATGAGCCTTTTCAACGTCGTCAGAGCTCCCATTCGATTCCCCGTGAACCCGTAGAGCCTCTTGATAAACGACTTATAAACTAAAAAAAACTAAACTTGACCGCAATGGAAACTACATCGCTTCTCTCGTTCTTATCGCTATTTCCTTCTTATTCTTCCTCATTTTCTCAAATATTCTCAAAATGATCATCCCGATAAGCAAGTTTACGATATTCTTCATTTTCTAAATTATTAATTTACTTATGGGGATTGAAAATGCGAAAATTGTATTCAGAGCAACCTCAGCACTGTTACCCGAGTTTGCCTTCTCTTGTTGGCCGTTGCCATAATTCTTCATGGAGCCGTCCACTGTTTATTCTCCGCCAATAAAGTAGGTCAATATTTATATTTTAATTAAAAAATCTAAAAAAAATGTGTTGAAGGATAGATGCAATTTAAAATCGTTTCCATTTTCTTAATTTTCAGGTTTTCGCGAACTTGCAATGAGCTTTGAGGCTATCCAAGACTCGACCTCCATTTCTATAATCTGAGATTTACTATATTTCTAAATTTATTGGATGAAACACTTGCCTCAATTGTTATTTATGTTCCAGTTGATTAAGTGTTCCACTATCACGCTACCTGAATAGGATTCACTTTTTTAATTCAAAATATAGATGTGTTTTTCAGATCAATCAAGAATCATTTTATCATGCCAAAAAACTTGATTGAATTAAAGTAATGTGTAGTATTTGAAGCAACATGAAAATTACGATGTCACGACTAGGTGACAAAAACAATGTGCGAGTGAGAGAAGTGCAAAAAGTGGAAGGTGTACAATACCGGTTCAATAATATGGTTCGTAATCTATCGGGATAACTAATCGGCATCTAGTCATAAACGAGTCGCTATTACATGATAATATAATATGATTGGGGAGAGAATTCCACAAGGATACAACGCGATTGACTAGGAAGTGGTGATAGAAACTAGAATTTGAACGAAATTTGTGCAGTTGAAACATATGACGCTGTTTACGTTAGGATCAACAAGGGCTCAACAGGGGTCTGGAACAGGTCAAAAAATCGAAATCGCTCAAAACTTTCTCCTAGGGGTAACTTTTGACGCTGATCACGATTCTGTTATCGATTTCGCTATCGGACTCCTCTGGGCGCCGCTATGGCGCCGCGCCCAATTGGCGCCAAATTACATTTTTGACTATAACTCGCTTCGGTGTGCCTGTAGAGCCGCGAAAGCACAAGTATATAGTCAGAATTTGACGCTCTTTCGAATGGCGTTGCCAGTTTCTGAATACTCAGAAAACTCTTCCCATGAAAAATCGAAATTTTTATAAAACGAAAGTAAACTGTAAACTGGTAAACTAAAAGTAATCCTATCTTAAAGCGCGCTTCATTCTGATCATTTTGATATATAGAAACCCCAATATTATCTTAGCATGGGTTAGAGCCACACATTTAACAACATTTTTGCTCAAACGCGTCGCACGCGAAACGCGTCTACGCACGCGGCAACCGGATAGACGATGCGGTAAGCGCTTAGAACTTCATTGCGAAGGTTGTAGGTTTGATTCATGTCGATAAACGCGCATTTTCGCAGATTTTATTTTTCTGTAAAAATCTGCGGAAAATTTGATTTTTTCGAGAAATAAAAATTCGACGGACCGCATCGTCTATCCGGTTGCCGTGTGCGTAGACGCGTTTCGCGTGCGACGCGTTTGAGCAAAAATGTTGTTAAATGTGTGGCTCTACCCCATGCTAAGATAATATTGGGGTTTCTATATATCAAAATGATCAGAATGAAGCGCGCTTTAAGATAGGATAGGTCTCCCAGTTTACTTTCGTTTTATAAAAAATTCGATTTTTCATGGGAAGAGTTTTCTGAGTATTCAGAAACTGGCAACGCCATTCGAAAGAGCGTCAAATTCTAACTATACATTTTAGCTTTCGCGGCTCTACAGACACTCCGAAGCGAGTTATAGTCAAAAATGTAATTTGGCGCCAATTGAGCGCGGCGCCATAGCGGCGCCCAGAGGAGTCCGATTGCGAAATCGATAACAGAATCGTGATCAGCGTCAAAAGTTACCCCTAGGAGAAAGTTTTGAGCGATTTCGATTTTTTGACCTGTTCCAATGATTTGTTGATCCTAACACAAACTGCGTCATATTATTACGTCTAGCACGAGGAGGGGCAATACAAAGAAAGTGGGGCAGGCCAATGTCAACGTCATTATGAACAACTCGGTAGATGAATGATAAGTCTATCAAAGTGCGGCGATATTCTAATGGTTCGAGTTTGAGAAGCTTTAGTCTATCGGGGTAGGGACGATACGGTAAGCCACATTTGTGCAATGCGAATTCAGAGAAATTGCGTTATACTTTTTCTATATCGAAGCATGTTTCGCGAGAACGTGGGGACCAGAGTTCGGAGCAAGACTCAAGTACAGGGCGAACATAAGTTGCGAAAAGACGGGCATATAGAGATGGGCTTTTAGATAAAAAGATGCGAAGAATGTACGAGCAACTAGCACGGGCTTTTGTTATCTTATTCTCAATATGCGCGGAGAAGTCAAGAGAGTTTGAGTATGTTACACCGAGATCAGTGAACTCGGTAGCAACGGGAAGATCAGTGTTATTCATTTTGAAAGAAGTGAGTGGGTGATGGATACCTATATGTATAGTCTTAGTCTTAGATAAGGACACAGATAGTCCCCATTTAGTTGACCAGCTATAAAGCAGGTCTAGAGCACGTTGAAGAGAGGCGCAATCAGAGTAGGACCACAATTTTACATCATCTGCGTATAAAACGCAGTGAATGTTAGGAGGTAGAATAGAAGGTAGATCACTAATGTATAGTGAGAAGAGGAGGGGACCGAGGCACGACCTTTGAGGGACTCCCGAAGGAACAGAGAAGGAGAGTGAGGAAGAGTTGTTAACGAACACAGATTGATTTCTCTCGAGGAGAAATGAACGAATCCAAGAAATGACAATTAATTTCATTCAAACCTTTATCAACTTTGATCACACTAAAACAAAATAGTCTTCTGGTCTCGTAACTATGTTCTCTGAGGATGTATAAAAGTCAGTCTCAGAGCAGAGTCGCAAGGATGGTCAGCGAATGGGTTCTCTAAAGGGAGTCGGCGCTAAGAGAAAGAGGGATTGTGGGGGGGGGGGGGTGAGTTGGAGAATGAATTGTTACACTATGGTGCGAAATTAAGCATGAATGATGAGGGAGTGAAATGTTGAGAGTAAATCAATAAATATCATGAACGATAATATAATTATACAATAGAAACAATTTTTTCCGAGGCACAATTCAAGTTCTGATCGAGTAGATTTTGCTTCCTCACTGAGGGCCGTCATAAGGAATAATAACACGTTCGGGTGCATCAGTATCATTTTGATCCCTGTCGATCAAAACATAAGAATGCCCTTGGCGTCGAACAACAATCGAACGCCACTGATCGTCTGACGAAGTTTGTCGATCGTATTAGCGATGCTAACGATCAGTCTCTCGAGATTCTCGGAATGTTTTCCTGTGCTATGGAGTACAGTGGAGTGAAGAGTAGCGGAGTGGTCTACTAAAGCTACTAAAGCCCCTTACTAAAGTTACTAAAGCCCCGATTCGACTTGTCGGTGGTGAATGGTTCTGGAAGCTGAACCTGAGAAGATCATTCTTCAGGAATGATAATGCGGTAGTCGCATGCACCAAGTCTCCGGATGACTACGCAAACTTGATGGAATGTCAAGAATATTGCGAGACTGGACTGGCCAGACTGAACCCGAGAGGTAATACTGGAGGATGTGTACATCCTGGAACCAGCCAGCAGGTGTATGAAAAGGAGATCGATCAAAGATTAAAAATGGGAGTGAACTCGAAAGGAGAACACTTGGAGCAGGCAGGAGTATTCTCTCTAGTCGAAGAGAAGAATGAGTCTGTGGAAGAACATGCTGATCCCAGAGAGGACAGAGCGTGTCTGCCTGTGATTCCGGAGGTTGACTCGGACTCTGGAAAGAGAGGGAGCAGCTTCTCCAAGATCGATTTCTGTGATGTGGATTCACGTGTTGAAGTCCAAGAGACGAAGGAACCGTGGATGAATCAGAAACGTCACGGGCTGACTATTGTCGTTAACGACAGATTACCGTACAGAGATGAGCCCACTCTGAAGACGTTTCATGCGGATGACCATGATGCAGAAGCGCACTTGCTGACTTTTCATGAGAAAGTCGCATTCAATGGGAAGAGGAAGGGAGAGCACACGGAAAATCTGGAATGGATTTCCAATGATGGTGCCGAAGACAGAGATGTCAACTCTCTTGGTTTCGTCGTGAGCGAAACTTACCGTAACCCAAGACTGGAGGAACATACGAGTCCTGCCAGAAGCAGTGAACTAGTTTTCGACTGCACAAAGGAATTCTCATCGAGAATTGCATCGGATGTCTCTTATATGAAGAACAAAGATCAACTCACTCTCTCCGAGAAGGAAGAGGAGGGAAGAATGTGTGGTGTCGGTAGGGACAACAGAGAGTTCGTCCAGGGTACTACCGTACATCAAGAGAGCATCACTAGCCGTTACCCAAGTATGGAGGAATCTTCGGGTCCTGCCAAGAACAGCGAACAAGTGTTCGTGTGCAATGAGGAGATCTTTCGAGGAAGGATCAAACATCAGCTCACTCTCTCCGAGAGGGAAGAGGGGAGTTGGAGAGATGTCGGTAGTGGGAACAGAGAGTTCGCCATGGGTACTGCCGTGCATCGAGAGATCATGCGTCATGATGGACTGAGTGTCGAGAGATGGTCGATGACCATGGAGAAGTGCATCCACGGATCGAGCGAGAAGAAGGACATCGTCGAGGACAACTACATCGTCTCGCGAGTCTCAACTACCACGACAAGTGCGACTACATCGAGTACAATCGTCGAGTCTCGCCGTGCAACTTCAATCGTCGAAGAAAGATTCGAGCCCACGGATGATGTGGAGAACGACACGAAGACAGTTACTCTGAATGAGTCCCATCCAAATTGACCATCATTACCCAGTACTACGATATTGATTCTTTACCACTGTATAAGTTACCTTCGCACTATCGTAACTTCATATCGTCAGATATTCAATAATCGTATTTCATATCTTGTGGCGGAGGTGCTGTGTATGAGCCTAGTCATGTGTCTGACCTAGCGAACTGTTCCGCACCCCAACACAGCTCCCTATCTATGACTGAGTATCATTTTCCCTGTCATGTAAATATTGGCTGCGTAGCTTGCGAGCATTCCCGCATTTCCTACGTATTTCACGTCTTGTCCTCCGCTCGCGTAGCGAGACGTCGTTATTCCTTTTGCTCCCGTTATATAAATATTATTACTACAACACCCGTTGTGCACAGACATAACACTAAGTATGAAATTTAATAATTTAATTGAGGTCAATGTCGTTTCTGCCGTAAAAGTTTCTATCCATGGAATTCCTCTTGACCACAATGGAAACTACATTGCTTCTCTCGTTCTTATCGCTATTTCCTTCTTATTCTTCCTCCTTTTCTCCAATATTCTCAAAATGATCATCCCGGTAAGCAAGTTTACGATATTCTTCATTTTCTAAATAATTTATTAATTTACTTATGGGGATTGAAAATGCGAAAATTGTATTCAGAGCAACCTCAGCACTGTTACCATCTTTGGAGTTTGCCTTCTCTTGTTGGCCGTTGCCATAATTCTTCATGGAGCCGTCCACTGTTTATTCTCCGCCAATAAAGTAGGTCAATATTTATATTTCAATTTAAAAAATGTAAAAAATGTGTTGAAGGATAGATGCAATTTAAAATCGTTTCCATTTTCTTAATTTTCAGGTTTTCGCGAACTCGCAATGAGCTTTGAGGCTATCCAAGACTCGACCTCCATTTCTATAATCTGTGGATTGATCTCGCAAAGATTTATTGTATTTCTAAATTTATTGGATGAAATCCTTACCATCTTCAAAGGTGAACCAATGAACTTGGGAATAGTCTACGTTCACACCACTAATAGTCCTCTGTAATTAGCGCAACTTATGGATACCACCCTCATAGAACGCCGGGGTCTATAATTTGAAGAAACCGGTCAACTCGTTTACGATATCGACTCGGATCTTGAAGTGCTGTTCTCTGAGGAAGTTGTTGATGGTGGGGAACCAGTTATTTTCTGAGAGGGTAATGTATGACGGCTGAGAAGGATATATTAGGATGGTACTTCCACACGCCGCCAGTTCAGAATTTGTCGCCCTCGCAGTAAGGAGTCCAGCGATACAGTGTTGGAAGTAAACATTTGCCAACAATCCGCGTCTCTTATCGACTTTGATCTTGCCTTATTATATATCAATGGTGAACACCTGTGCCGTGATAGTGGTGCCTTCGAGTAGGAGCTCCGAGTACTGATCGCCCAGGGTGCTCGACGAATTTCACAACATAATTTTTTGACTAGTGAAAACTGTGTTTGGGAACCTCGTGTGCCCTCTAATCTGCATCAACCCACTGGTGTTTGGGTACAACGTTTTCACACTTTACCCATGCATAACCCCCAGTCACCATCTAGTCCAGGCAGTTGAAGAGCCTGTGGAAAATTAGGAAAAGCATATCCACCTTCAGAAAAGTGACTGGATCCCAGATTTCTAAGTAAATCAACCGTCCCATATTTTTCTTCTTTCCAATTTCGTGAACTGCCTAATGTGTGGTGGCAAAGTCGTCCCCTAGTGTGTCGCCCAGTTTGCGCATGATCTGATAGGGGTCTGCTTCTTGCTCTGTGCACAGAGTGTCAAAATACAGATGGTGAATTTCCCGAATCGGTTCTCTTCGGCGAGAGAAACGTCCATGTTCTCGCTATTGAGAGTCCAACTTTTCACGATGTGCAAAGATGTTGCATATGACTGATTACTTACATCCACATGGCGTTCAAATTCGGGTGACTTTGAGCCATACTGAAAGACGAACAAAACTACCTCCCAAACGTGGTGAGGGACGTTAACAAAACAATTCGTATTTCTCCCTCAGAGAACTAGAATGGACTAATCATAACCGTGCGTTAGAGAGAAGGTATGGACCCCCTTCCACTTTATACTGGAAGGCACATTACAAAAAGAAACAGAGCAGAGACAGCCCGCGAAAGTGAACTCTAAAAAACGACAGGACTTTTGCAACACCCTGATAGTGCCTTTCATGCCGAAGAATTTCTTTTTGGAATTGAACGCAAAAAAACGTCTAACCATAAGGGTGTCCCAAAAGTTTTGCGACTTTTGGTTTTTCAAAGATTTTATACGAACTACAAACCGTACATCCAAATATTATGGTTATATGACATAACCTCGGCCTATTTAAGAAATGGTTCATCTTGGGTAACGATGTCATATTAATGACGCAATATTAGCAAATGTTCAATGATGCCAATTTTACAACCCCATTTTCGACAAGTTAAATCTAGATGAATGTGGAAGCGAACAAACACCTAATATTATTGCAGCGTAGAGAGTGTGTTCAGTAATAATTTAAAACACAAAACGGCGGAATCCGTTAATATACAAAAGAAATAAAAATTCTCTTTTCAAAACTCTCGACGCAGCAGGTTCAACATTTTCATCATTTTTAATTATCTGAAGTCTTGTTGAATTTGATCAATATAACATGGCTTATACTTCATTATTAATTACTAGAAAAATTTACAGATAGATTGTGAAGCGATTTTCTAAAATTTTCTGAGATTTACGTGGGAAAGCTAAAATTGCGTAGGGATGACGAAATTTATTGCAACTTCGCACGATTACGCGCAACCTTCCTTGAACTTGATTGCAGCGAAAATGGGGATTTTCACACCACTCCTACTTGGAAATTCGGAGAAATCATGATTTTCGAGGTCTGAGTCCTGTTCATTATGCGTAATCGCGCAATCGTAATCGAGGGTCTACAGTTCAAGTGGCAATTTTAAACAGATGATGAGAATTTGTCCTCATCATAGAACTATACATGGCTCCCATCGAGATAAGCAGCGGTGAGAAATAACTGAAAATAGAAAATAGTCGCAAAACTTTTGGGACACCCTTATACTTGTTTTTGAACGGAGACATGAATATTATTTTATATTTTCGTTTTCGGCGCCCAATTCATTGTTCGTAGTAAACACAGACAGGCGGGCCTCGGTCTGCGATCATAGCTTTAGAAATTTATATCAACTTTTTTATGAAATGAAAAGTTTTCGGTTTTTCATTTAATTCGAAAAAGAAAAGTGTAAAGTAAAAGAGAAGTAAAGTGGCGGTCAGCCAATAGATACGATAGAGTGTCTCCCCAAAGTTCTCTCTCCGCCCTAGTTTCTTGGTTCTCTGGAATTCGATGATAAAATGATCTCTATTGTAACTACCGAAACATGATGAATCGGCTAGATTGAATCTTTCGAATAGTATTTCCGTACTCCGCTATTCTCCGTTTTTTTGTAGATCTCCGATGCTCTATTGCTCTGCGAATCACTTAATTTGTAGTGCCAAGCCCATTTAAAGTATTGTCCTGTGAAACTATTGGCGGAAATCGTTAAAATTTTCGCGGAATTCTAAGTAAAAGGTAAAGGTAAAGGTGATAGGTCTTCTACACGCAAGGCGGTCTCGACCACCCCTATGCCTGAGGGGCAACGAGAGCCTGTCCTGAGATGATCAGCGGCCTGTTGCGAGGCTATTCTCGTGTTGTGTGCACGTGAATCGGGGACCCCTTTCGAGGCATGTTTGGATCGTGATTTACCAATCACTACCAACATTTCTTAGCCCCCTTGGTTGGGTGGATCTGCACGCACGGGGGGTCGAACTTGTGACCATTCGATTCGCATTCTAGCACACAACCACTGCGCTACCCGGCCTACTTAGGAAATTTAATAATTTAATTGAGGTCAATGTCGTTTCTGCCGTCAAAGTTTCAATCAATGGAATTCCTCTTGACCGCATTCTCGATTTTGTCAGTCGTCACGAGCTGTCGCCTCTCCATTTCGTCCGATGGGGAGATGGACTTTCCCCTTGTTCTGCCCCAGGCTTTCTAGTAGCCTGGGGCAGAAGACTTGAATCCCCATACAAGCCGGAGTGGTCGCCATGTAATGGGTATGACCTACAAGTTGAATTGATCCTCAGTATCAGTATACTCGTTGATTCTCTCTAAGATTGATGACTCGAGTGTGGAGGACTCTGGCTCTAGCTCCAATCCAAGATCCCTCTTTCGCACGAGATTCTAACGGATGGACCCTTCGCCATTTCCTATTCGATATCGGGATCATCTCTAATTTCCACTCATTCACCGACGAGGAGACCATTCAAGATGACTCGCGCTTCAGAAGACAATCAACCGAAGATAATGAGCCTTTTCAACGTCGTCAGAGCTCCCATTCGATTCCCCGTGAACCCGTAGAGCCTCTTGATAAACGACTTATAAACTAAAAAAAACTAAACTTGACCGCAATGGAAACTACATCGCTTCTCTCGTTCTTATCGCTATTTCCTTCTTATTCTTCCTCATTTTCTCAAATATTCTCAAAATGATCATCCCGATAAGCAAGTTTACGATATTCTTCATTTTCTAAATTATTAATTTACTTATGGGGATTGAAAATGCGAAAATTGTATTCAGAGCAACCTCAGCACTGTTACCCGAGTTTGCCTTCTCTTGTTGGCCGTTGCCATAATTCTTCATGGAGCCGTCCACTGTTTATTCTCCGCCAATAAAGTAGGTCAATATTTATATTTTAATTAAAAAATCTAAAAAAAATGTGTTGAAGGATAGATGCAATTTAAAATCGTTTCCATTTTCTTAATTTTCAGGTTTTCGCGAACTTGCAATGAGCTTTGAGGCTATCCAAGACTCGACCTCCATTTCTATAATCTGAGATTTACTATATTTCTAAATTTATTGGATGAAACACTTGCCTCAATTGTTATTTATGTTCCAGTTGATTAAGTGTTCCACTATCACGCTACCTGAATAGGATTCACTTTTTTAATTCAAAATATAGATGTGTTTTTCAGATCAATCAAGAATCATTTTATCATGCCAAAAAACTTGATTGAATTAAAGTAATGTGTAGTATTTGAAGCAACATGAAAATTACGATGTCACGACTAGGTGACAAAAACAATGTGCGAGTGAGAGAAGTGCAAAAAGTGGAAGGTGTACAATACCGGTTCAATAATATGGTTCGTAATCTATCGGGATAACTAATCGGCATCTAGTCATAAACGAGTCGCTATTACATGATAATATAATATGATTGGGGAGAGAATTCCACAAGGATACAACGCGATTGACTAGGAAGTGGTGATAGAAACTAGAATTTGAACGAAATTTGTGCAGTTGAAACATATGACGCTGTTTACGTTAGGATCAACAAGGGCTCAACAGGGGTCTGGAACAGGTCAAAAAATCGAAATCGCTCAAAACTTTCTCCTAGGGGTAACTTTTGACGCTGATCACGATTCTGTTATCGATTTCGCTATCGGACTCCTCTGGGCGCCGCTATGGCGCCGCGCCCAATTGGCGCCAAATTACATTTTTGACTATAACTCGCTTCGGTGTGCCTGTAGAGCCGCGAAAGCACAAGTATATAGTCAGAATTTGACGCTCTTTCGAATGGCGTTGCCAGTTTCTGAATACTCAGAAAACTCTTCCCATGAAAAATCGAAATTTTTATAAAACGAAAGTAAACTGTAAACTGGTAAACTAAAAGTAATCCTATCTTAAAGCGCGCTTCATTCTGATCATTTTGATATATAGAAACCCCAATATTATCTTAGCATGGGTTAGAGCCACACATTTAACAACATTTTTGCTCAAACGCGTCGCACGCGAAACGCGTCTACGCACGCGGCAACCGGATAGACGATGCGGTAAGCGCTTAGAACTTCATTGCGAAGGTTGTAGGTTTGATTCATGTCGATAAACGCGCATTTTCGCAGATTTTATTTTTCTGTAAAAATCTGCGGAAAATTTGATTTTTTCGAGAAATAAAAATTCGACGGACCGCATCGTCTATCCGGTTGCCGTGTGCGTAGACGCGTTTCGCGTGCGACGCGTTTGAGCAAAAATGTTGTTAAATGTGTGGCTCTACCCCATGCTAAGATAATATTGGGGTTTCTATATATCAAAATGATCAGAATGAAGCGCGCTTTAAGATAGGATAGGTCTCCCAGTTTACTTTCGTTTTATAAAAAATTCGATTTTTCATGGGAAGAGTTTTCTGAGTATTCAGAAACTGGCAACGCCATTCGAAAGAGCGTCAAATTCTAACTATACATTTTAGCTTTCGCGGCTCTACAGACACTCCGAAGCGAGTTATAGTCAAAAATGTAATTTGGCGCCAATTGAGCGCGGCGCCATAGCGGCGCCCAGAGGAGTCCGATTGCGAAATCGATAACAGAATCGTGATCAGCGTCAAAAGTTACCCCTAGGAGAAAGTTTTGAGCGATTTCGATTTTTTGACCTGTTCCAATGATTTGTTGATCCTAACACAAACTGCGTCATATTATTACGTCTAGCACGAGGAGGGGCAATACAAAGAAAGTGGGGCAGGCCAATGTCAACGTCATTATGAACAACTCGGTAGATGAATGATAAGTCTATCAAAGTGCGGCGATATTCTAATGGTTCGAGTTTGAGAAGCTTTAGTCTATCGGGGTAGGGACGATACGGTAAGCCACATTTGTGCAATGCGAATTCAGAGAAATTGCGTTATACTTTTTCTATATCGAAGCATGTTTCGCGAGAACGTGGGGACCAGAGTTCGGAGCAAGACTCAAGTACAGGGCGAACATAAGTTGCGAAAAGACGGGCATATAGAGATGGGCTTTTAGATAAAAAGATGCGAAGAATGTACGAGCAACTAGCACGGGCTTTTGTTATCTTATTCTCAATATGCGCGGAGAAGTCAAGAGAGTTTGAGTATGTTACACCGAGATCAGTGAACTCGGTAGCAACGGGAAGATCAGTGTTATTCATTTTGAAAGAAGTGAGTGGGTGATGGATACCTATATGTATAGTCTTAGTCTTAGATAAGGACACAGATAGTCCCCATTTAGTTGACCAGCTATAAAGCAGGTCTAGAGCACGTTGAAGAGAGGCGCAATCAGAGTAGGACCACAATTTTACATCATCTGCGTATAAAACGCAGTGAATGTTAGGAGGTAGAATAGAAGGTAGATCACTAATGTATAGTGAGAAGAGGAGGGGACCGAGGCACGACCTTTGAGGGACTCCCGAAGGAACAGAGAAGGAGAGTGAGGAAGAGTTGTTAACGAACACAGATTGATTTCTCTCGAGGAGAAATGAACGAATCCAAGAAATGACAATTAATTTCATTCAAACCTTTATCAACTTTGATCACACTAAAACAAAATAGTCTTCTGGTCTCGTAACTATGTTCTCTGAGGATGTATAAAAGTCAGTCTCAGAGCAGAGTCGCAAGGATGGTCAGCGAATGGGTTCTCTAAAGGGAGTCGGCGCTAAGAGAAAGAGGGATTGTGGGGGGGGGGGTGAGTTGGAGAATGAATTGTTACACTATGGTGCGAAATTAAGCATGAATGATGAGGGAGTGAAATGTTGAGAGTAAATCAATAAATATCATGAACGATAATATAATTATACAATAGAAACAATTTTTTCCGAGGCACAATTCAAGTTCTGATCGAGTAGATTTTGCTTCCTCACTGAGGGCCGTCATAAGGAATAATAACACGTTCGGGTGCATCAGTATCATTTTGATCCCTGTCGATCAAAACATAAGAATGCCCTTGGCGTCGAACAACAATCGAACGCCACTGATCGTCAACCAGAACAAGTTCACACGGTGATTTAGTGTACGAAACCTTAAAGTTGGAGTATTTATTCATGCACTGGTTATGAAACTGCCTCTGACGCTAACTCACCACTCCGTCTCTTCTGACCGTTCGAATAGAATTTTTTCGTCGTTGACAGAAAAATTCGCCCTCCACTCCCATTATTTCACTTGCGAATAATTTGATGTCATCGAGAGTGAGGCATTTAATGGAAAGTCGCTTCAACGATGATTTCTTCATAGTCTAAGTTGACAGTAATAAGTATGTTTATTCATAGTTATGTGAGCTCCAGTTCCTCTCACAATAAAAAATCCCAATTATGGACTACACATCATTAAAGGAGGAGTCTAAGCAAAAATATGATACTATACGAATGATATTAATCGCTTACTCCAGTGAACGATAATATATATCCAAAATTTGGTATGTTGTCCAAAGTGATAGACGCGCGAATAAATAAATTAAGTGTTGAGAGAGAATCAGGATCAAGTTATCATGCACGCACAAGATTTTCTCTTCATTGCCGAGTTTACAGGCGCTTTTACTCACGTTGGGGAAGAGGGAAAAAGGGGAAGGGTGGAGGATTTACTTTTTTATCACCAACATGCATCATTCCAAGAAAATAATCAGCACTATCGATATTACATTTATAAAATGATACGATCACACCAAAAAGTCAAATGACGGACTTCCGTTGTTTACCACACAGGCACGTACGCGACCCTCTCACTTTTGCCCGCTCTCTCGCTTTGGTAAACACAGGAAGTACCATTTTGACTTTTTGTGTGTCATTTTATCTATCATTTTATAAATGTAATAACGTCAAATAAGAGTTTTCCAGAAAAGCGCTGTACGAAGAAATTCACACAGCCTCACGATATATTTACTATATATTAGAAAATGCTAACGTCTGTCTGTCTGTCTGTCTGTCTGTCTGTTTTTTTATTTGTGATTCCTTCCGTTCGCAAAATTTTCGTATTTTCGCTATAAATCGCTTCAAAATCGCTCGATCTTCTCAGAACCTTTTGCATATGATAACAGAACAGAATTACTTTAAAATTTTACAAAATTTAAATCACCAAATCCATAGCTAAGTGGTTAAAGCGCGCGACATTCAAATCTGACCGACGCAGGTTCGACCCCCGCCGCGGGCAAACCTTTTGCCGCATTTTTCGCAAGTGTTGCAAGTGGTCCTGGAGCGTTTTTGGGTACCTTGAAACACGTTTTCACCTGTTTTGCCGAGTTTTAACTTGAGAAATGAAAATTTTCGAACTTTCTCCAAACGCACCGGTGAGTGTCGGGGATCACAGGAAAAGTGTTTTGCGATGTCAGAAACGTGTCTGAACGTGTTCTAATACGTTCTAACGTGAAAAACCCTAAAATTTCGAAAAGTTCAAAAATTATTCGGAGAGCGTAAGTGATCACAGGAAAAGTGATTTACGATGCCGGGAACATGTCTGAACATGTTCAAACTCTTTTTAACTTGAAAAACTCGAAATTGTCGAATGTTTGCCAAACACATCGGGGAGTCTCGGGGGTCACAGGAAATACTGGTTTTGCATTAAAAGATAAGGCTCTAGGTTCGGACCAGGGGTGGATCCGGCTACCAAGCTCCCCTGGAGCGAACCTGGAGCCGGCCACTGAGTCCCCTGGACCGAACATTGAGCCGGCCATCGAGTCCCCCTGGGCCAAACCAGGAACCGGCTACCAAGCTCCCCCTGGATCGAACCTGGAGCCCGCTACCAAATTCCCCCTGAACCGAACCTGGAGCCGGCCATTGAGTCCCCCTGGACTGAACGTTGAGCCGGCCACCGAGTCCCCCTGGGCCAAACCTGGAGCCGGCTACCAAGCTCCCCTGGGTCGAACCTGCGATGAACTATTCATAAAGCGTAGTGTACGCATACAGCGTAGTACATTTAACCTCAATACACCCCTGCATAGAGCGTAGTTTATGCATAGAGCGTAGTGCATTTAACCTCAATACATCCCGGCTAGTTAGATCGCTGAAAGCATAATTCTGTATGTTACCTGATATAATTTTGAAAAATCGCCAACAATGAAGGATATCCGACTTATTTCCATGTACTCAACACGGCCTTGAGAAATGACGTTGATGATACATTCAGCATTAAGTGAGTGCTGAAAAGTATGTACTATGTCCAGTAGAACATGCAGTTCTTCAACTTGTTCAGGAACATTCTTCATTTTTATCTCAATAAACCAAACCAATTCACTTTGATTGCAGAAATGGCTAGTGTTGACGCATTTGAGAGACTGTAGAGATTTAACATTTGGAGCGTACCACCGAAATTGATCTGAATTGTAAGGTAAGATTAAAAACATCGAGAAATATAAATTTCCACTGTGATTTCTCATTGATACACTTTTATTTTTCACAATTATTATTACAGGTTCCCGCCACACGACTTTCTTGCGCGTCTTGTCTTGCTTTCTTGCGTTGATGTGTGGTTGTTCCTCTCCCACGGCTAAAGCTACGTGCATTTCGGCGATGTTTTCTTTCAATAACTCCCACTAGTGCCAAATATCTCGAAAATAGCCAGAGGCTGTTATAGGCTCCTGCCACTCTATTGTACTCAAAAGAACGGTTGATTGTAGCCGCAAAAGGCTGTAAGTTAGATGATTTCTTTGCGAATAGTACACATATATAAATCAGGGACTTCACAAAAAAATTAATGCAGCATTCACAGTGCTACACATGATTTTCAAATGATTGGGCTGAGTTTCCACCGTTTGCTCTTTAACTGGGAAATTTTTGTATACAAAAAAATAAATTAAAATCGTTAAAAAAATAAAAATAAAACAAATTAAAATCTTTATAATTTCTTTAAAAATTAGATAGAGGTCCACGGTTAGGAGCACTAGATAGCAAATTCATATAAGAGTTTCTCACAATAGTTCATGATTATTCTTCCCTATTTTGTAATTTTCGACATTCCGTTTGCAGAAGTGTAGTCCCAAAAAATCACTATTACAGCATTCTTTCCGAACACCTTTGAAAAAATCTGATCAACCTTTGCCTCTTCTCTGAATTGTGCAACATGTCGCACATTTGCAGATCCTAGAGATTATAGTAGAGCACCGTTACAGAAAATTTGACTTTTGATCCGTTGTCTATTTCGAAATTTTGAAAAATTACCACTTGTTATTTTTGCACTTTCAGAGCTCATCGCTATATGAAGTTAAAAATTCGCTACATGAAAAAAATGAATTTTACCAGGTAGGGCAAGTACCATCAGTCACGAGTACCATCAGTCATGTACGAAGTACAAATATATAAATGGGAAAAGATAATTTTTTAGGAGGTGCCTATTCCTGTAGAATTTATTGTTTTTTTTCTGTAATTGAAAGAGAAGAGTTTCTCACATATATGATGTGAGAGTGATTCAGACTTGCACAAAGTAAGGACGGTATTCTTCCGCGTTAGGAGGAAAAAAAAGCTTTACTGACCTCACAATTTATCCACTTTAGTTCTAAAGTGACTAATATCCGTTAAAGCAATCCAGTGACGATGATTGAAGTAAGTGATTTACTTTTGTATATCTTCAGAGGTTGTCCCCTGTACAGACGGACAACATATTTCATATTCTTTTCCTGAAAAAAAAACAAACTGATAGTAGCTGTTTATATTGCATATATGCAGATAGTCAATTGAGTGATATGGCACTACGTTCTGCCAAAAATAAATTTAAACGCCCGCCAGGGAAATGCTCCCTGCGAGACCAATCGCGCGAGTATGGTGCGAGCATCGTGTAATCGCGCGCGCACTTGGAATTTTGCCAATTTTTTTGAAAATTCGGACCAGTGTGTCTTTCTGTTTTATTTTTCTTTATTTATCGATTTTTTGGATCTTTGAGCGATGCATTTGTTATTTATTTTGCTCAGAGTGAGATGCTGGCAGTTCTCTCGATTACGACGTGCTTCATAGGGGTAGCTCTTCTTTTGTCATCGCCTAATTCCGTTGTATCATTGTTGTTTGAATTCCTTAAGTTTTCGTTCAATTTTGGAGGGATCAAGGCAACGACGAGGCCTCCAAGTCGGCACGTATCACCGCCTTCATGGGAGTAAAGGCC
Organism: Pristionchus fissidentatus; assembly: GCA_036245785.1. Taxonomy (NCBI): domain Eukaryota; kingdom Metazoa; phylum Nematoda; class Chromadorea; order Rhabditida; family Neodiplogasteridae; genus Pristionchus; species Pristionchus fissidentatus. The sequence goes on from BTSY01000006.1 coordinate 15,327,856, forward strand.
TGGGCGAACTACATCCTCCGCCACGTAAGTATTTCGCAGACTCAGTGCATATTTTTCCTTCATTTTGACGTTGCTAAACGAGTCATTTATTCTTTTCATTTTTCAGCAGAAGCTCCTCAAGCACCGCAACAAGAAGGCCAACATCATGGAGCTACAGCGTAACTGAAGCGCCATCGCCGATAAGGTCGAATGGGCGCGTGGGCGTCTTGAGAAGCAGGTGAGGACGGAATCTTTTTTGTTTCGCGTTTGCGATTATCAAATGACTCATAGATGGGCAAGGGTTGTTGCTCGAACGTCTAAAGCGGGAGGGTCGGAGATAAACCTGGTCAATTTGACCTCACCAGGTTTAGCTTTGAGCTAAAAGAGGGAGGGTCTGTGGCAAAAAGCGGGAGGGTACTGTTGCTGGCTACACCGTAGCCCATGCATGAAATGACTGTTAGCCTGTCCGATATAATTGACGAACATCATCCAGTCCACTGCTGCCTACCTTTATTAAATATTGTTCTACCGTATTTATATCGAATACGCATTCAAGCGTTGCCTTTTCAGGTCATCACCGATCAGGTTTTCGCCCAGGACGAGATGGTCGACATCATTGATGTTACCCGCGGAAAGGGATTCAAGTGTGTTACTACCATATAGCACACCAAGAAGCTTACTCGCAAGACCCACAAGGTAATTCATGTTGCATTTATATCGATGCGTAAACAGCTGAAAGTAGCTAACATAATGATCCTCGTTGATAGAATAATCGGTGTTGAGCCCACTCGGGCAAATGCTGATAAAATTTGGTTTACGCTTATATTTATATTTCCTTTAATAGGTCGCGTCCAGTTCACGGTTACCCGTTCTGGTCAGAAGGAATACCATCACCGTACCGAGATGAACAAGAAGATCTACCGCAAGTCTGCTCCCACCGCTGACGGCAAGGCTAACGGAGCCACCGATTTTTAGTCTTCGGAGAGATTAATATTGTCCACAAATTATTATTAAATGCTGAATCACTTATGAAAATCGATAAATCTCTTATTCCTGTTATGGGACAGGGAAAATAGAATCGGGGAAATCTGTGTTTAGTTTTTCAAGAAATTAGCAAAATGCCAGGGTTACGGTACTTGCAGTTCTCTCTCTTTCTCTATGCCCTCTTTCTCTCGCATACCCCCCTGTAGAACGTAGTGATATGGGTTGAGACTTTGAGGACCACACCGAAATATATCAGAAAAGTGTTTCTAAAAAGTAACCAATGTCATTAATTTTGCTATTTTCCACGTTGAGTAACATTATTTTTTCTAACAATAAGATCAATAAAGGTACTGCCACACAACATTTCCGTGTACTGTAGGCCTTTCTGAACGCTCGAAAGTTAGTTTATATCTGCTGATTTTTAGGGCTCGAAAATAGCAGCTTCTTACGAAATCGAGAGCTCTAAAAATTCAGAAGCATCTAATTCCGAGTAGAAAATTAAGAGTGATGCAATCAGACATCTTTCCAACCCGCGCTTTGAGAAGGAGAGGGAGGCCAAATATGTTTGTTTCCCTCGCCCACAATCCGAAATCTAAGAGTGATGTCCACAATTTTCACTTAAAAATATTATTATTTTCGCATGAGAACATCATGTTGATCGGTGGGTGAATGATGATTTCCAATGATTTTCAATGACTGAAATATTGCCTCTATCCAATGCCCGAAGACCGGGAGATGATTGGATTAGGAGATGGTACATCATTGGTTACTCCTATTCCGAATACACTCCATCCCTTCGGGCAGTGCACAGAAATTATTTTTCAGTGCTCCCTTTGTTCTTCCTGTTCTTTCTTTTGTTCCTGGCTACTTCAAGCGGAACGTCTCTGGAAACAACAGAAACAAGGAAAAAAAGGAGAAACAAAAATCTAGTAGAAGAATAGCTAATTGTTTAAGCGTAACCGCGGTATAGTTAGAATAAGTACTCACAATAATATAGAATCCATTCCATTGTTCAATGGTTGCCGAGCTGACTGTTTTTCTTTCCACCACCTCAAGTCTCTTGCAAACTCTCACATTGAGGCGATCGAAGAATTCGAGATTGGAGAAAATGAGAGCGATAACGTCGTCAGGAAGATCGAGAAGGGTCTGATTTAAATATAAATTACGCCATTTTTACTGATCGGGCAATTACATGTCATTTTTTTTAAAATCTGGCAAAGTAATTTTTATTGTATTTGGTAGAACCACGTGGTCGAACCAAATAAAGTTTAACGGTCTTCTGCTGGAACCTCAGAATGAATATTCCAGGGTTGCGCGGAAAATTCCTCCCCAAAAAAAATAAAAAAAGAAAACTGAAAAAAAGTTTGTGTACAATTTATATTTTTTTACTTTTTTTCACCGAAAACAACGTTGTTTCATAGCCCAAAAAAACAATTGTAATTCAAAAACTGAAAATTATGGTCGAAAAAATGACTACAAGGATGCTATATTTTATAGAAAATTACATTTGTCCATTAACATTTGTCTATTACCAACGCAATTAGCCAAATATTTTTCGGGTTTAAGTAAAAGTTTACTGAAAAGGATCGAAAAAAAGAACGTTTCCAGCCTGAAAAGTTTTCCGCACCGCCCTGATTTTCTCAGTTGCTTCTCGCCAACTATGAACTCGATTGATTTTCAGATTTTTCTCCGTGCTCAAATTCTTGAAAAAAAATTTTTTGGTGAAAATTCGGCACTGAGTGGTGAAAATTCGGCACTGAGTGGAACATTCATAACGCCCGAACGCTATATTTTACCGGAAGTGTGATGACGCAATCGGTAAAAATCAAATATTTGAAGTGTAAAGGCTGCTCTATCATGTGTTCACTTTAGAACCACTCGATCTTTGTAGGCTGAAATATTTAATTTGCAACGCAAAAGTGAAAAAAATTTCGGAACACTCTAGTATTATTTTTTTTGATCAAAACCGATGTTACGATGGATTCCATCCTATGGAATCAATAGGGTGGAATTTATTAAACTGTTTGTAACATCATTTTACGTCGATTGCATGTATTCTCACGTGTCCTAACACGCGTTGTCAGTCGATTATTTACTCTTTTGTAGCCATTTCAGCGACAATATATCGATTTATAGATTACGGCATATTTTCGGATGCTTTGCGATGTGATCGTGTGGGAGTTTCCCACAGCACTACGTTGGCAGTCTATGTGGCCAAAAACTCGTGGGAGGCCTTCTTTAACGAGAACGTCCGGGTAGATCCTCCCACGAATATTTCGTCACATAGACTGCCAACGCAGTGCTGTGGCTGACCGTCACCCGTTCAAATTGCCACGCATTTGAAAATCCACCGCACTCTATAAATCAATATATTTTGTAAAATAGCCACAAAAGTGAGAAGAAACTACTTATAAAGCGTGCTAGGACGCGAGCAATACATGCAATCCACGTAAACTGAAACCGCCGACGATTTAATAATGTTTCCCTCTGTGGATAATATCGGTTTTCACCTAAAATACAGGGTGTCTGAAAAGTATGGTGACAAATTTCGTCAGCCATATCTCATCAGCGAACTAATGATAGCAGCTCTTATTTTGCATGGATAATATACAATGTTATATCAGTTGACTGCCAAGTTTGGGCGTATATCTCTGCTCTTCTTTTTTCGCAGTTTATGAAAAACACCTTCTCCGAAAAGTGCATCTGCGCCGCTGCTCATTTTGGAAGAACTGAATTTTTTGTGACCTACTCAGTAGTGCAAACTTCACGTTCAACTCATCATATGAGAGGGAAAACACTACCCTATTATACATTATATAAGTTTTAGATCAGTTTATTCAACAAAAAATTTTGCAGAGTTAAGCGTAAAGTACATAAGTTCAGATATAGAAATAATGGCATTTTCGATTTTCGTTTAATGTTGTCGAATCCACTCCCTGAGTGAAAATAAGAAAGAGCTGACAACGCCAATACGAACCAGTGTTAATATGGGGCATTACACCTGTAAACAGAGATATTCTGATCAATCAATATTTTTAAGATTGCGACCGAAAATGCCAGTTTCTCTAATTTAGATGAAGCTCCTGCGTGTCTTCTTAAGAGTTGACATGAAGTTGTACCATGGGCTTATACACAAGTACTAGGGGTACTTACGCCATTACAAAAAAATACAAATGGCGGAAACCCGACTAAAGAAATTCGCTTTTGTACACATCCCTCATCTTACCGCGCCGAAATTTGAATTTTCTTCTTAAAATTAATTTCTAAATATACGATGGCCCTAGGAGGAAGTGTCACATACAGGGGTATAGAGTATGATCAAGCCTCGTCTGGAAAATAGTTTCAGCTCTGCATCGGAGAAATGGTTTGAGGCGCCATTCTTGGAAAGTATCGAAGTTGCATCTCAAAATCCATAAACTTCGACATCTCAGATCAGCAAAAAAAATTAAAAGTAATGAACCTGTCTCATTCTTTCAAATCGAAAGCTCAAATATTTAGGGTATAATACGAAACCTCTAATCAATATATGGTATAAATTGGAGAGCGATTTATCATTCACATAGAAAACGATTGAACGTTCAAAGTTTGTCACCATACTTTTCAGACACCCTGTATAATAGTTGTCGTAAGGGAATGTTTAGAAAATGACACCTCATGCGAGCTCCATTTTATCGTTCAGGTATACTGTATAGACTTATTGAAAATCAGGCAACGTTTTTTTTGGGTAAAAACGGATGTGAAATAAGCAGGCGCATACAGGTTGGATTCGTGGTGTTCCATAACCATAAGCCGCACAATCGGCACATGAAATTTTTTACAAGAAATATTCAATAATTAATTCATTTCTATTTTTTTTAAATCTCATTTCTCATACAAGTTTCAAATCAATATTGTATTTTTAGGGAAAAAAAACTTACTTTCTGCGAGACCGGGGCAGTCTTTGCTTGGCAGATCCTCTTTCCCATCTCTGTAGCAAACTAGAAAATAGAAGTGAACAACAAAGATGTGAATAGAAATACAAACAAAGTGGACGATTTACATAAAATACGAATAATGCGAAAACAAAATGTGACCAACAGGCACACGAACGAATGATGTTCTTTCTTTCACTCTACTTTCTTAAACTACCGATTCGCAACGAAGGCTGGATTCTCCAGACGAGTTTAGTCGGAAGCTTCCGTCAAACAAGAATTGCAATGGCACAGCACACTCACTGGGCTCTAATGGGAAGGAATGTGTGGGATTAATAAGAGAGAGATGAGTAAATGAGATGATCGAATAAGAAAAAGCGACGCATTCTGTATTCTATGGAAGAAGTATGGAGAACGCGTGACTGCACGGCGTTTTGGCGGGAGCAATTATATTTTCATTTCCCATATAACCCGTGAGAAAGAATGCACCAAGAACGAAAACGCACAGACTTTCGAAAATTTCGCTGGAAAAATGTTCTCAAATAGTGAGGGACGAGTTAATTCTCGTTTGATCTTCTGATATTCAAATCTATCGTGCACCAAGCCCACTTTCAATGAAAGTGTTCCGCTGTCCCACAGTGGAACGCATTTTTGTTGTCAGGATAAATCTGTTGATGTCAAGGTAAATCTATATCTGTTTTTTTTTCGTAAAAAAAAGTTATTATTTACAGAATTTCATTTACATATTGTGACAAACATTATTATTATTCTTTATGAAGAAATAATGAATAGTGAAAAAATGAAATTTACAGAAAGTCAACTTGAAATTTTCTATGGTTGGGAATGCTAGAAACATTATTCTCGTTCACTGAACTCTTTTGAATGGAATAATAATGCGCTGAGATTCACTAAAGTCAGGTAATTGCTTGTAGATTTTGATAAGAGAATTAATTCGTCTACGTATGATAAATGACAGCCACTGACCATCCTTCAGTACGAGTCCACATGGCGACTTTGTTGTGTATGATACCTAGAAGAAATATAAGTTTTTTTAAAAATATAATAAACTATGTTTAAAAATGAAATATAAAAGTATAGCGCGTTAACATCTTTTTATGGTAAATATTTAATACATTTGGTTTCATATTTTCTGCAAATTATTATAAAGTTGAGTTCACCACGCCGTTTCTTCTAGTAGTTCGAATTGAATTCTTGTTTGATAGGGCGAAAAAATTTTCGTCGACTCCCATAATTTCTATAGCGAATAATTTGATATCATCGAGAGATAGAAAACGAATCCAGATAGATTTCAATGAAGATCTCTTAACTGCCTGAAGAAATTAATATAACTGCGTTATATCGAAAGAGAATTAGCGAAAGAGAACGGAGAAACGAACTAGAAAAATGGGGAGTGCAGTTAATGAATCAACAGGTTCTGAAGGATTGCTCAAAGATCGGAAATGCTTAAGGGGACCGGCGAAAAACAGATTTCAAATTTTCAAATGTTTTGATCAGTTTTTCTCACGATCATCTATTGGAAAAAAAGAATCCTGGACCAGGATAAACCGGCACGACAACACCTTATGAAATGCCTTGATTTTGGAGATATGAATTGCGGTGTACTCGCTAACATAACCTTCTGTGGTGATAAGGCGAAACAATGAAAATTAAAAACTTTTTTAATCCCATACCTTATACAATTTGGCAAAATCACCAGCTTTGAAGGAGAGCCGTTCAATCATTATGTGCTCAGCAGATGGGCAAATAGAAATGAAGTTCGAGATGCGCCCATCATTATGCGCATGCTGTGAAATAGGTATGTATACGTGATTCTTGGAATCGGCGAACATTTTCTTGTTTCCATGTTTTCACTGAAACATAAAGACTCACCTTGGTGGATGATATTTCGAGTTCGTAGTGTTTTTAACCTCGACACATCACTTCTAGTTAGTCAGATACAGATACAGATTTATTCATGCTTCAAGGTCTGGGCCCGATGAACGATGCTATTTCTCCATGCATAGGGGTTTCTTTTGCAAGTGTCCTTCCAATTGACACCAAGTAGTTGAACAATTTCATCTCTCCATCTCTTTTTTGGTCTTCCGGTAGGGCGCGTTCGTTTACGAGGAGTCCATTCCATTAATCTCTTTGTATTTATCTCTTTTTCCCCTCCCCTCGGGCTACGCGTAATCAACGTCTAGTTAGTCAATATCAACAAATTATGAAAACTTCCAAGTTTACATTTACTGGTTCAACAATCATACTTGTCCGACTCGGAACTGTCAGATCGTCATTGGTCGGCTCTATCTATTCACAATCAAAGATTTTCATCGAAATTTTCTTCGAAATTCTCCATAATACTCTTCATTATGTGTTAAACGTGAAAAACTATCCTCTCGGTACTCTGAGAAGGCAAATAAGGAGGAACTGTTCGATAAGGCAATGAAGAAGGGTACGAAGGAACCTGCCGAAGAAGCCGAGAAAAGCAAATAGTGAACTCTTTAAGGAATCGAACAACTAGCGAAAGCACTCAAAATACATCAGAATACACATAAAAGTTGGTTTAGAATGTTTACAGCATCATTCGGTGACGAAAAAATCTGGCAAAAATTTTATGTCGGCAGGCGGATTCGAACCTGAGATGAGAATCGGTCCGATCGGGTGATAGAATTTGCTCAATAAAGCGATGCATGGGTTCGAAATTAATGTCGCGATAATTTTTATGGGATTCGCCATCCTTTTTTACACATTGTAACAAATTTTCAGGACCCGGAAATCATGGGAAAATAGGGAAAGAAATTATTGAATCTTCTCGCTTTTTTCAAAAATATCGATTTTTTAACTTTTTCTCAAACAATTGTTAACCAATCTTCACGAAAACATAGATTCCTATATAACTTTCGATGCTCTATCGAATGGAATGTAACACGATGGTGAAAAAGGACAATGAAAATTTCGATTTTGGTAGGTCAAAAATCGATAATTGGGGTCAATTTTTTGGCTGAAGTGTATCCCACCCCTAGGCACTCTAACCCCAAAGTATGAAGTTCCTAGGGCCATTTTGAGTCCCTGTGCCATCCCCCCTACAGGAAAACTGCGCTGTTACGGAGAACGCGTTTTAAGATTAAGTCAAAAAATGACGAAAAAAGATCACCGAAAACTTGGCCAAGTTCTGACAGATTATACAGCCCCCTGCTTTTAAAATGCACACTCATCTCTTTCGTTCTCCCTAAGAAATGTCGTGTTCTATTGTGATAGGATTCGTTGACTTATTGTTAGATTCCCCATCACTTGTATTAAGCACAAACCGACTACCGAGTATGTGACATGCGATCTCAAGAACAAATCTTTTATTGTCAACGCGAATGAAATGTACTCGTCTCCAACTGAGTCTCCAACTTTCCTTACTCTGGAGTGTTCACAACTCAATTATTAGGAGAAGTGATGTCTCTACAGTCAAAATGACATATTGTGAACAAAGTATTATAAGATATCATAAGTTATTATAACTATTTATAACTTCTTTTTCCTGAGGTTCCCATCGAGCCAAAAAATCTGAAATTTTGACAGGCGCCTTTTTCCGCTTGTGAATAACTTATTACCGAACAGAATTTTAATAAAAAATCATTTGAAAAAGTTCTGGGCGGTTTCCCGTTGTTTGCATTTTAAGCCAGAGCCGGGACGCGGGGCGAGCCAGAGCCGCGATTCCAACCAAGCCGGATCCGGGAATTAGATTTCATATTCAAATTTCTCGCCTGAATACCGATAAACCGTTGCCAAGTTGGTTGTGCGCGAGCGATTGAAACTCCAAGACAACAATTGCCATGGGAGGTATTTGAATCGCAGCAAATCCGAAATCTAATTTCCGGATCCGGCTTGGTTGGAATCGCGGCTCTGGCTCGCCCCGCGTCCCGGCTCTGGCTTTAAATGCGAACTACGGGAAACCGCCCAGAAATGATTTTTTGTTAAAATTCTGTTCGGTAATAAGTTATTCACAAGCGGAAAAAAGGCGCCTGTCAAAATTTCAGATTTTTTGGTTCGATGGGAACCTCAGGAAAAAGAAGTTATAAATAGTTATAATAACTTATGATATCTTATAATACTTTGTTCACAATATGTCATTTTGACTGTACCTCTCGATTTCTCATGCTCTCTTCACATCTCCGGAGTAAGGAAAGTTGGAGACTTCCCGCACTGAATAGAGCCTAAAATACTATTTGCACATGTTACTTTCCTAGTGTATTACAATTATCATCATTAAAATAGGATATCCGTTATTATAATCAGCCAGAAAAGGACCAAGGAGAAATGGAGAAAGGGAGTAGGAGAGGTCCGGAAATCAGTAATGAGAGAGTGTGTGAAAATTCGAAAGCCTGTCTCATATCAAACTCGCGTCCAGACTATTTTCTGGAGGAGTTAGCGAGTGGAAGGAAGGGGAAACAGGGATCATTGGATGTCACTGTAAGGTATTATGATTCGCTCAGATTCGCAATCGTCTAAACAATCCTTCCTTATACAAATTGATGAGTGCGTTCGGCCACGAATAAGAAACGTAATCCACGGACCATCGACTAGAACAAGGCCATATGGTGATTTCGTTGTGTGTGATACCTTAAATATTTACTTGTCGAAGATTTGCTAAAAGAAAGAAACAGTAATATGAACACTAGGGGCCTATATTTGATTATAATATTTTTTGAATCCCAAAAAAAAACGCTCAACAAACTTATCCATTCAACTCACCACTCCATCTTTTCTCGTTGTACGGATCGAGCTTTTCCTAGAACGAGAGAAGAATTTATCGTCAATTCCCATCACTTCAATTGCGAATCGTTTTACGTCGTCCAGTTTTACTTTTTCGATTGCAAGAATGATCGCCGATGAGTTCTTGACTGCCTGGATACAAATACCACTACTCTCGCGTAAAAAGCGTATCCTCTCTTTAAATATTTTTTTAAACACATAAAATTTGCATTGATAATTACCTGGAAACATTCGACTTTTTTCATTCTGCTCGTCAGTTCTTTTTCGGAAATTGCATTACAGTTTTGTGAATATAGTTTATAGTAGAGTTTTGAAGGGGGACAATCCTACTTTCCAAACCCGCACTCTCAGAATGAGAGGGCGGCAAATCCGACACCTCATTGTTTCCCTCGCCCACTATCCGATATCTAAGGGATAGGAAATGGCGAGGGGTCCATCCGTTAGAATCTCGTGCGAAACATCTGATCTTGGAAAAGAGTTTGGGCCAGAGTCCTCCAAACTTGAGACATCCATCTTAGAGTGAATCAACGAGTAGAGTGATAGTGAGGATCAATTCAAATTGTAGGTCATACCCATCACCACTCCGGCCATTCAAGCCCTCTTTAGTCGGTAGTAGAGATAAGGGGTATTAGGGAGGCTGGGGCTGAACTAGGGGAAAGTCCACCTCTCCATCGGTCGAAATGGGGAGGCGACTTTGCGACTGACAGAAACGAGAATCTTTTGATGAGAAGGAAATTTACTCCCAAGTGACATCAACAACTTACTTCGTATAAATGTGAGAAGTCTCCATAGTTGGAACCAATTCGAAAGAAGTCTATTTTGTCTGCCTTACTATCGGTGAGCAGTTTCGTTATTATCTCACCTTTTCCGCAGTACTGAAAAAATACTCTAATATCGGTTTATTTAGTATGTTTGTTTTATATATAATATGTATTACATAATAAAATTTCAATTTCCTAGTAGTGGAGGAATAACAAAAAAAAATTTGGATCCTTGGATTTATCAAGATTAAATTCTGGCTAATTAAATGTTAATACAACTAACTTCGACTGCAGCAATAGCAACTTCTTTCACCTTATACAAAATGGGATTTTCAAGATAGGCAACCTGATTCAAATCGGAAAAATTGATCTGAAAAAAAGGATAATTCGAAGTTAGTAGCTGTAAGAGAGCTATTTTTTTAATCTCACTGACCTCGCAATAGACAAAAACCATCTTTTCAACGGTAGAAGCACGTTGAAGTAAATTAAGTACATCGATCGGAGTTAACTTGCTCAGCCCGAGTTTCTTCCTAGTTTCCTTCATGCGGATGTGAAATGCAATGCCCGACTTCTTGACCTGAATATAAAATAATAATTTAATATCTGCATCGAATTACGCAATTTTGGGAATTAAATGATAAATTTTCAGAAAGGATCAATCAATTATCTCCTGCCGGTACCCTCCAGCTAAGGAGTGGTGGTTGAAAAATTTAGTTAAGTTGTATTGACAACCTGATTTAAAAAATAGAGAATAGTATCTCCCAAATAATCGCTCACACTTATCCAGATTCCTTCCCATTCTTCCATCTTTTCTGCATTGAGAATCTTTCTCTCCACCATTTCGAGTCTCTTGCAAACTCTCGCTTTCAGACGATCAAAGAATCCAAGCTTTGAAAAAATATGCGTGAGAATGTCATCAGGGAGATGAAGCAGAGTCTGAAATTGTGTAGTAATATACTAGAAATGACGCGCATACAACAGTAATCGATATTACTCCAAGTATTTGTTTAGTTTATCGAATTAAATAATCTATTAATCACACTTGCGCACATTTTTCGTTTCTTGAAAAAAATGTGACAAGAAATATACAATAATTCAATCATTTCTATGTTTGCAGTCAAATTTCTGTATTTTTAGAAAAACTTACTTTCTGTGAGACCGGGGCAGTCTTTGCTTGACAGATCCTCTTTCCCATCTCTGTAGCACGCTGCAAAAAGTAGAAGTGAACAAAAAAGATGTGAATAGAAATACAAACAAAGTGGACGATTTACATAAAATACGAATAATGCAAAAACAAAATGTGGCCAGCAGGTACACGAACGAATGAAATTATCTCTCTCTCTCTTCTTTCCTTTTTTAACTACCGATTCGTAACGAAGGTTGGATTCTCCCGACGAGTTTAGTCGGAAACTTCCGTCAAACAAGAATTGCATTGGTACACTCGCTAGTCTCGACTCGGAAGGAATGTGTGGGATTATTCACATTGAGAGAGAAAGAGAGAGAGATAAATGAGATGATGGAATACGAAAAAGCGACGCAATAATTCAGTACTCTTTGGAAGGAGAATGGAAAAGGCTTTGTTGCACGGCGTTTAGGTGCGTTGTTGCGTTGTCCTTTCCATATTACCTGTTTGACAGAACATAATGAAGTACGGCCTGAGATGGGACACATATTTCCCCTTTCACTCTCTTCCTCTCTCTTCTCCTTGCTCCTCGCTACCGCAGATAGAGAGATTATGAAGAGAAAATACTTATGTGGTGTTAGTTTTTCCGGAAAAGCTCATTCGGAAAAGCTCGAAAAACGCAGTAAAAAGACCCATAACTTAAATTCTAGAAAAGCAATCGTTCTGAAATTTTTATGGCATGTTCGCCAAATGTATTGGAACTCACAATTAATTTTTAGTCACTCTCTCGCAAGTTTCCGCAGTTCTACATGAGCTTTTCCAGAAAAACTAACACCGCATTAGTTACCTTCATGAGGAATCAGTTAGTTAGAGTGCTGAATTATATCCATACGAGTACATGAAGGGTACATGAACCCTTAATGTACCCTTCATGTACAAGGGTACATGAACCCTTCATGTACTCGTATGGCTATAATTCAGCACTCCAACTAACTGACAGAGAAATTATCTTAGATTTACCCTATCTCTCACCCCTCAACTCCAGTCAAATAACGGAAATTGCCCAATTTTTGAGGGACAAGTTCATTCTTCCACTCATCATATTTTTTCTGATCATTTATGATTCAAGTGCATGTTTATCTATTTTTCCCTATCCATATCTAACTTTCTTCAGTGTACATCAAAAATGGGTAGGAAGCTTCTTCGATCAAAGCAGTCCAAAGTTAGTTTTATTTCCATCCAAGATAAAAAAGAATAATCTCTTTGCGGATGAAGAATTTAGCCCATTAGTCATTGTATGACGCCATTTAAAATAATTATTGTACTTTAGTTGGAAAATATGAATAATTCGAAAATATCTACTTTGATAAAGTTTGACGATAAACTTCGATAACAAACTCATTCCAATGAAATTTTTTAATAAAATAAAAATCATATAAACTAATATTTTATTTCATTTTCTGTTGACGTCATTCGATCACCAACGATCTAAACTCTTCAACCGCATCGAGTTTGTCTTAAATTTCTTTCAGCTCGGGTCACAAATTGCGTGGGTAAGTTTGTGACCGGCCGCGTCGGAAAATTTTTACTGCGGAAACAATCCCCTAACTGTACTTCGTCTCTTTTCCGGGTGTCAATTCTAATATCCATTCAGTGTAGACTCCCCTCGATCTTCCTGATGAAGTTCTGTCCATTATTTTCTCCGGTCTCGGATTCTTCGATAGTCTTAATGTGAGAGCTTGCAAGAGACTCGAAATTACTGAGAGGGGAACTCTCAAATCAGCAAATGCCGAACAATGGAATGTAATGTACATTTTTGTAAGTAGCAGAAGAAAACGCAATTATTTTTGCAAAAATTTTTTAATCGAGTAAGGTGCATTGCCGTCGCGATCATTATTTCTAACATCAGGGTTCAGTTCGAACCACAATATGGAATAGTAGAGAAACATAATGAGAAAGAGAGAAACAGAAACGAGAGACAACATCGAACATCAAAGGACAATTTATAAAAACGAAATAGTGGAACTTCATAAGGAAAAATCCAAATAGCCAAATCAAATTTTGTTATATTGCACGGAAAAGGTGAGAAAAAATCAAAGCATCTTTTGGTTCAGTCGAAAAATCATTTGGTTCAATCGAAACATAATATGTCAAACAATTGTCCCTGATTATCACGCAAAGTTTCTAATTTTATCCAAATCAATGTTTGATTTTTTAGTGTAATCATTTGATTGTGAAGTGTGGAGAGAGATGTCTTTACTTCGAGCCAGAGCGAGGAATAACAGTGCGCTCAGATGCTTCATTATCCGATACAATCCTCTTCATAGATATGCAGTAAACATTTCCACGATGTGTAATTCTCGTCATCCAGGGACCGTCTACGAGAACGAGAATACACGGAGATCTCGTGTATGAAACCTACAAGTATGGATGAAGAACATTTTTGTGCCGAAATTTAGCCTTGGTAAAATCATAAGGAACAAAGAAACTTAAATTTTTGGAGCGAAAATAAACATTATTTCGGGATATAATTTGAGTTGACCCACCACTCCTTCTTTTCTCTTCGTTCGCAGCAACTTTTTTGGTGCGCGAGAAAAGAATTTGTCGCTTACTCCCATTACGATCCTTGCAAATACTTTGCAATCTTCGAGACTAAGATCACCTATACACAACTGAACAATCGACGACTTAATCGTTGCCTAAAATCAATTGAGAGTTGAAAAAAACAATTGTGAAAGCATAACAATATTCTTTAATATTACCATATTTCCAACTAGTCCTTGTGCGATCAAGTCAGAATAAAGTTTGGGGAAAATTAATGTTTTAGCGATCAACATACGTTATCGCTATGTATGTTGATCGCTAAAATATTAATTTTCCTCAACCACCAAGCTTTATTCTGACTTGCTATGCTAATTACAGTATCGCCGGAGAGCACACTTTTTCAGATGTGTCAGGGATACGATCTCATCATGCGGGAAAAATGCTGCTGCTACCGACGTTATGTAGGTGTTGGTTCTTTGATGATTTCGGGCCTTTTTAACGCCCTCGGAGTTGTACACCGTCAAATTGTGAGTATGCAACAAAAAACTTTTCTGACGATCAATCTATACCAAACTTTGTGAGGCGGGCTGACCAAATATCATTTTGAGCTTCAGGTCGAGTCTCTAGTTTATCTCTTAGCCGATTTATGAGTTTGCTGCAAGGCTGCTGGAAAGGAGAAATATCGTAGCAACTTAAAAATAATTCTGAATCGTTCCTCACAATATCTGACCACACAAAAATTTGACCAAAACGAAAAAAAAACGTTGCTATCGAACTTATTACGCGACGTTATTCATTTTCCAGAATACGGTAATGCAAGTTCGTATTAACGATGGATTTTCTATTTTCGCTCATTTTTTGCCGGATTGCTCTCATGGTTCAAAAGCTATATCTAAAAATTAAGTGCCCCAATACTTTCCGGCGTATCTTTGAGGCCATATAAAGGTAAAGGTATGCCAAGCGTTTTTACAGTAGTAAGCTACCACGGTAAATGGGGCAAGCGAGTAAGCCAGCTGAAACGTGGGATGACCCACTGGGATCGCATAACACGATCTTTCCCAAGGCATCTATGGCACGTCACCTTCCGTAATCATAGTTATTACCAATTTATCGCCCCGTATGGATGGAAGGCTTGGTTCACCTCGATCGACTGATTAGAGAAGTCATACCTTGTATATTTTGGTGAAATCTCCAGATTTGAAGATGAAACCACCGATGTCTAGGTTTCCAGCATATTGACTTCGGTCAATGAATTTAATAATGTGTTTAGCATTGTGGGATTGCTGCAAAAGCATGACATTTTAATTTTATCAGGATAAACTACTGTTGCTTAACTAAACAATTTCTAATTTCTTTTTTTTATTTTGCCGATTTATTGGCTTTTCAATTTTATGAAGTCGCTTACCCCGAATCACAAAGTTGCAGGGAATCGACATTTTTCACTGTACCAGATCCGGCCGGATACAATCGATTATTTGGTAAACGTCCCCATATGTTAGAAGATGAGATGCACTCACATCTATGGCTGATATACGCAGTACATTCGTCTTCTTGAGACATTTTTCGAGGATATCGAGATTCGCGACTTGAAGAGGAACGGTGAAATCGACCTACAGCGAGTGGATTATTGACTGGTGAGAGAAACATATTTAAAAGTCACCCTATGTTTAGAAAGTAGTAGGGTTGTAATGACTTTATAATGCACTAAGATACATGCACATATGCATGAAAAGATTTCGTTCTTGGAGTTCGGTTTTTAGGTGTTTTAACTGATAATGTCTGGCAGAATTGAGATTCTGTCTAAAGGGCTATATGATTTCAATAAGAGTCAATAAGAAGATGTATTTCAATTTCTCATGTTGGCAGCTTTCCAATAGGTCATCGGTGCAAAACAATTGTTCAAATCATCCAATTTCATTATATTTTTAAAAGTAACTACCGTTTTATTGCATATTTAAATTATCCAAATGTTTCTCATTCTATCGGAATCATAAACCTTATTAACGAATAAAATAAAGTTGTCACTGACCGGAAAAAAGAAGACCCACTCCATTTGAGAAGTTAGCGACATCCGATGGAGCATCTTACCTACGCCCATTGCAGTAAGCGGTACGCTTTTAAATTCTCTGTCGTTGTTGACTGGATGGATTGGCTTTTCCTTTAGAATCATTACACTCAGGATAAATTCCGATGTAGTTTTCGCCTGGAAAACAATTTTTTTTTCGAATCTGACTAATCTGACAAATTTAAAGTGACAAACTTTTACACGCACCTACAGACTTATTCCGGTCCATTTGTCGATTGTTTTCGATTTGTGAGCCTTTCTTTCCACCACCTCAAGTCTCTTGCAAACTCTCACATTGAGACGATCGAAGAATCCAAGTTTAGAGATAATTAGAACGAGAACTTCGTCAGGAAGATGGAGAAGAGTCTTAAATTAAACAAGAATATCATTTGTGATTAGGCAATTACGTGGAAAAAAAATTAAGTCATTACTATAGCAAATATTGTTCAAATCTGCTCGAATATAATCTACTAATTCCATCGACAATCCGAGAAAAAAAGGATGTGGAATGCTTACTTTGGACTGCACAGGAACCACATCTGCTAGACGCATCTTCTTGTTCTTGGACATTGTTAAAATCACTGGAAATTGGTTAGGAGATAGGAGCACGACATAATAAACATGAACAACTAATAATAATCATAGGAGGAGCGGAAAAAAAATGGGAATACGGCGGTTCATTAATATCACATTATCAACTATTATTACATTTTATTTATTTCAACACTTCAGATGTGAAAAATCGAACGACTTTGACATATTTATTTTTTGACATACTAATTACCTATAGAAAATGGCACAAGCGCAATAAAGAAAGCCAAGAAGAATAGACGCGGATTTTATGCCCGTCTGCGCGTTTTTATGTGATCCTATTGGTCCTTGACCGACTCTCTGATATTCATTTCCTCTCTCCTTTGGCATTAACGCGTATTACGAGAGCATGGTATACTGTAGCACACAAACTCTAACTATTAACAATCAATTCAAGACTAGATGAGATATTGACTACTACCTTTGTCTAAATTATTGTTCAGTGAATATCGAGCATCCACGTCATCAACAGGCTGTTTATAAAAACATCAACAGGCTGTTTATAAAAACAGATGAAATGTTATTGTGAATGGGATGGAAGAGTTGTACTATGGAGTATGTTTTTTTTCGATATGAGATGTACCGCTTTATGGTCTCCACCAGAATCATGGGGAAAAAAGTTCCATGCAAAACCCGAATTTTCTGAAACTGGTAGCACGAAAGTAAAACGGAATCAACATACGTAATGGATTTATACATAGAATTATTTATCTGATAATGATAGTGGAAACAGGGAAGGATACTCTAGCAGTGTAATTGTGAGGGCCCCGGGGCATCTCTCCTTAGGAGAAAAAAATCGAGATAGACCAGAAGGTACAGTCCGGTCAGATCCCCATGTGAAAACGGAGCACCAAACCAAGACACGCAAGACCGGATCTGTATAAAAGAAAGCTCTCAACTACGGTAGTCCGGCTCGGGCGCACTTATGATTCGTAAATTGAACCATTTTAAATAATTTATTTATAATTAATGTAATTTTTAAAATTTATGTGAAATACATGAAAAGCTCGGTAATGACCTCTAGAACACAGTGCACTTTAATTCAACGTGAATTTATCATTATCCTTGCTGTGAAAGTCAATGGGTCGCTTCGGGTCGCCCCGGGCGCCCCCGGGCGCCCCGTTTTCACATAGGGATCTGACCAGACTGTATAATAAGACGAAATGAGGAGAGAGAGAGATTGGATAAGAGCATGCAGAGAACGCAAAAGTTAAGTAGGAGAGATAGAGATCAAAAATGTGAGAGACTTAAGAGAGTAAAAGGCCTACGGCCAACATAGACAAAGACACCCCCGGCACGTGGGGTCACCACGGCCGGGGAGGCGGGAGGAGATGAGAGCGAATTGGTGGAATGGAAACTAAGTTGTGTATGATCTCTAGCGAACAACGTTTCACGCGCGGACATTGGCGGGCAAGACAGCAGAGAGCGGCAGAGAAACTAGTAAACACGAGAGAGTGTGAGAAAGTGAGAGAGCGCTAGACACCAGTCTCCGCTCCTTTGTTGTTGTTCACATTTCGTATTTGAATACCCTGCACATCAACAATTCAAACGCAGGTGTCCTTATTTCGGGGGAGATGACACGCTGTGTAGCGCTCCCCTTATCTCATTTGTCATCGCCTCTCTCAATTTTTCCTTCTCTCTCAGTTCCACTCTTCTTCTGGACTCTCTTACCCCTAGATTCATTCCTGGAATCCCACTGTTTCTCTGCCCTCGCTGGTCTCACTGGACTACACCGCTCGATGCCTGCCCTATAGACAGAATGAATCGACGTGCGTCGCTAGCTATAACTATATTCTTTCGTACCTATACACTTCCCCATATTTTACAAAGCCGCCGCCTTCTACAAAACTGCCGCCTCGTAATTCGACTTTGTTATGATAAACAACTGATTGATCATCTGACATGGGACTACTCAATTAACTCACCTCGCGTCGGATTAACTCGAGGAAGAAAGACCATTATTGTAACGGATCATCTTGTTGATCTGTAAACACCACAACAACATTCGTATCTCCTCTGATTCACTTCTCATTCCATCATGAGGAGTGGTTTCTTTTCCATTCTTTTATTCCTTCCACTCGTTTCCTCTCAAGATTCGGGTACAACTTCACTTAATTTATCTTTTCCGTCTTCTTCTTGTCATTATCTACCCGTTCAGTTCCTCAAATTCCTATTTGCACTCCCGATTTTCACTCAAATGAATGTCTGATCTCTCCTCGTGTAGAAAAAGACAACGGAGCTGAGATTATCAAAAAGTGGAAGTCACTGTACGCTTTTGAGTATCTAGAATAGAGTGGGATTGGCTAGTGATGATGAAATCTCAATTTTTCACAGACAACAAACTATCAATGATGAATACGACATCGATGCGTGTTATGGATTTATATCGCCGGAACGACCGAAGAAAGGAGAGTATATCGGGGTGAGATAAGAAATATCGATTGGATCTACGAGAAGCCTACCGTACCCTACCGTCTTCAGATGGCACTTACTCCAGACTGTCGCATTGTAGTGGGAGACGTCCTTGAATTTGTTAGTGTCTATCATCAGGCCATGTAAGTTTCTAAAACCTACCGTAATCTAGTGTATTCACTTCGGGTTACGGTAGATCGGCATCAGGTTTTGATAGACTGCCAAAACAGATTACAACTTCAGTGCCGAAAACGGTCGATATATGAGTGGAGATAACTCGGAGAGAGATCGTTGTGAGAGCGCAAGATTGCACATTGTAAGACTCCATCGACTAGATGAGGTAGGTGAATTATCGTCGAGGTAGGTCGAATATAATGAAAGTAGGGGATTCAGTACGTGGATATACAAAATCTTCTCTAACAGAAACTGTTACAGGGTGGTCTCTTCAGTTACCATTACGCACGCATTCGAATGGTTGGCAATAAGGTTCAAGTGAGTTCCACACTTTTCCCTCTACCGGCGTTCATTTTTTCGGTATCTCATTTCAGGTAACGTTCTTGTCTACGAAAGACGTGCATCAAGAGGGGTGAGAGACCAATTATTGAACTAACCAATCAATAATTCAGTGACTATACAGTAGTATTGATAGATCAAATAATCCTATTCGCGAATAACAAAGGGTTAATCGCGAATAACAATGCATTATTCGATCTAACAACACTACTATACAGTAATGTCTACGAGACGACACGAGCGAGCTACGAGCATCCTTCTGTCAAATTCTACACTCCCGAAGAGTTTCCCACTTGTTTGTTTATTTTATGAGAAAACGAATAAATGAATTCGTTGCAGCATTCAAAGCTGTAATGTTGTACACTCTCGATTACGAATTTATGATTTGGTTCAAGTCAGTTTCACTCAATTATCAATCGAAAATTTGAATCCACAGAACAAGTGAAGGTCTCCGTCTATTCAATTATCGATTGACGTGGGATGGAACGAATCTTGGGAATGGGTACGGTAGGCATAATAATCAATAAATACGGTACGTCAAACGAGAACAAACGAATGGACTATAATTCAGAATACTGTTCAGATCATACCAGAAGTGCGAGTTGAATATATTACCTCGTCCGACAAAGAAGTCCACTATTTCTTCGTTAGAACTGAAATTCCAAATGAAGATGTTTGAGTGTTATTCCTAGATATTGAAGAAGCAACTTTAATTACAGAACGTGTTCATCCTAACGCATTCGGATTTAATTCAAGGAGACTTCACTAAAATCGAGCTTCTCGAGGCAAAAATGCCAATTGACGTAATCAAATAAATCAATATTCGAACAATATTGTCAATCGGTTACAGGTCCTCGGAAGATCATCGGAAATGTCATGAACTACTTCTCTCTTGCGGTTTGAGTCCGGATTCTGCTGCTTAATTGGTAACGACTTTCCAGATGTTCAATAGAATGAAAAAGAATAGTTCCAACAAATTGTGTGTCATTGCTAAGTTCTACAGAAATCAAAGCATTGGGAAGAATGGCGAATTAATCAGCGATTTGGTGAGAAAAGTCCCTTTTATATCTGCAATATATCGATTTCTTTCAGCCGATAATCACCGATCCTCCTCTGGCTCTCAACATTTTCGCCACTCATTTGTGGGTTGCCTAGGGATGACGCAATAATCGATCGAAGTTAAGCCGCAGCGCCTATCCTTTCGTCCAATCAGGAAGAAGCATACAGAGACCGAATTACTCCGCCCTCCCTATTATACTGGTTCTCGTGGCAATGGCTATTGCAAGGTTTGATCTGCAACCTAAAATAAAACTTTTAATTTCTAGTAATCTCTAGTAGATGGGGAGAACGTATGCCGTTTTATGACTATTTTCTACTTGAGATGGATGATTCTTGGCTACGAAATTCTTCCTTCTTCATTCGCACGGAAAATTCGGCTATGGAGGTCATTTTTGGGATAATATTCTGTATATTCTTGATCTTTAAACTCTAAATAAAAAAATGAATATTTTCAGAGCTAGAAAATACCAACCGATCTTCAAGAAGTATGCCAATAAGAAGAGCTCAGAACTCCGCCGGCTCTTCCGAGTTCTCTATTCTATCGAAAAGGTAGAGTCCCTATTTATCATGTTCTAATTTGATCTTAATCTTTGATCTTTCCAGTTCCTGCTTCGTTCGGGCAAATGGCTGTTCCATGTGGTTGCTTGGATAGCATCAATTGAGACAAACGATGTGGATGATGAGGTAAGGATGATGCAATACTCAACAAAGTTTGGCTACGCAGTAGTTTTGTTAGATCGAATAATCATATTCGCGAATAATAAAGATTATTCTCGAATAATGCATTGTCCTTCACGGATTATCTTTGCTATTCGCGAATATGACTATTCGATCGAATAACGGTACTACACAACAATTATTATTCTGGTAGCACTTTGTATTTGTCCAAATCTTTTCTCACAGGAAAGTCGTGATTCTCTTCAAATTCCTCCTCATCCATCAAGCAAAGAATCGATTTCGACAATTACGAGTGATAAAGATAAGAGAGATTAAGGAGATGAAGTGAAGAAGAAAGTAATGACAATAGAACGATAAACTATTTCTAATTATTCATGAACATCTTTAATTGATCCCATAAAACTACCCATTGGTATACATTTAACCTACATGCCTTCCTTCGCCTCTTCCTTTTCTTTTCTTGAGCTAAATGTGTGCGTCCATTTAAAAAAAGATAATTCATTCATTCATTCATTCATTATTTATTCCGTCAGAGTGAAGGTCTGATTCAGTTTTATCTTCAATGTCTTCGTCTTTTATCTTCGTCTTCGTTACGTGTCCCTCAAACCCTTTCAATGTAATCGGAAGCTGATATTGGACAAACGAAAGAGGGGAAGACCTCCTAAGGGATGGAGAGACCACTTCGTCAGTGCTGCCGGATCTCTGTTCATACAACTGGCAAGACACATTCAGTTTCATTATATCACATAGGAATCCCATCTAATAAAGTTGATCAAGTGAAAGTGCATATATTGGTAGCGAATTGCAAGTTCATGAGACTAGAATGCCCTCAGGCTATGCGTATCTACAATCGAGTTACGAATTCAGGGATGTAAATGGGCTAATAGATTCGCCTACTTTCCATCATAAACGTATGAGGAATGAACATATCTATTTCAATTGTTCCCCCGGTATTTCAATCTGTAGTGTGCACCGATGTTGAAATCTATAGTCTAATCATCGTCAATCGTAATCTAGAAATGTGCTGCACAA
Organism: Pristionchus fissidentatus; assembly: GCA_036245785.1. Classification (NCBI taxonomy): domain Eukaryota; kingdom Metazoa; phylum Nematoda; class Chromadorea; order Rhabditida; family Neodiplogasteridae; genus Pristionchus; species Pristionchus fissidentatus. Next base: position 15,350,272 of record BTSY01000006.1, read on the forward strand.
AACGGACGAGCAATGAAATTTCGGCAATGAGATAGAAATCTTCAAAGCATTCCCTTTTGGATGTTTCAAATAAATTGAACAGACATTAAACGACATCGTGAAAGTTCGGAGGGAAACTTTTCCACTCGATCCTACACGTCATTATTGCAACACCGGAAGAGTCACACCTCGCAATTAACTACAGATATCAGCATCGGCGTACGAAGCACATAGACAGTTCACACTCCTCTCTTATCAGCCAGAAGAGAGAGAGGAAGAGAGAGAGAGAGAGAGAGAGAGAGAGAGAGAGATTTCGCCCTTCCATGACTCAGCTCGTTACGCAATGTTTGCATGCGCTCAATCGCGTCTCGTCTCTTCCCTCTTATCGCTCTTCCTTTTTTGATTTCGATGCTTGTCATCATTGAGTTTTCCTTTTATTCTCAGTCCGCTTTGTTCTCAGCCTCTTTTCTCTCAATATAACACCGTTTTAATCGTTTTTTTTTTGTGAAAATTGTTTTCAAAAATCATATCTAATCATAGAAAATGGCCGATGTCGCGATCGAATTCGACAACTCCTACGGCGTGTTCATGCCCGGATGCGAGGTTTAAATTTTTGTTATTGATTATTTATCTAAATAATCAAACAAGAAGTAGATTTCTGGTCTTCCTATGAGGCATAGGAGTCTCTTGCATGAAACGGTTGGTTTACGAGCTAAAAGTTAACAAATTCTAGCAAGATACCAGTAATTCCGCCGACCGATTACTATTGTAGGTGGCTGGGACAGTCGTGATGGCCGTGCGAGAAGCAACGAAGGCTAAATCTGTGTTGATCACTGTCCATGGAGGAGCTCACACTCATTGGAGTGTGAGTGAACCGAGAACGAGGTTTGTCGCATCAATAGATTACCAGCACCCTAAATTTATCGTTGCATAATCGTGCCGTTAATATGATAGTACATGATGCGAAACAAACGGTAAGGGATCAGGGGCAAGGGTGCAAAAGAGTGTGAAAAAAAATGAGAGAGTCCCTCTCCATTTCACACGCTTTCTCAATCCATACCCCTTTCTGTAAGATTGCGCAGCCTGTGGAATGATCTGACTTTTGCACTTTGAAAACATTGTCGTCCACGTGTAAAAAGTGTTGTTGTGCCTATCGATTCTCTTCTTATCACTCTGTTTTTCCCTCTCTCACATTTCCACGAAAGGTGTGGACAGCATTGTCACGTGAAAACAAACAATCTTGAAGAAAAGAAAAGTTCGATCACAACAAAGCGCAAAAGTTGTTCTCTGGATAAAGTTTTTTTTAAAGTCTGTTACTTTTTTTAAAGAAACGGATTTTGCAGACACGTCACCCGAACGAACGCTCAAGGGCAAATGCAGTAAGATTTTCCTTTAATTTTCGATTGTGAAGACTAAAAATTGATTCCGATATTATTGTGATTGGTTTTGGGAAATGTGATGATTTCACAGCTTTCCAAGTGAAGCAAAAGCAATTAGTTGGAAGAGACAAATGCTAGTGCAAACCAAGGAGCATGTCAACTATCTGTTCAAACTCACTTCGCCGAATTTAATCAATTTACGATTCTCTTCAGTACCGTCGTCGAGACGTATTACGTCAATATTCCCTACACTGCTTCTGTTGCTTACGCAGACGGAACTGCTGTGTTGTGGACTCCGCCAGTGGGAGAATCGACGGGATATATTCAACCCGGCAATTATCGATACCCTTTCCGGTCGGTTATTAATCGATGCTTCGCTCAACCTAATTTGAAGATATGTATGTATATATCATCAGCAAGGTTTACCGATGGCGTTCGAATGGACTAATATGGCATAGGAAAAGAGCCATAATGCGAATGTTTTATACAGATTTCTACTACCTGCCAATTGTCCGGCATCCTTCGAAGGAAGCTTCGGATACATTCGATACTACTGTAAAGCAAGAATCGATCGGCCTTGGTATAAGGTCGATCACAAATCCACGAGGGTTAGTGGATATGTATTTCATTAAAAGAAGATGCCTAGACACAAAACTACGAATATGCGAAACACATTTCAAGCAAATATATATAATCAGCAAATATCTTTATTATTTAATTACCTAGAATTACTTCCCAGGTATTCACAGTGAACGCCATCTCTGATCTCAATGCAATTCCATCCGCTCTTTCACCAGTGCAAATGAGTCAATCGAAGGAAACTGGCGTTCTCTTCTTCAAAAATGGACGAATTAATCTCACAGTGAGATATTTGAATCGACGAAATCTTGAAAAACACATTAATCTAACTTGCATTTATCCCACAGACAATGGGAGATGATTTTACTTTTTACCCTTCTAATGTGATCAAAATGTGATTTTAAAAAATAATCGACTATGTTCATCATTTTAGAATATATTTTTGAGGCGAAAATCCACAAGGGTGGTTTCGTTCCTGGAGAGGCCATTTCACTTCAAGCAGATATTGTCAATTCGTCCTCCCAGAAGATTAAGAAGGTACGTTTGCCACTTTGAACAGTTGCATCGCAGTATTGTGAAGGGGAAAGAGAAAGAGAGCAGTGGCCGGATCTCTCCCCCGATCTAAGCGATCGAGCAAACGACAGGGGAGTGACAAAGTCAACTTGCTGGCATGCTCCTCACGTAGCAGGGTGAAACCAAGGTCATACACAGAAGTATTCAAAACTTATTGCGCCCAAATGCCGTTCACATTATGAGTATCTGGCATCTTTCGATGTAATCGTTTATCTTCAGGTTCGAGTAAAGATCGTGCAATGTTCACATTACGTCGCGTATCGCGGACATGAGGTGAGAGGATACGATTTTTTAAAAAATACATCTAAAATTTAAATCCAGCCAATCGTCGTTGGTGGCCATCCTCACGGAGTTTCTGGATCTGCCGGACAAAAAGTCGATTTGAGAGAAGTCTTTCGGTCGGAAGAGGTAGGGCCTATATTTATTGTTCGCGCCTGCTTTTGCTCTAATCTGTCAATGAATTTCCAGTAATTTTTAATTTGCAGAAAGTAGAGATAGTGAAGGGTGCAAGTCAACAGTTCACACGACTCGTCCCAATTCCTCCCGTAGTCAATACATTCAACAACTGCCCCATCATAACTGTCTCATATTTGCTCAAGGTTCGCCAATGTGAATTTCGCATTTATTCCGAAAATAATCGAAGAAGTATACAAATAAGTGTTCCAGAAATAATGAATACTTCAGATCAAACTCACAACAGGCGGCGCTATTAGCACGACTCTGTCGGCCCAACTCCCCCTCATAATTGGATCCGTTCCCCTCAGGTCTGTATATTAATGGCATTAGGAAGAGTGTATAGTAGACACTGTCTACGGTAATGAAGCACTCATAAAAAAGATCAATTAAATTGTATTCCCTTTCAGAACTGCTCCTCCCATGCCTCAATCAGGGCCAGCCCCAGGCGCCCCTCCATTGTACCCACAGATTCGTGAGTGGAACATTCTTGCACAAAAATCTTTCAAATCATACCGAAAATAAGAGAACATGCTCGTTCATTTTATGAAAAACGACGAATTTAATATTCGTGTTCTAATAAATAACCATGATGTGGCAATTATTCGCAGTAAAAATTATTTGCCTTTTTGACTTTACGTATGATTGAAATTTGAAAAAAAAATAATATTTTAAGCTGATGCCCCTCCTCCTTCGTACGCCGCTTGCGTTTTCGGAGCTGGAAAAATCAAGGATGAGGACGAAAATGCGGTATTTTTCCCAAATTCTTATCAAATACTTTCGCGGATTTACAACCTGATATTCTGATGACTTGGCAATTCTCAGGAGTTCACACCTCGATATCCCTACTACCCCAACATCACTCCAGCAGTAACTCCCTCCGCCCCGCCATTGGTGGAGGTCGAAAAGATGTGAAAGTCTGTTGCTTCGAATTAGTTTTATGTTTTCCCCACATCTCAGGTTGTATAATAACAGGTGTTTCAAATTTCGGAAATAAAACTTTCATATTGTTTCATATTGACTTTCATATTGTCAACTGAGTAATCCAAATGAAGAAGGTCGAGTGATCGAAACTGATGAATCGCTTACACATGTATCGTTCGGGGGATCGGGATCATTGGGAAAATTTTAGCTTACAAATAGATATTTATTAAAACACTCGACAGCAATGAATCGTCCTTCAGAAAGATGTCGGCAATCACGGCTGGCAGATTTCCATGAAAAAAAATTGATTTTTCAGCCCCCAAAATGATTTTTCAGCACAGAGTTGCTATAAAATAGAATGGGATCAAAACCAATAAAGAAAAAGTTCTGGGTCGGGCGCTCATCCTCCTCATTATCGATGTTGAGTCTTCATAATTCTTCTTTTCTTTTAGTCGCGTCTTAACTTTCTCACCAATTTCTTCATCCGCGTCTCTCTCCTCCAGCCAATATCCCCTTCTGGCAATGATTCTTCACTCAAGACTGGATAACCTCTTCCAACCTCTCCAAACCTTCCGATCTTTCCCCTTATATACCCCTCGATCATCTCATGAGCCATCATTCTCATTCTCTTCATTTACCATCTCTCATCATGAACTCCTCATCTCTTCTCATCTCCGACGCCATCAATGGAATTTTCACCGATCTCGGTCAAGAAATCGACGAAGTTGTAAGTTACCATTAAATTTATCTTTCCTCCCATCTCACTATTGTCCTCGTTTCTGATGTTGAAGAGTGTTGCTCTTTCATTATTGGTATTGGTATTTCTGACGAGTGTTTGTGACTTTGCAATAACAACTATCCTCCTTTCAGCACTGGCTTCCCTTTCATGCCACTCTATCTCGCCCGATTCGTCCCTCTGGCAGTGGCTCTTTCGCTCAGAGAAGCAAGCAGTGGCAGCAGGCACTGGTACATTTTAAATCCAAGTTATTTCAAACCTATAGATGGGATCATGGCGAGAGAGTGTACCAAAGTCGGATAGTAAATCTCTGCGTTTTATACGCTCGTTCACTCCACATCATTTTCTGTAGAGTTTCCCGGCCTGTTTGCCGGTGTTCATAATTTCTTTTCAACTTATTCCTTCTCACCTCTGATCTTGTTTCATTTCAATATCTAGTTGCCTATTGATGACGTCATTTCAGATGTCGGCCAATGCGGATTGTCTGAAGAAAGTGCTAGAGCTGATCGAGATGCAAAGAGAGCAGATTTCTCTACTGAGAGAAATTGTGAGAAGAGCAGAGATGGGAATTCCTGAGCTGCCAGAGACGATGGAACAGGTCAGAGAAAAATGCAAAATAGGCATAGCTGAATATCTAGGCTGTCATAGAATGATTCTATCCAACTTGTAGATTGACGAACCCGCGCATTCTATAAGGGGTGGCGAGATCAGTGAGAAGGTTTATTTTGTCTGATGTAATCGATAGAACGAGAGACGAGAGAGAATTATGGAGTTTGCGCGTTGACAATTTAATTTTTTTCATATTTCTGGCTTTATTTCACATCCATTTCTAAATCATTTCTCTAATTTGCAGCATTCCCTCTACTCTTCGATGTCGGAACAATGGCTGGCAGTACTGAAGCAAGTGAAGAACATCGATGAGATGTACACGGGGAGAAGAAACAGAAACATCCTTAGAGAGACTGTGAGTTGATTATTTACACTTTACTCCATCTAACAGTCAGTACAGTCCTGGTTGTTTCCCCCAATGAAAACTTTCCGGCCCGGCTGGGCCCGGACGGGCCCAAGTGGACCCACGCAATTTGTGGCGCGAATAGAGATAAATTCGAGACAAACTCTGTGCAGTCAACGAATTCAGGCCATTCGTCATCGGTGTCAAGTGTCAACAGAAATTCAAATAACTATTTTTTAGTAATTTTAAATTCATTAGAAAATTTCGTTCTATGAAAAATCAGTTCGTGGTAAATGCAAAAGTCCAATAGATACTGTAATATTTTGCGTCAATCTCTATCGAAAGTCATTTCCTTGCAATCATTTCTTTCAACGAAATGAAACGTAATAAAGCAAATAATTTAATTTTCAATCAATAACATTCGATAACCAATGACTTGAGCTCGTTGACTGCACAGAGTTTGTCTCGAATTTATCTCTATTCGCGCCACAAATTGCGTGGGTCCACTTGGGCCCGTCCGGGCCCGGCCGGGCCGGAAAGTTTTCATTGGGGAAACAACCAGGACTGTACTCCAGAAAGGGGCTAGAAGCGAAAGAGTGTGCAGATATGAGAGACTCTCGATTTCACTCACTCACTCGCTCTGAATCTCTTTCTGAGTGTTTGAAACCATGCGCTGCCTAGTGATAATGAATTCTCGATGAGGGATTGATAGAGAGTTATAATATAAATTATTGAAGTTTTCGATGGAAGTGCACATCGAGGAAAAGCGAAGAGAAGTTATTCGATTGATGGGAGAAGCGACGGAATTGCAGAATGAAGTGAAGAAATTGAATGGAAACATCGAATTGTCAATCGGAATCATGAAAGAAATCAGCGAGAAAGCACCTGCTGCTTGAGAAGTCAATATTAATAATCTCTTGTTCCCTTCATTTCATTGACCTATTTATTTCACTTTGAGTGCTTGGATTTAACATTTTCTCGTTTGTTCTTATGAAATATGATAAAATACTCATGATATATCACTGCATTTCCCAATTGAAAAGTCATTACATGAGTACACTGCATTACATGAACATCAATCAATCATTTATCATGCCAACAAACTTGATTGAATTAAAGTAATGTGTAGTATTTGAAGCAACATGAAAATTACGATGTCACGACTAGGTGACAAAGACAATGTGCGAGTGAGAGAAGTGCAGTAAGTGAAAGGTGTACAATACTGGTTCAATAATATGGTTCGTAATCTATCGGGATAACTAATCGGCATCTAGTCATAGATGAGTCGCTATTACATGATAATATAATATGATTGGGGAGAGAATTCCAAAAACATTTCAAAGCAGATGCATGCTATTTATCGATCCATTTTTGCATCTACCTGCTTTCGTGTCGGAATATTCTTGCATCCACGCATCTTTTATTTTTTTGTGTTCACGAATTCGCTTCATGGAGTATGAAGAGCTCATTGCTCTCCTCTCATCTCTAAATATCGCGGTCGCTCTCTCCTCATTTCCTCTTATCCTCGTCCTTATTTTTGAATCCCTGCACATCAGGGTCAGTTTGGCACGAATATTGCTGCTAAGCTTCTCGGATGAACGTGCGGTTTGCGGCTCCCTTACATAGCGACCGAATGTCATTGCCCCACTTAAGAATTTGGTTGACCAAAAGTTCGTGGAGCACCACCCGTTATGTAGCTATGATCTGTTACGGGACAAACGGATGTTACAAATATGTTGATTTAGTTTTGAATTAATCCTTCCTCGATACGGCACCCATGAACTGCTCATGGTATCTCTCTCCATTTGCCTGAATTTAATTTTACCCTTTGTTTACCCTTTGTGTTTGTGAATTTAATTTTACCCTTTGTTCACACATGCAAACTTAATTGTATTTAGTGAGTGCATGCGAGAGGTCGGGAGTTCGAAACCACCATGGTGCAAAATTCTTTTGATCTTTTTTCGCATTGTTTTAAATAGTTTCCAGACACTCTCAGATGCTGGGCATGTGTTATTCGCCATTCTTTCGCGATTAGTTCGCTCTTCTCTAAGCTCCTTTTTTGGTTCCGTTCTTTGTAATGTAATTGCGCAGCAGTAATTTTGAGATTCCAATTAAAGTCGGTAGGCGCATGTTTGAACTTGAACGTGTACTTGTTTCCTGTCTTGTGTTCTTCAATCTCCTTTGACCAGACACGGGACCGGCTCGTCAACGGGGATCATTTGATTTTTATTGGGTTTGGATGATATAAGAGAGGAGTCGCAAAAACACATGAACGGCATCTGAAAGTGTCTAGAAAACATTTAAAACATCGCGAAAATATGGCAAAATATTTTTGCACCTGACAATGAGTGGATTCGTACTCCCGACCTCTCCCAGGCACTCACGAAATCTCAAAATTGAATGTGTCAATGCAGGTTGTTGCAGCCCTGTATAAAAAGGATTTTCGCTTGGCGCGCATTCAGGACCCCCCGACAATTTTCTACATTTGATAATTTTTCGATGCGCAATTGAATTTTACACAATCTGTGAGGATATGGATTGTTTTTGATTCGATTTGTGAAAGTTATTGCACAAAAACTGCAGAACCCTATTCTGGGGTAACAAAATAGCTATGCGAAGTCCTAGTACATCCTAGGGATGCTTAAATTCCAAATGTCATCGAATTCGAAACATTTTGAAGGCATTTCTCGCGCCGCCGAAGCATATCCGAAACTTTGGAACAGCTTGCTGCAGGTCAGAGGCGACATAAAATTCAAGTAATGCCTGTTTTCGATAGAGGGGATGATGACAATCAATATTAGAAAGTAAAACATGAGACGATCTGTTTTCAATGTGCCACGAAATGGCCGATTTGTCTCGAGTTTCTCGTGAGAGGCGTGATATCACTTGGTCAAATTGAATACAGACAAAAGCTCTGTTTCTATGTCAACCCTCTATCGATTTTGTTTTTTTTTCATATTTTTTTTCATATTTTCGTCTCGTCTTAACGTTCTCACCAATCTCTTCATCCGCGTCTCTCTCCTCCAGCCAATATCCCCCTCTGGCAATGCTTATTCACTCAAGACTGGATACAACTCTTCCAGCCTCTCCACACCTTCCGATCTTTCCCTTATATAATCTCATTCTCAATCATTCTCAATCATTCTCCTCATCTCTCATCATGAACTCTTCTTCTCTTTTCATCTCCGACGCCATCGATGGAATTTTCACGGATCTCGGTCAACCAATTGACGAAATTGTAAGTTCTTATTCCCCACAGTTAATATTTCCTCCCGTCTCCCCCTTTTTTTCTTTTAAACATTTAATGGTGCGTTTATTGTCGCCTGACCCCTCAAGTTGAGCGGTCAGAATAATAATTCTGACCCCTCAGAACGTCTATTCTGACCCCTCAGAATGATCATTCTGAGGGGTCAGAGCGGTCATTCTGGGGGGTCAGACGAGGTGGACCCCTAGACTATCATTCTGACCCCCCAGAATGATGATTCTGACCCCTCAGAATGACCGTTCTGGGGGGTCAGAATTGCCATTCTGGCCGCTCAACCTGAGGGGTCAGGTGACAATAAACGCACCATAAAAGACTTTCCTATTCAACTACTGTACGTGGCGCACTTACTGTTTGATTCTCTCGCATTGCCCTTTATTTCTGCAGTTGATCTGCGGAACATTTTAATATTTCAGACGATTGTTTCAGAATTTGCAATACTTATCCTCCTTTCAGCACTCTCTTCCATTCCAATCGACTCGATCTCGTCCAATTCGTCCCAGTCGAAGTGGCTCTTTCGCCCAGAGGAGCATGCAGTGGCAGCAGGCATTGGTACATTTTCATTTCCTTTTTTTCAAATCTACTGAAAGTACTCAGGATCTGAGCCTTTCATTCCAAATTCCTTGAGTTATCCGAGTTGTAGAATGATGTGCATCATTCCCTTCTACCGTTATCATTCTTTCTTCTCATCCACTTTCGTCGCCTTACCTATTGATGACGTAATTTCAGATGTCGGCCAACGCGGATTGCTTGAAGAAGGTGTTGGAGCTGATTGCGATGCAGCGAGAGCAAATTTCTCTTCTGAGAGAATTTGTGAGAAGAGCAGAGATGGGCATTCCTGAGCTGCCAGAGACGATGGAACAGGTGAGAGAGATCGATATACAAGATAGACTGGGTTATTCTGCCATATAATCAATATTACCAACTCGTGCATCCATGACCTCATTCACGGCATCCACGGCATACAAGGATGGGAAGAGAGGTAGAACAGCCACGAGAGAGAATGAGAGAGTTCGCGTGTTTTCTTTTCACTTTTTTATAAAATTCATTTCTTTATCTCACAGTCACTTCTAAACCACTAAAATTCTGTTATCTTCAGCGTTCTCTGTACTCTTCGATGTCTGAGCAATGGCTGGCAGTGCTGAAACAAGTGAAGAACATCGATGAGATGTACACGGGGAGGAGGAACACAAATATCCTCAGAGAGACTGTGAGTTGATTATTCCCATTTTATTCCGTCTCTCAGTCAAAACTCCAGAAAGCGGCTAGAAGCGAGAGAGTGTGCAGATATGAGAGACTCTTTATTTCACGCACTTCCTCGTTCCTTGTTTATGATGATATGGAACCTAGTTATTACGAACTCTTGATGATGGATGAGAGTGATAATTTAAATTGTTTCAGTTTTCGATGGAGGTTCACATCGAGGAAAAGCGAAGAGAAGTTATTCGATTGATGGGAGAAGCGACGGAACTGCAGAATGAAGTGAAGAAATTGAATGGAAACATCGAATTGTCAATCGGAATCATGAAAGAAATCACTGAGAAAGTCCCTGCTGCTTGAATGTATGGAAAAGTCAATATGACTATCTTGTTCCCATCTCTTCATAAACCAATTTCGCTTTGAGTGCTTCGATTTAACAATTCCTCGTTTGTTCTTATGAAATAAGATAAAATACTCATGACATATTATTACATTTCCCAATTGAGCGAAGATTACATGAATACACTGCATTACATAAACATTTCGAAGCCGATGACTATGTATCTAGATACTATTCATCGATCCATTCTTTGCATCTTTCAGCATGTGTATTTTGAGCTTTCGTGTGGGGATATTCTCGAATTTTTTTGTTTTTGTTTTCACGATTACTCTTAATTTAGCTATGACTTGAGACTGCGGGAAAATATTTTACAAATTTTTTGTTTCAATTCTGCATTAATTCTCTTTCGATACGGTAACCACGAACTGAGCACGACGTCTCTCTCCATTTGCCTGAATTATATCTGATCTTTTACTTTTGTTGAATCACGTTACCATAATTGGAGTGTAAATTCCCGATTCAGCTATTGTTATCTGGAAATGTATTATTCAAACAAGTAAACAAAGCGGGCAAACTTACGTTTTTGAAGGTGATACTTTATCCATTTCCGTTGATTTCCATGTTTGCTTCCGAAATTTTCCCCTTTTTAAAATATTTATATTTAATCACTACAATTGGAATGAATACCGAATCAGTCCATTTTCCGCAAGCAATGTGTTTTTCTGTTGGCCCGCAAATTCTGTAAATATTTTGAACATTATTATCGGACTATTTTCGAAGGCTAAACGTACTTTAGATTCTGGACGCTTCCTTTAACTACTCGTTCCCATCCTCGAGCTCCAGTAGCAGCCAGGTTGGCATTATCCCCTTCCTGTGCAAGAGTCTAAATTTTTCACAATTTGATTAAATTCAATAGAAGCTTTGAACTATTATAATTTATCCCTGAGAAGAATGGCTCTCTAACTACACATAAAATAAATTTCTATTCTCACTACTGTCAGATAGAGTCGAGACAGTTAGTGAATACCAGTTTCTCTGGTGTTCTATCATTTTTTAGTGATTTACCTATTAAACCGGTGTAGATCCCACCTTGACTGGAAATGCTACCGGAACAGCAAATATCCCGGTGAAGAGAAGAGTTGCAATGAGAAGACGGCGATACATCGAGAAAGGAGAGAAGGAGAAACGACTAGAGCCGAATGAATGGTTTTATATTGTCCTTGAACAGCAGGCAAACGGCAGTTATGTTCCCGAACTGCTATCATTCGTCTATTGTAGATCAATCTGTTTGTTGGAACTTAGCTTACCGCATGAAACAAGCCGAAGAGTTTTTCCGCTTTTCCCCGTTTAGCGTTTCAAGAAAAAAGCAAAAAAGGCCGCAATTTTTCCCGAAATGAGGAGAATGATCGTGCCAAGAAGTGAAATGAGAAGATTTCTTGTTTAATTCTTGAACTGAACCAAGAAATAAACAAGAACCAAGAATATTTCAAGGAATTTATTAAAACCGTTTATAATAATTTAGTAGTTTACGCTGCATCGCAAGCTATTAACGAACGCATAACCTACACATATCTTACAACTTTGGCCTCATTCTTCGAAATTCCGACTTACCTATACTTAAAGTAATGGAAATATTATTTTGTTTGTCATTTTTATATGGCAGCCTACCCACGGAAAAGAAAATTAGTGTATCCATGAGCGTATGGTACCATTACAAGCACCTATTGCGCGCAAGACCGATCATAAAGCGAATCAGGAATGGCAATTGTTCAGATCAAGCGATTACAATGCAAAATATTTATGTTATTAAGAATAATTATTTTGATTAAGGCGATATTTTGAAACTGAGAATTGATTATGCTTTCTTTCCAAGAAATTGTCAAGAAACAAGATCTTGAAATGGTTTTCATTGTTCTTTCAAGAAGTGAGATAATTGAATTATCTCATTTCGGGATCCCAAGATCTTGCTTGGCAGGCGAACCCTAATTGGTGGTAATTGGTATCCACGAGAAAAATATTCCCCGTAGAATTGCGTGAATTCATCTCAAGACAAACCAGTAAATCTAGAATACAATTCATCCATGCACTTCCCGCGAAAAAAAAGTCCTCTTGAGTCCGGCTCAGCTTTACCTCACTTTTACAATCTCAGTACAGGTATTCGCTGCGTTATTTTAAGTGTAATGTAGTTTTCTCTCTTTTACCCACAATCTATTCACAGCAAGCAAAATATGATTTTGGTGGCGAAAAAAATATCATAATGATTTTATCAGGAAACTTGAGTAGGAATAAGAAAACACTCTTATATCTACCAGCAATAGATATTAGTCGGAATTCTTGGGGATAATGGATTTGTTCGATTTCTTGAAATTTTTCAGCTTGATAAGTTTCTTGGATTTCTTGGGTTCGCTTCGCTTCACAATAGAGATATTCACAGTAAGAAATACGCTCTTGTCGGGCTGCAAAATGAAGATGAAATGTTATCTTCAGAAGATGATAAATCGTGTAAAATCAAATTACCTAAAGATCAAAAATCATTGTTTCATTTTCATTTTTTAAACATTAATTTTCTTATTTTTATACATACTCTCCACTGTCTATACGGCAATGGATGCAAATTGAAATACGGTATATTTGTGTATGTGCTTACCTTTCGTCCGTAATAAATCCCAGTGTCATTGACTGTTACCTGAATTTTGTATTTTTATTTGTTTTGAATCACTAAACGAACATTATGCAATGTGATTCCACGGCCTTCTGAGCTAAGTGTAGTATAACATCCATGAACCTTGCCAACCTAGAACATATAGGAGATTTCTTTTTTTTATATATTGCATATCTCACAGCATCCAATAACTTTCCGCAGTACGTACCAGCTTCTGTCGGGCCGCACTGTCTGAAATACAACTTAAAGGAGGAGTATCGGGACTGTTAACTCTACTAGGGTATCTCCATGGAAATCTGAACCGTGTTTTTGATAGTAGATTCCCGAAAACTGCAGTGTAGTTGACTTCTCGTTTGCTATTCTCGTTTGCTAGGTGCCAAACTGACCCTACCACAAGTGATTCGAAAAAGAAAGCGAAGGACAATGGGAAATGAGGAGAGAGTTTTAAGAACACTGCTAAAATGGATTTTTCTAATCAGTAAGGCTTGACATTTTTTCTTCACTAGAATTGGAATCTAGATATTTCACAAACTCTTATTCAATTTCTAACTACAACTATCAATTTCTTCTTTAGAACCTTAAGGTGGACCGTTAAATCCGGTGAATTAAGCAATTTCTCTTTGAAATTATTTTATTTGTGCTACTATATCTCCCCGTGATTCGCATGAACATACTACTCAGAGCGGGAAGTCTCCAATTTTCCTCTCTGGTTTTCGTTTGCACGTTGTGCGCACGTCTCTCTTACAGTTCTTCACTCTCTCGCCGCGCTGATACTCAGCCGAGAGAGGGGAGAAATGAAAGAGAGTCAGTACACCAAACGTGCGCTGGACGTGCAATGCACGGCCGTGGTGCATGCGCGCACCGTGCATTTCAAAACAGGAGCTTACTCTGGGGATGTTGTATCCTGCTGAGAGAGCATGTATGATCGAGAGATCATTTCTCATTATCTCTAGACCGCTCTCCCGATTTTTCATGCTCTCTCAGTAGGAGACAACATCTCCAGAGAAAGGGAAGTTGGAAACTTCCCACTCTGAGTACTTTTACATTAACGAAACCGAGAGCACATAATGCGTATGAACTAACTTGAGTTTTTGGACGTTCCCATTGACTGCTCTTTCCCAGTGAATTGGGAATGAGTAGCCTCCATAGAAACGTTGAAGCGTATCTCCTTCCTGAATGTATTGGTCATTGAATAGCAAATTTTACCGCTCGAACTTACTTTTGCTTCCTCTGCACCCATTGAAACTTCACTGTAAGAGAGGAGAAAAAGATCAAGAAGAAGTCGAAGAATCGACAACATTTGAGTTCTTTCTTCGATATCTCCCTTATTCAACAGTTTTATACCATTATGAATACCGATAAAATGTCCATTTCGATCCGAATTGCGTCTCAGTTCCATTTTATGTTGAGTCGTTTTGATGTTCTAGTTCAGCTGTCTGTGATATTTTCTATCCGTGCAAAAGCTTTTAATGATTTATTGATTGTTGAATATGTTTTCGCTCTCTCCCTCATTGTGAATTCCGGAGCACAAACCATTCCAAAAAAACGAGACGGTTTTGTTTTGCAGCTAAAGTGAGAGATGGTGAACTGCAGCAAATGTCTTCACAGAGATGTCGCCAATTTACTTTCCTTCTTATTTAGCCGAGCTCACAATCCCTAATAACAATTATATTTGTTTTCTTTCTTGTGTTTTCCTCTGTTTTCCTACTGAATCCCACAACAGTACCCTGAACTATCGTACCTTTCCACTTGCGGGTTCGGCGTTTGTGGCTTGCTCAGTCACTGAGACAGCGGCGGATACGATGGAGGGGTTGGAGATGCTGCTGCAGCTGCTGCAGGTGCTGCAGATGGTTCGAGAGTCGTGGGGAGTAGGCTCTGAAAAAATCAAAGTTGAATAAAAACTCATACCAAACTCACGGGAGCATTCGGGGCGGCAGCGGGTGCAGCTGCAGCAAGCTACTGCAAGGCGACTACCGGAACAACATGCGCCAGCTGAGGAACGGCAGACGGGGATACGAAAACTGCAAGAACGATTTCGATAGGTCAGATAGATAACTCGCGGTCTCACGCGTCGGTCCTTCCTTGACGGTATTGGGCTCACAGTTGGATTGTATCTCGGCCGCCTTGGGTAGTATTCATGAAATGAAAACAATCGATATTTGATTACGATCCACCGTACTCTCTGCTTCTACAGTACTCCCCCATTAATCTTTGTCCGAGTAGTAGTTGGAGCTGTACTCGCGCAAGCGGGGCATCAATGAACCTGCAATGTACGGTACAGTAACCATTTCACTTATTGAGCGTCAGTGTTGGCGAGTACGGTACTCAAAGATTCTCGGATCTCTTGTACTGACCATCGAAGGTGCTCGGAGGCACGGCCACAGAAGGAGAGAGAATTGACGAGGAGCTAAAGATCAAAGATCAGTCGATCAATCGATCTCTTCTATCTGCCGTACCTGCGGATGTCTTGCTGGGCGAGATGGGTTCGCTGCAACCACCTGAAGAGGAAGACTCTGCAGTCGATCGATCAATGACTACCGTACTCCAACACTAATTACCGTACCCAGACTGAGCTTCGACAGGGAGATATCCGTTTATGACGTCGAATCTCTCGACTCCACGTGATTATCGTGCTGCAGTTCAAATTTGACCACTGATCGTTGATCTCTTTTGATCACCTTTGGTCCGAAGAGAGGAACGATGGCTTCAGCAAGAGTGAGAACCTCTTCAGCCACCTCTCGTTGTTACGATGTGTGATGCAGATGGTATACTGTAGAGATACAGTAGCAATAAAAGATTGAAGAGTTGCTGACGTCCTAAAGTGGGATCATGTTGCTTATAACGGTATTCGAAAGAACCTACGGCAAAGTCTAGTCTCGATCGCCGGTAATTGATGTAAAAATCAAACACGACAACAACAAACTCAAAATTTAAAAAAAAGTCGTTGTACCGAAGAACATGACTAACCACTCCGCCAGTTACCTCTCGTGAGAGGCGTGATAAACCGCTTCCTGTGTCGCATTAATGTTTTGCCAATTGAAATGGTCCATAATTAACACCTAATTGTGAAAATAGTAATAAAAATCAAATTTAATATTTTTACGAAAAATAGTCAATGATTGAAAGAATACGGTAGCTTTTTAAAAGCCCGCGAAAATCCCTGTGCTTGATCGCTACAGTAACTTAATGCTAAATGTAGTAAAATTTCATTTCGTAAAATTTCGTTCGTTAGTTTTCTTAATTATT
Source organism: Pristionchus fissidentatus (assembly GCA_036245785.1). Classification (NCBI taxonomy): domain Eukaryota; kingdom Metazoa; phylum Nematoda; class Chromadorea; order Rhabditida; family Neodiplogasteridae; genus Pristionchus; species Pristionchus fissidentatus. Next base: position 15,366,557 of record BTSY01000006.1, read on the forward strand.
TCTGCGTTTTGTGATATTTATATGTTTAATTGAGGTTTAAATATGTCTCGTACGTTCTACATCGTCAAGGAGCCGCCGCGTGTCTACTACGAACGCTTCTTCTACGCCATCCAAGCAAGACCATGTAGGAATATGATTTATTTCGTCCCCTTTTCATTTATTTATTCATTGTATGCACTCGTGAAGGCAATTAATGAAACGACGAAGGATAAAATATGGTCTAAATGTGGGTAGGGAACGTGGTAGAGATATGCAGACAGGCTAGACAACGGAGCACGATTTACCAGTTAACTGGTTGAGGAGGACGAAGCTTCAGAACGGGGAGACAGCCGTTCTTATCCAATATGCCTAATCTATATTTGTGAATTGTTCAGCGCTCTGGGATCCGTCACACGAGAGCTACAACGATGACAAAGTCAATCAAAAGCTGTGGAAGGAGGTGGCGGATATGGTCGGCAAACGTAAGTTCCCTTTTTTATAACTTATTATGATATTTAAATATGTTTCAAACGATTATTTATTAATTATTTTTAGCCAAGGGGAGACTGGTGCACCTCGAGTTCCTTCGCATGCGCAAGGGATACGAGAAGTTTCTCTGTGGAAGGCGCGAGATCTGGCATTATACGGAGTAAGAATTTATCAACTTTTTGTGTCTTTATTCGCGTTTCTCTAAGCTTCTGTGATTTAGTTTCGAGCATCTCACGTAGGGAGCTGCTTCTGTTTATAGGGCGCGCGTAGTCTTTCTGTGATGTATTTTAACTCTTACGAAACGAACTACACGTTCTTACTGGTCTTCTTTAACTTATTCAAAATGTACTTGTTACATTTAAAAAAAATGTATTCTTCCTCGGCAGAGGCAATTCGAAACATTTGAATCACTTATTCCTTCCTCGCCGGAGTGCGCACGTGAACGTATATCTGGAGCCCACAGTTGTCGCGAATGCCCTGCGTGATTTTCTCTCCCCTGAACAACGTGGCTCTAGAAATGTGTCTATTTTTTATATTCGCCATTCAGCTATTCCATAATACGCTAAATATGGTTCACCGAGAAAATTTTTCTGGGAAAACCCGCTTGCATGTACCATCGTTATAGGGTGGTTTAGTAACGAGCCGAAACTATTTACTAAGCCAGTCTAGAACGAAAATTAAAGAAGGCCTCCCACGAATATTTGGTCACATAGACTGCCAACGTAGTGATGTTGGGGGCGCTCACCCGAGCACATTGTGAACGCATCCGAAATTCTACCGTAACCTATAAATCGACATATTGGGCTGAAATGGCCGCAAAGGTACCAAGAATCGACAGGCAACGCGTGCTAGGACGCGAAGATAGGAAAGTGAACGGTGGAAAATGAAGCTGCCAACGATATAATAATGTTTCCCCCTATGGATAATATCGATTTTCATAAAAAATATAATAATTTACGCAAGGGAATGCTTAGAAAATTGCCCCTAATTATTGCGCGCTCCATTATTGGTCGCATTTTTCAGGTGTACTGTATTTGGCTAAAAAAATATGGAGCGCGCACACTAGCATTAGGGGCAATTTTCTAAGTATTCCCTTTCGAAAATTATTATATTTTTTATGAAAACCGATATTATCCATAGGGGGAAGCATTATTATATCGTTGGCAGCTTCATTTCCCCCCGTTCATTTTCCTATCTTTGCGTCCTAGCACGCGTTGCCTGTCGATTCTTGGTACCTTTGCGGCCATTTGAGCGCCAATATATCGATTTATAGGTTACGGCAGAATTTCGGATGCGTTGCAATGTGCTCGGGTGAGCGCCCCAACAACACTACGTTGGCAGTCTATGTGACCAAATATTCGTGGGAGGCCTTCTTTAAGCGCGTCTTACTAATGATCACGATATTGTTCGATTAATATACTTATCACAGCAGTTTTTTTAACGCTATGCGGTAATTACCTTTAAAAAATCATGCATGCTCAATAGAAAACTAAAACTTCAAGTGTACTTTTGATTAATTTACAATTCTAATATAATGATAGTTAAATATATATTTATTATTAGTAACTTACCCTACATTCCTTGCAAGAGCTTGGGCTGCGTATTCCCACGTTGCAGCTGGGCCTGTCTTGTTAACGTTGGATTTTTTTTTGCAAAAAAAGACTGGTTTTATTAATTTGTGAAATATAATTTCTAAACATTTATATTTGGCAGGATAATGAGCTTCCTCGGCACGAATATCGTCACTCTCAAGAATAAAGAGAAGAAAGTTAAGAGAAGAAAGCAGGTGATTACATCTTTTTTGTTGACATTTTATTGTTTTTTTAAAAAAAAATTTTGAACTGCTCATGTGCCCAATAAAATGCAAAAAAAAATCGAGTATTTTTTAAAAAAAAATTAAGCTATCATGCAAGCTGTTTCCAGCTAGACTGGCAACAAGAAAAAACACATTGACCAAACCGGCACTTTACGTATACCAAGCATTGAAAATGTCCGCGAACATTTTTTATTGAAAGATGCAGTTTTGGTACTCGAAAATTGTCTAAAAATACGCGGAAGGATGAAAAAAGTAAGAATAAATTTGATATCTGGCCAGTTTATGGGATTTAAACTATTGTTGTGAACAGTTTTATGCAAAATCTGACCATTTTATAAATTTCCGTGGAACGAAAATGTATGACGTATATTGTAATTCATACCACCGACAGGCGTTCACCCTGCCCTACTCATATTCTGAGCTCCCCGCTTGTTTATTTATCATATAGGTCCTCTTAGTTAGGAATATCAGATACCGGTCTCCATAGGTCAAATGGGTTTTTCGCAAGTTCGCAATTAGCATAGGGCGGGGGATGCACACAGAGGCCTTCATGTGTCTGTCCTGCACTCTCGCGCTACGTTAATCCGGTTTATATGCAAAGTGCAGAAGTGCCTATCTTCGCACGCGAAGACCTATTTGACGTATGCCGGTCTCCTTTGCCTCTTCGCCGAAAAAGTGGTAATTGAAACAAAAAAAGGCAATTTGTGGCGTCAAAAAGCGTACAATGTGCTTGCGCCTTGCTCCAATGATAATTTCATTCAGCCTCCTCCTCATTTGGACGTGGAGACGGATTTCCCTGTTGAAGTCGCCCACGACTCGACAAGACCGACCGACAGCAGCGCACAGCCGACTGCTGCAGCTGCTGCAACTGCTGCTGAGTCGGGTGGAGAGACGAAACCCGCTTACATATCCAGCTGGGATGATTCGGTTAGTCGTCGGTCTCTTTATACTCCAATTCATCGCATCCATATTAATTAATAGGCGATAGCAGTCGAACTATTGTGATGAACGCTATGATTTTGTGATTTGACTCTTCTTTAAATGCTTTTAATTGAGTCATTTCATAATTTGTTGGCAATTACAATCGTGATTTTTTTTGGAATTTGCGGAAAATGAGTAAAATATAATATTATAAAATATAATTATTCATACATGATATCACCTTATTCAGAGTCAGCTTCTTGTCCTCTCCGACATTGACTCTGAGGAGGAGAAGGATAAAGACGAAGAAGAAGTGGGAGTGGCCAAGTCCCCTCCTTCCTTCGTCATCCAGCCCGCTGCATCGAGTACCGCTACCGTACCCAAATCCGATGGAGCTACCGTACCAAAATTCGATGGAGTTACCGTACCCAAGAGTGATGGGGCTATCGTACCCAAGACTGCAGCTGCTGCAGCTACCGTACCCGATGCAGCGGCCGCACTGCTACAGCTCGCAGCAGGACCTACTGTAGCCGCCATTGAGCAGATCGTAAGTGCATATCGATTGGGGAATACCGTAACTCTCGTCATCCTCTCAGGAGTCGGCGCAGGCACCGACTACAGTATCGGTGGCGACGGTTCGTGTTGTTCCTTCGAATGCGTCCTCTTCAATGGAGCACTCACCCGAAATGCTCGCCATTCGCTGCCAGGATATGATATTCGATGTAGGAATTTAATTAAAATATCTTTTTATTTTATAAAAACAACTGCGTACACGATCTTCCCTATAGAATTTCATGTTGCTATGCTCAAATAAACACGATAAAAATTGTAGTAAAAGATTCCGCGCAGTGATGTAAGTAATGCTGTTCTACGGACGATGGTGTTTACTAGAAAAGCGATTTGACGAATTTTAGCTTCAATATCAGGCTTCTCCTCTTTCAAATATTGATAGTGATTTTATTCTTAGTTTAATTTGAAATAAATAAAAATTACAGATGGAGGACACGTGTGTGTTGAATGCAATGATGGACGAACTCAAGGATTTGCCAATTGAGAATAAGAGAAAGGTTACGGTATCCAAACCGCCAATCAATATATGATTTTTTCCAGAATCGTTCTTCCACCGAGTCACATCATCTGGCAATGAAAAAGAACGACGATGGGGAGGGAACTGAGGAGGAGGATATCTCCGAGGTACGGTAGTGAGGACCATCAATCGATTTGTTGATCTGTAGAAAAGGGCGGGAATGCGCATGATTTAAAATGCTATGCTTAAAATTGCTCAATTATTGATTTTCAGACGCTCACTTCCAGCAAGTCAAACGACAATGATGGGAAGGAAGATGATGACATCGTGATCCTGGAGACTCCCAAGGCACGGCAGTTTGAATTATCAATCGATTGTGTGCATCTTATTTAGTAAACATTTTCCGGCGTCAATACAATGCCTTTTGCTACTCAATTATCGATTTTCAGGTTCTCGATCCCAAAAAGACAGTGCTTCCTGCGAATAACGAGGCGAGTGTTGATGAGGAGGACGAGATCATCGTTGTCGATTACGTCAAGGTACTGTAGAAGGATTATCGATTGGTTGTCCTTTTGAGCTTTAATAAGGGGAATGATTGGGTTGTTCAGTTTTGGTTACTGTTAATGCTCGATTTTCAGCATCTCAATCCCAGCGTGCCTCTGTCTCTTTCGAATAACGAGCAAAGAGTGGATGAGGAGGAGATTATGGTGGTTGATGTAGTCAAGGTACGGTAGTCGGAATATTTATTGATTGCAAAGATGGATATCTCTTTCTTTTGATTATTTAACTGAATCAACTAGCGGGGTTGTATTGAGGTTAAATGCACTACGCTCTATGCGTACACTACGCTCTATGCATAGTTCTGGGTGCGGGTTCGGTCCAGGGGGAGCTCGATAGGTGGCTCCAGGTACGGTCCAGGGGGGTGCACTGTAGCCGGCTCCAGGTTCGGTCCAGGGGGAGCTCGGAAGCCGGCTCAAAGTACGGTCCAGGGGGAGTTTAGCATCTTGGGGAATGTTAATCTCTGGAAAGAGTACTGGCTTATTCCGTTGCAAAAGGCTCGTGAGGCTGAGAGCGATCCTTTCACAACGGAAACGCAGGATACAGTGCGTTCAGAACTTTTAGAACACTTTCAGAGATGTTTCCCGTGATTCCCTACGCCCTCTGAATCTTTTTGGAACATTTCAAAATTTTCGATTTTTCACTTTAAAACATGTTAGAACACGTTCAGACACGTTTCGAACATCGCAAAACACTTTTCCTGCGAACCCCTACGCTCTCTGAATCATTTGGGAACTTTTCGAAATTTTCGATTTTTCACGTTAAAACGTGTTAGAACACGTTCTGACACGTTTCTGACATTGCAAAACACTTTTGTAGTGATCCCCTACGCTTTCTGAATCATTTTGGAACTTTTCGAAATTTTCGATTTTTCACGTTAAAACGTGTTAGAACACGTTCTGACACGTTTCTGGCATCGCAAAACACTTTTCCTGTGATCCCCGACACTCACCGATGCTTTTGGAGAAAGTTCGAAAATTTCGATTTTTCACTTTAAAACTCGGCAAAACAGGTGAAAACGTGTTTCACGGAACTCAAAAACGTGTTAGAACGGTTTCTGATACTCGCGAAAAATGCGGCAAAAGGTTTGCCCGCGGCGGGGGTCGAACCTGCGTCGGTCGGATTGCTAGTCCAGCGCGTAACCCACTTGGCCATGGATTTGGTGATTTAAATTTTGTAAAATTTTAAAGCAATTCTGGTCTATTATCATATGCAAAAGGTTCTGAGAAGATAGCGCAATTTTGAAGCGAAATATAAGGAAAATGAGAAAAATCTGGACGGACACCTGGACAAAAAAAAAACAGACAGACAGACAGACAGACAGACGTTAGCATTTTCTTCTATATAGTAATGTAAACAATGATACTACGAAATAGGAGAGTTATTTCACTGTGACTTGTTCCCTCGTACGCTTCGCTTTCTGTATGTTCCTTATTTACCCGTATTTAAATATATCATAAAACTATTAATAAGCGTTTTGCTCTTTATTTACTAATTTATCGTTTTTCAGCCTCTCACTCCGAACAATCCGCTGCCTCCAGTGAATAACGAGGCGGATGAGGATGAGGAGATCATAGTCGTGGACGACGACCAGGTACGGTAGTTAACTTATCGATTGATTTTTATTTAATTTAAATTGGTCGACAGGCACGTAAAAAATGACGAAGCCTAGTCATATTTTGGCATTTTCAAGGCCAATTTTGAAGAAAACCCTACCCACGTTTTTGGTTTTTGAGAGAAAAATTTTAAACCCTACCCTCATTGTGGATTTAAAAAAAAATACTCTACTCACATTTTCCTACCCACCTTGTCGACCTTTGTTGAATATCATGACAGTTCCATTAAAATGTTGGGAAAGCGTGTGAGTTTCCTGTTGTGTTTCATTAATTTTTTCCATTTCCAGGTTGTCACTCCCGGCGTTCCTCTGCCTCCTGAGAATAACGATATAAGAGAGGAGAAAGAGGAGGTCCTGAATGTTGATGCGAACGGGGTACGGTAGTCAGTAGAGATGACCACTCGAAAAGTCGAAACGAAAAAGAACAAAGCGTTTCGACTCCGTTCCGGAACAGTTCTTTGTTTCGTTGCTAATCTTTCTTTGTTGTCGAACAAATGTTATGTCGAGTGGTCAACTCTACTAGTCAGAATATATATTTTTAAATGTTATCGATGACCGAGTGTGCAGCGGAATAAATTGAAATGTTCGCATATAAATTTCATTTGTACGTTTTTAGAAAATATTGTTTCGATGTATCATTTTTTTCAATTCTAGTCAATTATCTCGGTCAAGAAGAAGAAGATGGAAGAAAAGGAGAAAGAAGAGAAAATGGAAACGGCAGAGGCGACGATCATCATGGTACGGTAGCATATCTATCGATTGACTAATAGTTTTTGATGGAATATGGTATAATAGGAATATTCGGATGTTTGCTTGACCAATTATCGATTTTCCAGACCAACTCGAACACAAACTCGCTTGTGGAGAAGGAGAAGAAGATCGGTGATGCCATCCCCGCTGATGTAATGGCTGTCGAGGTACGGTAGCGAAATTATTCGTTGTAGGCTACATGGCGAAATGGGCGAATGCAATTCAGTCATACATGTTATTTAAGCTTGTTGCTGGTAGTTTGTTCAAAAATTCATTTCATGAATCTGCGCTTCCTCTCCATATTGCTCACTATTACATTTTAATCCCTTTGAAACAATTTTTGGCCAATTACGAGAGTGTACTGCTGTTGCCTATGCATGAATTCAGTTTTATTTGATCGTTTTCTTCATAGGTCAAAAGGGTGCGTTGGGCAAAGTCGAAAATGTGAGCTGGGGGACATTAAAAACTGAAAATGTTGGTTGGTTTTTCAATTTTTTTTCTCAAAATCCAAAAAAAAATGTGGGTATGATTTTTCAAAAATTTTCCTTCAAAATGCCAAAATGTTGGTTGGCTTCGTCGTTTTTTACTTACCTTTTAACCTCTGATTTTCTTACTGAATTATTATGCCTTCAGCAGCATATTCCGGTGGAGCCGCAGCTGTCTGCCAGAAGAGGAAAGAAGAAAGAGGACGAAAGAGTCGAGGACAAGACGATCGAGGTACGGTAGAGGGATTACCGATTGATTACTTAAATTAAGGGAAAGTGAATAGATGATGAAGTTCACAGGAATCCGTACAACACTGGATTTTAAAATATCGATAGATCTTGTGAAGACTAAATGAGAACTTTCGTAATTGTTGATTTAGAAGACCAATGCCATCGCAATTTCGCCAATTCCCGTGGAGAAGAAGAAGAATAAGAAAGATGAAATGGCAAAGGCCAAGAGTGCTGATGGCAAAGTCAGCGAGGTAGGGTAGCGAGTTGGTATATTAATTTGTTTTTTTTTAATATTTCGATTGTTCCATTTTCAATTTTCCAGACCAACTCCATCACAAACTCGTCTCTTTCTGTGGAGAAGAAGAAGACGAACGGCGTCGAAGAAGTGACGTCATCTGATGCCGTGAGTGTCGAGGTATCCTGCTATGGCCGAAAATGGGATGGAACTAATTATGCACAATTATAATAAATTATAAATACTTTTTTATCCCGCATATCCTTATGTAGCTATCATAATCAGTTTCATCACCTGTCGTTTGAATTTTAATAAAAATTGAACAATCGAATAATTATCAGATAATTTTGGTCGGACAGTGATGCAGTTGAATAGAATCCGATAGAAATGTTTTAAATATAAATATTTCAGCCAACTCCCGAGTCGAGATCTCACACCAGGAGAGATAAGAGGTCCCACAACGACGAGACGACCAAGGTACAGTAGGTAGATTCATGTGATCGATATCGTGAGTATTGCAGAAACTAAAATAGGGTAATTTTATGCTGGCTGGGAGTTAATCGATTTTTGCAGCCGCTAACATCCGTCAATTCTCCCCCGAAGAAAGAAAAGAAGTCTATTGTTACGGAGAAGAAGGAGGAGTTCAAAGTTGCCAAGGCTGCAGAGGTACTTTAGGATGATTATTTATTGAGCTGTTTGGTTCATGTAATGGGAAGTTTGGCACGGCTACGGCTGGTAGAGCAGGCTAATAGCGGAGTTTTTCCTCGTTCATTTTTCAGCCACAAACCAAATCTGTTCCGCCTCCGAAGAAAGACAAGAATATGGATGAGGAGGAGAACAGAAAGGCAGCCAAGGTATTTATAAATTCACAAACAAAAATAATAAAACGCTAATTGTAATTTTAAAATTGTAATACGGTAGGAGGATTAAGTGTTTGTGTTTGCTAGCTGACAGTGGTCTACTTTACAGGTGCCCATTGTTGCCAAATCCCCGATTGCTAAGAAGACGACGAAGATTGTTGAGAAGAAGAAGGAAAAGTCTGCACCGGCCAGAATCATCATGGTACGGTAGGGAGGATTATTGACTGAAATGTAGGAGAAATATTATCGGCGTGTTGTTTGCTATCTATTTTCGGGACATAACGAGGGTTTTTTTCTGGGAAAGGTTTGTTTGTTATTTCCTTCTGAATTATTTATTTTACAGACTCGTACCTTCACTAAGTCATTGCCTGCTGTGAAGAGAATGAATGCTGCTAATGCTAAGGCTATCAAGGTACGGTAGAGGAATTATTTATTTTTGATGTGCCCGCGGAAGCAAATCTTGTCGGTCTGTTGTTACGTATCAATAATTAGATTTTTTTCTCGATATACCCAGAAGCCAACCTGTTCCAAAAACAATATCATAGAATGCATATTTCATTAGAATCACATGGTCTTCGAGTGGTAAGTAGTTCAAGTCGATTGGTCTTGACGTAAATAATAAACTATCCTGGAAACACCGTTCTTATTATCGAATGACTTATTGATTTATTCAGCTCTATGATGAACGCAAGAAGAATGCCGACGCGACTTACAAAGGGGTCCGTAATTTTAAATTATCAATTCATCTACTTACTTGCTGAAGAGGAGAATATTGATTTATTCAGGTATCGGAGTTTACTCTGCCGGCATGGTTTTTCGGCGGTTCCAACTTCGCACGGGTTTTGAATGGTAAATATTTATCGGATTTTTTCTTGTACATACTGTATACCGTTCGAAATATCCGTACATCTTATATTTCATTAAACATCAGGCGATGTTAGCTCGGAACAAGTTGTTTTTGCATTATAGGCCATTACAGTAAATCGATTAATATAATTTTATTATTACAGTACCTCCGAATACGCTGCATACTCCGGTTGTTTCCGCGTCTCTCGCATCTCGTGACGCTTCTTCGGCGGAGAAGCGTAAACGCGGACGACCTCCCAAGCAGGTAACCTTTCAAATTCAGAATAATAATAATAATATTATAGTATTGTAATATTTATATTATTATTATATTGAATTAGTTAATTTTGGGAGTTTGCTTGGCAATTCTTTCTTTTGCAGCAGCTCCCTATGATCGCTTCTCCTTCTCCTTTAAAGAAAGAAAAGAATACGGGAGAAGATGCGAATGAAGAAGTGAAACCTGCAAAGCAGATCATCATGGTACGGAAGTTATTAGAGTGCGAAATGTGAAACCACGGTCTCTTCATTTCGCACACTCTTTCTCTTCCGACGGCCGGTGAAGAGAGTGTGCGAAATGAAGAGATCGTCGTCTCATATTTCGCACTCTACCAGTTATTGATTGAGTAGGGGAAATATTAATAATTGATTCTCTTGATCTTCTGTATATAACTGTATTTTATTGGAATAATTGATAATTGTCATTTTAGCTAAACTCTAGCTCTTTTGCCTTTCCAGATGCGTACGTCCACAAGATCTCATACTGTTCTGAAGAAAACCGATATGAAGGAAGCGCAGGCTGTTGAGACTAAGGACATCAAGGTACGGTAGGGAATATATCGATTGAATGAGTAATAGAATGGAAAGCTGGCACATTGATTCAGTGGAGTCGTCTTTCGTTACATTTCAGCATTAGTACCAGCATCCCTAGCTATTAACAAAAATGTCGTTAGATTGCGATTGGAAAGTCGATTATATACTTTGCAGTCTCGCGCCCCCAGCAAGCAGCTGCTTGCTCTGAAGAACGAGAAGAAGACTGATGACGAAGTGAAGGCAGATGAGACCAAGGTCATCAAGGTACGGTAATCAACCATTATCGATTGGCTTATTCAGAAACGTCCGGCTGAGTGAAAGATACTGATTGGTGTTTAGGCTCGTGAGGATCGCATGAAGCTGGTGGGCGTCACTGACAAGAAGGTTCGTTGTATTATATCGGTACGGTAGTGATATAAAATTATATAATTCAGAAATCGGAGTTTGCTCTTCCTCAGTCACTCATTGACGGTCCCAACTTCTCTGTCGTACTCAATGGTGATTATTGATTTTTATTCACATTCTCATACTGTATCCCTGGTTTGGAATTTCGCAGCTCTAAGGCCGTTTGCAGTATATTTCGCTCGTTTCTATTAACTAATAATTATAATAATATCTCCTGTTTCTACAATTAATTACGCTTATTCCATCGATCGATTTGCTGATTACAGTACCTCCTCCGAAGGGATCGGAGCCTACTACGGTTGTTGCAGCTCCTCCGACGACTGTAGCTCCTTCCTCAGTGAATCGTAAACCCGGTCGTCCACCTAAGAAAGTGCTACCCAAAAGTGGGGTTAGTCGCCCTCAAAAGTGAGTTATTATTGCATATTTCTGAAAAAAGATCAATTAAACAATTATGATCTTTACCTGCCTGATGTGAAATTTGTTCTCACCATTGATACATTCTCTTCTAAACAGCGTCAGGCTGACGCCGTCAGCCCAACGTGAATTCAAATAATCTCAGCGATATTACAACACTCTGGAAAATTATTAGATTTAAAAAAATCAAAAAAAATATCATGTGCAAACATGTATTGACACAATTTACTTCATATCTCCATTTGACTCTTGTGTTCAGATATCGTGGACCTGGTCGTCCTCCCAAATTTGTGACGAGCAAATTTCGACTGGCTCGCCCTACCAAGAAAGTGGCAAAGAATGAGAAGAAAGTCGATTCCGACTCGAGTCAAACCACTTCTGCGAAACGCTCGACTACTGAGGTAGTGTAAGAGGAGTTATGACAGGTATCACCAGAGATTGCATGAGGCGGGGGAAAACTTTCAAAAATATATTTTAGATATCGATCAAACTTTTACATGGGACTATCCTGGGGACAAGAATTTCATCAATCCTGGTCCCAGGATCCAGAACCGGCTTTTAGGAATTCTCCGGTTCTTGAGCCGGAATCGTCGTATCTCACTTCATTCATGACATAGAGAGCTGGCTTCGGGATTAAAAGTTGCGGAAAAATATGGTGAAGATTTTGTACGTTGAAAATATTGTCAGTTCTCTTCAACTAAAAAAGTTACTCCGAAAAGAATGCAAAATCTACTGTTTCAAAATATTTTAGTCACTTCAGATGATCGAAGTCATCCAAGTTGCTATCATTTTTTGAAAGAGGAAGTCAAATTATGTTATTAAAAAAATTAAAATTCAAAGATTATGTAGGCACCCGATACCGAAAAATCGCTTTGAACATGGAAAAAATGACAATTTTGAAAATCGAATTTTGAAATCAATCGTGTAAATTCGGTGAAAGTTGGTCGTGTAAATTCGGTGAAAATTCGGTGAAATTACCAAGGACGCCGACAATGATGACATGGTTTATTTGTCGGAGAACCGGGGACTAGGAAAAATCCGGTTTTGCGACCGGCTTTGGCTTATCTCGATTCAACAATGTGTTAGGATCATGTGGTTGGGTTCAAAATGTTCCCGAATTATTCCAAAACAAATTTAGTATTGTAAACTTTTCCATTCACAACATTGTGAGTATGCAAAATTAACTAAACCATGCGACATGCATAATGGGTTTCGAAAGAATTAGTTTCCCTATACTCAAACACTTCGTCCCATCAAAGGACACTGCAATAGTTTCGAATCTGCTTTATTGTTCTGATTTCAAATTTTCAAATTCGTAGTAGGCTTTAAAATCATTTTGAATAACTACCAAAGAATGCCAAATTCACGAATTATCTATATCCCTATTCAATCAGATAAAAAATAGTTACGTTAATGTTTCTTTCTCAAATATGAAAAGAATAACACTTAAACGACTGAAAATTATTGAACTGCAATCTTTAGTTAGGAGAAGTTTTTTTTGCACAGTGGAACTGATTTTTACTTCATTTTTTAAAGAAGCATCTGGAATGTCTCAAGTAATTGTTAATTGTACATTCTCAAATTGTTGTCAAAGAGTCAATTGAAAAAGTTTAAAATACAAAATTTATTTGGGAATAATTCGGGAACATTTTGAACCCAACCACATGATCCTAACACATTGTTGAATCGAGATAAGTCAAAGCCAGTCGCAAGACCGGATTTTTCCTAATCTCCGGTTCTCCGACAAATAAACCATGTCATCATTATCGGCGTCCGTGGTAATGTTTAATACATTGTTAAAGAATGTTCAGACCAAGTTTCACCGATTTGACACGATTGATTTCAAAATTCGATTTTCAAGATTGTCATTTTTTCCATGTTCAAAGCGATTTTTCGGTATCGGGTGCCTACATAATCTTTGAATTTTTAATTTTTACATAACATAATTTGACTTCCTCTTTCAAAAAATGATAGCAACTTGGATGACTTCGATCATCTGAAGTGACTAAAACATTTTGAAACAGTAGATTTTGCATTCTTTTTGGAGTAACTTTTTTAGTTTAAGAGATCTGACAATATTTTCAACGTACAAAATCTTCACCATATTTTTCCGCAACTTTTAATCCCGAAGCCAGCTCTCTATGTCATAAATGAAGTGAGATACGACGATTCCGGCTCAAGAACCGGAGAATTCCTAAAAGCCGGTTCTGGATCCTGGGACCAGGATTGATAAAATTCTTGTCCCCAGGATAGTCCCATGTAAAAGTTAGATCGATATCTAAAATATATTTTTGAAAGTTTTTCCCCAAGTGTCCTGTTTTCCTGCAATCTCTGGTGATACCTGTCTTATCGATTTATTTGGGATCTGCTAGGTTGCACTGCTTATTTTTTGTAAGAATTATTGATTGATTTCGATATTCTGGTAATTATTATTGTTTTCAGACCCTCGCCGATACGAAGTCGCAGCTTCATCTGAAGAAAAAGGAGAAGACTACTGATGATACGAAGGACGACAAGACTGTCAAGGTACGGTAGGAGGGAGGAAATGATTGAAGCAGATCTATTCGAGATAAGATCTACTAATGGTATAATGATGTTTCTACATTTTTTTATTGTATTACTAGTTGCATGATTTATCTCAATCAAATTCTATTATTTATTTTAGACACTCGCCATCACTAATACGCCGCTTCCTCTGAAGGAAAAAGAGAAGGCCGGAGGCGACACGAAGGAGGCCACAATCAAGAGGGTACGGTAGGAGGGGGATACTATTGATTAGCTTATTCGAATACACCAATCCGAAATATGAGTACAGTGAAAATACATATTTGGTGACTGTCGCTTTAGGGACTCGGAAGAGATTGACAAAGTGATCTCTATTAGTCAAATATCACATGCTGATAAATAGTGAAAAAAAATTCTCGGAACTTTGTGTTTCGGGATATGCTCAGTTGAACTGTCGTGGTGTACGAATTCGACGTTTCCTAATGTGGTCATAACTTCGAGGAATGAACATGGCATGCCCTGAATTCTGCTTAGTAGTCATTCAGGACATCGTAGGCATTTATCCACCACAAATGTTTGGAGCTGAGACACTTTTGAAAAGAAATTAGGAAACGTTGAATCCCAGAGCGTGTGCTTCTGTGATTCGCCGTAGACCGCTTGCAAAGGGTCCGAAAAAAAATTCTCTTATTTTTCCCTTTATTAGTTGATCAAAATAATGCCAAATAAGTGTGTTGCACTATCTATGCATGGTCCCTTTAACTATTATTCATTTTCTAGGCCCTCGCTCGTTTGTCACAGTCTCATCCTAAGAAGAACGAGAAGGCCGATGACAATACGGAGGAGGTCACGATCAAGAAGGTACTGAAGAAGAAGAATATTGATTGATTGGTTTAGGCATAATCATTTGAGATAAGAATATGCATAGTGAGAAGAAAAGATTTTTCTGTGTTCCTATTTGATTTTCAGGCCCGCACAATTGCTAAGTCGATGCCGCCTCCTAAGAAGAACGAGAAGAATTATGATAATACGGAGGAGGTCGCAATCAAGAAGGTACGGCGGGGTGGACGAATATTGATTGGTTCATATCTCAAATAGGTCCCGCTAGCGAGGATAAACACTTCTGCGGACTGAAATTTCAAATATTCCATGCATTTCCAACTTTAACAAAATCATGGGTCAAATAGGTCTTCGCGTGCGAAGATAGGCACTTCAGCACTTTGCATGTAAACCGGATTAACGTAGCGAGAGAGTGCAGGACAGACACATGAAGGCCTCTGTTTTCACCCCCCATCCTGTGCTAATTGAGAACTCGCGAAAACCCCATTTGACCTATGAACAAAATACTATCGAAATTTGGGTGGTATTCTCTTCCACTCACGGTTTTTTGCTTGTTCGCTCGATATATGCGGCAACACCATTTGATATATCATTGGTCCATTGAGAGATAAATAAGTACAAGGTTACAATAAAATATTATTTATATCTACCGTAATTGAGCCTTCAGACCCGCGCCCTCGCTAGATCACAGTCTCCGCCGACGAAAAAGGAGAAGACAGATGACGATAAAGAGACGAAAACAAAAAGGGTACGGTGCGGGAATAACATTGATAGGCTTAACGACTCACTACTTGAAATATGGCAATGTAAAATATGATTACTCTAGAAATTATTGATTAGGGCTGTTTTTATGCTAGTTATCATAATTATCGATTTTCCAGACCCGCACTCTTGCTAAATCGCAGCCACCCCTGAAGATTACGATGAAGACTGAGGATACCAGCAAGGAGGCCAATACAGTCAAGGTACGGTAGAACGGAACCAGCAGGGATTCGATATTGATTGATTCTCAGACGAGTGACGAAGGGAAGAAGACGATGGATTCGACTCCTTCGACAGAGAATCGTGACGGTGTACGACCTCCCAAGAAGCAGACAACCAGGTCCGAATATTGATTGATTTTACCTTTCCTACTGTATTCATATTTTATTAATCATCTCATGCATATTATCGATTGATTTTAAGTGGTACACCGTCCGCCACTGCTCCTCTGCAAGTGCCGCGCAAACGAGGACGTCCCCCCAAGCTGGATAAGATCAAGTACGAATGTCGAATGATCTTGCCCTCGACAGTAATCAATTCTAGATTATCGATTCCTTATTTCCAGGCGTGAAATGGCGGAACCGGCGACGGAGAAGCGTGGACGCGGACGTCCGCCCAAGAAGGAGACGATCATGTGCGGTTATCGATTGCTTTTTATCGCTCCACTTTCAGTACTCCATGTCTTATATATTGATTTCCAGGCGCAGAGAGGCGGAAGCAGCGGCTCTCAAGAAGAAGCAAGAAATCGATAAGAAGAAAAAGGTCGCAGCAAAATAGAGAAGTACGATGACTATTGTAGATTTATCGATTGTGTTGATTGAAGTTGCCTAGTGTGAAGTATGCCAGAAGATCTTCTCACGTATGGTTGACTGTTCTATCACCCTTCCATCATTGCTCCCACCTCCCATATCGATACAGTACTTGTTACAGTTCCCTACCCCGTTGTTTGCTTTACTGAGCGTTGAACTCCTTTACTCTCAATGTACTTTAGTTACTAGGTCGAGTGAGAAGTATTTAGCAATACCGCCTCTGATATAACAGTTATTTCTCGCCTCGTAAAGTTCTCATCCGATATAGTGGCTTATTTTAAGTTCCTCCCCCTGTTAAAGAGTGCCTAATGTTGAAGCTCTAAGAGTGTTGAAGGTAAATTACCCTAGGTTATGAAATTGTCGTTGTTAATTATCTTAGATACCAAACTAGCAATGCTAATTTTAAGTAGTATTGTTGCCTCCCCTAGGTTCACTCTGTGTTCCCTCCATTCCCCCTCTTTCCAACCCCCTTTCAGGAATAGGACGTTTTGGAACTGCCGTTTAGGAACAATCAACATATTTTTTCCAGGATTCTTATGGATTACATTCAGTTTTAGAACATTTAGAAACTTTTATATTTTCGGGTTCCTAAACGACAGATCCAAGCGTATCACCCCCCCCCCCTCTCAGTACGCCTCATGATTTCACTCAGCCTGGTGGTGCAGTGTGAGGGGTCTACCGTATCCCTGCCTCATTGACCTACCGTATCCCCTCTTACATGGCCTACCGTACCCGCGCGAATCCGTTTGAAATGTTACGTATCCTAGTTGTAATATTTTGCCCGTGCCCTACAGTATCCATGTATACTTCATCCCTGTGAATTTTCTCATTTCCCCCCATCGAAGCATCGCTTACTTTTTGTTGTTTTTTTCTGACCACTCGTTGATAAAACTTTTTTACAATTACCTCAATCGAAACAAACATCGACCAATATTGTCTCGTTTGGAAATTGAGCAATGCGAATTTATCTAGTGTAATCTAATTGCCTGAGAATCCTTACTCGAGAGAGGAGTTTGATTTGTTTGAAAATAATTATGAAGTGACAGATTAACTCAATCTGAATTTGAGCGCAAATGAATCGAACAAAAGTCTTCCACTCTCGAGTTGTAATCAGTGAGTGAATAGACAAAAAAACAAGTAGAGAGAAAAGGAGAAGGAGAAGGAAATAAATGAATGGAATGTACCAGAAATGAACAAAAGTAGATATTATTTTATATTTATTTTGGAGTAATTATGTACAAGTTAAAAATAAAGTCGCAGGATACATTGCCATCATCATCATTTCTACTGGTTTTTAATGTTGCTTGTCTTTAGCCCCCTGGTACGACCTTCCGATAGCATGGTTGGAATAAGTGGGAGGACTTATCTTGGTTCCCTTTTCAATTGGGGATCGGTTTCTTGGATGGTAAGCTCCCTTACCACCTATGAAGTCGAGGGATACTGTCTGCAAGAGTTATTATTAAAATAACTATTGATACAATTCGAAAATAATATAGTGTCATAATAGAAACGAAAACCATTTTATACACGTTGTATCATCTCACCTTTCTCTTTCCATTTTCCATAGCCATCGAACGCCGTGCGATTCTCTGAGATATTAATCTAAGTTTTTCGTCAATGGAAATGTCGACCTTCCTGTTCTTCTCTTCCTGTACTTCTTCTGTTCTTTCAAGAGGAATCGAGTTCTCCTGGAATTACTCAGGTTTTATGGGCGTTAGCACATGTGCACAGAAATTATTGAGTCAATTATTTTATGCAATTTGGTTGCATCTCGGAGATTGATACCCAATAATGATTTTTTGAGTATGGGATTTGTTGACAAGTGATGGCGTAATGTCCTTGTCCCTTTCTCACCTCGTGCGCTTTTTCTCCGTAGAATCCTCTCTTTCTAGTAGAGAATTTTTCTTCATCAGTACCCCCTTCGGTAGAAGAACGTCTGGGTCTCTTCCATTTAGTTACCGTATCATCAGTGTTGTGTCTCTTGCGGTGGAAACTGGCGTCGGTGCTAACGGGAAGGAAATATCTGAAATCGATCAGAATCAGACTTGAGACGCGTCAAATAATTTTGTGTCTAGTCACATCATTCCACTGGCCGGCTAACCCTGCCGAAATGGATTTGGAGTGAGAGAGCGTGTAAAATCAAGAGGGACTCTCTCACTTATGCGCACACTCTCCGCTGACCCCTCTCTGTAGGGTTGGAATCATGTGTAGATTAGAATATTGATAAGTAAACTCGGGTTAACTCACTCATTATCAGAAGAGGTGGATGAGATCGTGTTGTTTGACTCTTCTACGATGGTCCGAGCAAGAGAACCCAGGGAGGGATGAGAGAAGTATCTACTTAGGACCTATAATATATTGATTAGATTAAATACTAATTTATTCGGCAATATTGTAATATTTATATTGATTGAAGTGGCAGAGATTTAATTAAATATTTATTTTGATTGAAACTAGTGGCTGAGATTTAATTACCTTTCCAGCTCCCGTTCTATACATGATCTCAGATGTGAGACCCATCAAAGAGAGTCTCAGAAGAGATTCTTCCATCTGAAAAAATGAGACGATTTTACGATAATTCCTTTAAGTTGAAATAAAAAGAGAGAGAAACATACCTTAGATGGATCCTCCAATTTCTGCAGACACAAGTTGATCTGGTGGTCAATGGAGGCAACGGCCATAGTGAAGAGGGGAGAGTGGGGAATCAGAACGAGTACTGATAGTGAGTGAAGTATCACTCGTTCGATCACCTTTATAGCCCATGTAGGAGTGAGGTCGGAATCGTCCCCAATCAACTGAGATCGAAACGAATCGGTCTCACGAATTATTTACCCAGTGGCAAATAATGAGATTATGGTAGCGTCTAGGGGAAGAACGTTGGCTTGAGAATGGACATTAGAAGTGGTTACCGAATTTAGGGAACGTGAGACACTCTGGTACGGATTTAGGACCACGGTGTATTGTGGGAACTGAAGAGTTTATGAGCAATGTGAATAGATATGCCGGGTACTGAAAATGAGATCACAAGTTTAATGTATTCTCCAGTCTAATTCTTAGAGACGCAATATTAAACCAAAGAAATGGAGAGGTCACTTCGAGATAACAATGAAGAGAAAGGTACCTGAGTAGAGAATACACCTCTGTCAGCGCGACCAAAGCATGGGAATACAGTCCTGGTTGTTTCCCCCGTGAACATGGCCCTTCCCGGCCGGCCCGGGCCGGCCCCTAGCGGTCCCTGCCAATTTATGGCTCGAGCAGAGAGAAATTTGAGACAAACTCTGTGCAGTCAGATATCCTTCGTCATCGGGGAGTGTAAACAAAAATTTAAATTACTTATTTTGGCAATTTTAAATTCGCTAGCAAATATCATTCTAGTTTGTGGTTAAGGCGAGAATCCAAGAGATACAGTAATATTATACTTATACTGCTCGATCAATCACAATTGCTATGCTTCGCCAGAGCTCACGAAAACCTCTAAAAACCTTCGCCAGAGGTTTTCGTGAGCTCTGGCGAAGCATAGCAATTGTGATTGATCTCGCAGTAAAGCATAATAAATATTATACGTCAACAAACTGTGTTTGTCTAGCATAATATAACATTTTGCGTCAAGCTCCAACAAACGTCATTTCCTTTAAATATTTTTTTTCAACAAAATAAACAAATAGTTTAATTTTTCACCGACGTTAATCGATGACCAACCACCTGAACTATCGTACGCACTGAAAATATCGGAACGTTTACCGCAATGTGATCAAAATGTTCAGAATTTGCATCTTTGCGAGTACACATTATCATGACTTGTGTTTATGCTAAGTCGATTAATCCGCATCGATTTGCCTGAATCTACCCGGTGATGCCCGGTGAAATGTGTAACAGAAAGCGACAAATTCGCTTGCAAAAAAAGGACAGAACCGGTAATTACTGGCATTTCCCGGCTGTATACGGTAATGATGACAATTCGCTAATTTGGTCGGTTATCGCATCAAATTTTCTTCTTTATTTTAGACATTTCACCGGGCATGTCCGGGTAGTTTCCGGTAAATCGAGGTGGACAAAAAATATGAACCTACTCACAAGTCGCAAATAATTTTCTTCGCAAAGTTACAAAAATTGAACATTTTGATCACGTTCCGGTAAACGTTCCGATATTTTCAGTACGTACGATATCTGACTGCACCGAGTTTGTCTCGAATTTCTCTCTGCTCGAGCCACAAATTGGCAGGGACCAGGGAGGGAGGGACGGGAAGGGCCATGTTCACGGGGGAAACAACCAGGACTGTATAATCGGAATTCATTTCTCACTTTTACTCCCGGAACCCCTCCCTCGCCTTCGAAAGGGAGCCTAGCGTTCACATGGAAAGAAATTCGAGTGCGCTCATTCAAAATGTTTTTTTCCGAGGATTTCAACACCTCAAGCATCATCCTAATTCCACTTCATTTCTGCTTTTCACATTTTCGATTATTCGGTAAATTTCTGTTGAATTCAATCAATTTCGCGTATAAAACTTAATATGCATGCAACACTGCACGAAACGTTACGCAAGTTACGTCAACCGACACTGACTAATGGATGGCGTATACAGTATACTGGTGTTCAATACGAAGGGCACAGAGCGACTGCCTTCGATAGTTTACATATGGGAGGGACACGTAAACTGTGTTAGAGCGTATAGCCCACTGTTAGTCATTTACTGCCTTAATTCTTCCGCGAAATGTACGATCACTCGGAAATTTGCAAGGGTAAAAGCGTCTGGGACGATTTCGATTCCTATTATGCGGTTGGCGACCTGGTTCTATGTGCCGCATTGGCCTTCTTCATCTGGAGATCGCCCGAACTGCGGGAAAAGTACATGGTAAGTAGTTTTATCGATAAGATCTGTTTATTTTCTTCTTAATTTGTTAAAAAAAACTACGTAATTTGCAGAACTTCGTGATCGTGGTCATCCTACACGCGATTCGCGCTCTGGGGGTCATCATTTTCGACGCGTATTGGGTTAAAGGATGTACGGTACGATACTCATTTTGCCAATGAAGAAGAACGAAAATAAAATATACCCTGCATCAAATATGAATAACATATCGACTCACACTCGTTTTAGAGGATATGCGTTTACATCTCTCCTGTTGTTTCGAACTGCAAACATCGTAGTTTCCATTTTCTACATTGTGAATTTCAGATCTCCCTTCCTTTCTACTTTGATATGATGCATGGATATATAGTTTATGCATTGAGAGACCTAATACCAACATTCATTATGGTGAGTTTTGAATATTGGTCGCGCTGTGTAAAAACGTACTTGTCATGAAAATGTTTTTTATCAGGGAGCTCTTCTTTGGCTTCGGTTCACAGTTTCCACCAAAACGATTCCCCACATCTTCGGGCCTCCCCTCATCTCTGCAGCCACAATGGTTTTACTATTTTAGACTTTTTGTTTTAAATTCTAAATGTTCCGTTTTAGATAACTCCGATGTTCATGTCGTCTCCTGTACTCGGAGTGGACTTGTACGATGTAAGAATCACGAACGGGCTGATACTCATTAGGTGGTGTTAGTTTTCTGAAATGGAAATCGGAAAACTAAACCGCAAATTCTTATATAGGTTTCCCGTCGATCAATGGACTCAAAATAATCGTTTTATATGGAAATGGTATGGATGTACAATTTTAAAAAAACGGATTTTCAATCCAATCACACGTCGAGGAACTGAAATTAGTAATTTCGGGAATTAAAATTCGACCGATTACACAGAGAATGAACACACTGGGGCGAGGCAACTGATTTACTATTCACTTAATATTGAGTATACGTGCGCATAGAGAGAGAGTGGGTTTAAACAAGAGTGTGCATAAGTGTGTCATACATTAGGTGTCACATCTCAGCGTAGCATAGATCAATATTACGTACTCGCTCTCGGTTTACTTTTTTTTCAATTTCAGGTGTTTGTTTACGTAGTTCTGTGTACAGGACTGGCGGATCTGCTCATTGCCCTTTGGCTGATCAAAGAAGGTTAATTAACGATACAAAAAGGGATTTAAAACGAATTTAAAAAAAATGTTTGGACGAAGATGAAAAGATATGCGAACATTTCGAAATACTTTTATTAAGTTTACAAATAATACATGCAGAGAAAAATCTCTTCACCCCAAATCCAACCACACTCAAAAATATTGTGTCATCATCCATTTTCGTGAATTCGGATGTGGAGTAATTCATTTTCCTTGCGTACTTGCTACACAATTTATTTCATTTACAGGCAAGACGTCCAGCTCTTTTCCATTGTTGATCGTAGTATATCAAACTGTCTTTATGACATGCCATGTTTTCAAAATCATCCTCAGGGGTGCGTAGCAGTGTTGTTTACTCTGAAATACATAATTATATTTTCAGCAAATCACAATATCCGACTGTACATTGTGGTTGAGAATACAGACGATTTCGCCTTTTGGATAGTGGCAGCAACTTCTTTTGTCGTATTTCACCTGGAGATAAAGACAACAAAGAAGTTCCAACATCCTTCATTTTATGAGAACGAACTAATCAAGGTCTGATACAAATTCTTAAAGCAGCTACAAATTGTTGACTTCTCTGCATTTCGACTTTCATTTTTTTGTATTTCAATCTTAAAATATTGTTAACGCATTAGTAATTGTAAAGATTAATTTAACGAATAGTCAACCAGAATATGCCTTGAATATCACTTTATTTAGTATGAAGAAATGCTGGCCGTCCAACTGACTGATACTGCATTGTAAACTGTCAAAGTTATGTGTTTTGTCATTATTGTTAGTTAAAAGGTCAATTGAACAAAATAACACTTAACTGAAGAAAAAAAATTATATATAATCGTGAATATGCAACATTATGAACTACAATAACTAGAGTAAATTTGAATTTACATGCAGCTCAGGAAAAGATTGAAATCACCATCCAGACATGGAATATTCAGGTCCGCATTATTGATATCGTGACATGTTAGTCGTGAGAAGCATTCGCCGCTGTAGACGACACCAAGCGACTAGAAGTCATGAACGACGCTTTACGGCACACTCAGATATGCAATTTTCACTGATCGTGTACCTGGAATGTACCGTGTATGCATCATGCTTGTCTCGCTCATTGACTTGCTATTTACCTTTTCAATCCCTCATCAATTCGTGCGACAAGAACGGATTCTGCGGAGCTAATTTGTGACCAGTCATTGATAATTCTCCGAGTGGGTTCTTCTCCTTTCACTCGTTCTTAGACAAATTTTGCAGCATTTGCAGCAATCACGCCTCGAAATCAGACCTGTGCATTTTCTCATTTCCCACAGCGAAGCATCGCTTACCTTTTGTTATTCTGATCACTCGTTGATAAAACTGTTTCACAATTAACTCATTCGAAACATAGATTAACATTATTGTATTCGTTCGGAAATTAGGTATTGTGAATTTATCTAATGTAATCGAATTACCTGAGCAATCAAAAACCAACGATAACGAGAGAAAAGGAACTGACTTTGAAGAGTTCGTGAGTAGAATGGAGAGAAATCAGAGATTTGGGAGGGGAGATCTGGGGTGTGTACTGTAGAACAAGGCTGAGTGTAATCAATGAGCAAATAGAAGGAATAACGTAGAGAAAGGAGAGAAGGGAATTGATGAATTTAATGGACGAGGAGCGAACAAAAGTGGCCTTCCAACCACCCCGGGGCGATAAATGGGTAGCAACTTTGATTGCGAAAGGTAAACGTGCCCTAGATGCCTTGGGAACGCTTGGGTTACGTAATCCCACGTTGCAGCTGGCTTACCGGCTTGCCCCATCTAGCGTGGTAGCTTGCTACTGTAAAATTGCTTGACATGGAACAACTTTTATTGGATATTTATCGTGCAATAATTATATACATTATGGGAGGGATGCCGCAGGATACATTGCCAAAGTTATTATTACTTCTAGTTCTTAATGTTATTCATCTTGATTGCACCCTGGTACGATCTACCGATAGCATGGTTAGTAAAAGTGGCAGGACTTGTCTTGTTTCTCTTTTCGATTGGGGATCGGTTTCTTGATTGGAGAGGACCCTTCTTATCCCCGATTGCGTCGATGGAAACCGTCTTAAATATATAAAAAGTTATTATTTTCATTCATGAAATTCGAAAATAGTACAGTGCGACAGTAATAACGATAGCGATATACAAACTTTCTTCTTCCGACGAAGATACCGATGAAGAAACTTTCTCTAGAGAAAGAACTTACTCGACCTACGTTGAGTCATCTCACCTTTCTCTTTCCATTTTCCATAGCAATCGAACGCCGTGCGATTCTCTGAGAGATCAATCTCAGTTTTTCGTCAATGGACAGTTCGACTTTCTTCTCCTCCTCCACTTCTTCTGTTGCTTCAAGAGGAATGGAGTTCTCCTGAAATTACTCTGATTTTATGAGAATTAGCACAGCACACAGCAATTACTGTAAAGGGGAATCTCGAATATTTGTCGTAAATACGATTTTGTTGAGAATTTCAAGTATTAGAATGATTGCCTAGTGATGACTTTAACAAAAAAAATCTCTCACCTCTTTCGCTTTTCCTCCGTAAGGTCGAGTAAGTTCTCTTTCTCTAGAGAAAGTCTCTTCATCGGTATCTTCGTCGGAAGAAGAAAGTTTGTATTTCTTCGATGTATTTACCGTATCCTCGATGATATGCCTCTTGCGGTAGAAAGAGGCGTGGACATTAGTTGGAAGGAAATATCTGAAATTCATTTGAATCGAATTTGAAATGCGTCCATTTATCATGTATCTCGTAAGACATACTTTACATGAAGATGTGTAGAATATTGACTGGCAAAACTCACTCATTGGAAGATGAAGAAGGGAAGGTTGAGATTTCTGATGACTCTACGATCGAACGAGCCAGAGAACCCAGGGAGGCATGTGAGAAGTATCCACGAAGGACCTGAGTTATAGTGATTAGATTGAATGATTTGGGAGGAGTACTGTAATATTTATATTGTTTGATTTATTTACCTTTCCAGCTCCCGTCCTATACATGATTTCTGCTGTGAGAGGCATCGATGAGAGTCTCTGAAGAGATTCTTCCATCTGAAATTATGATGCAATAATTGTAATATGAGACAGGTGAGATGGAACGAATGAGATGATAAATAACATACCTTGGATGGATCCTCCAACTTCTGGAGACACAGGTTGATCTGATGATCGATTGAAGCCACAGCCATAGTGATGAGGAGAGGATGGTGATTCAGAATAAGAACTGCGTGAAGATTCACTCTTTCGGGAACTTTTTATTGTCCTTTTAGGAGTGAGGTCGGAATCGAAGATCGGAATCGCCCCAATTTAATGTGACCGGAATCACTCGTTCTCATGAAATATCTACCCAGTGGCAGTTTATGACAGCTCGGAGGGGCGTCCAGGGAAAGATTTTTGGTTGGAAATGGACGCTAGAAGAGATTTAGGGTCAAGTTTTTGTTGTGTGAGCTGAAGAGTTTATGAGAAATGTTGATAGATCAATCAATCATTTATCATGCCAAAAGTCGTTGATTGAAAATATATATAATATGTGAGCAAGGGTAAGTGAACACGATAGGTACGATGTCACAACAGGGTCACAAAGTGAGAAGAAAAACCTAAATTCTTAAATTAAGCTATCTTAATAATACGGATAGTAATCAATAGGAATATGAACACGGCATCTCATCATAAATAAGTCTCGATTCTGTGAGATAACTATGTTGTGAGGGATACTATTCCAAGTTTTTACAATACGATTTGGAAGGAAAAAGTGAAAAAAAGAAGAGGAGGAACGGTGCTTACGCAATTGAAACATATTGTTACGTCTTGCACGGGGAGGAGCTATACAGAGAAACGAGGGCAATCCAATGTCTACATCATTATGTACAACTTTATATATGAAAGCAAGGTCAATCAAATTTCGACGATATTCTAAAGGCTCTAAACTGAGTAGTTGTAACCTATCGGGATACAATCGGTACTCGATACCACATTTATAAAGCACTCGCTCAGAATAATTACGGAGAACTTTTTCGATTTCGAAGCACGTTTTTCTATCATGGGGTGACCATAGTTCGGAACAGGATTCGAGCACAGGACGGACGTAAGCTGCGAAAAGTCGAGCGTAGAGAAGGGTGTTTTTGGTGAGAAAGGTGCGGAGTATGTATGAACAGCGAGCACGTGCTTTAGATATCTTTAGGCTAATATGGGGGGAGAAGTCTAGTGTATTGGTGTAGGTTATACCTAGGTCTTTAAATTCGGTCACAACAGGCAGTTTTGTTTTGTTCATAGAGAATTGGACAGGAGGATGAGAAGAGCCAATGAGCATGGTCTCTGTTTTAGAGAGGGATACTGTAAGTCCCCAGTCAGTAGACCAAGTGTAAAGGAGATCAAGGGCAGATTGCAAAGATGCAGGATCAGAATATGTCCATAGTTTGACATCATCAGCATAGAGAACACAGTGTACATTAGGAGGGAGTATTGAGGGTAGATCACTGATGTAAAGAGAGAAGAGGAGTGGTCCAAGGCATGAACCTTGAGGAACACCAGAAGGGACAGAGTATGAGGGGGAGAAAGAGTCTTCTATCACAACTGATTGTGTCCTGTTTTGAAGAAAAGAGCGAAGCCATGCAAGTAAAGATCCACGGATACCAAGCAGATAACACTTGTGCAAGAGTAGATCAATAGGTATCGTGTCGAACGCGCGTGAGAAATCAATAAACGCGACAGAAATGTAATGTTTTTTGTTGATCGTAGCATGCCATTGGGCGAAACTATTGAGTAGTGCGGGTGTGCAAGATCTGCTGGGTCGGAAACCATGTTGGTATGAAGAGATGAGATTGTGCTCCGAAAGATATTTCCAGAGACAGTCAACAATAAGCCGTTCCATAACCTTGGATATAGAGCAGGTCAGAGAGATGGGGCGATATGAGGATGAGTCTTTTTTTTGGGACCTTAGATGTGCCGGGGACTGAAAAAATGAGATAGAATATGCATAAATTTTTATTACATTCTCGAGTCTAATAACTATCGAATACTAGTTGATCCTTTTCGATTGATTCATGAAAATATTTTCAGATGAATCTGAATACTTCCGTTATCCGTGCAATGTACAGTGAAATCCACCGCACTCAGAACACTCATGATGCTGCATACGGTAGATCAAGCAGTCACTTTCGTCAATTTCCGTTAAAGTCATCACTAGGCAAGTGAATTTGTATTGGTGTCATCCAATCAATTGTGGAAATAAAAATAAAATCTTTTCCAATTTTTCTTCAAAAAAGGATCTCTGCAATATGAACGATATTCAAGTTGTATAAGAGAAATACAATTTATCATAAATTGCAGAGATATAAAAATGTTTCATAAATGCAGAAGATGCTGAACTTGTGATGTTGATAAGAAGCAGAAGGAATGTATTGCAAATGAGATTATTTGCACCTTCACACATTCCGAAAAGGTTGAATTACAGTGAGTATGAGTATGAAAGAGGAACAGTTTGTTCATGCTCTTCATTGTTCTTGAGATTTGGAAAGAAATAAAAACAATTACAACTATATAAATAATGAGCTCGACGATTCTCTCGAATCTCGTTTACTCTCTTGTCTTTCACCTTATTTCACCTATCTATTCGGTCTAGAAACGACCACCATTTCGACAGCAAGATGGGGGTCGAGAAGGAAAGGATTCGACCACTCAAATAATGGAGATAGAGGTAGAATTAAAATTAATTTGAGGGTAATTAGTACGGCGGCTGCTGATGCAGTCGATTAGATTGATATCGATTGAGTGTCGACATCAATCTGATAGATTTTTTAAAAAAGTTTATAAGTCGTTTATCAAGAGGCTATTCGGGTTCACGGGGAATCGAATGGGAGCTCTGACGACGTTGAAAAGGCTCAGTATCTTCGGTTGATTTTCGTCAGAAGAGCGAGTCATCTTGAATGGTCTTCGGAATGAGGATCGGTCTCTCGTCGGTGAATGAGTGGAAATTAGAGAAGATCCCGATATCGAATAGGCAATAGCGAAGGGTCCATCCGTTAGAATCTCGTGCGAAACAGGGATCTTGGATTGGAGCTTGAGCCAGAGTCCTCCGAACTCGAGTCATCGATCTTAGAGAGAATCAACGAGTATACTGATACTGAGGATCAATCCAACTTGTAGGTCATACCCATTACACGGCGACCACTCCGGCTTGTATGGGGATTCAAGTCTTCTGTAGTCGATAGTAGAGACGAGGGGTACTAGGGAGCCTGGGGCTGAACTAGGGGAAGTCCAGCTCTCCATCGGACGAAATGGAGAGGCGACCGCTCGTGACGACTGACAAAGTCGAGACTGCATCAGAATAATCGATAAAGTCTGAAAGTGCTCGTATGGACACCAAGAGGCAAGAAGAAGCGTGGAAGAACGACTAAGAGATGGGGAGATCATTTCGTAAAGGCAGCTGGACCTCTCTTCATGCAAATCGCAAGAAACAATCAAACTCAGTGGAGAACTCTAATCGCGACCCAGTTGACCTGGCATCCAAATCAGCTGGTAAAGTTGTTCAAATGTAAAAATGTAATGTAATGTAAATGAGTGTCTTAATTATTCTTTGTCAAAACACATTTATCATGCAGAGAAGTGATGAGTAGAAGTATGCACCCTTTAGATTTAATTTGTTTTCTTTAGCACAATTAGCTTGAAGCCGAAAAAGGGACGACGACCTTCCCCTTCCTGGAATATGAACACATATTTTATCCATTTGTCGCAGGAAAAAGATTTCCAAATTGGGAGTCCACTCAATTTCGAGATAAAGCTACATTCCAAGTCTAAATATTTCAGACGACTTGGTTATTCTACTTGGATCGATGGGCCTGCCCTAGAAAAAAAGGAAGAGACTCACTAATATAGATTTCAAAATATTTTATCGACGCCCGAAGGCGCAACGGAATAATGTGTGATTACACGAACGATGTACAGTAAATAAAGACTCTCTATGGGAAGTATCGTTTGGGAAGGGGGGGAGGTTGCAATAGGGGCAAATCAGTGTGTAGATCAATCGTCGTGGTCCCATCTGTCATCGTCTGGTCGTTGTTCTCTGTGTGGACTGAGAGAGGAGGGATCCGAGGAAGGGGACTCGGACGACCAGGTTGACTCATCTCCGGGAGCAGACTCAGTGATCTCTAATAGGAGGGGGATGATGTTGGGAGGGGGAAGTAATGCAATGCAAACTAACGAAAGGTATATTTGCTAATATCGTAATTACTATAATCTAATTCACGTAAACGACTCTTGTAAACATTCATACTAGGTGACCTGTGTATGTAAAGGGGAAGAGTATTCAGTAGCATAGCAACTCTACGGGGAAAGCAATGAAATCGAGGCGTTGACCTAGTACATTCTATGTGCACACCAAATGTGTTCGTTCTATCACGAAGGGGTTTGAAGATGAAAAATTTGTTACGATCTAAGATGGTCTCGCCATTCATTATTCTACGGGCGAAAACTAAGTCAAAGATGACTCTCCTCTCAAAAAGCGCTTGAAGACCAAGGTGAGACAGACGTTGAGGATAGGAAGGAAGACCAATTGGATAAGACGGAGAAGGAAAACATCGATAGAATAGGATTCGAGTGAATTGTTGTTGGACCTTTTGTTGGACCCCAAATACTAATAAACCAACCAGGATCGGAGTGTAGACACCGGCGTCACCCATTGTTATCTAAACAATTTTCTTTTTTTTTGCGACTGATGCCAAAAACCAACGTTGTACTGCCACAATTGCCTCCCTTTCAATTCAGCGTATCCCTCGTGAGCCTTCCCTTTCTGAACCCAATAATTATTTTTTCTTCCCTATTTCCATACCTCATCAATCCATTTTCCGCAAGAGGAAACCTTCTCGGTGGGTCCGCACACTCTGCAAATTATTACATTTACATTACAGGAAAGTGGGTTTACTTGAGAGTCTGGACACTTCCATTTTTGACTACGCGTTCGAAGGTGAGTATAGATTTGCCGGTTACAGATCTATACGACCAGGGGGCACCTTCCTGAAAAAGTAGGATTCTCAAAAGTATTCTAAGGTTGCACTCACTGTTACTGTCCAATCAATAAGGCTTTCTTTCTTTCTTTGGCGCGAAGATTTGCTGTGATGACACCGGAGAGTAGAAAAATAGCGACGATAAGTCGAGCCACTGATAACATTCCAAGCGCCTCTTAGAAGTGTCGAATGTCTCTCTCGTCCACCGATTTTATATGCATTTCTAACACTAATAACTAGCCTATTTCAAAACCAAATTGCGTCTGCACTCGTTTTATTACGAATAAAAAGATCCACTCGGAGCTTTGTGTCTTGCACTCAATAGCAATTTTATTTTACAATGTTTCTAATTAGAAAAAAATATTCATGATTAGAAAGTGCGTGTATTTTTCCTTTCATACGCTGCTATTGCATAAACTGCACCCATCAAAATCGCATCATTAACGTTTAAAAAAGACGAAGAAAAAAGATAAATGTGGGAAGAATAATTTTAAATCAGAGAAGATCAATAATGCTACCTTCCAAATTCCTTCATTTGTGTACATCATTTTACGAAATTGCACATGCAGGTGAATTTTTATCACCATGATCCCTTAATCTTCTCATGTGTCTTCTCTGTGCGCAACTTTGCTGCTATCATTTCATTGCTTCTCTATTACACGTCTTCTCTCGTTTTTACCTTCACACACCGATTTATTTAGGTTAACTGCAGTATGCCCCTTCACGAATTCAAATCACGAGCTGATCTTGAAACGCTGCTTCAACGAGAGTTAACAGGTTTGTACTGTTTCACCTTCATTTATCGATTGGAAAGTAAACTCTCAGGGGTCAACGAGGAAGCTTACGCCAACACATTTCTTCACAGCACTTTGAACATTGCGATAGCGGGAGATTTTACTATTACATCGTTGGAAGTTCTTGGTTATCCAGAGAATGATCCCCAGTACATTTATTGTGTTGAAACAAGCGAAGTACAGCAGTGAGTTCGGAGACGATTTTCACGTTATCATAAGCTTAGCCCCCCCCAATAATCCTTCAAAAAGCTAGCCTAAAATGTTTAAAAATATTTGTGTGTATTTCAGTCCATATCTGCACGTTCGCAAGCCATTGAGTGGAGACAATATCGAATTTCTCAATGAATCAGTAAAATTAGTCCTCGATCGATTGCGCGATCAAATTGTAGCTCATGGACGGATTATGGTATCAGCCGATGATGCTACTACTCATGCTGTGAGTTCCAATGAAGAAATTCACCTTTTATGTTATCGATTGACTCCCATTGACCAAATATTTCTTTTTTCAATCATGTAATGAGAATTTGAAAGGATAGTTAGTAGGATGGATTGACATTAGGGATGCCAAATGAAGAGATTTTCGCGAAATGAAGAGGGGGTGAAATGAGAGCGGGATTATCTCTTCAAGAAGAGGTGAGCGGTCGTTCCCCCCTCTTCAAGAAGAGGGAACAGTGACGCGACTTTGAGCCTCTCATGGCTGCCACAACATGCAAATTTTGGCTGACTCCAGACATCCACACTAATTTCATGCAAATTAGAGATGTACGCGTAATTTAGATTGAAATATCAGTCGATTGACACTATTAGTCTTCTTGAAGAGGGGCCTCCCTCTTCATGAAGAGTAGAACGACCGCTCCCTCTCTTCTTGAAGAGAGGAGGGAATCAGAATTCCTTTGTTCGGGGAGAGGAAGATCTTCATTTCACTCTTCATTTGGCATCCCTAATTGACATGGATTAACTATCTAGAAGAATGATAACGACATTTAATTTCCCCTTTTCCAGTTCGAGAGATTCCTCCCTCCCATTGTCGGCCGTCCATTCAATCGAATCGTAGACTCGGAATGTGCGATGTTCTGTATGACGTGTGAGCAACGTCAAAAATTGGCTGAGGTAAGGAAACCCACTCCCCTGCAATTTCACATACTATTGAGTTGTTTCCTTGTTTAATTATACTGATGACTACGCATTCATGCTTGTTCAATCACGCCGATATGGATATTGTCAGATGGATATTCCCGTTCCCGACGGAGTCACTCTGGAGAAAGTCGATGCAGATAGAGATGGAGAAACAATTCATGCTATGTGGAAGAACGGAATCAGCGCTGACGTAACCATGTATGACTGATCTACATCACACCTAAATTTTGAAAGATTTTACCCCATTCTTTACGTAGTTCTTACAATTTCTTTTAAAAACGTAAACAGGCAAAAATCTTTTTTTTGGTCAATATTCTGAACAAATGTACTATCAGAGCTCGTCTTCGCTACTTTCCTTCAATATGTGCCCGAGATCAAAATGGAAATTTGCTGGGATGGGCGATGAGTGGAAGATTTGGACAGGTATTCGGTATTCCAGATTCACAAACACTGGTCATAAATAATATAATATTCCGTTACTTATCCGTACAACACAGCAGTGATAGGTGAGAGGGCATGACAAAGAGAGAGACATGCCAAGGTATGGAAAGAGAATACACCCACCAGTAATCCATTTTATGAGCGTATCATTTTATCAGAGCGGTTTTAAAAATAGCATTTGTCAATATTTATTTGAGATTTCGAACGAGTTTGTCTTGCCGGAACATCGGAATAAAGGATTGGGAAAGGCAATTGAGACGAGACTTGCACAGGAAATGACACGGTTAGTGAAGGATTTATGCTTGTTTTATGCAGTATATTATCTGCATGTAAATGTTGTATTAAAAATCAATTTGTATGAAGAACCAGAGGAACTAGTATGAGAATACCGGTAGTATGATTAATGTGGTCTAATATGAATGCATACTTGCAGAATGGGTCATGGAGTGCTCAAATACGTCGAATACTCCAACACGAATGTCTACGAGAGTGCACTTCGTAATCCACTTTGGACTTTGTGGAGAATGGAGGATGAAAAAACGCCGAACAACGTGTACTTCAGAAAATTCGAAATTCTCTGACTTTCTCTGAGATTTTGATAATTCATTGGAACTACAAAAATCTTCCAAAAAATCGAAGTGTTGATGGTGTAAAGTGACCTCGTTTAAGAGAGGGGATCGGTAAGATTCGACCACCCCCCGGACACGTTGAGCTAGCAATGAGAACTGGAGGTCCATACTCGAGTGGGTGGAAGGTCTTATGCCGGCATTGCACAAAACACCACTTATTTCTTATTGCCGGCTCCGGCCTAGGAGAAATATGGATTTGAGTGAAAAATGGTCGAAAAATCAAAATTTCTTAACTTGTAAAGATAGGCTCAAATGTTTATTTGCGTTAACTTAGGGGTGCCCAGACGTTGTAAAACTGATATTCAGATCGAAATCCGGCCATTCCGAAATGCCTTTCTTGACTCAAAATTTTGATTTTTTAATGAAAAGTAACCATTTTTGGAATTTTTCATTAAAATGACTATGCACACATAGCACCACAATTGATTATGTGCCATCCGCCTATAATTGGGAAGTTCCTGAAATGAATATTTGAGAAATAATTTTTCAAAGTTCAGTACCCCACAATTGGAAAACGAGTTTTACCTGATTCTTTGTAGAAAATTGTCCTTTTCCTAAATTTATCAGAGAGATATCTATGTACACACTTTACTACACTGCTTTGTGTATCTAAATCGGCAATAGTCGGAAACTTCCTGCA
Organism: Pristionchus fissidentatus; assembly: GCA_036245785.1. Taxonomy (NCBI): domain Eukaryota; kingdom Metazoa; phylum Nematoda; class Chromadorea; order Rhabditida; family Neodiplogasteridae; genus Pristionchus; species Pristionchus fissidentatus. Next base: position 15,400,573 of record BTSY01000006.1, read on the forward strand.
ATGAATATTTTGGAGACATTTTTTTCAAATTGAATGACTCAACAGGCCGAAATCGAGTATTTCTGACCCTTTTATGAAAATATAAGAATTTTATAATTTTTCATCAAAATGTATATGCAGATATTTTAACTCAAACCATTAGTTATCCAAAGCGTCGATAGCTGGGAAGTTCCTGAGATGAATATTCTAGAAATAATTTTTTCAAATTTCAGTACCCAATTTCTAGAGTGCAATATTTTCAGATTCTTTTCTTGAAATCAGTGCCTTTTCGGGTTTCTCGTTAAAAAGCGTAGTCATACAATGTACCTTTATACATGATGAATCTGAATAACCTTTAGCCAGGGACTTCATGAAACGAACTTTTCGAGAAAAATTCTTCAACTACACCAAACTAGTATATCTCACGGATTGAATCTCGCTTTGCTCGACTCCATCATGGACTAGTGTGGTAGGAAGCATACCCAAACTGTCTGAAACTTGTTTTAAAAGAACACTGCTCTAAACAATCGACGAATTTTCAGAAGTTTGGAAATCGAAAATGAGGAAACTGAAAATCGTCAAAAATCTGTTTCGAAAATAATTATTCCGGAAACTATATGTAGAGGCCACAACGTGGTCAACGGAATTGACTGAGTGGGGTGAAATTAAGTGTCAACATGTCCCTACATGTGTGATTAAGATGAATCTTTTGGATTTAGCTCGATATCTTATCTCTGAGCCGAGCTACACCTCCAAAACCACGCGTGCTTCGACTGTTGTGAGAGGGGGGAAAGTCGCGATGGGGAGAGGGGGAGGCGGAGCCTATTCGTCCTTCTTTCCAGGGGCATAGCGCGCTTAATTGGAAATATTTTGATGTTGTGCTAGAAGAGAAGTAGTTTATAAAGATATGGAGAGTACATTGGCGTCTGAATTTGGGGGATTGAACTTTTCAAAGCGCAGCGGGAGTGGAGGAGCATAGCGCGCAATAGCAGAGAGAAACCAACTGCCTGCATGGCGCAGTGGGTTGCGCGTTTGCCTAATGAACGCACACCAGCAAGTTCAATTCCTCTTTTGCGAAAACCGTTGCTATTTACAGTAAAACGGAATGCCGATACTCTCGTACTCGTATTCTCGCAGTTTTTTTGCAAACGAGAGCACAATTCAGGGTCGCCAATTTAGATTTATTTTTCTCTTGTAATATTCCCAAAAAATTCAAGAGAATAAAATGCGGGTATATCAGGAGTTGTGAGTTCATTGTTAAGCCCAATTACGACGATTTTGAAATTAATTTTCACTTTTTCGACACCTCAACGTTCTCTGATCATCCCTGATATAGGTGCAATCGATTGCGCTCTCCAATAGCTCCAAAACAAGCCATAATATGACTCATAACGTTTCGAATTACGGTTGTGCTCTCGAAATTTCATTTTTTGTCAAATCCGGGTGCGCGAGAAGTGGGCGGACGTTGTGGACCCTAACTATATGCGACTTTCACACTAAAATATTGCACCCACTCGTTTTCTAATATATGTTGAAGAAATTAAAAATTGGTTTCAAGGCATTTGAACAAATTTAATTTTTCATGAAAAACCGTGAACCCGGGGTCATGGTAAAATCCTGAGAAAATACATTATCTTATAATTGTATGCTGGTGATGCCCTGAGCTACTCTCGATCTAGTATGTAAATATATATCACAGTATGATTGCGTATTGTTCATATGAGCGCGGGAAAACAGAAATTTATTGTTGAGTTTTTCGACCATGACCCCGGGTTCACGGTTTTTCATGAAAAAATTAAATTTTTTCAAATGCCTTGAAACCAATTTTTAATCTCTTCAACATATATTAGAAAACGAGTGTGTGCAATATTTTAGTGTGAAAGTCGCATATAGTTTCCGGAATAATTGTTTTCGAAACAGATTTTTGACGATTTTCAGTTTCCTCATTTTCGATTTCCAAACTTCTGAAAATTCGCCGATTGTCTAGAGCAGTGTTCTTTTAAAACAAGTTTCAGTCAGTTTGGGTATACTTCCTACCACACTAGTCCATGATGGAGTCGAGCAAAGCGAGATTCAATCCGTGAGATATACTAGTTTGGTGTAGTTGAAGAGCAGTTTGAAGAATTTTTCTCGAAAAGTTCGTTTCATGAAGTCCCTGGCTAAAGGTTATTCAGATTCATCATGTATAAAGGTACATTGTATGACTACGCTTTTTAACGAGAAACCCGAAAAGGCACCGATTTCAAAAAAAGAATATATTATATATATTTTATCGACGCCCAAAGGCGCAACGGAATAATGTGTGATTACACGAACGATGTACAGTAAATAAAGACTCTCTATGGGAAGTATCGTTTGGGAAGGGGGGAGGTTGCAATAGGGGCAAATCAGTGTGTAGATCAATCGTCGTGGTCCCATCTGTCATCGTCTGGTCGTTGTTCTCTGTGTGGACTGAGAGAGGAGGGTTCCGAGGAAGGGGACTCGTGCGACCAGGTTGACTCATCTCCGGGAGCAGACTCAGTGATCTCTAATAGGAGGGGGATGAGGTTGGGAGGGGGGAAGTAATGCAATGCAAGCTAACGAAAGGTATATTTGCTAATATCGTAATTACTATAATCTAATTCACGTAAACGACTCTTGTAAACATTCATACTAGGTGACCTGTGTATGTAAGGGGGAAGAGTATTCAGTAGCATAGCAACTCTACGGGGAAAGCAATGAAATCGAGGCGTTGACCTAGTACATTCTATGTGCACACCAAATGTGTTCGTTCTATCACGAAGGGGTTTGAAAATGAAAAATTTGTTACGATCTAAGATGGTCTCGCCATTCATTATTCTACGGGCGAAAACTAAGTCAAAGATGACTCTCCTCTCAAAAAGCGCTTGAAGACCAAGATGAGACAGACGTTGAGGATAGGAAGGAAGACCAATTGGATAAGACGGAGAAGGAAAACATCGATAGAATAGGATTCGAGTGAATTGTTGTTGGACCTTCTCAAGCCTCTCACAGTGCTTCTTTACATAGGGATTCCAGAACGGACTAGCAAATTCAAGGTGAGGTAGAACATATGTTTGAAAGCATTTTAAAAGAATATCAGCACAATTGATAGAGACAGCACGTAGCATGATGAATAATGCAGTTTGGGCCTTACTAATGCGGGTATTGATAGAGGCAGTTCTAAGCAATGAGGGGACAACTTGGAGGCCTAGATCACGTTGAGGAGCATTTTCTGATTTTTGAGACAGAGTTATATTGTTGATGTGATATGAGGGAATGGGAGATCTACCAATATGCAGATGAGTGCATTTAGATTCAGACAAGGAGAGTTGGTTTGCTACGGTCCATTCATGAATAGCATTGAGAGCAGCTTGGAGTTGGGATGTACGGGAGGCGAACGAATTGGGGGAGTAAGAGATGTACACTTTAATGTCATCGGCATAAGATTGGATACGGACATCTGGGAAAGGGGAGAGTATGTGAGATATGTCAGCAATGTACAAAGTGAATAGTATGGGACCAAGCACAGAGCCTTGAGGAACACCAGAGAGGACGGGAAATGGGTTGGAGACACAGCCGCCCAGGCGGACTGCGAATTGCCTATCAGTTATAAATGAAGTAATCCAGTTGAGAAGATGACCATGAATACCGTAATGAGAGCATTTTGAGATCAATTTAGGGAATGGTACGGTATCAAATGCACGGGAGAAGTCGAGATAAATTACATCGGTATTTTCTTTGAGTGAATGCGCCTTAGTCCAATCAAATTCACAATCAATAATATTGGTGAGAACGGAAGCGCCGGGGCGGAAACCATGTTGATAGTCAGGAATAATCTTGAATCGGAATAGATAGGGAGCAAGTTTAGCTTTCACAAGCCGTTCCATAGTTTTAGAAGCAGGAGAGAGGATAGAAATGGGTCGGTATGAATCGGGAGAATTCGATGCCTTATCTGGTTTAAGCAGAGGTGTAATGAGAGAGAATTTCCAGAGAGAAGGAACTACTCCTGTGACCATGCTGATATTGAATATATCACAAAGGGGCAGGGCAATAGCAGATGCACAGTTTCGGAAAATGATTTGGGGAATGTTGTCGTAACCAGTGGAACAAGAAGGAGATAGGTGTTTTAGAGCTTTGAAAACATCTGTAGGGAGAAAGGAGACGTTCGAGAGAAAAGGAGGGAGTGGGAGGGAAGGAATAGTGGGGATACAGCCATCATCAAGTGTGAAATATGAGGCAAATTGGGTTGCTAAAAGATTGGTAATGTTTGATATGCCAGTGACAGCGCAACCGGACGATGAAATGAGCTCCTTGGGGACAATTGACTTTGTCTTAGTCAGTGAACGAATGTGCCTGTAGAGATCTTTTGTTCTTTTAATTTTCTTCTTTTCACAAAACTGATTCCATTTTTTGATTTTAGACAGGAGATCTCTACTACACTGCTCGTACTGACTACGGACAGAAGGAATATTGATTTTAGCAAAAAGAATATTTCTGTGGCTGATGAGATTCTGGATGTGGAAAGGATACGAGGCGATTTTGGGTTTCGGGCAGTGATAGGGTACAAATTGATCAATACCATTGTGTACGACTGACGTGAAAACATTGTACATGTCATTTGAATTAGGAGAGCTACAGAACAAATCATACCAGTCAAAGGAATGAAGGTAAGTGGTGAGATCTTCATAATTTGCACGAGCATAGTCACGGACTAGAAAGACAATGATAATCAATAGAGAACGATATTCCTGAATGATCGGAAGAGGGGAAAGCGGGGATGACGATGGGGTCACTAATACAGGATATATCACTAGTTAGAAGCCAGTCAATGCAGCGATTGTTGCGAGTGGGAGAACGAATGAGATGAGAAAGGCCAGATGATGAAACAAAAGAGTCAAGGGTTTTGTCGATGGGAGAGATTGGAGAAGTGATATTGTCAGAGTTGAAATCACCGATGAATACGACGGGATATGGGGAAGTGGCTATGAGATCGGAGAGAGAATCAGTGAGAGATTCTGTTTGGGGATTACTGTAACTGGGAGGACGATAGACGATACAGAGACGAATGAACAATGATGAGGAAGTGAGGAGATCAACGGACAAGCATTCAATGTCATCATTGACGGATTGGACAACTGAGAAATGGAAATGATCTCTGATTATGAGGAGAGTACCGCCGCCGCGGCTCCTAGTCCTATCGCGACGTACTACGGTATACGGTAGGTTACCAATCAATAAGGAAGAAGGGGTACGGCTATTTAACCACGATTCTGATATGCAAATAATATCTGGTTGTTCTACGCTCAAAAGTTGGCGAAAGGCAGGCAGTTTATTCACTATCGATCTAATATTGTAATATAGGCAAGATACTGTAGGTGTTTGGAGTGAGGGGGGGCGGGAGGGGGAAGTCAGAGTGGAAGAGTGCGATAGTGAGGGGGGTCGGGAGGGACTGCTCAGTTTTTCGCCGTCGACACAGTGGGGATGGTGAAGGCCGAAATGGTGTCAGAAGAAGAGAAGGTCGGCGTGGTGGGAGTCGTGTTCCATCCCTTGTTGGACTTCTTGAACGACTCCACCTCGCTCTTCTTCATGAGCACTCCAGCGTAGATCACATAATCTCCACCGGCATCGTTGAGTGCCTTCTTCTTCTCTGAAAAATAAAAAAAAAATCTGAAAATATTGCACTCTAGAAATTGGGTACTGAAATTTGAAAAAATATTTCTATAATATTCATCTCAGAAACTTCCCAGCTATAGACGCAATGGTTCGAGTTAAAATATCTGCATATACATTTTGATGAAAAATTATAAAATTCTTATATTTTCATAAAAGGGTCAGAAATACTCGATTTCGGCCTGTTGAGTCATTCAATTTGAAAAAAAATGTCTCCAAAATATTCATTGCAGGAAGTTTCCGACTATTGCCGATTTAGATACACAAAGCAGTGTAGTAAAGTGTGTACATAGATATCTCTCTGAGAAATTTAGGAAAAGGACAATTTTCTACAAAGAATCAGGTAAAACTCGTTTTCCAATTGTGGGGTACTGAACTTTGAAAAATTATTTCTCAAATATTCATTTCAGGAACTTCCCAATTATAGGCGGGTGGCATACATAATCAATTGTGGTGCTATGTGTGCATAGTCATTTTAATGAAAAATTCCAAAAATGGTTACTTTTCATTAAAAAATCAAAATTTTGAGTCAAGAAAGGCATTTCGGAATGGCCGGATTTCGATCTGAATATCAGTTTTACAATGTCTGGGCACCCCTAAGTTAACGCAAATAAATATTTGAGCCTATCTTTACAAGTTAAGAAATTTTGATTTTTCGACCATTTTTCACTCAAATCCATATTTCTCCTAGGCCGGAGCCGGCAATAAGAAATAAGTGGTGTTTTGTGCAATGCGGGCATAACACCTTCCACCCACTCGAATATGGACCCCCAGTTCTCATTGCTAGTTCAACGTGTCCGGGCAGGGCCGAATATGGTCGAGTCTTACCGATCACGTCTCTTAAGTCATAAACTTTATTTGCATATCGCAATTGATACAATTGGTCACAAATTAAACTGAAACGGTGACTTGAACTTGGCCACCGGGCACTGCGCTGAAGTTTCCTACCTCGTCCTGAAAATGAATCCATTTATTAAACGAAAAATTAACATGTGCGTATCTAAATTGTTTATCTCAAATTGTAAAACTCACCTTAGTGACTCTTCCCTTATCGCTTGGGGACGAATAAGATCCGGTGTCTCCCAGTGTTGCCTATGAAATATTTTTTTGTTTTTATTGTTTAGCGATCTTTTATTAAACAAATAAAAATGTGGTTCGAGTGTATACCTTGTCAATGAGGAGAGTTCCGTCACACTTCACGATTGCTCCCGATGCGACTACATTTCCCTCCTGGAATCGATCTATTGATCCATTTCTTCCCCGTTGTCCAAAATATACACCGATAACAAGTAATCGATATCTTTTTCCTTCTCCCACTAGCAATGAGTAAATTTATAATTTGAGTTCATTGAGTTTTGGATGTTTGGATAAGAAAAATTTTAAAAAAAACCTCGTCAACCCAGTCTCCGCAAGCCACATTCTTCTCAGTCTTCCCGCAACGTCTGAAAATGAATGACATCATTATTTTATTTTTCCCATTTCCATTGAAACACAAAAAATAACACATATATTAATCCGACCTGATTTTCTGAAGCTTTCCATCAACGGTTCGGTGATATTCTGTAGCCTTCTCTCCGAGTTTGAACTCGACCTTTTGGCCGACCTAAATTAGTTGATTGTTATGATTCCAAACCTCCAGAAAAGGGGCGAGGGTGAGAGCGCGCGCGCGCTTTTTCATGTGAACTTCAGATCAAAGATCACCTTGACGGGATATTGCATGACAGCTGCCATGGCGCATCCGAGAAGAGCAGCGAAGATAAACAAACGAAGCATTTCGAATTCTGAAACTGCAGGATAGAAAAGAAAATTTAGTGAAAGAAGACAGGAATGATTTCTTGTTGCACAGAGGCGCTTTTATACTTTTTTATTGGATCCTCATAAACTGAGAAAAAGTCGTTTGGAACAGTAGTAAACAGCTAGGAAAGCTATTAGAAAGCTTCATTTCAGTGGTTTGGCGCAAATGGAACAAGCGAAGACGATACTAGAAAAATCGATTTTTGTTTGTTATTTTCTTCTCCCTTCTCCTCCTCTTCTGCATGCTCTCAGGTCGAAATTCGTAATGAAGAGAATTATGATATTATAAATTCACAAACAATCGTCCAAAATATTAAAACGTTTCGCTCCAAAACAACAGAGATTGCCGCGAGAGAGCATGCAAAAGCAAGAGAGTGAATTGAATGACGTACAGATATGTCGGATATCGCATCTTAACTCCGTGAACTGTCCCAGTCGATGAAAATCGCAAGAAGAAGTAGGATGGGGCAAAGAAACTAATATGACGGCTCTGTTTTATAAAATACTGAATGTCGTGGAAGAGAATGGACGAGCACAATTTATCATCCCTTATCATTACTCGCCATTTACGATTTATCAATTACTATTGCGATTAAACGTCTCCTTCTGCATCAATTCATTTTTGTTCTGACAATTTGCTTGCGCAGGACATAGAAATTATTTCGTTAAAAATAGGATTTCAAAGATCCTTTAATCTTGCCGCAGACTTCGTCACACTCCTCTTTGTTGAAGCAATAAGGGAAAAGTGACAGATATCCGATGAGAAAAATAGTTGAATGCGTAAAGTGGGTGTACACACTACTAGTGAAAGCGCAAAACGATCATTCACAGTCTTTTCGTCAGGAATATCTCTTTATCATTTACAATTATGGCCAGCGAAATAACGAGGAAGCAATTCAGTTTGACACGGAGACATCGATCATCAATCCAGCCACGGCACCGGCGCCATTTCTGCTCTCAAATATTTTTTTTCTGTCGATTATATTTAAATGACAAAGTGTACCTGGACAATTCTCACATTCTCGCTGGGGGCTGAATAGGATCCGGCATCTCCGAGCGTTGCCTGAAAATATATAAAATGTGGGTACAACTTTCAAAATTTCGAAGAAAATGTTTTAAAATGTACAAAACGTGTAGTTAAAATAAAAATTCTATCAGTCTTGCAATGATTAGTTTACCTTCTCAATGAGCAGAGTTCCGTCAGCCTTCACAACTGCTCCTGACGCGACGGGAGTTCCCTTCTGCAATACCACTTTATTGTTATAATTAAATCTGTCTGTATTTGTTTGTTTGAGAGGCACTGACTGAAAAAAAGGAAAAAAGAAAACGTGAAAAGGTCGACCTCACCTCATCGACCCATTTTCCGCAAGCAACATTCCTTTCAGTGGGACCACAGAATCTGGAATTTATTATATTTCTAATTTAAATTTAAAAAAAAACAATAAAAACGCTATCCATTACACATGAGTTCAATAAAGAAAAAGATCCGTTGAGCATCCTACCTGATCTTTTGAATCTTTCCTCCCTTGATCTCCCGTTGATACTCCTTTACGTTCTTTCCGAGATTGAACTCGATCTTCTCGCCTACCTAAATTTTTAGTTTTGGAACATTTTATGCTGCATATGAACGATGCAGTACTCTTATTGAAAAAAAGAAAGTTATGGTTAACAATTATTTAAAAAAAGAGTATCGATAAAAGAAAACCTTGACGGGGTACTGCATAAGAGAAGCAATCGCGCAGCCGACAAGAACAACGAGAGTGAGCGAACGAAGCATTCTACAAAATTGAATACTTCGAAAGAGAATCTAACAATAATTGAACAGAAAGGTGATGGGAAGTATTGAGAAGGAGCTGAATGATCACTCGTTGCACAGGGAGCTCGTCTTATACTCACTCAGGGAATGAAAAAAGGCCGTTCGGCGAGATAGCCGATAACAGAACGACCCAATTAGACAGTTTTGCAACAAAGAGTGGAACCGGTCGAGACGAAATCGATTAAGCTTCGCAACTTGTTTCAGTTCTAACAATGATGATACGATTCTTCCTCTCTAATCTGTTCCGAAAAAAGAAGGCAATTGAAGCACAAGAAAAATGTAGGATAGTAGCTTGATAGTAGTGCACACACAGAAAACACAGATCGAGCGATTTAATGAATCTGCAAAAAAATATCGCTGTTGAAGAGGAGAATTTAATGAGGAAGTGTCAACTTTCTTTTTTTCAATCTCTAACTTTCTTCGGCCTAGAGTGTCACACTCAATAGAATAAATAGAGTTCTCGTTCCACTAATGGTGACTCATCCGATAAAAAACGAATATTTTTCGCGCCCTTAGTTGTTTCCGGAGTAGTTCCGTATATTTTATACTCTTTTTTTGTCCCAGAAATTCTTTCTCATCTCCATTTGTGTAGAATTAGAGTTGTTAGACGAGAACTTTTTTTGTTGAATTGAAATTTATTCGATACTTTACAAATATTCAAATTAGTTCGATACGTTGACTTCGACCTGAGTTCCGGGAGTTGCGCCATATCCATACTTGTGCTGAAATAAAGCAATCATTCACAAATATTAACAGAAGACGTTCAGATATGAATAAAAAGCGAACACTTTTAATAACTTAAAATTGTCGAATGAATTCGAATATTTACCTTGATGATTCTTCCCTTATCACTTGGTGAAGTGTAAGATCCGGAATCTCCGAGCGTTGCCTGTCAATTATTCTGTTTCCTTAATTTCGAACGAGAGTTTTGGAATGTATTATCTCCTTTTTAGCACACGGCACCTTCTCAATGAAAAGAGTTCCATCTTCCTTTATGATTGCTCCTTGCGACAGGATTTCCCTTCTGTAATTAACAGAGATTCAATTTTATAAATTAAAAAAAAACTACAATCGTTTCTTCGTGAAGAAACAATAAAAGGGAAATATTCACCTCATCAACCCAGCTTCCAGAAGCGACATTCTACTCAGTTGGGCCGCAACGTCTGAAAATATTTGGAATTACAAAAGTTGCTTCAGCTTCGATTAGAAATGTTTAGAGTGAACTGATCTACCTGATTTTCTGGGTCTTTCCATTGTTTGATCGATGGTATTCTGTTGCGTTCTTGCCGAGCTTGAATTTCGATCTTCTGACCGACCTGAAAGCGAGAGTTAATGTATTTTTAATTAATTAATTAATTTTCTGATAGCTACGAGAGAAAGAAATCAAGAATTTTATTTTATTTTTGGAATGATCAAAGATCACCTTGACGGGATATTGCATGAGAGCCGCCATGGCGCAGCCGAGAAGAGCAGCGAAGATAAATAAACGAAGCATTTCGAATTCTGAAACAACAGTTTACAAAAAGCCATAGGTATAAGAGAATGTTTACAAAAAATAGGTGAAAGAAAGGAATGTTTGCCCATTGCATTGAGGCGCTTCTTATACTAGCGAATACAAGACGTTAAAGGAAAAAAGTCGTTCAGCATGGTAGTAAAACCAGTGGCAGAAACATTCAAACGCGCCGATTCATCCAGTTCGCAATAAGATGAACAAGAAAATCCGACAGACAGTGTTTAATAGTATCAATCCATATTTATTCGAACAAGAAAGACAAAACTTTTTCTGAAGCTTGTAGAGTTCTGGAGATTTTATTCCCTGCATGTTCTTCTCGAGAGAGTGAACAAGAATATACAATACTATTTCAAAATGGAAAATGTCGAGTAAATGGAGTAAAGTAAACCACTATTTCAAAATGGAAAATGTCGAGTAAATTGAGTAAAGTAAACCACTATTTCAAAATGGAAAATGTCGAGTAAAAGGAGACCGGAAAATGGATGCATTCACCGAGGAAAGACAGCAATTGAGATGACGACTGAAGGGTCTCTCTGCAATTCACCACGTTTTATCTTTTATTTCTCTTCACTCTCGTCAATTAATCGTGTATTCACAGCACGAACAATGTGTTTTGCACCGACTCCTCTCACACTCATGAGAGTTGACCTTTCTAATCTCTCGCTGTTTCTCTAGACACACGAGAAGTGTCACGTTTCACTATTAGTGACTCACCGGATCGTCGGGCGAAGAATATTCCCCCTCGTCCGCCTTTATTGCCTGGGATTTGCAGATAAATACAATTTTTCGTGTATTTATCCGACCAATACATTAATGTTTTCTTTCTAGAACTATTATTATTTTAATTTGATCTTCACATAAAATGTGTGCCAACCTTCTTGATAACGAGCTGTCCGTTTGGTCTGATGTAGACGCCCCATGCAACTCGATTGCCAACCTGAACAAGAAGAAGCTGAGTAAGATGTAACCAATAATCATGAGAAGTGAGAATAAGTGTCACCTCATCGACCCACTTGTGACAATCTTCTTCGTGAACGACTGGAGTACAACGACTGAAATGAATCAATCAAAGAATTTTTTTTAAATATAGTGAATCGTGGTATTCGATAAACAACTTACATCATAATCTGCTTCTGGCCGTTGACAACTCTTTCCCAGCTCGACACAGGGAAACCGAGTGAAATCTCCGCCCGTTCTCCAATCTGTTCAGGGTTTAAAAACAGCTAGTATATTGAAGTCGAGAAAGTACAGTTTCCGAACTTACAATGAACTTCCTTCCTTCTTCATTATTCGAAGCAGCGGCACAAAAGACGAGGAGGGGAAAGATGAACAAATCCTTCATTTCCTCACAATCTTTCCGATCTGTTGACGATTCGTGCCAGCTAAACTATTTTTGTAAAAGGTGGAATCAAACACCTAGGGTTTGTAAACAATATATTTATCAGAGTAACAGTAGCTGAAAATTGAAGTACGTGAAAGTGAAGAAGAATAGGGAAAATGTATACAATTAGTGAAAGTGAGAAGGGGTGTGATTCGTCACGAGAGAGAACAAAAGCACAGATGAAGGCTAATAGTCATGAGTTATCTGTTATTCCTTTCAATCATTTCCCTCTCCTTGTTGGATGAAATGCGTTGAGTACAACTAGCACGTGATATTGACAAGAATGCGAACGAGATAATAGGAGAGTGAAGAGGAAACATGTAATTGTTATGAAGAAATTTTCAATGAATATTTATAAAATGAGTCGCCTTATCTACATTCAAAAATAATTTAGTCCATAAAGGAAAGTTCCGCTATTAATGGCTTATTTAAAACCCCAAACCTCTTTCACATTCTGATTGTTCTTTTTTCGGTAGAGACTTGGGAAAATGAGAGAGAATATAATATGCGGTCCGTGATCAGACACATCCTAGCAGGTAGGTTATTGTAAAATGGATAGGTCAAATAAGGGGAAATGTCACATTTTATGACTCCATTGTCGAGTACATTCCTCCACCGACCGCTACACCCGCCACAAATGAGAGTGAGGGGAGTTGGAGAGAGAGAATCAGTGAAGTCATTGCCGAGCTACGCATGTGTTTATATTATTCCTGTCTACACACATTTGTTGATGTTCACGAATACAATTTTCGAGCTGAAATTTGATTTATTCGTGTGAATAAAACAGTTTAATCGAGGACGTCGACGATGAATTGCATTGGTGGATATGTGATCGAAGTGCCGTTATTGAGCTGAAAATTAATGGTAAAAATTATAATAAGAGAGGTATCACGAGAGATTGCAGGTGGTTCGGAACAATTTCCAAAAAATATTTCTGATTTTGATCAAACTTTTTTTATGAAAGCACCCAGGCGGTAAGAATTCGATATATCCCGGTATCAGGTCTGAGAACCGGCTTTTAGGGACTTGACGGCTCTAGAACCGGAATCGTCATAACTCTCTTCATTTTCAAGCTAGAGAGCTGTTCTGGAGCTCAAAAAATTCAGAAAAATATACTGAGCAATTTGTCTGTTGAACATAAGACCGGCGAAGAAACCGTTCAAAAGTTATTATAGAAAAATCCACCTTGAAAAACGAAAAATATTTTTTTCATTTCATAAATGCGAGAAGGCGCGGATTTTTTTTGCAGAATATGAAAGAGCGCGTCGAGTATACTAATATAAAAAAATAAAAAAAATAAAAAAGGGGGAGACAAACATCCGAAAAATGGCTCTCAATGTTGAAAACCTGAAAATAATTGTATTTTGCTTTAATTTTGTCATCGTTTTCTTGTTCCAATTGTTCTTGTTTTAATAATAACAATTTATTTGAGTAAAAATATCTATAAAATTCACATTTTTATAGTGTCAGGTAACAAAACCGGCTTTTAGGAACTTTCCGGTTCTAAAGCCAGCCGTATCATAACTCAGTTAAAAATGGTGCTAGGAGGTCGTGGTAGAGCTCAAAAAATGCAGAAAAATATCAGTAATATATTTTCTGTTCAACGGGAATGGCAGAAACGAGGGCGGAAAAAGTTATGCTAAGAAAAGTGATTTTCAGCTACAATAAATAAATCTTTCTCGTATCTAAAATTCAAGAAGCAGCAGACATTCTATGCATAATATGAGATAGGAGCTAGAGTAGCGTTGGACAAAAAATAAAAATAAATAAAAAGGGATGGATTTTAGATCGAAAAATGTATTTGAATGTAAAAAATCGGAAAAAGTCGAAAAAATCATTCTTCTAAAATTACCTAGTATACGTTTTTTTTCTTGAGTAATGGTCAACGGTGAGTACGGGAAAAATACAATTGGTTCATAGGATCTACGGGCTGCATCACAATAAAATGAAATACGTCTAAAATCAATTATTTTAGAAGTGATTTTAGACGTATTTCGGATATTTTTGACATTAAGGTAATTTTAGAAGAATGAGTTTTTCGACTTTTTCAGATTTTTACATTCAAATACATTTTTCGATCTAAAATCCATCCCTTTTTATTTATTTTTATTTTTTGTCCAACACTACTCTAGCTCCTATCTCATATTATGCATAAAATGTCTGCTGCTTCTTGAATTTTAGATACGAGAAAGATTTATTTATTGTAGCTGAAAATCACTTTTCTTAGCATAACTTTTTCCGCCCTCGTTTCTGCCATTCCCGTTAAACAGAAAATATATTACTGATATTGTTCTGCATTTTTTGAGCTCTACCACGATCTCCTAGCACCATTTTAAACTGAGTTATGATAGGTCTGGAGTTAGAACCGGAAAGTTCCTAAAAGCCGGTTTTGTGACCTGACACTATAAAAATGGGATTTTTATAGATATTTTTACTCAAATAAATTATTATTATTAAAACAAGAACAATTGGAACAAGAAAACGATGAAAAAAAGAGCAAAATAAAATTATTTTCAGGTTTTCAACATTGAGGGCCATTTTTCGGATGTTTGTCTCCCCCTTTTTTATTTTTTTTATTTTTTTTATATTAGTATACTCGACGCGCTCTTTCATATTCTGCAAAAAAAATCCGCGCCTTCTCGCATTTATGAAATGAAAAAAATATTTTTCGTTTTTCAAGGTGGATTTTTCAATAATAACTTTTGAACGGTTTCTTCGCCGGTCTTATGTTCAACAGATAAATTGCTCAGTATATTTTTCTGAATTTTTTGAGCTCCAGAACAGCTTTCTAGCTTGAAAATGAAGAGAGTTACGATGATTCCGGTTCTAGAGCCGTCAAGTCCCTAAAAGCCGGTTCTCAGACCTGATACCGGGATAGATCGAATTCTTACCGCCTGGGTGCTTCCATAAAAAAGTTTGATCGAAATCAGAAATATTTTTTGGAAATTGTTCCGAATAGGGTCAGTTTTCCTGCAATCTCTCGTGATACCTCTCATAAGCAGCAGATATACATCTAATAAAATGGCATATAGAATGAAAGGTTTTATTGTTCACTGTTATATTCCGCCACTTATCCTAATTGAAATTAGATTACATTCAATATTACAATGGTACGTTCATGGCCACTTTTTTTTATTATTTTGGACTAGTGTTTGTGAATTAATTGTTTGTGAAATATTATCCCACTTTTCTAATCTTCGGCTTCTCGTCGGGATTTGTATAGATTCCTGCATCGCCGTGAGAAACCTGTCGAGATATCGTCGATTATTTTATTAGTCCGTTAGTCTAATGATTCCGAATGTGCGTTGAGCTGCAATCGCACCTTCGCGATTACAAGTACTCCGTCGTCCTTTACAGTTGCTCCTGAAGCGACGGGAAAGCCGATCTGGAATTCATCATGAGATCGAACGTAAAATGTTCAGAAATAATAAATAAAATACGACATAAATAAATTCCCCGGAAACAGAGTACGTATGATCACTGACGTCGTTAACCCATAGGGTACAGGCGAAACTCTTCTCAGTTGGGCCACAACGTCTGAAAATATATTTTTAAAATAGTTTTCCATTCCCTTCCTTCACGCAAAAGTTTTGAAGAAATTAAAAAAATCTCCGAAATTCTTGATTATGGACGCAGAGTTGAAAGATTACCTTGACACGCCACTTGATGACTCCCATTACAGAGGCAATGAGAATGAAGAGGAGGAAAGGACGAAGCATCATTTTCATTGAGCGGAAAAGGATGGTTGATGGTTTCGGCACAGAGGCACTTTTTATACTGCCTCGATGTAAATGGACATAACATGAAATTGTCATTCGGCAAAGAAAGCCAGCGAGATTCAGATCAATCGACAAGCAAGTTTGCAGTAAAATCACTGCGATCAAAGCTAAAGCCAATGAAACAGACCTCTTCCGTTATGTACTAGGTTAGGCAACTTCATTTATCAATTTTAAATGTAATGGCTGTATTAGAACTGGAGTTTTTGCAACGGAGTGAGCGGGCTCAAGAAAGCATAGGGAAAGGGAAAAGGTAATCGAAAATGACATCGAAGTTTGAACGAGCCCATGATATCAGGGGGGCGTATTTTCCAAGCAAATATCGTCCCTCAAAAAGTTGAGGGGCCCAAGAAATTGTTTCGGGGGCATAGAAATTTGACGGGCGCAAGATTGACGTGTGTACATATTATCCCCTCATACAATTCTCCAATAATCGCTGAATAACTCTTCATCGGTGAATAAGTGCATTCGACCTTTATAATCTATCAGTTTGATGCGAGAAAATTGTTGGAGAAAAATCTGCGAGAAAACTGGTCGCAACTTCTCTAATTCTCTCAATTTCACATGCTATTTCTTGTCTCTAACCAAGTTGGCAGAAAAATTCGCGACATTCACTTCGCGAAAAATCCTCGAGAAGAGTTGGCGTAAAAGCGAGAGAAAGGCGAGAGAGTATGGAGAATGGCGAGACGCAGAAAGACTGAAAGGTCTTTCAGTCTTTTTACGCGAGCTTGGCAACGCGCGCGCACGAGTTGCAAGCGTTTTGCAGCGTGCGCGCGCGTTTTGGTTTTCTCGGAGCTTTTCTTTTATAACTTTCTCCGTTTTCGCGACTTTTCTGATATTTGTTGGCGTTATTTCACGTCTAATTTTATTCAAATCGTTTCAGACGATGACTGCGCGTGTCGTCAAGCCAGTATGGAGGCCTGCTTTGGCTGGTGGGGTGAGCAGATTGAGGACTTCGTCACGAAGGTTGGTTTCTCGCGCTTTCTTGCTGTTTACTTGTTGCTATTTGTGATTAATGCCAATCATTTGACGTGAAAACGTTGCCCCGTCACAGTTGGCTGGACTGGCGGCGTCCGCGGATCCGCGCGCGTGCGCGTGTACGAGGACGCCGTCAAGAAGGCTATTCCTTTCTCCTTAAACGACGGTTCTGCGTACGTTTTGCCGGTTTTTAACGTTTAAATTCATTCTAAATTGTCTCATTTATAGGCCAGCGAGCGGGCCAATGTGAAGGACTCGGGCAAGTGGAGGATCATCACCGCCGAGCTGAGGTTTTTAATCGATTTATTGATGTTGCCTTATTTATTTTATCTTTATTTCTTTGTCAGCATCATGCCCAACTATCTCGGAGAAGACCAGCGTAAGTCGAAGAAGGCTGCCGACAAGGAGGAGGAGAAACCTTTTCAAGGTACGAACAAAGTTTTACCATTTGCATTCCACTTCATTTTTAACTGTTCCGCTTATTTTGTGCTCGATTATCACCCTGCCAATCGGCTCTAAGTAACTGCAACCTTCAGCCCTCTACGAGAATGATATCGCCGTGCTCAAGCGTTACGGCCAGTGACCGTACGCAGAGCAGCTCAAGCAGATCGATACCGACATTGAGGACGCCGTCAAAAAGGTCAGCCCAAGTTCTTTCGCTGATGATGTGTTGTGCTGATTGTACTGTTTTATCACGGAATGCAGCCAGAATCACGTCATTTCTAGGTCAATGAGCTGTCTGGAGTGAAGAAATCCGACACTGGACTCGCCCCACCCGCAATTTGGGACATCGCCGCCGACAAGCAGGCTATGCAGCAGGAGCATCCTCTCCAAGTTCGTTTTCATTCTCCATCTAAGTGAAAGCTGCGAGGAATTTAATGCTAATTCGAAGCTTGATGTTAATTTAGTATTAATTGTGGATTTTCTAAATATATAAATAAGAGTAAATTAACGTAAAGCGGGTTTGTAATTATAGTAAATTCAGGTCGCCCGCTGCACGAAGATCATCACCGCCGAGGGACAGGACCCGAGGTAAATTTATTATTTATTTAAAAAAAAATTTTTTCTCGGTAATTTGAGCACTCGTCTACTTTTCTTTGTTTTGATTTAATGTGTTGACGATTTCCCATCATGTACCCTTGTCAATTGCAGATACATGATCATCGTAAAGCAGTTTGCCAAGTTCGTCGTCGACCTGACTGAGACCGTCGCGCCCACAGATGTCAAGGTGCGTTTTTGCCTAAATTAATGATGCGCATCATTTTTGCAACTCGTGATTACTGTGGGTAGAACACAGACTACTCCGTCGCGAATAAATAATAAATATATAAAAATCGTATTTCTGCCGTGCTACGATGTATCTCCAAGCGCAATGCGTATTTGATTGATTACAGTAGAAAATATCATTATCGATCGCCTTACAGCCGTGAGCGCTTCATCAACCTCGGAATCGAGCCGCCCAAGATAGTACTACTGTAACGGTACAGGAAAGACGCTGTGCACTCGAGCAGTCGCCAACAGGTTCAGTGGTTATTATAATTATATTGTCTCTTAATTCCTTTAAAAAATTATGTAAAATGATGAACATTGCTGATCGTAGGTTATTTCGTCCTAAAATTTGATGGAACTTGTCATTTCGTGGTTTCAAATTTGATTTATCAGCGTGAGTTGGTTGATCACTGCTGATCCTTCTTCGAATAGGGTGCATGCAATATTCGAAATCGTATCTTTTCCTATTCTTTTTTGTTTGTAGAGTCTGCTTCATTCGAGTCATCGATTCCGAGCTCGTGCAGAAGAACGTCGGAGAGGGAGCGAGAATGGTAATTTATAAAGTTATTTGCTTGATTTCCAAAATATATTGTACCGTAATCCTTTTGTTCTTTTATTATAATGGTGCTAATTATAAATAACTGGAGCTATCAGGTGCGCGAGCTGTTCGAGATGTCCCGCACGAAAAATGCGTGTCTCTTCTTATTCGATGAGATTGACGCCGTCGGAGCCAGGCAAGTCGAAGTTTCACCATTATCATATATACCTGTTAGGATCATAATTATCCGATCATTTCCTTGATCTTTGCCAGTGTAAAATACTTAGTAAATCACAACAATATCTATTCATCGATTGCTTACACATGCGAACGTCCGTAAACTACAGTATTCCACGAATTGGTAATATACTGTGATTGTACTTTAGATTCGACGATGGAATGGGAGGAGACAACGAGGTGCAGAGTACGATGCTCGAGCTAATCAACCAGCTGGACGGATTCGACCCGATAAGAAACATCAAGGTATCGTATCCATTGCAGAAGGAGTACGGTATTTAGTCAATGGATAAATGGATAAAAATGGATCAATCGTGTGTTGATGCTCGGCATTACTATATCTACATTACAAATAATATAATTCCAATCAATAACTACTCTTTTCAGGAGCTCATGGCCGTCAATCGTCCCTACACGCCGGACCTCGCCCGAAAGGCGGAGTTCGCGCTTCCCGATCTCCCGGAAGGTTAGTGTTGTATTAATATTAATAGTACCGAATATGTGTAAATGTAGAAGAAAATAAAGGTTGGCGAGCTTACGGCGTGTTGCGACCTGTAAATCGTTGTCTCTGATTCGTTGCTGATCCAGCTACGATACTGTGTCATTTGTGGTCTCTCGTAACATTTATTTTCCTCTCAAACAGCGTTGACAACGAAGTGTATGTTGTCCACAATTTTTGGTTTGTAAAGATTAGGTGTGTATGCAAAGTCGATTATGTTCCCATTTTTTGAACATTATACGTTATCACTTTATGTGAAAACTAGACAACTTGACGTCACTCATTGTTTACAACAACGCGTTATCAGGAACACACTTTAAATAGCGGTTCACCGGTGATAGCGGACATTGTAGGAGAGGACACATCATCGTTATACGCAATGCATTTAAATATTTACCCTTTTTTGTCAATAATGGTTCGATTGCAGCCCCCGGAGGACCCGCACCCATCCCCCGTCCCGCCCCCACCGCCACTTGAACCTGGCCCGGAGGACCCGACTTCAGGACGGTACGATATGTTGCGATCGGGACTAACTTACAGAAAATATGTTATCATTTTTATCAAGTAAATGAGTATAGAAAGTAAATTAGTTGAATAAATCTCTTTGCGACTAGTTGATGCTTTGCACGTTGCATAATTATTTGCTGCACTCTAGGCGTGTTGTTGATTAGAATGAAAAGGACCGAATTGAAGACGTATTTTATAATTTTATAAATGACTGACTCATTTTGTTATATTATAAATTTAATACTGTATGGGCTTCGATCGATGTATTCTCCGATTACCGTAATCTTTGCAGTGATTTACGTCAACTCGACAAAGGTGCAGCGGGTGATGGAATGGAAGGAGATGAGGAGGAGAGAAGAAGGGAGAAGAGGAGAACGGCAGAGCAAGAAGGCGAGTGTTTATTCATGTATTATACAAGTGAGTTCCTATCGTGATTGTAGTTGTATTCGTTCATTAGGACAATTTTAAAAGTAGAATCCGCATTTTACTGAGCATTCGGAGTTTGAACAGTTAATCAAGATAGCCTCTAACACTGATTTATTTGCTTACAAAATATAGTTTGCTACAAGGAGCAGGGTAAGAATTTCACTTTGATTTTTTACACCAAGGCGCTTATTTATGTATGCTAAATTACTTTTCACCACTAATTATTGCATCCTATACAGTCGCTGAAATCCACTGGAGATGTGGAGGCGGGCATGTTTGCCGTCCGCACGGGACGAACGGTAGCGACCTAGAAGAACTTCCTAGAGGCCGTCAATAAGGTGAGCTGAATTTACGGATCTACAAATGATGCATTTCCCGGTTCTGAATGCGATAGCTTTAAAGCACTGTTGTCATTTTTCCAATCACGTATTAGCTATTCTGTTATTATTCTGTATATTGTTTCTAGCTGTGTAAATGACGATATCAGTATACTGCAATGGATTAGGGACAATCCCCGGGTCTAGCTCCGCATTTTCTAGTTATATTAAAAATGCATCAAAGTTCAACGACAAAGTACGGTAGGAGGGGACTGATTTGGATGAATCGAGTAGTGATTTTATTATTTTATTATTGAATATGTACTGTGATTGCAGAACCGAGGCATCGTCCGCGAACTGCTGGGCCTGTTGACCGAGGCGAGCCAAGAGGTGCCCGAGTTTGTCAGGAGATGCGCTGCCGAGGGAGGAGGTGAGAGTGTGGTTAAAGGCAATAGAATTACATTGTTTTTTTTCTCAAAAATATACAGTTGTACGGTCATGATTGCAGCTAGCCGTGGTGCTCGTGGTCGCTTTGGAGGCACGGACCACAGAAGAGGATGACGAGGTGGTGGAGGAGCCCGTGGAGGATACGGTGGACAGACTAATGGATTCGGAGGAGGAGCACCTGGCATGCCGAGGAGCAACTCGTACTTGTACGTGTTTTTGATACTCTCGTGCACCTAGAATGGCAATGTTCGGGAAGAAGGAGAATGTTTTGATAATTTGTGTTACGATATTGGTTTGCGGAACGGCTACAACCAGCAGCAGAATGGATTCGGCAACGGCGGAGCTCCCATGAGAATTGGCGGTGGATTCGGAAGTGGATATGGGAGAGGATCGATGGGCACATTCCAGGCCCAGACTGCACCCCAGCAGAGCTGAAGAGTTGAGAGATTATGGTGCAACGAGAATAACTCGTGAATCACGATCGTGATTATATACTAACACGTTACCAATTGCAGGCTTCCACGCTGGTTTCGGTGGTGCGTCTCGTGGAGCGCCGCATCAGGTAATATAATCAAACCCCTTTTTCATGCGGTTGTCATTCCTTGTGTGTTTGAAGGCTTCCAATGGTTTCGCCGTCGACAACGGCTTCGGATCGAGAACTGGATTCGGACAGACTCAGGTGAGATTGCTGAATCAATGTATTTATTTTCACTGATTTGTATTTTCAGTCTGCGCAGCAGATTTGTATTTTCAGTCTGCGCTGGCGTGTGGGGACAGTAAGTGGACTACCGTACCGGACGCACGACGACTACCGTAATCCCCTCCCTCCCTCCTGTACCCTCGTTTTGTAGTGTCTCTCCACTGGTCATCTGAAGACGTCACTGTGTTGCTTATCCACAACGTACTAATCTATCTATGCCGTATACCTCACACTATCTTTCTCTCCACATACAGTATATATGCACCCCAATGTTGTTTCGGTTTCCTCGGATCTCCCCTGTTCTCGCACTTTGTTGATAATTTTATTCAGTCTCGAATTTACTAGATAAACCCACTCTAATGCCATTTGCTTGTCATTTTGATGCATATAATTTATCCCGGTCATAATTTATTGTTTGATTTCTCTGTACGCCGTTGATCGCCACCTATTGTATTTGTATGTGCGCTTGTGTATGTGTATGACGTACTAATCAATAAAACCATAATAAGATTGTATAATATGTAAATGTCGTATGAGATACTGTAGTTCTCTGATTGTATTACGGTGTCACATCTTTTCCTTGTATTTTCTGTATAGTATTGCCTATGGATCCACGAATTTCATGCAATTAGTCATTATCTAGACATATGATCGCGTTCCAGTTGAATTCTTTCTGATTCAATTTGGAACTGGTATAAATAAATTTAATAAAGATACAAATAATCAAACGTCACACAGTTACGAAAAAATGAAAATTAAGATTTTTTTGAAAAAGCTCGTGGAAAAGTTCGCGAACTTTTCCCGCAGCTCGTGAATTTTTCCTCGACCGTTTTTCGCGAACTTTTGACAGATTATAACGGTCGATTATATTTTCTGGCAGGTAATCGATAATCGAATCTTGAGATAATGAAAAAGAGTTCATCGGCGCTCGACGACCAGAGAGACAATTGTACGAGGGTCGCTCTGAAAAAAAGTAAAATAGAGATAAATTAGAGAATATAGAAAAAGTGCAAGAAATAAAGAAAGACTTCATTATTACAGCACGCTCCCATCGGGATTTTACATGGATGTAGCATGGGTTTACCGTTCAGATTGATCCTTCATCAAAAATTGTCTCACCTTGTCATCGGGTGTCGAATAATCTCCGGCATCCTCGAATGTAACCTGAACTAGTTGTCTCGATTTCTATTTCGAAATTTGTTTCACAAACAAACGCGCTTGATCAAATTGCTATTTGTAAAATGGAGGGGCATGAAGTTCAATGCACCCACGATTTCCGCACCATAAAACGTCGTAACTTCGTAAAACCGACGCAAACCTTCTTGATAACCAGCTGTCCATTGGGTCTGATTGATGCTCCCCAGCCGACTACGTTGCCGGTCTGGAAAAAAGTAAAAAGTACTTTTTGAAAAATAACAAAAAAATAATGTACCTCGTCGACCCACTTGTGACAGTCCTCCTCGTGAACTTTTGGAGTGCAGATTCTAAAGGAGAATATTATACAATGTTGTTGTGAAAAACGAGGACTACTACTCAGAGCGTGAAATATCCAGCTTCCCTTACTGTTGTGTTAAGAGAGGATGCAAAATAGAGAGGTCGTCTTTTACTATCTCTCGATCTCTCTCGATTTTGTATGCGCTCTCACCAGGATAAAACATCACCAGAGTATGGGAAGTTGGAGACTTCTTGATCTAAGTCTCGGATAACTAAGCGGCATATAACTAAATTCGAGTAGACTGATTCAGTCTTACTGCATAATCTGCTTCTTCCCGTCAATTACACGTTCCCAACTCGAAACTGGATGACCAAGAGAAATGACGAGCTCTGCTCCAAGCTGCAATGATCACTAATATTTGAAGGATTTTCCAAAAGGCGGCGGTTCCGACAACAAAAGTGGAAGGGACTTACAATAGCCTTCCATTGTCCTGCTGCAGCTGAAGCACAGACAAATAGAAGAGTAAAGATGAGAAGACGAGTCATATCTGGTTTTCTCTAATTCAAATTTAATGGAAATTGAGAAATTGGGAGATTAAAGGAATGCAGACAACTACGCGTGTAAGAGAGCGTGAGAAATGAAAAAAATGGCGATTTGTTCATTTCCTTTTTCGAATAAAATTTTGAGTAAAGTCACATCTCAAGGAGCGAAAAGTCGATTGCCTCGCTGAAAGACTCAAGCAAACAATTGCTCCTTCCTCTCTTTCTCTAAGAATGAAGAAAGGCGGCAGTCTTCTCTTCTTTCCAATCTAAAAAGCGGCTTCATTAAAAATCCGGGGAGTGTAATGAAAAAGGAGAGGAGATTCGCAAATAAGCTGAAGAAAATACCAGATTATCTTTGCTTTCATTTCATTGATTTTGCAATAATTTATAGAAAATGAAGCAAAATCGGACGAGCAAATCATAATTCATTTTTTAAGGGGGAAATGTTTGGAAAAAACTTCGAATATTAAAAAAGCGATTCTTAGAATCGAGCCTCAGAAAAACAAGAGTGTAATGTTAAAAGTCAACATAGATGTGAGCAGATCAAGTTAGAACTTTATCAATCAATCATACTCCTGACATTTTATGCAAATTGTAATGTGAATTTATTCTAATGAATACATATTTATTTGGAGACGGTAACGACGATCTGAGAGCGGGGAACTGCCGAGAATCCATCATCCGTCTGAAAATTCATTTTTAGTCGAAAATATTTGATATTTTAAGAATTAGTTATCTTGTCTTCAAAACATCAAGTATATCTCTATTTAAATCAACATTTAAAAAAAATATTGTGTTTATTTTCATCTTGTCTTCATCTTTTAAATAATTGTAATTCCAAAGGTTCATTTTCACCTTGGATACTCTGACGAGTTCATCAGGGGAAGAGTAGTATCCAGCGTCTTCGAGAGTCACCTGCAATCCAATTATCGATTTACGGTCGATCGATGAGGTAAAAGTTTTAAATTGATTTCCTAGAAACGTTCGATGCGCAACGGTAGTGTGTTGCTTCCAAACAACATGTCACACCTTACAAATCAGCCAGGTCGGGTATATTATTGTTCGGTGACAAACCTTCTCGATGACGAGAGTTCCATCAGAATTCACGATAGCTCCCGAGGCAACAGGGCTCAGATTCTGAAAAATAGTGTCTCTACTTTGATTCCACAGCTGTGACGCGATTGAATAGATAAAAAACGAGTGATAAGCGTCATAAAAGGGGAAATTCACCTCATCGACCCATCTTCCACAAGCGATATTCTTCTCAGTTGGGCCACAGTGTCTGCAAATATAATATAATTAAAACGTTAAATTTCAGTTTCAAATTCCCTAATGATTTTACGAAATATGTTAGTGAGCACTGTTATGCAGAAAGTCTCCGAGAACGTTCAATGGGAAGGGGAGCTGGCCTCATTTTCTGGGTCTTTCCCTCGATTTCCCTGTGCCACTCCTTGATTCCGGTGCCGAGACTGAGCTCGAGCTTCTCGCCAACCTGAAAACGTGCAACTTTTCAATAAATAATGTGGATTATTGATCTTTTTTTTCGGACGGCGATTAGGCGTAAAGCGTTTAAGTGTTATACAAAATACATTTATTTAAAATAAAATAAAAAAAATTGACCTTGACGGGGTACTGCATGACGGCGCCCATTGCACAGCCGATAAGAGCAGCGATGAGAATCACACGAACCATCCCTCTTCTCTCCCTTTAAAACCTCCACATGGCATGAGTCATAGAGCAATCACACAACAACATAAATATCATTGCGAAAACTGAACCAGCGCCTCCTCTCTCCCACACTCTTTGGCCTTTGACAAAATAGCAAAACGTCTGGCGAAAGGAGGGGGGAAACTACCGATCGTTACACTGATCGGGAGCTTCTTATACTGGCTTGGGAACGAGGATAGAGTCGTTAGGAGGAGGAATAAAGAAGTCGTTACCGAAAAGAAGGAAATGAGACTTGCAATAGAGTGAGATGAATGGATTGAATGGAAGGAAGAGACGTTTATGAACTGATGGGATGACTCATGCAAGGCACATGTCAACTGAGTGAAAGAGTGAACAAAACAATAAGGAATCTGAGTCAGAAACTGCGAAAAAGCGAGCACAAACTGAGAAGTGAAACTGAGAGGTCAGACTGGAATCAAAGTGGGCACATTCACTACTTTTTCCTTTTCCAATGCGAACACATGTTTAATTAGTTTTGTACCTGGTTAAATGATCTAAAGAGGACGCGAACGTGGGAAAGAGCAGTGAATCGTCGGTTCACTCATTAGAACGAGATAAGAGGGTGAAAGTGTGCTACAATCGATTGATACTCGACCGTTCGCTAAAGTGGAGTGAGGAAAGGGAGAACCGATAGAGTTTCACTCATTCAATCCTGACCTCCTTTTCCCATCCACTAACCAGCTAATTAGAAAAAAATAC
The DNA here is from genome assembly GCA_036245785.1 of Pristionchus fissidentatus. Lineage (NCBI taxonomy): Eukaryota > Metazoa > Nematoda > Chromadorea > Rhabditida > Neodiplogasteridae > Pristionchus > Pristionchus fissidentatus. Next base: position 15,426,824 of record BTSY01000006.1, read on the forward strand.
TGCAGTCGAAGATGAGATTTAGAACATGAGAAGAGAGCACTCCAGAATAAGGAACCTAAAACTTTTGCGAAATTAACCAGCCTTTGTAGTCTGACAGCAACTTATAAAAGTAAACGCCCAGCATTCCTCGATAGTGCGTGGTTGCACGTCAAAACAGTGCGAAATCATCGTGTGAGAGAGTGGAACACGAGAGCAAACAGACCGTTTCACACTTCAAACCGAACGAATTGGCTCTAATTTGAGAAAAGAAGAGAGAAGAGAGAGGACAACTAACGGGTTCGAGTGGTCACTCGATTTTGTCTTTAGTCGCCATTCCTTGTTGGTAAACTGCCTTACGACGTCCCTTTCTATCCTCTCCCCCTCACTCATTATGAGTGTAAAGTATTGGATGTTGTGAGAAACACGCGACGTTCTTAGCCCACGTGAGAGATCACAGGGGAAAGAGAGGGCGAGAGAAAAAGAGCGGGTGAGAAAGAGTGTAGGGAACATTCATGAAGTGGAGAAAGGAGCTCAACAAATTGCAAAGAAGATCAACTATCTATGTTTTGGACAATTTCTGTATGTATTCAATACAAAATACACTAATATTAGGCCCTTTCAACCACAAATATTCCTCGCTTTCAAAAGCATAGTCAGAATGTCGAAAATGTTTATTCAATATAAATATTATTATTGTTGAGTAGTGGAGTCTGCTCGAGATCCCTCGATCTCTGATAGCGTCGATGGCAAAAGTAGATCAACTCATACAAAACAAAGAGAAGAACGCCTAGTAAGAAACCGTAGAAGAGAAGATCTCGAATGTTGAATTCTTTAGTAGTGAGAATGAGACCTTTGTACTGAATTGGAGAATTGAGGACCTGAAAAAATGACGACGCAAGAAATGAAAAAAACCAAGTGAAAAAAACCACCTTTTTCTTAATGTTCGATATATTCTCATCATACTCCATTATACCGACATAGTAGTCCGTAATTGTCTTGTGATAACCTGACAATGTTGTTTGAAAGGAATCATAACTGTGTAATCCATACCGAGTTTCATCTTTGGTGTGACCCCATCTGCGAAGCTCTTATTAATGGAATAATAGTTCATCAATTTCGGATTCACCGGCTTCCAGTCTGCAGTTTTCTCATTATATATCGTATTTCATATTTGAAAAACCTGGTGCAAGGGGAAGTCCCTTGATGAAATTGGAGAAGTAGACGGGATATACTCGACTTAGCCATTCCTCGTTAAAATCCTGGCATAATATGATTTTTTTTTGTCGTGGGTCGGGATCACTAACTAGATCTTGAAGTGCAGTTTCAAGTCATTCGCCTCACATAAGCAAACAACTTTAAATTTGCTGTATGAATTGGGGAGGTGTAATAGAAGGTGAAACATACCTTATCGTGCTCGTGAAATCCGAGAATGTAGTACATGTCATCGGTATGTTTTGCGTGTGCTGGATAGTCGTACTGATAGAGGTAAACCTGAACGAAACATCAATCATTATAAGATATGCGGAGAACGGAATGAAACGAGGACCTGTTTAGACAATATACTCAAAGGTGTGTGGGAAGTGTATGGAAGGGCATTATACGACTGACCTTGGGCATTACAGTATGGCAAGGGTGTTGTTCTAGGTCATACACATGATAAGGCTCATGCACATCAACTATTTAGTAAGCGGTTAACAAGTTAGTACCTCTCCTCCCTCTTCTGCCTGTGCTTTTGCATACAAATAATTAGTCATGAAAAAGGCCTGCGATTCAGTGTTGTAATCGGGTTCTGTAAAATCACAAGTATCGATTTATAAAATCATAATTATCGATTTAGTTTTGCACTCACCGAACTTCCCTGACTTCGTGTCGAAAATATATTTCTGATCACATTCTTCGATATTGGCCACTCCAAGTATCATGTTCACCTTTGAATAGTCCATGAAACTGCCCTAAAAAGAAACCCTACCACTACGAACAAACCTTATTAGTGGTAAGATGGAGGGCTCTCGGCCCGACCTTTATCTTTTCCGCTTCTTTTATCCCGAAGCTCACTTCGTATTCGTTCACAGTAGTGCCCAGAAGCATTTTTGCTTGCTGAAATTTCAATGATAATTTGGAAATCGTAGAAATACAAACCTTCTGATTCTGTCTTAGTTCCTTCACACTATGGATGGGCATCAGTTCACCTGCCAGTACAATGTTTTTGACATGCGTTGCAGAGGAAACGTTTTTCCCTCCTATTTCGTGGGCTGCGGAAAGCAATTTCCTGAATTTTGGAGTAATTAAAGAATAGATATGGTGTAAAGGATCCTAGATACATTCGATAGAAATGTTAGCCATAGACTCACTCGGTACTCAAAGGTCTCAAACAATCAACGATCTCCTGTGCTGAGCCAGTGCACTGAACAGATTAATAAATTAATTGCAAGAGCTAATCGTAAGTCACTAATTTTTTAAACTAGTAATTTAGAGTCGAGAGTAGTACTCATTATTGGCAACTATGAATTATGGCCTCCTAAACAGTCTGCTCAACGAAGTAAAAAAGGAAGAGAAAATAAAAAAAAATATGCGTATGAGCACTTACACCAAACATTTTGGCGACTCCATGTGATTTCTCCACTTGTTTCTCTTCGAGTTCAAAGGTGGCAGATCCACTCATGGCAACAACTCGAGAGAAGAGAGCAGGCTCTACATGTACTTTTTTGTTTTGAAAAATAAGTTATCAAGATTTTCGGACAGTTCATATAGATACATATAATCATAATATAACATATAATAATACATATAATATAACATATAATCGGATCCATGGAAAATATTAATTTAAAAGGGAAATCTAGCTTGAACCTCCTGGCTTATTAAGTCCCGGTGAGTAGGCAAATATCAACGCCACAGTGGCTCCCGTTGAGTGGCCCATGAACGTTATCTTAATTGTTCTTGCAATTTCGTCATCACTCTGCAATTACCTGCTCTTTGTCTCCGCCAAAGTTGTGAATTTCCTTGCGGACGAAACGGAGGCCCTCGAGAATATCTGAATTTATTTATGATGAAAGGTGCACGTCATATTGTCTGTATATAAATTTCACCCTATCACTTTTCTTACATCGCATGCTAATAATTGCTTCTCTATTAGCCTTTGCAACCGACCATGGATAGCGAGATTTGCCGGCAGTACATTCTCATCTCCCAGGGCCAGCGTTCCGAAGATGCCCAATCGATACTCCACAGTGACGAAAATAATTCCTACAATGAGTATTCAATTAATTAAAGAAGGCCTCCCTCGAATGCGTTAGGCAGTAGCATAGACTGCCTTACGCAGTGGTGTGGGGGACCCCCGATCACATTGCAACGCATCCTAAAATCTACCGTAATCTATAAATCGATATATTGTCGCACGAATGGCTACAAAAGAGTCAATAATATACAGGCAACGCGAGCTAGGACACGTGAAAGATATAAAATCGACGTAAAATGAAGTTGCCAACAATATTATAATGTTTCCCCCTGTGGATAATATCGCTTTTCATAAAAAAATATAATAGTTTTCGTAACGGAACGATTAGAAATTGACCCTGTTACGGGTGTGCGCGCTCCATTTTCGTTTTCCCGTATAATGTATTGGCTTATTTAAAATCAGGCAACGTTAGTTTCGTGGTATTCCTTCTTTAAGTTTCGAATGACGTCCAGAGTATTTGTTCACCGCGGATACCAGAATATCATTTTCATTGAATTTGATGGGCAAACGAAAGCCCTGTTTCTAAAAACAACAAAAAATCATAAATATAAATCTCTTATATCATATAAATAAAAAAACAACAAATAAATCAACCCTGTCTAGCGAAGTTCGTTATGATTGCTTCATCGGGGAACATCATCGTTCCATCGAACAGAGCACCTCCTCCATGAACATAGTGAACGACTGGACATGTGGAATTTGACTTGAAATTAGGGAATAATTAAGTTAATATTGCTTGAGACTCACAGCTATACACTCAGAGAAAAGTCACTAGGATCAGGACACAAAGTGAAAATGTTTACTTCAATCAATCAATCATTTATCATGCCAAAGTATGATTGAATTGCAGTAATATGTAGTATTATGGATATTTACGACATGATATTTACGATGTCACGGCTGGGTGACAAAGACAATGTGCGCCTGGAAGTGAAATGTCTCTTATTTCTAGTGACTTTCACTTACACGTAAGCGTAAGTGAGTGACTTGGTGTCCTGATCGTAGTGACTTTTTTCAGAGTATGTCAAATATAACCATTTTAAGTTCAAGAAAGAGACCGTACAACAGGTTGTGTTCGTTCAGACTGTAGTATGACGTTTTGAACTACAAAATTGTTATCGAATACGGACACTGACCTCTCGACACTCTTTTGAAGAGTAAATGTTGATATTGAGACAATCCTCTGAGAATCCCGTCACCCAACCATTCCAGAACGAAGTACGTTGAGCGCACGCAGGACCGAAACTGGAAAAGATAATTATAATTAATATTCTCAAAAATAGTTCACATTGCTCAAGAATATGTGTAGGGTTATGAGTTCACTGTTTCACTCTATAAAATCAGCGTAAATGGAAAGATCAACACTCTATCACGGAGTATATCGGGATGGAAAAAAAGAGTAGAGTATTGAAAGTATATGACTTTTTTGACAAAGTGATTTCTCAAAAGTAGTTTCCACCAATCAAGTGATTGATGACCTTCTGACAATGGGTATTTCAACTTTTTAACTTAGTGCGGTCAGTTTGAAACAGAAAAGTTGATTCACTTCGACCGGCGCTAGCCATTAAGAGTGGTAGCAAGAGGATTAGGGACAGACCGGATGGAATAATTAAGTTTATTAGCAAATATGTGATGATTTTTTGAGAATCACCTGCACGACCGCTTGTTGAAAAATCACTTTTTGATAGCAATTCTAATTGACTTTTTGATTTTGCACAAAATGTTTAGCATAATATTCAAGAGACAATATTGGCAAAAACACATTCGCTATTATAATATTTTGGTCTTTTGCACAAATGTTTTACTTACAATGTTCCATCGATCGTGTAATTCCACGGTTCGGGCGGTTCAGGTTTCTTCCATCGACGATTTCCTATAGGAGGAGCGGCAAAAGGAATTTTCTGAAATTGATTTTGCACAACTTGATTATTGTTCTTTTTCATTTTGTTTTTGTAACAATAATAATGTTTGCAAAAAAAGTCTGTAAGTTTGGAATCATGTGTTGCCTGAGTACGTCATACAAAAAATCTATTCTGTGAGCACACATCAACCCCTTACACTGAGAGAAAAATTACTTCGCCATGCATGCGAGTTAGTAAATAAATTACTTACGCTCTCCTCATTTCCCATGCTCTCTATGCTAAAAAGTAAGTAATTCATTTGCTAACTCCCATGCTTTTTCTCTGAGTGTAGAGATAAGAAGTGACCACGCAACAATATAAAATGAATGGTAAAAATATTAATCTCGATATTTACAACACAGTCAGCAGGTTTTTTTGAAAGTCTAAATTTACTAATTTTGATTACCCCGTCAATCAATTAGTTACCTTGAATATCTCTCCAGTGAATCCATTGGACGCTTTGTATTCATATCCACGCACTGCTCCATAGCTCGTTTGCACAATCGGGAAGTTGCTTAGTGATGACGCAATCGATAGAAACCCGACGAAAACAAGGATGGACAGTGGGAACATGTGAGGAGAATGAACTGATTGTTGTGTAGGGAGTGAGGGCGAAATCGACCGATAAGAAAAAATGGAGAGAGGGGCTACGAGACAGACACGGTTCATGGAGACTTTGAATGTCAGTACAGATTAACACATTAAAAATAGCTTTCAGAGATCAATAACCAACCATCCCGGCAGGTTGACAAGTCTTGTATCAGCCCAATCCTTAGCATAAAAATGATACTTCCTAAGATAACGATTATAATTTGAATTCGATAACTATTGTTGACGAACTTTAGGAACTTTCAAAAGTAAACTACTGCTTTCTTATTATTTAATTGTCAATATAAATGTTATTATTATTAAGTAACGGAGTCTGCTCAAGATCCCTTGATCTCTGATAGCGTCGATGACAAAAGTAGATCAACTCGTACAAAACAAAGAGAAGAACGCCTAGTAAGAAGCCGTAGAAGAGAAGATCTCGAATGTTGAATTCTTTAGTAGTGAGAATGAGACCTTTGTACTGAATTGGAGTATTAAGGACCTGAAAGAACAAGAAAATTAGGAATATAAGACAGCAATCGATAACCTTTTTCTTAATTTTCGATATATTCTCATCGTACTCCATAATTCCAATATAATAGTCCGTAATTGTCTTGTGATAACCTGAAACTGATGTTTGGAAAAAATGTTCTTTGGTAATAATTTTATAATCCTTACCAAGTTTCATCTTGGGTGTGACTCCATCAGTGAAACTCTTATTGACGGAATAATAGTTCATCAACTTCGGATTCACCGGCTTCCAGTCTGCAGTTTTCTAATTAT